>CM024755.1:62642771-63842771 GCA_014218235.1 Colocasia esculenta | reverse complement strand
TGAAAATCTATTATACATAGTAGTAATGTTTTCGTTTGGAAGCATTTTAAATTGTTCGTATTGTGAAACAAGAATATCTATCCTAGTTTGTTTCACTTTATCCGTTCCTTCATAAGTTATCTGTAGTTTATCCCATATTTCTTTTGCAGATTTACATGCAGAAACTCTACTAAATTCCTTTTTAGATAAAGTACAACATAAATAGTTCTTAGCTTTAAAGTTTAAAGATAATTTAATTTTATCTGCTGCAGTAATGGCTGTAGTACCTTCAGTAGGAACAATGACATAGTCACCTACCTCAATTACCTGCCACAGATTAAAGTTTGTGCCTTGAAAGAAGCATATTCCATTCGCATCTTTCAATATTGGTAATCCTCTCCATCGAAGAATGGAGGTCTGGTGACTGATTCTCCTTCAGCATATCCTTGAGCTGCCATGGATCTTTGTTCTAAGATCGTTGGATCTTCTTTGAATGTTCAGAGACCCACTCTGATACCACTTGTTGGTTCGGTTAGCAGCTCGATAACCTAGAAAGGGGGGGTGAATAGGTTTTCTGAAATCTGAAACAGAAACTTAAACACAGAAAATTATCACTTCAAAGTTTGGTTAGTTTACTGTGATAAAGAGTAGCAGTGCGGAAGCAAATAAATAATCACATAATGGACACAAGGAATTTATCCTGGTTCGGCCCTTCCCACATGGAAGTCCTACGTCCAGTTCCCAAGCAACCTCTTGGGATTTCACTAACCAAGGGTAGAGTCCTCCTCAAGGACACTACAACACCCAGCACCCCAGCTAGTCTTCTTCTCTTTCCCGGGCAAGAAGGTAGCCCACTTCTTTTACATGCTTAGAAGCAAACCTCCTGGTACAAACCCCAGTGCGGTTCTGCTAGACACAAACCCCTAGCTAGGTTCTACACTGTATACAGTCCTATAGCTGGACAAGATGTCTTTCTTATAAAAGAAAGAACAGTGTTGAGAGTTCTACAAGAATGGCCTCTACCCAAAAACTCTCAGCAAAAACTTTCCCCAAGAATTACAATAAGCACAGGGAGAATGGAGAAAGGTGAAGGAGCTTGAATGCTTATGAGCTTGGCTTGAACGCTTTTTCTTGGCTCAGGCTCTTTCTCTCTTTTCCTTTGAGTGTATGTGGCGTTGAGATTCCTCACTGGTTGTACACTCCTTGAATGATCTTCAGGAAGGCTCTGTCGCTGATCTTCAGCCTTGCTTCATCTTTTATATGCGAGGCTTTGAATAGATCCGTTGAAGATATCCGTTGGAGCTCTCCTAGTCGTTGCCGATCTTCTCTTCATTTGTCTTAATCAGACTCTGGTGGTCTTCGAGGTTTGTAAGCATAGAAGATAGTGTTAGCATAAGAGAGTGTTTATGATCAACGGTGCATGCCACTGTGTTTCTGCTATCATGCAGAAAATAGTAGTTCATATCTTTTTCTGACAAGATTATGAGATATGCATGCAGCTTTATTCTGTCAGAAGATATTTGACTTTATATTGACCGTCAAGATTACTTCACAAGATTATAAGAAATCTATGTTTAAAGTGAAGTGAATCGATGTAAGTATGACTTATCAAATCGGTGTAGTTCATGAAATCGTTATAGCTATGACTTATGAAATCGATGTATTAAGGAATCGTTTGTTCAAGTGAATCGTTGCATGTTTATGAACAAATCGATGTGCACAAATCGTTATGCATTCATAAGTCGATGTGAAGAACAAATCGTTGTTCTCACCAAAGAAATCGATGTGAACAAAGAAATCGATGTGAGCCTTAATGAATCATTATAGAAGGCATATCGATGTGAGGGCAAATCGTTGCGCTCACTTATCAAATCGTTATGGGCCTTAACGAATCGTCATAGAAGGCAAATCGATGTGAGGGCAAATCGTTGCGCTCACTTATCAAATCGTTATGAGCCTTAACGAATCGTTATGGAAGGCAAATCGATGTGAGGGCAAATCGTTGCACTCACTTATCAAATCGTTATACGGTCAAATCGATGTTTCACTTAACGAATCGTTACACAATCAAATCGTTGTGTAACTTATCAAATCGTTTGTCAGTGAAATCGATGTGGCACTTTGAATAGAAATCGATGTATTTTGAATGAACATAGATTTAGCATTTTAGTGCACCATAAAATAATCATAAATATTAATGAAACAATCTAATCATAAATTTTGTTAGCACCAAAATATGAAGGTAATAAAGAGTGGTTCAACACTTTCTTGTTCTTTTTCACTTGAATCTTGTTGCTTGGCTTATATGCATTCATACCTACATTAAAAGACATTCTAAGTGAGATATAATGAATACATAGGTGATCAATAAAAGCATGATGATCATTTATTCATCTCTTTCATGTCTTTGTCATTTTTATCATGTTTCCAACATTAAGACAACATCAATTATGTCATTCATCATCAAAAACATTTAAGCACATGTCATTATACACATTGTAACCCAACATTCTCCCCCTTTTTGATGATGACAAAATTACAACTTATGGACATTGATGTTTCTCCCCCTTTTGACAACATCCAAAAAGGCAAAATATGCACACATGGATAACAGAGAAGGAAAGGAACTGAGGCTTTCATTCATTGATCATTCATTACACTCAGTTACAAAAGAGTTTCATTGCATGACATAAGGAAAAAGAAAAAGAAGGAAAAAGTACAAGACTGACCCTGAAGACTATGTGACCCAATACCCAAAGCTAGAAACTAGATAACCCAAAGACTCTCTAAACATCGTCATTCCCGGGAGCAGCTGGATGACGAAATTCACGAAAGTCCATTGAAAGCCTGTTAAGCCTGTGTCGAATCTGCACTTGGGTGTCGGCCAATGCATCCCTCTTCATATCAACATGATCAAGACGGGTGTTGAGATGTTTAAAACTCGTGGTGAATTGGAGTTGCATTTGAGCCATCTGACCAGCTATGAAATCTCTAAGGGATGGAGCTAGTTCCTGGTGTTCAGCATCAACATAATCATCATCTCCCTGAGCATCCATTGGCTCTACCTGTGAGTCTTCATTATCACCATCATCATCTTCATCTTTAGTAGACACTTCTTCAACATCGGGTTCCTGGCCTTTGAGAGTTCTTGTGACTCTCCCATCCACAAGCTTGTATCCCATGAGATGAACGGCAGTGAGATCAAATGCACTACGTGACTTCACGGTGACGAATTCATTATTAGGGATAGAAATGCCAATGAAGAGTAGAAGTGAAGTGATCGGACAAGCATATGGCATTGACCTCTTAGAATTGCGAAAACATTGATTGAGGAGATCAAGCATAAGTAAGGGGAGATTGATTTGCTCAGTCCGAAGAAAGTAATAGAAGAGGGATTTGTGGACTGTAGTGACAAGTTTCCTGCTTCCGTCTTTCGAAACAACAAGTGTGGTGAAGATGTGATGAATAAGGCGATTCAATGGAGGGAATGTATTGGCATTGAGTTTCAGACGATCCACACTAGGATGGTAGAGTTGATGGGTGATGAGGGTATAGTAGTTAGAGGCAGGAGGAGGATTAACAAGTATGTTTGCCCCTAAGTTTGGAATCTGAAAAGCACGACAAAGGAGATTTGCAGAGATTTGAAAGGTTGTACCCTTGACCGTGGTGAAGAATACCTCATCAACGACCGACTTCTCTAGGTTTTCTAAGAACTCGATCACAGCGGCAGGAGAGTACTGCTTGTGAGAATCGAGAAACTCTGTCCAACCCTAGGTGTCGAACAGGGGCTAGAGACTCGGAAACATGCCCTCCAGGGACTCGAAGTCCACGAACCATGGCTGGACAAACTTCATGAAGGAGCCCCAGACCTTAGAGGTGTGGCGGTTGGGAGGAACGACAAGCTCCGATAAACGGTCGTCCCGGTGCTTGTTCCGACGCTCTGCAGGAACCCTGGAACCGTCGCCGGCTTTAGGCGAGAGAGGCTGCCGACGGGAGGCAACACGTTTGCCCTTGGGAGCCATGGAGAAGGAGATGTTGGGGTGGAGAGAGATCTCTGAGAAGAAGATGGGAACCGGAGGAAGGAGAAGCAAAGAGAACAAGACTCTGGGTTCCGGTGCCCTGGATGGAGGAGATTAGGGTAAGAGAGGGAGGAAGGGTGTTGTAGAGGGGTGGAAGGGAAAGGGGTCGTGGGTTCTCTTTTAAAGGAGTTGGGTAAGAGTTTTAAATAGAAAGGGTCCCACAAAATCTGACAAAAGTTATCCCGTTTGGGCTTCTGAACCGCCCTGGGCCACCGGCTGTCGACAGCAACCTTGTGGCTGTCGACAGCTGCCTAGCAATTTTGTGCCAGAACTGAGGTTTCAAGAAATTTGAATGGAAGTGAGCATGCACTTATGATTCTAAGGATGAGAAAAGGTTTTATACTCAATACCAAGTGTCATAGCCAATAGTGTGAAGACACAAAAATATTCTACAATGGTTGAGAGATAATACTCCGGGAATCTTAAGTTATGGCATTTAGAGAACTGTGCGTAAACACAAATGAAATAAGGAGAATCCTGTTGAATAAAACCATTGAAGAAAATCATATGACTTAGTGGTGATGTTCATTTGGTAAATGAAGACAATGGCTACATGACCCGTTGACAATAGACAACCTGTTTCCCTTGAGTTGAGATAATGGAGGCTTCACTCTATTTCTTGCAATGTGGGATTTTCCTTTTATGCAAGTAATATTTGAAAAGTGATAATTAGGTTCACGTACACCTTTTGACGTGAAGGTAGACATTTGTGATGTCTATACCCCCAGTTACTCAGTGTGAGTGACCATCATATCATTGAACAGAGATAATGAAATAACGTTTTTGATGCGAAGACAGTCATTGGTGATGCCCATGTCCCCGGTTACTCAGTAAGAATCATCATTGCTCTGCCTTTATCCCATTTGAATTTTTAACTTGCGTGATTTTTGTTTTTGTTTTTTTTTAAATAGCTAGATTTTCTCCTTTTTTTATTATTAAATAGTCAAGGTGACTGGTTATGTAAGGTCAAGGGCGAATGTAAAACATTAAGTTCAAGTACCACCTTATTTATCAATCCATGTTAGAGATATGATCAACCTCAAAATGATTATTCAATGGAATCAAGTTGAATTCACTTGAGTTACCCAAAGTTTTCTAGAACATAAACCAAGATCCAAGCTCAAAATATTATGTCAAAATCATTGAGAGTAAGTTAATATCTTGGATACTATGTGGGCATGATAAATGGTAATGAACATAAAGTCCTTATTCTCCCCTTATACAAAGGTTGTGAACATACTCATTGAGAAGGGATGAGAAATGTTGAAGAAATGAAAAAAGGAGAGTATCTGTCGAAAGCAAGGAATTACCTGTTGACAGGTACTGAATTCCAGTGAAAGGTGTTTCTGGGAAGGCTTTGTTGTCGACAGCTAGGTTGGTGGCTGTCGACAGGCACTTGGAAAATCAGTGTTGAGACTTGATTAAAGATAGATTTTCTACCAATGAGTGAGGGATTAAGATACATGAAATATGAAGGGTATCCCTTAAGGAACTCACTCATTTAGCCTTACCTTGCTCCCCCATAGTATGTGCAGGTGTTGACTCAACATTTGAGCAAAACAACATGATATTCATAATCAAGGCAAACATTTACACACAAAGCAACATCCATAAACATGTGAGCATGTGAAATTCATTAATTGAAGGAAATGTATATGACAAAATTAAAGAGAACCAAATACCCTATTGTGAAGTGTATAACCTTTATAAAGAAGGAGACTATGGATACTTGGCGGAGGATGTTTCTCACGCATAATGGTAGTTTCTGAACAAGCTGAACTTGTTCTTTCACCTAACACCATTTGATATACCTCATAGTCACTACTCACAAGGTTTGATTACCTCTCAATTTGGTATTGGTTTCATTGAATTTTGCATAACCCCAATTCCCTCCTTAGGGATGTGAACCTATCTTCTGACAAAGGTTTGGTGAATATGTCAGCCAGCTGCTTTTCAGTGGGTATGAAGCTAAGCTCCAAGGACTTGTTGGCTACCTCATCTCTCAAGAAGTGATGTCTTATTTCTATGTGTTTAGTCCTTGAGTGTTGGATTGGGTTCTTTGAAAGGTTGTTGAAAGGTTGATAGCACTAGTGTTGTCACATAGGATTGGTGTGCATCCAAGATCAATATTATAGTCACACAACTGACTCTTAATCCACAATACTTGTGTCGCACAACTCCCTGCAGCATCATATTCTACCTCTGCAGTGGAGAGTGCAACCGAGTGTTGCTTCTTGGATGCCCACGAAACTATGCAACCACCAAGAAATTGACAGTACCCACTAGTGCTTTTTCTATCAATTTTGCATCCAGCATAGTCAGCATCAAAATATGAAATCAAGTTAAAGTCACTACCTATTGGAAACCATAAACCCAAGTCTTGTGTACCTGAGAGATATCCTAAAATCCTTTTCACTGCAACCAAGTGGATTTCCTTTGGACTAGATTGGTATCTAGCACAAAGGCAAACGCTGAACTGTATATCTTTCCTACTTGCAGTAAGGTAAAGGAGTGAACCAATCATACCTCGGAATTGCTTTGCATCTACCGGTTTACCTTTCTCATCATTTTTCAGTTTAATGCTTGTGCTCATCGGGGTTGAGGCAGGTTTGGCTAATTCAAAATGAAATTTTTTGAGAAGCTCCTTAACATATTTTTCTTGATTAATGAAGAAGCCGTCTTCATGTTGCTTTACCTGCAAACCAAGAAAGAATTGAACCTCCCCCATTAGACTCATCTCAAATTCACTGTGCATGTGTTTAGAAAACTCTTCACACAGTGATGGGTTAGTGGAACCAAATATGATGTCGTCCACATAAACTTGAACAACAATTATATGATTGCGAACTTTGTTAGTAAAAAGTGTTTCGTCCACTTTACCTCTTGAGTAGTTTTTACTCACCAAGATATTGCTTAACCTGTCGTACCAAGCTCGAGGTGCCTGCTTCAAACCGTAAAGAGCTTTGTGCAACTTATAAACATTGTTAGGCATTTCATTATCTTCAAAACCAGGTGGTTGAGAAACATAAACTTCCTCTTTGATGTAGCCATTCAAGAAAGCAGTTTTAACATCCATTTGAAAATGTTTGAACTTATTTGAGCATGCATATGCTAACAAAATCCTAACTGCTTCAAGTCTAGCTACAAGTGCAAAGGATTCTTCAAAATCTATGCCAAATTCTTGACTATATCCTTTTGCTACCAGTCTAGCTTTGTTTCTCACCACTTTACCCTCGTCATTTAGTTTATTCCTAAACACCCATCTTGTCCCAATGACAGAAATTTCAGGGGTTCTAGGAACTAAACTCCAGACATTATTTCTTTGAAACTGACCAAGTTCCTCATGCATAGCATCAATCCATGAATTTTCTTTTAAGGCCTCTTCAATATTTTTAGGTTCCACTTGAGAGACAAAAGCTAAATGATCTTGTTCAACTATTTGTCTAACCTGAGACCTAGTTTGAACTTTATCATTTACATTTCCTATCACATTATCAAGTGGGTGATCTTTGGAATACCTCACATTTGTGATTGTTGAAGGACCCGGCTGATCTTGTGCTTGAGGAAGTTGATCTTGTGTAACATGTTCTGGAGGAGGGTGATCTTTAGGAGTTTCATCTTGAGGCTCTTCCTCTTGTGGGTCTTCTTCAGATGCATCATCTTGTTTGTGGAAAATTACACCATCATCATCATCATTGTACCTGCGAGAATATCCACTTTTAGTTTTTGGTGCTGCTTGAGAATCCCTTTTTGCCTTTGCTTGATGTTGTTCTTCGAGAATTATCCCATCATCTCCATCTTCAATCCTGTAAAAATCTGAATTGTTAGTCTTTGCATGAAACTCGTCAAAGACAACATGTGGAGTTTCTTCCACAGTTTGATTTTTGTTATTAAACACTCTATATGCTCTAGAGTGTTGTGAGTATCCCAGAAATATACCTGGATCACTTTTGGCTTCAAATTTATCTAAATCCACTTTATCATTGTTATGAATAAACACTTTGGAGCCAAAGCTGGGTTTCTTACCTTTTAACAGTTCATAGGGAGTTTTCCTCATCACAGGTCTTACCATGGCTCTATTGAGAATGTAACATGACGTGTTCACTGCTTCTGCCCAAAAGGTCCTTGCAAGTTGGCTTTCGACCAGAAGAGTGCGAGCCATTTCCACCCATGTTTTGTTCTTTCTGTCCACTACTCCATTTTGTTCCGGAGTCCTTGGAGAGGAGAACATGTGGTCTATCCCTTGGTGCCTGCAAAAATTAGAAAACGAGTTGTTATCAAACTCTCCCCCATGATCAGTGCGGATTGAGCATATTTTATTTACATTCCCATGCTCAATCTTATTAAAGAATTCTTCAAAGATTTTCAGTGCTTCATTTTTTTGAGCCAGAAATTTGACCTAAGTGAACCTAGAGAAATCATCTACAATGACAAAATCATACCGTTTGCCATTGAGACTTAGAGTTCTAGTAGGTCCAAACAAGTCCATGTGCAAAAGTTCATAAGGTTTGGAAGTGATTACCGGTGCTTTTTATTTGAAAGACTTCCGAGTTTGTTTTTCCTGTGCACATGCATCACAAAAAACTTTCATTTTTATTAAACGAAATGTCAGGAAGTCCACTTACCAACTTCAGCTTCATGATCTTGTGCAATACATTGTAGCTCGTATGGCCAAGCCTACGATGCTACAAAGTCAACTCATCCTATTTATTTGCAACAAGACACAAATTTTTTTTTTCTGGTTCATCTAAATCAACTAGATAAATGTTGTTCACTCTCTTTCCAGAAAACTTAAGGCTTCCTGTTTCTTTATCAACAATTTGACATGCATTAGTTTCAAAGATAACTTTATGGCCTTTATCACACAATTGGCTTATGCTGAGTAAATTATGATTTAGACCATCAACTAATAACACATTGTCTATTGAGTTAGAGGCATACTTACCTACCTTACCAGTGCCAATGATTTTGCCCTTATTGTTACCTCCAAAGACAACTTGTCCTCTGTCTTTTTTCACCAGCAAACAGAATTTATCTTTGTCGCACGTCATGTGCCTCGAGCAGCCACTATCCAAGTACCATTTGTTTTGATTTTGGGCTGCTAGGCATTCCTGCATAGATGGATCAGATAAGAGGTTTTGGTACCCAAATTACTTTAGGTCCCAATTTTTCATTCATGCCAAAAAGTAAATGCTTTGGAATCCAAACTTGTTTGAATTTCAGTTTATTTGGATTATTCTAGCAATGTTTTTCATCATGGCCAAACTTCTTACACACATTGCATGAAGGAGATTTTCTCAAGACAGTTGTTTTATCATTCTGTAGAACATGCATGGGTAGTTTTCCCTTTAGTTGCTTAGATGGCTGTCTTTTGGCAACATACTTCTAGACCTGTCGACAAGGCTCTTTGGGTCTATCGACAGACTTCTTGTTTGTTTGCACGACTGAAGTCGTTTGTTTGGGTTGCTGTTGCTTACCCTTGACTTGAGTTTTCTTTTTCTTGGGAGAAACCAGTTTACTTGTGCTTGGACTTGAATCAACAAAAGAGGTTATCAAGGTTTCACCAATTTTCTTTTGTTTTATAGGTTGAAATCCAATCCCATGCTTTGCAACAAAGGTATTTGATCCTAAGATAGCATCAAGATTTTGTTTTCCTTTTACAAATCTTGTAAGATCTTTAGATTTTCCTTTTAGATCTTTTTCAGCTTGTTCCAATTTTTTCTTAATCTCATGATGTTCATTTTGAAGAGTTTCAAGAGAAATGATTAGGCTTTGTTTTTCTTTTTCACTCTCTTGCAATTTAACTTTTATGCAATCCATTTCTTCATAATGAGTTTCCTCATCAATTTTCATCATTTGAATTTCTTTTCTTAGGACTGCAATCTGTTCATCATTGGGTGTGCTATGAACAAATGAATTGATTTTCTTTCTCAATGCTTTATTTTCAGACTTAAATTCACAGAATTTTTCAAACAGAACAATGTAAGCTTCTTCCCATTCATCAACAGTATAATCTTCAAAGGAAGAGTTTACCTTTGTGGAGTCATTACTCCTTGCCATTAAGCAGTGAACTTCATCATCTCCAGATTTATGCTATGAATCCTCATCTTCGTCTTCATCACTCCAAGTTGCCAACATTGCCTTGGATTTCTTGAAGGTGAACTTCTCCTTCTTCAGTTTCTTCTTGAGCTCAGGGCACTCTCCTCTCATATGCCCTTGCTTCTTGCACTCATAGCACACAATGTCAGATTTTTTATTGGACCAAATTTATTTAAAAAATCTTTCTTTTGAAAAAGGTTTGGAATTACCTAAACCTCCCCTTTTGAGTTTAGAAAATTTCTTGAATTGTCTAGTGAGCATGGCCATTTCATCGTTCTCACTCTCACTAGACGTTTCATGTTCATCACTTTCCTGTTGGACATCCTTTTTGGAGCTAGAGGAACTTTTGTTTGAGGCTTTTAAAGCAATAGATTTTCTTGGGTTTTCTTCAGTTTCTTTCCTCTTTATATTAATTTCATAAGTCATGAGGGAACCAATTAGCTCATCTAATTTCATTTTCGAAAGATCTTTAGAATCCTCAATGACAGTGGCTTTAGTATTCCAAGAGGATGGAAGAGACCGAAGTATCTTCCTTACTAAGTCACTTTCTGAGTATTATTTCTTAAGACCTTTCAATCCATTGATAATTAGCATGAACCTTGCAAACATGTCTGATATGGTTTCATCATTTTTCATTTTAAACATCTCATATTCAGAGACTAACATGCTTGCTTTGGTTTCCCTCACCTCAGACGTACCTTCGTAGATGAGTTCAAGCTTGTCCCACATCTCTTTTGTTGAAGTGCATTTGGAGACTCTTGAATACTCCTTGGGGTGCACAGCACACTGCATCATGTTCAGTGCGCTCCAGTTGAGAGTTCCCTTAGCAAATTGGTCCTTTGTCCAAGTATCTTCATCCTCGGGCAGCATGTACGCTCCTTTATTGACGATTTTCCACAGCTCAAAGTTTTGACCTCTCAGAAAGACCTGCATGCAATTTTTCCAATATGGATAATCAGTGCCATCAAAGAAGGGTGGCCTGGACACCGAATGTCCTTCAGCCAAATACCTCTTGTTAGGTTCCATGAGATCGAGAATCTCCTGAACGTAAGATCAAGCAATTAAAAGCAATAAATCGGAGAAACCTCGCTCTGATACCAATTGAAAGATGTGCGGAATTATACAATATGATAATCTAGAAGGGGGGTGGAATAGATTAATATCAATTTAAAACACTATGACCTTCTTTTCGATGGGGATACAGACTTATCGAAATCTCAAACAGGTTTAGAATTGAATCAATATGTGTGTTAATTATAGGTAGAAGAAACAACAATTTGTCTAGCGTGTAAAAGATCAACGTGACTACCAATCATCTAATGTAAAATGTTCAAACCATAGACACGATGATTTAAGGTGGTTCGGAGTACACAACTTGTGTATCCTACGTCTACCGTCCACACACACACGCTAAAACAACTGCTTATGGGCGAGTTCTACACTACAACTCACACACACACGTTGTCTGATGTGAACACACTATCAGAACAACATAAGCCACGTGAATCAAGCACAAGGAACACTTGAATCACAACCACACACACACAGGAGTATGAGAAATAAGAAATAGACAGGAGTTCTAAGTTGAAAGAACAAATCCAGATTAAGAACTCTTGTCGTTGGTCGTCCAGAAGAACTTCAAGCTTCGTCTTGACAAGTATCAGATGATTGAGAAGCTTGAACCACAGACGAACTAGCTTCAACTCCGTTCGGAATATGGATCTTCCTTTCACTGGACGGTAGGTTGAAGCAGAGCAGCAGGAAGAAGCTCTCTCTCTTGGACTTTGCTTAGGGTTTGGTATGGTGGCTTCTTGCTGCGAAAATACCTCTATATGATCTATATATAGTGGTGTCCAAGTATGGAGAGACGTGCTAAAAAGAAACACCATAATATAGAACAAATCCAAATCTCGTATCTGAGGTTTCTCTTCGTCTGTCGACAGGCGCTTCATAGCTGTCAACAGCTACTACACACTTCTGGTTTTCCAGAAGCATGTTGTTGCTGGAAGACTAGATCTGTCGACAGGTATTGTCTTGATGTCGATAGGCAAACTTCATCTGTCGACAGACACATCTTACCTGTCGACAGGTACTGCTTTCTGAGTGCTTCCAGAACCTTGTTTTGTTCTGTCTTGTCCATCTGTCGACAGGTGACTTCTTGGCTATCGACAGGTGATCACTTGAAGTTTCTTTCTTGTTCTTTTTCACTTGAATCTTGTTGCTTGGCTTATATGCATTCATACCTACATTAAAAGACATTTTAAGTGAGATATAATGAATACATAGGTGATCAATAAAAGCATGATGATCATTTATTCATCTCTTTCATGTCTTTGTCATTTTTATCATGTTTCCAACATTAAGACAACATCAATTGTCATTCATCATAAAAAACATTTAAGCACATGTCATCATACACATTGTAACCCAATAAATTGAACTTTGGTTCTTTCGATACCCAATGCTAGTGCAATAGAGCCTTGCCAAGTCCCGGGGGAGATCACCCCAAAGTATGTATGAACATCACAGTGTGGTATTGCACCGAACTAGTGCAAAATTAGTATTGTGGATAAATCCATTGTTCATTAAATGTTATTGAATGAATGTTACCATTTATTGAATGCTTGATTGAATGGCCAACTCCATATTCATATTTATTATTATACAACTTGTATCGTTCTCTTGAATGGTTGCATTCATCTTATTCATTGAATCTATTGTTCTTTAACTTATTGTCCTGATAGGTATTGTTTTACTTGTGTAGAGATTCACTTCATAAATAAATTTCTATCATTAAATGTTAATTACTTAAACTATGCCTAACTAAAGAGATATAATTTCTACTGAGTTGTTTGCTCATCTAATGTTGCTTAAATGTTTTCAAGAGACTATGAGGTGGAGAACCACACAAATGGAGAAGGGCAAGAGGGAATGACATTACCGATAGAATGATGGAAACTGTATTTTGTTTAATTTTGAGACCGGTTTAGATGTTTTGAATGTGTTAGAATCAATGTATAGTAAGACCACTTTGTGTTAGACTGAGCATTAATAGTTGATGTTATAGAATTGGATTTGGAAGATTTAGTAGCGCTTACTCTTTTGTTATATGTGTGGAGAGGTTAAATTGTGGTCCTCGCTTAGATGTTTTGTTATACTCATTGCCTGAGTGTCACTAGATGCACCAAATCATCTCCCCCCAGTTGATTGAATTGTCTAAAAAAAAAAATCCATCGTTTATTGTCGAGATGTGACAAACTTTGTGCTATCAGAGTTTAATTGAAGGGTGAGAGCCAACCACTGGTGGCTAAAAACTAGCTGAGAGAAGCTGAGAAAATCTTTCATGCTATCAAATGTTCTGAGGATGACAAAGTGAGCATGGCAACCTACATGCTACAAGTAATTGAAGTGTATGGAATATATGTAAATTGCTAGTTTAGAGCTATATGTGTTTATCTTGATTGTATTCCTTTACAGGAGAGAACAGATGTATAGTGGGCATCCATCTTGCACACCCAGTTTGGAGATGGAGAGCAAGATGCTATGTAGGGAGAGTTTACAAGGGTGTTCAAGGCCAAAGTCATCTGCGAGCATGTCTAGGGCAAGATGGAGCAGGAGTTCCTATCCTTGGTGCAAGGATCAATGATTGTGTTGGAGTATGAGGTGAGATTTACTGAGCTGTCCAAGTATGCACCACATATTGTTGTAGATGAGAGACATAAAATCAAGAAGTTCATGATGGGGCTCAGACCATCACTGCAGACCCAGTTGGTTGCCTTTGATTATCGGACCATGGATGCATCCATGAGCACAGTGTATAGATAGGAGAGTTGCAGATGTTGACTTTCGTCCCACAAAGAAAATATAAAAAAGAAGAAGAAGCAAGCAGGCGTACAATGCTAGGCGTGGAGTGTGATCGCAAGAAACACGTGGGTCTCGAAGGAGTAAATTAATAAAAAAGAGAGTGATAGCAAAAAATACCTTTTTAGTGGAGAGATTGCAAGAGACGTAGGTCGGCTTTTTCTTCTACAACACGGCTAGCCACGGTAGAAGGCTCTTTAATTGATTACTCTTGAAAAACACAATAAAAGGTAAAGAATGGATTAGCCAAGTTGTGTAGACATCAAATTCTTATATAAACAACATGAGGCATAAAGCATGGGGAAAGGACACCTTTTTGTTCGCTTTTAAAACCCATATGAATAGGTGAGTGTGTCTGCATACATGATAAGTGAAAATAACATGTGTGCGTATGTGAGAGATTGAGGGAGAAGGCTCACATGGGAGCTAGAAGGAGGAGTTCACGAGGGAACTATGGAGATATGAATAGAATAAACAAAAAGAGTAAAGGAGAGAGGATGCTTCCCCTTTATGAAGATGGTGCATGAACTTGCATGGCTTGAAGGAGGTGCTTGCGTGGAAGCTTCAGAGGAGGAAGGAGAGGAGCACACTGGGGCTGCAACGCCTGAGATGGCCACTATGGAGGGGAGGGCGTGCTTCAAAGGTCGAGGCGGAGATCTGGCAGTATCTCCCCTTCAATTGGACCTCTCAACCTATTGCACTGAGGGAACTCGCACTGGCCAACCTTTTCTTGACCGACGGACCAGAGGTGTATATATAGGGATCTGGGGATCAAATTTGAGGTGGGATATGACCCTAAATCGCAACAATCCTAGTGGACGTGGATAAGGAATCGCATTAGGTCAAGCTGACGTAATTAAAAATTTTCCATAATTCGGATAATGCTTTAGAAAATAGAAATAGTTGAATCACGTCAACCCAACATGACGCAGATTCTAAATTCCAAAATCGATTGGGATGCTTGCAAAAATAGAAGGCTCAAATATGTGTCCACTTGACACGACACCATTTAGGATAATCAATTATTTTGAGGCAAGTTGGTCATACTGATTGGGAAAGTCAAAATGACATCAGCTTGAGACAACACGTATCAATGTTTGCAATAAAGTGTTTCCAAAATAGAAAATGGAAATTACCAAAAATGGCTTATGGAAACTTGAATCGTGTCGACTTGACATGATGCAAATATTCTTCAATAATCAGAACGATAAACATGTCTGCTTTACCAGACATGAATATCCTTCACCAATCGGAACATGAATCAATCGAACGTTGAATCATGTCGGAGGATGTTGACGTGTTATGAAGCAATCGATTAGTGCTAGCGATTGGACAAGTAAGAATCATGTCCGCTTGACCTGACGTGGATTAAAGTGAGTATTTGCATCTACTATGTTTAATGCGAATTATAAAGCAAGCCAGAAATAGTTAAGGGGATGCCAGAAGAAGAGGGAAAATGGGATAGACCCCAAAAGATGAGGAATAACACTTACAAAGGGCGAAATGGAGGGCCACTTGGGGCATTGCGGTATAACATGAAATCTGCTCATTGTGGTGTCAATTTTGGCGTGTCTACAAGAGTGATATGGAACAATGCCTGGAAGAGAAAAAGGCAACTTTGAGAAGACCAGCATCACAGTTCTAGTGGCAAAATAAGAAAAAGAAGCTCGTGGAAACCCAACAGCAGACCTTTATACCTACCAAGGTAGTGCCCCAGGTAGGAGGATATCAGACCAGTGATAAGCCCAAGTGTACTCAATGCGGCAAAAGTCATCATGACAAGGAGTGTTGGATGGCGGCAGGCAAGTGTCTTAAGTGCGGCAATCAGGACTAAATGGTCAAGGACTACCCAAAGATGAAGCAATTCGCTCCAAGAGGTGCCTCAGTGGCTACGGCAATAGTAGCACCATTAGTAGTAAAGCTAATAGGAAAGCCTCAAGCCCAAGCTCGAGTGCATGCACTAGCCCAAGAAGATGCAGAACAAGCTGACAACATCATGGAAGGTACAATTTCTATTTTAGGCATTCATGCTAGAGTACTGTGCAATACAGGAACCATCTACACCTTTATATATGAGAAGTTTTCCAAGTTGTTGTATGAGAAGTCAAGTGTAGCTACAGAGGACTTGGATGTGCAACTCTCAGTGCACACCCTTGTAGGAGCAATTATGCATTGCTTGACTATAGGAGAAAGAGGATTACTTTGTGCATTCTTGGAGAGGATGAGTTCTCACATCTTTTACCTTGGAACTTGGTGAGAAAGTTTTTGATCTTGGCCATGAAGGCAGCCAAGATGATGAGCTGTGGCTTCGACTTTTTCCTGGTGAGTATGGTTGCAGTGCCTTAGGCTGATAAGTCACTGACCCTTGAGGAGATCGAGGTGGTCCAAGAGTTTCCTGATGTGTTCCCTAAGGATTTGTTTGATTTTCCACCGGTCAGGGAGATTGAGTTTTCTATAGGGTTGTTGCCTAGCACAGAGCTTATATCCAAGGCACCCTACTAAATGGCACCAATAGAGTTGGCTGAGTTGAGGAAGCAGTTATAGGAACTTCTAGACAAGGGGTTCATTCATTTAAGTGTCTTTCCATGGAGAGCACTTGTATTGTTCGTCAAGAAGAAAGATGGTTTGCTCAAGCTTTGCGTAGATTATAGAAAGCTCAACCAAATGACCGTGAAGAATAGGTACCCTTGACTCAGATTAATGATATGTTCGACCAGTTGCAAATTGCTACTGTCTTCTCTAAGATTACTCTATAGTCTCATTACCATCAACTCAGGATCAAGGAGGAAGACACATCCAAGACGGCATTCAGGACAAGATATGGCCACTATGAGTTCCTAATTATGCCTTTTGGTCTGACGAATGCCTATGCGACATTCTAGATAGCTTTGTGGTTGTATTCATTTGACTTGTTGATCTACTCACCAGATGAGGTGACTCACATAGAGCACTTGAGGATAGTTCTGGTGTCACGCCCCCAATTTTAGCAGCGGAATTTAATCGGGAACGCGACGAACAAGCAAGCATGCAGAAGCCATAAGCAAATGACTAATATCGATAGGGCCCATAATTCAATAATCAACTCTTTTATTCATCATAAATGATTATTACAATTTTCAATGTCAAAATAAGAACAACTCTCTCTACTACTAGTCTAATCTATCTCTCAAAGAAAGACAAGATTATAATAATGACTAATCTCTCACTAACTAACTAAACAATGACTCTCTATGGTGTATGTCACGCTTGGCGCACAAGTCCCATCATCAAACGTACTCCTCATCTTCACTACCTGAAATGTTAAGAAGCAGGTATGAGCAAACTAGCCCAGTAGGATTTATATCTCAATGTGTAACGAACCATGCCGTTCAAACCCGTTAACACCATAACGAGCTTGACACGACTCCGTCTCCCGCGATCGGGCCGAAGCCTCGTAAGGGATTTTAAACACATATATCCGTGGAAATATAAAAGAACCACACTAAGCACACATAAGATACATTGCTTATACATGTCCATAAGAAAAGTACATTTCAAGTTCCTTATATAATCAACATAACATAAACATATCCCGGGACAAACCCTCAAGGCTCCACAAGAAAGAACTTTACTCTGCTGATGGTGACGGCCTGATTCTGTTATGTGGCTGGTCCGAGCTACTAGAGGGACGTGAAGCCTCCTGCTCGCCCTCACCTGGAAGAAAAAGGGGTGAGCCTCACAAGTCATTGGCTCAGTAGGGTAGCTCCCCCAAGCTGAGAAACACAATTAATATTAAAGCTATAAAACATGTAATCATCTAATCATGATACTACAATGCTATTAAATAAATAAACGGCAACACTCTACAAGTGTACAAGCTAAAGGAAGGGTACGTCGAACACGAGTCTCAAGAACTGGTTCGTGACACCAGCCATAGACCCAGACAAATCACACAAGTACACCTCTCAGTCTCGCAGCCACGGACGAAAGGTCCAGCTGCTGCTCCACCACAACAAACAAGGACCGTGGAGACAAACCACACCACACTTGCAAGCAACACTGCCGCAGGACCAAGCCTAACACCTTTAGGGGCTTCGGCCGAGAACCCTAAAGTGAGGCACTAGAACAGGACTAGCTGAGGACCAGTACATCTACTGGTGTCCGTACCTCAACCAAGAGCGCGCTACAAACAGCCGTACACTCACAAACACAAGCCGTTGTCCCCTGTCGTCTTTCCCCTCAGCCGGACGTACTACTCAAGTACAAGAGGAGGGTGTCCAGGAAGACGACATAAACCTTGACGGTACTCTCGTACCGGGACAAGCCCTGAGCACCCGGTGATAGGGTAACTGACTTGAGAGGTAACTACAGAAGGTGTAACACCTAACCCACTATGCACACAAATCCACGTAAAACACTTTGATATCAATCATTACACGAGTCCACACCACCCACACAGACCCTACATTGCCTTGGTAGAACAGCCCAAGCAATGTGAAACACAAACTGGACAGACTGGCCACAGCTCACTAAAGCTCGGGTGGCCTCTTTCATAAACGCATCCAAACCAGAAGCCGCTTTTACCTTTCAAGTCACGTCGGACATACAGGACGCTACTTCTATTGGAATCACGTCGGGTGTAGAAGATGCGTTAATAAACGCGTCCCCTGTAGTGGACGCCTTTCGGTGTTCAGAAGCACACTTAACAAAGCTGTCCGGGAATCAAACCACCCCTTCCCAAGTCATGTATAACAGGAATTAAACATGTAAATGGAATTCCTACACATGCTCACTAACATGCAAACCCCATTCCTACATATAAATACCTCATTCAAACATCACACAACCCAATCCATATATAAACAAGGTATAAATCAAGGTAGAGTTCCCCTACCAGTGCAAAAAGCACAATTCCAACACCACCACGAGATTCCCTGCGCTCCCACGCTCGTCCACGCGCCGAAACCTCGCCAAACGGACTCTGATTACCTTCAAAACGCCAAAATCTTCTTCACAGCCACAGCAGCATCTCCCCCAAGCCTGAGCAGTGCAACTGCACTTGTTCGGCTGGGGACGATACACTTAACAGCCTTAAACCAAATCGCGTCATGTTTACAGAATGCGATAATAATCGCGTCCTCCACTGCCGACGTAATTAAACTCCTCCCGTCACCCTGCATGCGCCACACGGCACGCATGCAGTGACAGCCACGTAACGGCAGTTCAATATCTCATCCTGCATGGCGACCGCAATTAACATTTGTAATCGCGAGGGACATACTGACCGCGATAAGAAACAAGATCGCGTCTCGTAAATCGGACGCGATAAGCCCCTAAGAATCGCGTCCTCTATTTGCACCGCGATCTTAATGAGCCCGACCGATCCCGAATTTGGCTGGGTTGTCCAACACCCCTGCCTAAAACTTGACCAAAATAAGCTGTAAAAACACACATAGACCTCCATGGTCTAACAATGGCCACACACTGGCCTCCGAAACCCAGTAAACCACGATCCGAACATTCCGATCATTACATTACTATCACCTAAAAAGAATTTCATCCTCGAAATTAAAGCGGTAAACATAAATATAGCTAAGAACATATGCAACTATCACCTAAAAAGAAAGGTGCTACTTACTAGAATAAAAATGGATATGTTTTGAGCATTTCTTCAGCCAACTCCCAAGTATCTTCACCACCTTTCCGATTTTCCCACCGAACTTTTACCAACTCGATGTTTTTATTCCTTAATTTTTGAGTCCGTCTGCCTATGATCATCATCGGATATTCTGGCATGGAAATATCTGGCTTCAAATCATCCCGCGTAGCTCACAATTTGGGAAGAATCTCGGATATATTTCCTTAACATGGAAACATGGAATACATCATGAGCATCCGTGAAATCCACCGGAAGCTCCAACCTGTAAGCTGTCTCCCCAATTCTTTCCAAGATCCAAAAAGGACCCACAAACTTGGGACTCAACTTGCCTCTCTTACTGAACCTTAGAACACCTTTAGTCGGGGAAACTTTCAAAAATACATGCTCTCCAACCTCAAACTGCAAGGGCCTATGCGGAACATCTGCGTAGCTCTTTTGTCTACTTTGCGATGTTCTCCTTAATAAATTTGACCACTTCTGCACATTGCTGAACCAATTCCGGTCCCATTACTTGCCTTTCACCTACTTCATGCCAATTTAACGGTGTTCTACAAGGTCTCCCATAAAGTGCTTCATAAGGTGTCATGCCAATACTTGAATGATAGCTATTGTTGTAAGCAAATTCAACCATACCAAGGTGATGTTCCCATCCACCTCCCTAAGCCAAACAACACGCCCGAAGCATATCTTCAATGGTTTGGATTGTTCTTTCCATTTGCCCGTCGGTTTGGGGATGGTATGCAGAACTATACCTCAATTGTGTGCCCACAACCCTTTGCAAACTCCTCCAAAAACTCGATGTAAACTTGGGATCCCGATCTGAACTAATAGTAACCGGTATCCCATGCAATGGCACGATTCTTTAAACATATAACCTTGCCAACCGATCCACTGCCTATGACATGCTAATTGGTAACAACCTGCACACTTTAGTTAACCGATCAACAAAAACCCAAATACCATTGCGACCCGATGCCGTCCTGGGTAAACCTGTAACAAAGTATATTGAGATATCATCCCACTTCCATTGAGGTATTGGTAGTGGTTGCAATAACCCACCTGGCTTTTGATGCTCCGCCTTGATTTGTTGACACACCGCACATCTTGCTATAAACTTTGCTATCTCCTTCTTCATGCTTGGCCACCAAAAGTATCTTTTCAAGTCTTGATACATTTTAGTGCTCCCGGGATGTATAGTATACCTAGATCGGTGTGCTTCTTCTAACACTTTTTGCTTCACCCCACCTTCATTTGGGACATATAACCTGTGCCTAAACCGCACAATACAATCATCATTAATGGTAACATCCTCCATATTCACAATATCGGCCAAATATTCATCTTCCTTTTGAGGTTCCACAACTTGCCAATATAATGATGGTTCTACCGCACTATTAGCCAACACGGCTCTTCATTGACTACTTGGTACAAACAAAGAACTTTCTGCCACCTCCTCATATAATTTCCATTCTTTCATCATAATATGACCCATAATCATCTTTCTACTTAAAGTATATGCCACCACATTTGCTCTACCTGGGTGATATACCAAACTGAAGTCATAATCTTTGAGATATTCCATCCACCTACGCTGCCTTAAATTTAAATCTTTCTGGGAGAAGATATACTTCAAACTTTTGTGGTCCGGGAATATCTCAAACCTTTCCCCATACAAATAGTGCCACCAAATCTTCAATGCAAACACAACCACTGCCAACTCCAAATCATGTGTAGGATAGTTTTCTTCATGATGCTTCAATTGCCTGGATGCATAGGCTACCACCTTTCCATGTTGCATAAGCACTGCCCCAAGTCCTCTCTTGGATGCATTGGTATATATCACATAACCACCTCCTCCTGCCGGTATCACCAATATTGGGGCTGAAGTGAGCCACTTCTTCAACTCCATGAAACTACGCTTGCAATCGGAGGACCATTCAAATGGTACTCCTTTTCTAGTGAGCCTTGTCAATGGTGCTGCAATTTTAGAGAAATCTTGGATAAACCGTCTATAATAGCCGGCCATACCAAGGAAACTCCGGATTTGTGATACTGTCTTTGGCTCCTCCCACTTCATAACCGCCTCCACTTTTGCTGGGTCAACATCCACACCTTCTCCTGAAATAATATGCCCAGAAACTGAATTTCTTTAAGCCAAAACTCATATTTACTATACTTTGCATAAAGCTGATGCTCCCACAATTTTGCAATGCAATTCTCAAATGATTTGCATGCTCTTCTTCTAAGTTTCAATATACTAAAATATCATCTATGAAAACCACAATGAACCGATCTAAATAGGGATGAAAGATTCGATTCATTAAGTTCATAAATGCCGTCGGTGCATTGGCTAGCCCAAAAGGCATAACCACAAACTCATAGTGCCCATACCTTGTTCTGAATGCCGTCTTGTCTATGTCTTCCTCCTGAATCCTCAATTGATGGTATCTCGATCTCAAATCTATCTTAGAGTATACCTTTGCTGATTGCAATTGATCAAATAAATCAGCTATACGTGGAAGTGGATACTGTTGGATCGAAATGGCACTAATAAAGTCCTAGAGGGGGGTGAATAGGACTTCTTTGTTTTAAAATTTTCTTTTGAAATGAACAACACTAAATAAATTTGTTAGAACTTAGTGTGGTGTGTGTGATTCAAGTATAAACAGGGCGGAAACAATCGCACAGAAATGCACAGAGATTTATCCTAGTTCGGCCCTTCCTATATGGAAGTCCTACGTCCAGTCCTCAAGTCAACCACTTGAGATTTTCACTATCTGCCAATAAATTGGCCTTCTGTCACCCTTGAGAGGAATTACACACTCACTTGCACCCTAGCAAGTCTTCCCTAAACTATAACAACTACCTTCACGAGGCCTTCCCTACACAGGAGGGGAAATGCAGAAACAGACTTCTGCAGAAATTACACAACAAATAGATAGTAAGACAATTGTGTGTTTGCCTCTAAGCTGAGCACAAACACACCGAATTCAAAAGGACTTTGATGGATTAGAAATAAGACTGAAATCCTATCTGAATGAGAAGGGTGGACTTCAGAAAAGTAGGCAGTTACAATTGCCACCCGAACACGACTTCTAAGAGACTCAGAGAGCATCAGAGAATTTCTACTGAAATGTGAAGCTCTTTCACTGGGCTTGCAAGAAGGCTTGTGAATTCTAGCCTTTTGAAATGAGAAGCTCACTGGAATTTTCAATGGCTTGAGTAGCTTCTGCTATCACTCTCGTTATTGTCTTTCAAACTTCAGCTCCTTTTATATTCTTCAAAATATAGCCGTTTGAAAGATGGCTGTTGGAAATGTGGCTGTTTGCAATCTGTTCGTTTGAAGATAACTCTAAAATCCTTTGGATCTTGATGAGCTTGTTATCCAGGAGTCCTTCAGTTTTGCTTCTTTCCAAGGTCTTCAGAAGAGGTGCAGTCTTCACAGCTAGAAGATTAGCTCTTTCTCTGTTGGAGTGGACTATGAAGGAGGCATGCTAAAATCGTGCTTCAATAAATGTCTACAGCAAGGACAAGACAAAAAGAAAAGGGATCTCCATACCTTGGAGGTAGGTAAGTCAGAGGAGAATAAAAGAAGGTATGGAAACCTCGGATAGGCATGCTTTCAGACAGAAAAGGGAGCAGACAAATATGCTAAAAAGTAGGGTATGGGTCTGACAGTGGTAGGTGAGTCTTGTGAGATGCCATGCACCTGAGAATTCATAAATGCACTATATCTATTGTATCCAAGAAAATCCGGAACAAAGACATGAAGAACACAAAGCTCAATTTAAAAATATTTCTGAAATAATCAGCACAGGATTTAGATGAATATTTTAAGTATAATATATCTTGTCCTGTCAGAGAAATAATAATGACAATATGATGAATCAATAAAATATTTAGTCAAAGAAGATCTCTTTAGAAACTATGTCCAAGATGATTAGGAAACAAGATTAGATTATATGTTTATCCTCAGAGACTTCAGAAAAGCATTTAAGTATAGAACTGACAGTGAAGTCGAATTCAAGGATCATACAATTCGACTGTTGTAGATAGAATAGGAGTGATTCGACTTTAATAGGAACTAAGCTTGAGTACAGAAGTCAGAGATTAAAAAGGAACTATTCGACTTAGAAGGAGTAATTCAACTTCAATAAAGATTGCAATTCGAATATAGAAGTCGGATTGGAAATAGAATGATTCGACTTCAGAAAGAATAACTTGACTTTAGAAGAAGTCAATAGAATTTGACTGATACATAATAGAATGATTCGACTTCTGAGGAAATAAGACAATTCGACTTTAGCAGTCAGATACTATGGAGATTGATTTTTTAAAATATTCGACTGTATCAGTTGAAGATGACAGTCGGATTATGTGTTTGATTTTTTTATGAAGCATTCGACTGTATGAGTCGAAGTGAACAGTCGAATCATGTATAGATGTATGGACTTAGAAAAATTTCAGGATGGTTTTGACTACGATTCTTAAGGAGTTGGAGTCAACAGTCGAAATCTAACGTCAGATACAGTATGATGTATTGAGAGTCTGTGGACTTAGAAACTTTTTGGCGATGAAGTTTATCACACAGTTGTATGCATATATATTTTGAGATACATTTACATTGTAGATACTCTATTTAAAGATTTTGTCATAGCAAAAACATGATATATACTATATCTTCAAAATCTTAGATTTTCTTAGGGGTAGTTGCTCAACAATTCTCTCCCTTTTGTTAATGACAAAAACTTTAAAATAGATAGTGAAAAAATAAAAATTTTGAGATTTAGATGATGTTCTAGAGAGGTTTCTTAGCAATTTTTCTTACCTCTTTCTTCCCCTTTGTGGCATTAACAGAAAGGGTAACAAACCACAAGAAAAACATGAAATAAGTAGGGAAGAAAGATCATAACTGCATTCAGAAACTGAAAAATAAATACAGAACATAGTGTTTAAGACCTAGATAAGGAGCTAGGTAAGTACAAAGATCTGGAAATTTGAGCAAGATATGGTTTGAGAAGGTCCCAGAGCTTCTTCTCATTTTCAAGGAAGAAATTATCAAACAAGGCAGAGTTAATATTATAGTCAGAACTGGTGGTGGGCAGCTTCCTATGAGATTTGATGTGGCGCCTATGGTACCAGCCTATCTTGGTGTGGTATTTGTCCCTGCTCAGACGATACTTAAGGTGAACAAACTTCTTAGAGGCTGCAAGATGAAGAAATTCATGGACTGTAATGTTCCAGTGTATGCCTCTGGTCACAGCTGCATCTTTGGCTTGATAATACACTAAGTACCTTTGTGCCCACTTATGACCAATGCTCTTCTTTAAGTCCTTGAGACTTTTGGACAAAAACTCATACGGAGAAAGCTTCATTTTCTCACACTCAGTGTGATCTGTAGGGTAAGCAGCTGCCCACTGATCAAGGAAGAACCTTTCAGACTCAGCAAAACACAACTGAAAGTCTAATAAGTGATGAGGGTTCTTGGAAAGCTGTAGAAACACAAATCTTTGAAATGACAACTTCAGTTTGTACTTGATTTTGAATCTAGTGGCAATCCGGATGAATCTGTTGAAGACTGCTTCAGCAAAGTCTCTTCTCTGAACAACAGTTCCTAAGAAGGATGGATATAGTCCAGATGGTAAAGCCACAGTCATGGAGGGAATGATTTCTCTTTAGCCTCTTAAAAGATTTTCCCATTGGCCTTTAGACACATCAGGCAATCCAAGCTTGAATCTTTCAAAGTTGAATGATTTCATGCGGTTATACTTGGCCTGAGAATCCCTGATGAGGAGCCCAAACAGATCATAGAACCTCAGACTCAAATGAAGTTGGACATCTAAGAATTGGTTCCTGGATTGGGACTCTTGATATCTGACAGCTTCTTCAGGATAGAGATCAAGGAATTCTTTGGGAGTTAGGCTATGGCATTTTTGAGAAATCAGGCGGAGTTCATCTACTGAGATTTGTGTGGTGCGAAGAAGAGTGGGAAGCCAGTGTTCAAATGTGAAACCTAGCATTTCATGGACTTTAAGAAATGCTCTAATAGAAAGATATTCTCTGAACAAATTCATGTAATGCTCAGAATGACAGATGAAGGCATACCAAAAGGGAGGAAAAAGTTTGGAAGGATTGTCTCCTAACTTGGGTCCACGGGAGGAGGAAAGCTGAATGCTAGAAAGAATTTCAGCTAAATGTAGGAGGGACTTTCCTGATTTGGTAGCAGTGGGAAGAGAAGAAAAATAATGTGGAGGTTGAGTATGTAGAATAGGAATGTGTGCCTTGGAAGGTTTAAATTGGTATTTCATAGGGTAGATTTGGAATTTTATGTCCTGGTGGAATTGATTCCATGGAATAGATGCAAGTGGAGGAGGATCTGATGAGGTAGATGGTGGAGGAATTTCAGTAGTGGAGGAAGTAGTTGTAGAGGGTGCAGTAGGTTGAGGATGAGATGGTGTGGGCTCTTTAGGCTCTGGAGGAAGTTCAACAGAGGGAGTTGGAATAGGTGGAGTTGGAATAGGTGGAGTTGGCCTAGAAGGAGAAGGGAATACAGGTTCACCATCCTTTATCAGTCTTCTCTTCACTTTCCTCTTGAAGGTCTTGACCTTGGGCTTGGAAACATCTTCAAGGGATCTCTTAGGCCTAGACTCTTGCTGGGGTTCCTGCTGCTTCTGCTCAACTTCTGCTGCTGCTGCTAGTGGAGGCTTCTCTAAAATTTCCTACTGCTCACTTTTCTGTTGAAAAACTACAACAGATAGTTCTTGAGGTTTTGGCTCCTGGTCCTTCTGCTCTTTAGGTTGCTGCTCAACCTGTTGGGATTGATCTTTCACTAACTGTTGCTGCTCTGCCTGTGACTTAGGCTCTTTTTCTTCCACTGGTTGCTGTTCAAGTACTGGCTCTTCAGGTTCTGGTACTTGAGTCTCTTGAACATGAACTTGTTCCTCTTGCTGCTGAGAGGAAGAAGGCCCTGATGGCCGCGAAGTGCCCTGTTGGTACACCAACTGAAGCAATAAATCTTTGATTTGTTTGACTTCATCAGTCAAACCATCGAACTTCACATCAATGAACTCAACTTGCAACTGAAGAACAGAGAGATTCTCCTATTGCTTGCTCAACAAATCCATAATGGAATTGAAGCTGTTGCTATTCTCCCCCTGAGACCTTGGCCGGGTCTCAAACTGAGAAGGGGAAGAGTGATGCTCTCTTTCCTCAAATTCAGTTTCTATAGGAACATCATCATAGGCTACTCCTTTACCTCTAATGTTTCTTACAACTTCATTTATTGTTTCCTCAGGCGATCTTGTTCAGGAAAGGAGGAGGAGACATGAAACTGATCTTCTTGCTCTTGAATCTGAACTGGGGCTTCAGATCTGACTTAAGTTTCTGGTTCTTCAATTCTATCTTCTGCTACTGGCTCTTCTTCTTGTTGAACTACTTGAGAGGATGATGGAACATGAGGCTCATCAAGAAAAAGTTCATGATCACATTCTGGAATAGAATCCTTTAACCATAAATTTTGCTTTTTGTTGATCAAAGAATAGTGGCTTCTTTTCAAGGTAGAAATACCAATTTTCTCCTTGATTCCAGTAGGGATTTCTCCAGATAGATCTACTGAGAATCTTTTGAAAATCAAAGTGAGCAGAGATCCATAGAGAAGGGACTCCTGCAAAATCTTTGAAGCAATCATTCTCTCCAAGATAATTGCAGCCAAATTTACCTTGTGCCTCTGAATGGCCCAAAATAACAGATTTCCATCTCTAGAGGTGATGGAAGAATGGGTCCCTGCTCTAGGAGTCACAATGGTTGATATAACTAAATGGAGCAGTCTCTTCTCCGCTGTCAGTTCATTTACCAAAAGTCCTTTCTTACTGACAATGGCCAAACTTCCTATAATCCCCAATTTTTACTTTTCCAAAGGCACCACTTCACTAAGCTTGTGCCCGGAGTTTGGACAATCCAAAATCTCAACCAATAACTCTTCAGATATGGTAATCTTGGTCCCCTTGACATGTCCAAACACAGTGTTTCTAGAAGATACTTGCAGAGAGACATAGAAAGCTCTAATGGTGTTTTCTATGGGAGGTTCAGAAATCTGGCAAAGCTTGGTCCATCCCATGGCAATTAGGGTATCTTCTAACCATGACAAGTTTCCACTCAAATGGGAGAAGTCTACTACTTTCCCTAGACATATGGGAATCTTACCAAGTCGCTGGAGTTGTTCAGGGGTCAACTAGGTGGTTTTCGGAGCCCTAGATGAAGCCATCTAGAAGAGGGAAATGGAAATGGCTCAAGGAACTGACAAAGGAGAGATAGAAATACCGATGAGAGTTCGAAGAACCTACCTTTCTTCGAAGAGGATGGAGTTTTCAGAGTTTCCAGAAAACCTTCGCCGTAGAACAGTAAGGGCGCGAAGAGGAGGAAGAAGACAAGGGAGTTGAAGACGAGATTTGAAAGGTGTCTTCGAATAGACAAATGGGTTTCTTATATAAGAAAGGAAAAAGGTAACTGACCCTAGATCTTAGCCTGAACGGACAAGATTGACTGATTTGACGGTTATGTCATAAATGAGTATAAAAGGATTTAAATTGAAAGTGCCTTTTCAAAATTTCATAATAAGTCGAATTGTGTATTCAACTTCATCAGTCGAATGCAAGATTTACAACATGAGTCGAATGCACTATGACTTCATAAGTCGAAGTGCTGGGACTTATAGAATTTCACAAGAGAGTTTTCACAGACAATTCAAAGTTCGTGTTCCATAGCAGTTTCTTAACATACAGTTTAAGCATCATTTTACTTTGGCAATCTAATCAGGATTACACATACCTATTTCTCTTCTAAGAGATGTGAATCTATCCTCAGGAAGAGGTTTAGTAAAGATATCAGCAAGTTGATTTTCAGTAGATATAAATTCAAGTGAAATGTTGCCATTACTTACATGGTCCCTGATGAAGTGATGTCTAACCTCAATGTGCTTTGTTCTTGAGTGCTGGATAGGATTCTTGGTCAAATTTATTGTGCTTGTGTTGTCACACAGCATTGGAATTTCTTGGAGTTGATGACCATAGTCTTCAAATTGGTGTTTGATCCACAAGAGTTGAGTACAGCAACTTCCAGCTGCAATGTATTCAGCTTCTGTAGTAGATAAAGCCACTGAATTCTTCTTCCTGGAAGACCACGATATTAAGCACCCTGCAAGAATTTAACAAGTGCCACTGGTGCTCTTCCTATCTATTTTGCATCCAGCATAGTCAGCATCACTATATCCAATCAACTTGAAATCTGAACATCTGGGATACCATAGTCCTAATTTACTGATATTTATAAGATATCTAAAAATTCTTTTAACAACATGAACATGAGATTCTCTTGGATCAGCTTGAAATCTTGCACATAAACAAACACTGAACATTATATTTGGTCTACTAGCAATAAAATAGAGCAGTGATCCAATCATTCCTCTATAGATCTTTTGATCTACCTTTTTACCAAGAGGATCACTAACTAACTTAATTCCTAAGCTCATGGGTGTTCCTAATGGCTTACACTTGTCCAAACCATACTTGGAAAGTAAATCTGAAATGTATTTAGTTTGACAAATGTGAGTTCCTTCCTTGGTCTGCTTGATTTGTAACCCAAGAAAATAATTAAGCTCACCCATCATGCTTATTTCAAATTCACTTTGCATCAGATTCTCAAAGAACTTACAAAGTGATTCATTAGTAGAACCAAAGATAATGTCATCAACATAGATTTGAACAATTAAGATTCCATCTGAAAATTTCTTTATAAATAGTGTGCTATCTACTTTACCTCTTACAAAATCATGTGATATAAGATAAGCACTCAATCTTTCATACCAAGCTCTTGGGGCTTGTTTTACACCATATAGTACTTTCTTTAAACGGAAAACATGATTAGGATATTTAGTATCTTCAAATCCTGGTGGTTGCTTAACATATACTTCTTCTTTTATAAAACCAACCAGAAAAGTACTTTTAACATCCATGTGAAATAAGTTAATATTAAGAGAGCATGCATATGCTAATAAGATTCCGATTGCCTCTAATCTAGCTACTGGAGCATAGGTTTCATCAAAATCTATACCTTCTTCTTGGGAATATCCTTGAGCTATAAGTCTGGCCTTATTCCTGGTGATTGCTCCTGATTCATCCATTTTATTTCTGAAAACCCATCTGGTTTCAATGACTGGATGGTCAGAAGGTCTACGGACAAGAGTCCATACTTGGCTGCGTTGGAACTGATTAAGTTCCTCTTCCATAGCAAGGATCCAAGATTCATCACTCACAGTATCATCAATTGTCCTAGGCTCAATTTGAGAACCTAAAGCAGAAAAATCACAGGGAATTTGCATACCTCTTGTTCTTACCCTATCTTGAGAATTTCCTATGATGTTTTCCCTTGGATGATCTCTATGATACCTTCGTTCTCTAGGTAGTCCTTCTTGTGGTTCTTCTTGCTGTTGAAGATCTTCTAGTGGAGGATCTTCCTTTTCTTCCTCTTTTTCTTCTTCTTCAAGAGATGTTCTTTCTAGATCCCTGCACAAATCTTCAACACACTCTTCTTCTTCTTCTATTCTTTTAATAGAAGGGTTAGTTTCATCAAATAAGATATGCACAGATTGTTCTATAGTTAATGTTCTTCTATTGAAAACTTTATAACCTCTAGGTTTTGAAATATATCCTAGCAGAAATCCTTCATCACTTTTAGCATCTAACTTTCCTAAGTTATCCTTACCATTATTTAAAATAAAACACTTACAGGTAAAAGGTCGAAGATGACTGATATTGGGCTTCTTTTCTTTGTAAAGCTCAAAAGGAGTCTTCTTTAGAATAGGTCTAATCATGCACCGGTTGATGATGTAGCAGGCTGTATTGACTGCCTCTGCCCAGAAGTATCTTGGCAAATTGTATTCATTCAGTATAGTTCTGGCCATATCTAGCAGTGTCCTATTTTTTCTTTCTGCTACTCCATTCTGTTGAGGTGTTCTTGGTGCTGAAAAGTTATGCTCAATCCCATTTTCTTCACAGAACTTTATGAACTCCTCATTCTTGAATTCTCCACCATGATCAGATCTAATGCTTACAATATGAAATTTTTGGTTCTTCTGAACAATTTTGCTAAATTTCAGAAATGCTTAAAAAGCTTCAGATTTGGCTTCTAAGAAAGATACCCAAGTGTATCTTGAGTAGTCATCTACTATCACATAGCCATACATTTTACCTCCAAGACTAACTGTCCTTATAGGTCCAAACAAATCTATGTGAATTAACTCCAGAGGTTTGGAAGTTGTAACAATTGTCTTGGACTGAAATGAAGTCTTGGTCTGCTTTCCTTTTGCACAAGCTGAACATATTCCAGACTTCTTTACTTTTATCTTGGGAAGACCTTCAACCAAATCATGTTTTATCAATTTTTTGATGACTGAAGTACTTGCATGACCTAGTCTTCTGTGACACAAATCAGACTCTTCACTTTTGGTGGTTGCAAGACATAGATTTATTTCTTTTAATTCTGCTAGTTGCAATGTGTATAAATTCTTCACTCTTTGGGCTTCGAACACTATTTTGTTGTCTTTCTGAATAACACACTTATCATTCTGAAAATTTACTGAATGCCCTTTATCACACAACTGACTGATACTTATCAGATTATGCTTCAAACCTTCTACATACATGACATCTTCAATTAGGTTCTTTCCCTTAGTGTCAATTGTTCCACATCCTAACACTTTTCCTTTTCCATTATCACCATAAGTGACTTGACCAATTTCATCTCTAAAGGTTGTGAATAGCTTCCTATCTCCTGTCATATGCCTTGAGCATCCACTATCCAAGTACCATTTGGATGCCCTCAGCTGACCTTGCAAATAAAGCTAAGTTGTAACTTTTGGTACCCAAATTTTCTTGGGTCCATGATGGTTGGTTTTAGGAATCCATCTCAAGTGTCTAGTAGTGCATGTGCTAACAGTGTGTCCTAATTGGTTACAATGACTACAACATAAATCAAAAGCATTCTTCATATGTGCAATGTTGTTGAATTTCTATTTTTGTCTATACACATGCTAATTTACCTTTTTAGGATTTTTAATTCCTTTTTCTGCTACAAATTTTGGGGTTGGATACACTTTAGGACGAACAATATCTTCTTCATTTAATGGGGGTGTGTATCCTAATCCATATTTCTTCTTTCCTGTTCTAGAACCTTTTATATTAACAAACAATGAGGTTTTACAATTAGAAATTTTTTCTATGGTAGCTTTCAGGTAATTATTTTCCTTATGCAATTTTTCTTCATCTTTAAGTTCCTTAAGGTTTAATTCCATTTCCGAAATCTTACTATTTTTATTTTTTAAATCTTTACATAGCAGTTCATTAGCTCTTTTGGTTTCACTTAAACTTTTACTTAACCTTTCTGCTTCATTTTTTAGAAAGGTGTTAGCCTTTTCTTGGTTTAGTAGGTTTAGTTTAACTACCTTCATTTGTTTTACTACTGTTTTATATTTTTCATAGAGTTCATTAAAAGCATCTTCAAGGCTATCAGAATCTGATTCAGAACAAGAAGTAAAGGAAGTTTCTGAATTTACCTGCTCTAGTCCTACCATAAGGGCTAGGTTTGCCTTCTCTTCCTCTTCAGATTCTGAGCTTGATGATTCTGAACTAGTTGCTTCTTCGTTGTCCCATGTTGCTGCCATTGCCTTTTTCTTGAATTTTCTGAACTTCTTTTCTTTTCCCTTCTTCCTGTCGGATCTTTCTGCTTGATCTTTCTTCTTCAGCTTGGGACATTTAGATTTGTAATGTCCAGGTTGGTTGCACTCATAACAAGTTGGCTCCTTCTTCTTATCTTTCTTAAAAAATCTTTTTGAGCCAAACTTCTTCTTCTTTGCAAGGATTCTCTGCAACTTTCTTGAAAGCATAGCCTCATCATCACTGTCATCTGACTTTTCTTTAGAGTCTTCAGATGAAGAGGAATCTGCAATCTTCAAAGCATTTGACATTTTCTTTTTTGAAGAATTTTCAGAAAACCTTTCCATATTAATTTCATGAGCCATGAGGGGTCCTATTAGTTTATCAATAGACAATTGTGTTAAATCATGGGCTTCCTCTATGGCTGTGACTTTAGGAGTTCAGACATTAGTTAGAGATTTTAGTATCTTTCTAACTGTTTCTTCATTTGTTAGGACTTTCCCTAAAGAGCTTAAACCGACAATTATATTTGAGAACCTGTTATACATTTGAGTTATGTTCTCATTAGGGAGCATTTTAAACTGATCATATTGTGAGACAAGTATATCTATTCTAGTTTGCTTGACCCTATCAGTACCTTCATAAGTTACTTGAAGTTTATCCCACATTTCTTTTGCTGTTTTACAAGATGAAAGTCTGTTAAATTCTCTTTTAGACAATGCACAGCAGAGATATTTTTTAGCTTTGTAGTTTAATGGCATATTTCTCTTATCCGCTAGTGAAAGACCAGAAGAAGAAGACTCACCAATGATTTGGAAGTCACCTTGTTCTATTACCTGCCAAAGGTCGAAGTCAGTACCTCTGATGAAGCACTCCATTCGCATCTTCCAGTATTGATAGTCTTCACCATCAAAGAATGGTGGCCTTGTAACAGATTGTTCTTCATAGTTGTGAGCTTCAGATGCCATTTCTTCTCAAATCCTTTTGGATTCTTCTGAGAAGACCTTGCTCTGATACCACTTGTTGGATCGAAATGGCACTAAGAATGTCCTAGAGGGGGGTGAATAGGACTTCGTTGTTTTAAAATTTTCTTCTGAAATGAACAACACTAAATAAATTTGTTAGAACTTAGTGTGGTGTGTGTGATTCAGCTATAAACAGAGTGGAAACAATCACACAAAAATGCACAGAGATTCATCCTGGTTCGGCCCTTCCTATATGGAAGTCCTACGTCCAGTCCTTAAGTCAACGACTTGAGATTTTCACTATCTGCCAATAAATTGGCCTTCTCTCACCCTTGAGAGGAATTACACACCCACTTGCACCCTAGCAAGTCTTCCCTAAACAGTGGTACAACAACTGCCTTTACAAGGCCTTCCCTATACAGGAGGGGAAATGCAGAAACAGACTTCTGCAGAAATTACACAACAAATAGATAGTAAGACAATTGTGTGTTTGCCTCAAAGCTGAGCACAAACACACCGAATTTAGAAGGACTTTGATGGATCAGAAATAAGACTCAAATCCTATATGAATGAGAAGGGTGGACTTCAGAAAAGTAGGCAGTTACAATTGCCACCGGAACACAAGACTTCTAAGAGACTCAGAGAGCTTCAGAGAATTTCTGCTAAAATGGGAAGCTCTTTCACTGGGCTTGCAATAAGGCTTGTGAATTCTAGCTTTTTGAAATGAGAAGCTCACTAGGATTTTCAATGGCTTGAGTAGCTTCTTCTATCACTCTTGTTATTGTCTTTCAAACTTCAGCTCCTTTTATATTCTTCAAAATATAGCCGTTTGAAAGATGGCCGTTGGAAATGTGGTTGTTTGCAATCTGGCCGTTTGAAGATAACTCTAGAATCCTTTGGATCTTGATGAGCTTGTTATCCAGGAGTCCTTCAGTTTTGCTTCTTTCCAAGGTCTTCAGAAGAGGTGCAGTCTTCACAGCTAGAAGATTAGCTCTTTCTCTCTCGGAGTGGACTATGAAGGAGGCATGCTAAAATCGTGCTTCAATAAATGTCTACAGCAAGGACAAGACAAAAAGAAAAGGGATCTCCATACCTTGGAGGTAGGTAAGTCAGAGGAGAATAAAAGAAGGTATGGAAACCTCGGATAGACATGCTTTCAGACAGAAAAGGGAGTCAGACAGATATGCTAAAAAGTAGGGTATGGGTCTGACAGTGGTAGGTGAGTCTTGTGAAATGCCATGCACTTGAGAATTCATAAATGCACTATATCTATTGTATCCAAGAAAATACGGAACAAAGACATGAAGAACACAAAGCTCAATTTAAAAATATTTCTGAAATAATCAGCACAGGATTTAGATGAATATTTTAAGTATAATATATCTTGTCCTGTCAGAGAAATAATAATGACAATCTGATGAATCAATAAAATATTTAGTCAATGAAGATCTCATTAGAAACTATGTCCAAGATGATTAGGAAACAAGATTAGATTATATGTTTATCCTCAGAGACTTCAGAAAAGTATTTAAGTATAGAACTGACAGTGAAGTCGAATTCAAGGATCATGCAATTTGATTATTGTAGATAGAATAGGAGTGATTCGGCTTTAATAGGAACTAAGCTTGAGTATAGAACTCAGAGATTAAAAAGGAATTATTCGACTTAGAAGGAGTAATTCGACTTCAATAAAGATTGCAATTCGAATATAGAAGTCGGCTTGGAAATAGAATGATTCGACTTCAGAAAGAATAACTTGACTTTAGAAGAAGTCAATAGAATTCGACTGATACACAATAGAATGATTCGACTTCTGAGGAAAAAAGACAATTCGACTTTAGTAGTCGGATACTATGGAGATTAATTTTTTAAAACATTCGATTGTATCGGTCGAAGATGACAGTCGGATTATGTGTTTGATTTTTTTATGAAGCATTCGACTGTATGAGTCGAAGTGAACAGTCGAATCATGTATAGCTGTATGGACTTAGAAAAATTTTAGGATGGTTTTGACTTCGATTCTTAAGGAGTTGGAGTCAACAGTCGAAGTCTGAAGTCGGATACATTATGACGTATTGAGAGTCTGTGGACTTAGCAAATTTTTGGCGATGAAGTTTATCACACAGTTGTATGCATATATATTTTGAGACACATTTACTTTGTAGATACTCTATTTAAAGATTTTTGTCATAGCAAAAACATGATATATACTATATCTTCAAAATCTTAGATTTTCTTAGGGGTAGTTGCTCAACAATTCTCCCCCTTTTTGTTAATGACAAAAACTTTAAAATAGACAGTGAAAAAATAAAAAATTTTAGATTTAGATGATGTTCTCGAGAGGTTTCTTAGCAAATTTTTCCTACCTCTTTCTTCCCCTTTGTGGCATTAATAGAAAGGGTAACAAACCACAAGAAAAACATGAAATAAGTAGGGAAGAAAGATCATAACTGCATTCAAAAACTGAAAAATAAATACAGAACATAGTGTTTAAGACCTAGATAAGGAGCTAGGTAAGCACAAAGATCTGGAAATTTGAGCAAGATATGGTTTGAGAAGGTCCCAGAGCTTCTTCTCATTTTCAAGGAAGAAATTATCAAACAAGGCAGAGTTAATATTATAGTTAGAACTGGTGGTGGGCAGCTTCCTATGAGATTTGATGTGGCGCCTATGGTACCAGCCTATCTTGGTGTGGTATTTGTCCCTGCTCAGACGATACTTAAGGTGAACAAACTTCTTAGAAGCTGCAAGATGAAGAAATTCATGGACTGTAATGTTCCAGTGCAAGCCTCTGGTCACAGCTGCATCTTTGGCTTGATAATACACTAAGTACCTTTGTGCCCACTTATGACCAATGCTCTTCTTTAAGTCCTTGAGACTTTTGGACAAAAACTCATAGGGAGAAAGCTTCATTTTCTCACACTCAGTGTGATCTGTAGGGTAAGCAGTTGCCCACTGATGAAGGGAGAACCTTTCAGACTCAGCAAAACACAACTGAAAGTCTAATAAGTGATGAGGGTTCTTGGAAAGCTGTAGAAACACAAATATTTGAAAAGACAACTTCAGTTTGTACTTGATTTTGAATCTAGTGGCAATCCGGATGAATCTGTTGAAGACTGCTTCAGCAAAGTCTCTTCTATGAACAACAGTTCCTAAGAAGGATGGATATAGTCCAGATGGTAAAGCCACAGTCATGGAGGGAATGATTTCTCTTTAGCCTCTTAGAAGATTTTCCCATTGGCCTTTAGACACATCAGGCAATCCAAGCTTGAATCTTTCAAAGTTGAATGATTTCATGCGGTTATACTTGGCCTGAGAATCCCTGATGAGGAGCCCAAACAGATCATAGAACCTTAGACTCAAATGAAGTTGGACATCTAAGAATTGGTTCTTGGATTGGGACTCCTGATATCTGACAGCTTCTTCAGGATAGAGATCAAGGAATTCTTTGGGAGTTAGGCTATGGCATTTTTGAGAAATCAGGCGGAGTTCATCCACTGAGATTTGTGTGGTGCGAAGAAGAGTGGGAAGCCAATGTTCAAATGTGAAACCTGGCATTTCATGGACTTATAGAAAGATATTCTCTGAACAAATTCATGTAATGCTCAGAATGACAGATGAAGGCATACAAAAAGGGAGGAAAAAGTTTGGAAGGATTGTCTCCCAACTTGTGTCGACGGGAGGAGGAAAGCTGAATGCTAGGAAGAATTTCAGCTAAATGTAGGAGGGACTTTCCAGATTTGGTAGCAGTTGTAGGATCGAAATTAGGTTGGACTAGATCTAGAAGTGGGGGTTGAATAGATCTAGGCCAAAAACTGCGGAAGCTTAGTCAATTTAAAAATTGCTTTGAATCAGAGACAACTTGAAAAAGAGATTCACAGATATGATGAGTGAGTGTGTAAATTAAGTGATTAGAGTGAGTGATCAGGTTGATTAGAAGTGAATGAAAATCCTATGCATACATCTAGCACAATGTGAAATAAGGTCACAGATCAAACCACTGCACAAAGATTTTTAGGTGGTTCGGAAATCACACCATGTGATTCCTACATCCACTCCTCACACAATGAGGCTCCACTACTCAACTTGAGCACACTACACTCTGGAGCTTGACAACTCCACACACTGAGTTCGATAACTCACACACAACCTCTAGAGCAAGACTACTCTAGAAACCTGAGCACAGCCGCTCAACCACAACCTGAGTACGACGACTCAAAAACACTAAGCACAAAGGCTCACAAACAACTTGCTAGATCAAAAAAACAAGATCCAGATCCTCTAGCAATGATCTGATCTATAGAGATTCATTCAAGGAGACTGGTGCAACAATTCATGCACAATCTCAAGAATGAATCAGAGGAACTAAGGGGAATTGAAGAATTGTATGTAGAATCCTTGTTCTTCAGATGTACTCCCTTGTAGAGGGCTGAATTGTGAAGAAGCTTGATCTCTTGAAGTCCCTGCCCGATGCTCTGCAACTTGTGCTTTGGGATCTTCCTTGAAGTCTTCTCAATTGACTGCCTCTACTTGATCTGCTCCCTTGAATGATCTGATTGCATCTTCAATGATCAAACTCCACTTCTCGTGCTTGGACAGATGAGAATTGGCTTGAGGAAACACCAGGAGAGCAAGAACGGGGAGGAGAACACTTCTTGCCGCCAAAAGGATTTCTGGAAGGCTCTGAAAAGGTTCTCTTCGGTTGGATGGCCAATTGGAGGGTATTTATAGCCCAATGTGTCCAAAAGTACCCTTGGGGGGCGTGGGCACATGATCCAAGACCGATCCATGTGAACCCTAGAGTGCCACATGTCCAGGTGGAACTTAAAGTGAAAAAGTTTCTGGAGTGTGTCGACCTGTCCAAGGAGTGTGTCAACACACTGTCCCAAACTGGCAGAATTTGTTCTCTGGGAAGGGTCACTAGTGTCGACACTACTTCAGGCTGTGTCGACACACTGTCCAGAATTGACAAACAGGTCTTCTGGGAACTGGATCTAGTGTCGACACCACTTGAGCCTATGTCGACACACTGTACAAACCTGTCAACTGGGATCTCCGGGAGCTGGGTCTAGTGTCGACACCACTTGAGGCTGTGTCGACACACTTGACCTTTTCTTCATCATTTTGCCTTAGGGTTTGAAGCATTGTGTCGACACCAGTAGGGGGTGTGTCGACACTACCCTTGTAAGAAATGTTTGTCCCTGAGAAATAAACACATAAATCATTAGTACAATGTATTGTCATGAATATAAATGACAAAATGTGTTTGGAAACATCTTTTTGAATGTTGTTGTTATATGTGTGATGTTGTTAACATGTTCCATTTTATTGTGCATTAAAATCACATCTTGTCATCATCAAAATTATGAGGGGAAATGTGCTAAATTCACACTCAACCCAACAATCTCCCCCTTTTTGATGATGGCAACATTAAGTCCACATGAAGGTTTGAATTTTCAATGAAATGTGATTTTGAGCCATTTACTTACACAACATTCAATCTCATACACATTAAATGACAATGAATCATGTTTCAATTATTTTTATTCACATTCATCAAAGGCCATTGAGTACATTTCAGCAACATTTGAAAGTTTTGCACAATTGAGTATACAATGTTACTTATGATGAAGTCTTTTCATTAAAGACCAAGCAGCTTTACAATCATCCATTCATTGACATTCATTCCAAAGATGTACAATCACATTCAAAACAAGTATTACTTTTCATTCAACAAATATATTCATTACAAGTATTTCTTATCATCCAAAACAAGATGGTCACTACCATGATTACATTCCAAACAAGTGTTTCTCTTTTTCTTCTCCCCCTTTGACATCATCAAAAGATAAAAGACATTAAGCAGGTGGAGGAGGAGGAATGGGAAGAAGGAGTGATTCGATTGTCTTCAGCCTTGACTCCATTGCTGCAAGGTTGGATCTGAGTTGAGTTTGCATTGTGGACAGCCTTGTGTGTAGCAACTTTTCCAACCTTTGACTGTTGTCATACATATTTGACTGAAAGGCAGACAACTCAGCTGAGATAGGCTGTGAACCAGAAGAAGAACTTGCAATTCCATGTTTGTTAATATGGCTGAGCTCCTTCTTTAGAATAGACATCTCATTGTGTATGTGTGCTGAGAGATTCTTCATGCCTTGTAAGTCATCAACCATATGTGCAAATGACAGTCTAGTCTTTGAAATTTGAGACACTGCTTCTTGACTGTTGAATAGGTTGGTTTGAGAATTTGCTAAAATCCCTTGAAGGACCTTTTCCAGTGTTTCTTGATGTTCTTTCAATTCAAGGGATGCATCAGCCAAAGTGCCAATTAGCCTGTTGAATCGTTGGGTGGCATGATCAGAGGCTTCCTTCTACTTGATCAACTGCCCATTGACTGAATACTCTAACCTTTGAATTCTGAACTCAAAGTTTTCTGACATTTGGTGGATGGAAGAATTGATGGTATCAAACTTGTCATTGAGAAAGGAATATAACTCTGGTGGAACAGAAGGTCCACCAGTGGAAGTAGAAGCTTGGAATTGTGGAGTGAAAGAAGGAATTTCCACTTTAGGGAGAAGTGGTGAAGAGGTTTGAAAGGGAGGTGTTTGAGGGACATCCTGAGGTATGGGTGCTTCATTCACAACAGGAGGCTGGTCCTCATGTGCAGGAGATTGAGGTACCTCAGGAGGTGGTACAACCTCTGGAGCCACTGGGGCCTCAACTACAGCTGGTCCCCTTCTTACCTGATCACCTTCCAGTCTAAATCCCATAAACTTCTGTAAATGCTTGAAGCAGTAAATGTTTGACTCTGGGATAGACTGGGCTAGCTCATTCTCCAAGGACACTCCAAAGTGCTGAAATATTGAAGTAAGATGAGCAACATAAGGTAGAGATCTATGTAGATCCTTCCTTGTAGTCTCACCAATAATTTGGTACATGATCACATTCAAATTCACCTTGATATCTTTCTTCATGCAGTAAATAATGAACCTCTGTATATCAGTGAGCCTATCCCTTCCACCACCATGAGGTGTGATGATTGTGGTGAGGATGTGGTGGATAAGTCTCAACACAGGTGGAAAAGTGTTTGTGTTGAACTTTAGAGACATAAGTCTGCTTGGGATCAGATTCATCAGATGGAAGTCTAGTCAATATAGAGTAGGCTTCATGGAGATCAAATGTGAAGTCATGATAATCAGCTCCTTCAGCAGGAATTCTAAATAAAGTAGCAGCCAGCTCAGTAGGCAAATCAATGAGAACACCTTTGACTTCAGACTGGTAACCGCCGGGTGTACATTCCAAGTTCGAGTAGAATTCTTGGACAAGTTTGGGGTAGATGGTTCTGAATTCAGATATGAATGGCAACCAAGTCTGAAAATTGAAGTATTGACGGATTTCTGGGAAGGCAGTGGCTAAGGCATTATCTTCCAAATCCACAGCCCTAGGTTTTAAAATCAATTTCCCTTCACTAGCCAACTTGGAAGGGGTTGCCTCAGAGGGCTGGGATGACCCAGATGAAGTGGAGGACGAGTCCTCAGAAACGTCAGAAGAAGATGCCAGAATTTTCCTCCTAGGGTGAGGAGATCCCCTTTGGGAAGGGCCTCTACTGGAAGAGGATGCCCTACCTCTCTTCGATGGTGTAGGAGATGCAGATGATCCTCCTGGCTGCTGAGTTGGGTCATGCCGACGCTTGCTTCTCCTTTCAACTGGTTGTTCTTCCACTACAATAGGTCTGGCGTGTTCCCTAGACCTGGCACCACGGCGGGGCACCTGCTTGGGAGCCATGGTTGCAGAAGAACGAGGAAGAATAGGGGATGGAATGGATGAGGGAAAGAGAATGGAGACAGTGATGGGTGGGAGGAGGGAAGGAGATGAAGGTTCTTGCCGTTTTCAAAGACAAATGGCGGCCATGGGGTCGACCTGGGGTATAAAAGGGTTTTAGGGTATGATAAACCGCAGGAACAAGAAACCCTAAACCGGCGCCAATGACTTGAATCACCCAGAAAGGCCTGTGTGTCGACACTAGAAAGGGGGGTGCGTCGACACGGGCTTAGACTGCGTCGACACTAGATGGAGGTGGTGTCGACCTGGCCTGAAGAATTTTGTGTATTCGAGCATGGGAAAAATTTGTGAATTTTGGGAAAGGTTTAAGATGATGAAATATGGATGGAATTAAAATTTCAAGGATTTTTAAGAGGCCAAAGAATTCAGTTGTCATATTGTTGCAAAAATTTAACAAACTTCAAGTTTTACACAACAACCTACAGGATATATGCATTAAATGACTTGAGCCATTAAAATGATACTTGAGGGATATAAGACATCCAACAATCAATGACAAACTACCATATTCTCCAAATCCAAAGAAATAAAAATGTCTTTTAGATTGAAATCAAGTGTGATGAAGGTAAACACCTTTAAAACAAACTGATGAAAGACATGGATGTTTATTTTAAGCAATTCTCCTTGGACAAACACATTTTTTTAATCAAACTATCAAATGTAGTAAATCTTGTTCACTCAAGAACTAATACTTTTTACACACCATAGTCCCTGGATACTAGAGATTTACCCATTATCCAGTTTCAAGGGGTAAATGACAACCTTTTGACGTGAAAATATACGTTTATCAGGCGCCAATATTTCTAGTTACTCAGTCATCATCAAAATATATGGAGCATATTGTTTTTGTTTTTTTTTTTTTTTTTGAACCCCTTTGAACAGAGATAGCAAAAAGGCTTCATGACATACATGGCACTTCATTCATTGTGAAGGTGTGTAGTTTCTCAGCATTTGTGCCATTGCTCTGTTGAATCATGAGTGTAAGGAGAATTTTATAAAATTGAAAGCATTTATATCCCACATCAGTTGCAAAAAAAAAGGATGTTTAAATTCAAGTCACACATTATCCTTCAGTCTTTGAAAGAGATTTGAATTTCTGTAGACTTGAAGAGTATAGTTGAGAGTTGACTATAAAAAGATGTAGTAGATCACTCAAAAAAAATCATTTTGAGGTTCTAGACAACTCAATGAGTACATCATGCAAGGAAGTTGTTGTAATTCAAGAAGAGTTTTGAATTTTGCAAAAAAAATGAGTTGTGAATTCTCTAGCTCCCCCTGAGATGATGATTCCAACAACTTTTCATCAAAATAAAGATGTGCAAGTATTTTGAAAACAGAAATGATTCTCTTTGAACAACAAAGCTCCCCCTCAACAATTGCATATTCATTTCTTGGTACTTGGCGGAGACATATACTCTCGCATAGTGAAAGTGTCCAGACAAGCAGAACTTGTCCTTCTTCAAGTCACCATTTGATATACCAAGAAGTTCAACAAATGTGAGTTGAAGAATTTATTGTCAAAAAGAAATAGAAGTTGAATTGTGAGAGATGTGAACAATATGAATCAAGGAAGCAAAGAAGAATGATGAAACAATGACTCCCCCTCAGAATATGCCTAAACACTCAACCCAAATGAGAGAGATCAAGAAGATGGACATTTGCAAAGACGAAGCTCTCTCCTCAAGGATGAAAATCTACTGTCAGGAAGAGGTTTGGTGAAGATGTCAGCAATTTGTTTTTCAGTTTCAATAAAGAGGAGTTCAAAAGATTTCTTTGCTGCCTCATCCCTCAAGAAATGATGCATAATTTCAATGTGTTTTGTTCTAGAATGCTGAATTGGTTTTTAGACAAATTTATGGCACTTGTGTTATCACAAAGAATGGGAACACAACCTAACTCTTGGTTATAATCAAGAAGTTGATGTTTCACCTAACGAATTTGAGTGCCACATCGACCAGCTGCAACATACTCAGCCTCTGCAGTTGATAGAGCAACTGAGTGTTGCTTTTTGGAAGCCCAAGAGATTAGCATCCACCTAAGTACAAACACAAGCCACTTGTGCTTTTTCTATCAAGCTTACACCCAGCATAATCAGCATCACAATAGGCAATCAAATCTAACTTACAACCAGCAGGATACTAAATTCCAAGATCACATGTTCCAACAAGATATTTGAAAATTCTTTTAACAGCTAACATATGACTTTCTTTAGGATTTGATTGGAATCTAGCACACAAGCATACACTGAACTATATATCAGGTCTAGAAGTGGTGAGATAGAGTAGAGAACCAATCATACCTCTGTATGTCTTTGGGTCTACTGACTTACCAAGTGAGTCCTCTTCTAGTTTCACATTAATTGCAATGGGTGTGCTTGAGTGTTTGAGGTTTTGGAAGTCAAACCTTTTCAGAAGTTCTTTGACATATTTGGTTTGGCTTATGAAGATTCCCTCACTGGTTTGGTTAACCTGCAATCCTAAGAAAAATTGTAAGTCTCCCATCAAGCTTATTTCAAATTCAGTTTTCATTTGATTTGCAAATTCAGTGCACAGGCTCTTATTGGTTGATCCAAAAATTATGTCATCAACATAAATTTGGACTGCAATTATTTGTTTATTCACAATTTTTGTGAACAAAGTTTGATCAACATTACCTCTAGAGTATCCTTTTTCAAGCAGGAAAGAGCTCAAACGGTCATACCAAGCTCTTGGAGCTTGCTTAAGACCATAAAGAATCTTATGAAGCTTAAAAACATGATTAGGATATTTTTCATTTTCAAAGCCTGGAGGTTGTTCAACAAAAACATTTTCTTTTATGTACCCATTCAAAAATGCACTTTTGACATCCATTTGATAAACTTTAAACTTCAATGAAGATGCAAAAGTAAGGAATATTCTTACAGCTTCTAGTCTAGCTACAGGGGCATATGACTCTTCAAAATCAATTCCAAATTCTTGGTTGTACCCCTTGGCAACTAGTCTAGCTTTATTCCTTATGACTTGACCATTTTCATTCAATTTATTTCTGAATACCCATCTAGTGCCAATGACAGATTGGTCACTAGGTCTAGGTACTAATTCCCACACTTGATTTCTTTCAAATTGATGAAGTTCATCATGCATTGCATTTATCCAGTCAGAATTCATTAGAGCTTCATCAATTGACTTTGGTTCAATTTGGGAAATTAGTGCTAGTGGGTCATCATGAATTGCATTCAAGAATGATGATCTAGTTCTTACCCTATCATGTACATTGCCAACAACATTTTCTATTGGGTGATCTCTCAAAATTCTGTGTTCAGAAATTACCTGTTGAGGTGCATTTAAATTTGGAACAACATTACCTGATCCACTTGGAGTAGGTGAGTGATTGTTCAAAGTTTCACCAAGGTCTTCATTCTCCTCAACAGTTGGTGAAGAATCCACAATGAAATCATCCTCTTCATTATCTGGACAGTCCCTGCAAGATTTAGAATAATGAGTTGAAAAGGAATTTTCATCAAAAGTGACATGAGGAGATTCTTCAACAGTTTTATTTTTGAGAGAATAAACTCTAAAAGCTCTTGAGGTTTCAGAATAGCCAAGAAAAATGGCTTCATGACTTTTAGCATCAAACTTGTCAAGGCTTTCTTTATTGTTGTTATGAACAAAGCATTTACACCCAAAGACTTTGAAATAAGACAAGGTTGGCTTTTGTTTTTCAACAACTCATAAGGTGTTTTTCTGATTTTTGGTCTGACCAATGCTCTATTGAGAATATGATTTGCTGTATTTACAGCTTTAGCCCAGAAGGATTTGGGCAATTTACTTTCCAAGAGCATGGTTCTTGCCATTTCCACAAGTGTTCTATTCTTTCTTTCCACAACTCCATTTTGTTCTGGAGTTCTTGGTGAAGAAAACTTGTGAAATATGTGAAGTTCAGCACATAAATCAGAGAAAGATTTGTTTTCAAATTCACCCCCATGATCAGTCAAAATATTTTTGATTTTATGAGGAAAACTAGTTAAGACAGTGGTACAGAAATTCCTGAATTCAAGGCAAGCATCACTTTTGTGGGATAAAAAGATAACCCATGTGAATCTAGTAAAATCATCAATAATGACAAATCCATATCTTTTGCCACTAAGACTTAGAATTCTTGTTGGGCCAAAAAGGTCCATATGAAGCAATTCTAGTGGCTTAGATGTAAGTACATCATTGAAGGTTTTAAAAGATTTTCTGTTTTGTTTTCTTGGGCACAAATCCCACAAACTTGATTTTCTACATTTGAAAAAGATTCAGGAAGACCTTTAACCAAGTTCAGCCTTAACAGTTTATTTATTGTTCTGAAACTTGCATACCAAGTCTCTTGTGCCAAGTCCATGCAATTTCATTTTTATTTGCAACAAGACAAATGTTTTCAGAAAAGTTTTTATCAAGGTTGATCATGTAAACATTGTTTTCCCTCTTTCCAAAGAATTTTATTTTATCAGTTGATGAGTCAATTATTCTACAAAAACTAGATTCAAATACAACTTTGTGACCTTTGTCGCAGAGTTGGCTAATGCTCAACAAGTTATAATTCAGACCATCAACTAACAAAACATTATCAACTGAGTTTGAGGAAGATTGACCAACCTTTCCAGATCCAATAATTTTTCCTTTATTTTTACCTCCAAAAGTGACAGAACCTCCCTCCTTTTCAATCAAGAAAGAGAATTTAGCTTTATCTCCTGTCATGTGTCGTGAACACCCACTATCAAGAAACCACACATTTGAGTTGGGTGCACGACCTTCCTGTAAAATCAATCAGTGAAGAGAAGATTTTGGTACCCAAACATTGTTGGGACCATCAGAATGTTTGAACATTGACATCAAATCTTTTCTAATCCAAATCTGACTTGTTTATTGCTTTTGTTTCATTTCAATGGTGTTTTTTGCCTTTTTCAATTTATCCTTCCCTTTTGGAATAAAAACACCAGTGTTCTTTTTCTCATTAGGATGAGAGTTTTGCATTTGGACATGATTGTTCATTTGTGGAGGTCCAAACCATGGATTTTGTTGGTACATTGAAAAGTTTGGATAGAAGAATTGAGGATGGTACCAAAAAGGATTATAATACCATTGGTTCCAAGAATTGGTCCAATCAGCTTGATGTACTATCTTGGAAGTCCAAGGTTTGTCATGAATGGCTTCTTTTGTATTTTTCTTATTTTTCAAATTTTTATTTGAATTTTTGGTTGACTGGTTGGTGGTTTTTTAGGTTGAGCAGGTCGACCTATCAGGTGATTGTGTCGACCTGTTAGGTTTCTTTTTGTTCTTGTTTTCTTGAGTTTTTGTTGTTTTGCTTAACACTTGCTTGTTTGTAGTGTTTTCAAGACTAGGACCTTTGACAAAATTTATCAAGGGTGCTTTTTCCCTTATTTCACCAGATTTGTCTTTCTTGGATTTTTGTTTGTTGAATCCTAGTCCATGTGATACAGATTTCATTCTGGCTCCTAACAAGGCCTCCAAATTGTCTTTACCTTTGGTGAAGGTTTCAATGACTTGTTCTTTTTCTTTTAGCTGGATTTCTAGAGTTTTGATTTCATCAACACTTTGTTGTTTTTCCTTTTGTTGTAATTCCAGCTTTTCAGATAATTCTTTAAAATCATGGTTGGTCTTTTGGGATGCAAGCTTAAGCTCATCAATTACATTTAAAAGATTTTCTTTTTCCTCATTGAGCTCAGCTACTTTATTTTCCAATTCACAAATTCTTTTATTTATGGATTGGTTGTGCAGAATGTTTTCAATTTTCTTCTTTAGATGCTTGTTTTCTTTTCTTATTTCAAAATAATTTTCAACAAGTTCAGCATAAGCATCCTGTCAATCATCAATTGAGTAATCTTCAAAAGATGTACTTACCTTTCCATCTGAGCTATTTGCCATAAAGCAAATTTCCTCACTCTCAGAGCTTGAAGACTTTTCTTCATCTTTCTCACTTGAGTCTTCATCAGACCAAGTGGCAACCATTGCCTTTGGCTTCTTGAATTTGTGAATCTTCTTGTATTTCTCCTTCTTGTTCTCAAGACACTCTCCCTTCATGTGTCCTGGTTTGTTGCACCTGTAACAAATGACAACTTCATCAGTTTTCTGATTTCTATTTGAATTAGCATTTGAAAAGGAAGTATTTCTTTTCCCATAAGAGAACTTCTTCTTTCCAGTGAATTTTCCTTTTCTCGATTTTAAGAATTTTCTGAATTGCCTGGTCATGAGGGCAATCTCATCCTCATTGGACTCAGACTCATCAGAACTTGTTTTCTCCTGATTCTTGTCTTTGTTACTAGATGAAGCTTTGAGTGCTACTGGTTTGGTTTTGATTATATGCTCCTCATTTCCTTTCAGGTTTATTTCATAAGTCATCAAGGATCCTATGAGTTCATCCAAAGAGATTTTGGATAAATCCTTAGAATCTTCAATGACTGTGGCCTTAGTGTGCCAAATTGAAGAAAGAGAGCGCAAGATTTTTCTTACCAAATCAGCATCTGTGTAATCCTTACCCAAAGCCTTCAGTCCATTCACAATGATCATGAACCTAGCAAACATTTCAGAAATTGTTTCATCAGATTTCATCATGAATAGTTCATACTCAGAAACGAGAATGTTTGCTTTGGTTTCTTTTACTTGGGATGTTCCCTCATAGAGTAACTCAAGCTTATCCCACATCTCTTTGGTAGATTTGCACATGGAGATTCTTGAGTACTCCTTTGGGTGGACTGCACATTGAATCATGTTCATGGCACTATAGTTCAGGGTGGCCCTTCTAATTTGTTCCCTGGTCCAGGTTTCCTCTTCTCCCTGGTTCTCATAGGGGCCTACCTCAACTACCTTCCAGATTTCATAGTTTTGGGCTCTAAGGAAGACTTGCATTCTATTCTTCCAATAGGAATAGTCAGTTCCATTGAAGAAGGGTGGCCTATTAATAGAATGACCCTCAGCTATGAAACCTCTAGCATCCATTGAATCAAATTAAGGTGTAATGAAGGAAAACACTCAATAAGCAAGTAAGTAAAATAAACAGAACAACCAGAAACACTTAGATTAGATCTGATCAAATATGAACCCGCTCTAATACCAATTGTCGGATCGAAATTAGGTTGGACCAGATCTAGAAGGGGGGGTTGAATAGATCTAGGCCAAAAACTGCGGAAGCTTAGTCAATTTAAAAATTGCTTTGAATCAGAGACAACTTGAAAAAGAGATTCACATATATGATGAGTGAGTGTGTAAATTAAGTGATTAGAGTGAGTGATCAAGTTGATTAGAAGTGAACAAAAATCCTATGCATACATCTAGCACAATGTGAAATAAGGTCACAGATCAAACCACTGCACAAAGATTTTTAGGTGGTTCGGAAATCACACCATGTGATTCCTACATCCACCCCTCACACAGTGAGGCTCCACTACTCAACTTGAGCACACTACACTCTGGAGCTTGACAACTCCACACACTGAGTTCGACAACTCACACACAACCTCTAGAGCAAGACTACTCTAGAAACCTGAGCACAGCCGCTCAACCACAACCTGAGTACGACGACTCAAAAACACTGAGCACAAAGGCTCACAAACAACTTGCTAGATCAAAAACAACAAGATCCAGATCCTCTAGCAATGATCTGATCTATAGATATTCATTCAAGGAGACTGGTGCAACAATTCATGCACAATCTCAAGAATGAATCAGAAGAACTAAGGGGAATTGAAGAATTATGTGTAGAATCCTTGCTCCTCAGATGTACTCCCTTGTAGAGGACTGAATTGTGAAGAAGCTTGATCTCTTGAAGTCCCTGCCCGATGCTCTACAACTTGTGCTTTGGGATCTTCCTTGAAGTCTTCTCAATTGATTGCCTCTACTTGATCTGCTCCCTTGAAGTGATCTGATTGCATCTTCAATTATCAAACTCCACTTCTCGTGCTTGGACAGATGAGAATTGGCTTGAGGAAACACCAGGAGAGCAAGAACGGGGAGGAGAACACTTCTTGCCGCCAAAAGGATTTCTGGAAGGCTCTGAAAAGGTTCTCTTCGGTTGGATGGCCAATTGGAGGGTATTTATAGCCCAATGTGTCCAAAAGTACCCTTGGGGGGTGTGGGCACATGATCCAAGACCGATCCATGTGAACCCTAGAGTGCCACGTGTCCAGGTGGAACTTAAAGTGAAAAAGTTTCCGAAGTGTGTCGACCTGTCCAAGGAGTGTGTCGACACACTATCCCAAACTGGTAGAATTTGTTCTCTAGGAAGGGTCACTAGTGTCGACACTACTTCAGGCTGTGTCGACACACTGTCCAGAACTAACAAACAGGTCTTCTGGGAACTGGATCTAGTGTCGACACCACTTGAGCATGTGTCGACACACTGTACAGACCTATCAACTGGGATCTCTAGGAGCTGGGTCTAGTGTCGACACCACTTGAGGCTATGTCGACACACTTGACCTTTTCTTCATCATTTTGCCTTAGGGTTTGATGCATTGTGTCGACACCAGTAGGGGGTGTGTCGACACTACCCTTGCAAGAAATGTCTGTCCCTGAGAAATAAACACATAAATCATTAGTACAATGTATTGTCATGAATATAAATGATAAAATGTGTTTGGAAACATCTTTTTGAATGTTGTTGTTATATGTGTGATGTTGTTAACATGTTCCATTTTATTGTGCATTAAAATCACATTTTGTCATCATCAAAATTATGCGGGGAAATGTGCTAAATTCACACTCAACCCAATAGCAGTGGAAGAGAAGAAAAATAATGTGGAGGTTGAGTATGTAGAATAGGAATGTGTGCCTTGGAAGGTTTAAATTGGTATTTCATAGGGTAGATTTGGAATTTTATGTCCTGGTGGAATGAATTCCATGGAATAGATGCAAGTGGAGGAGGATCCGATGAGGCAGATGGTGGAGGAATTTCAGTAGTGGAGGAAGTAGGTGCAGAGGGTGCAGTAGGTTGAGGATGAGATGGTGTGGGCTCTTTAGGCTCTGGAGGAAGTTCAACAGAGGGAGTTGGAATAGGTGGAGTTGGCCTAGAAGGAGAAGGGAATATAGGTTCACCATCCTTTATCAGTCTTCTCTTCACTTTCCTCTTGAAGGTCTTGACCTTGGGCTTGGAAACATCTTCAAGGGATCTCTTAGGCCTAGACTCTTGCTGGGGTTCCTACTGCTTCTGCTCAACTTCTGCTGCTGCTGTTAGTGGAGGCTTCTCTAAAATTTCCTGCTGCTCACTTTTCTGTTGAAAAACTACATCTAGCTCAAAAATTGTTATTGATCAATCTGATGAAAATGATGATTCTTCTGATGAAGAGAATGATGAAGAACTAGCCTTATTGACAAGGCAGTTCAAAAAGCTCTTGAGAAAGAAAGGAAAAGGTAAGTTCAAACCCTTCATCAGAAAGGATATTTCAAGGAAAAATGATTTCAATAAAAAATTAGAAACCACTAAAAAGGCTGACATTATTTGTTATGAATGCAGGAAACTAGGACACATGAGAGGAGAGTGTCCTGATCTAAAGAAGAAGCTGAAAAATCAGATATTCAAGAAGACAAGAGCAATGTTAGCTACATGGAGTGATGAGGATGAAGAAGACCAAGAAGAAAGTAGCTCAGATGAGGAAGAGGTGACATGTCTTATGGCTAGGCATGAAGAAAATACTGAGGTAAGTCTCTCCTTTGAAGATTTTACAACTAATGACTGGGAGGAAGCCTATGCTGTGTTATTTGAAAAATTGTGTGAATTAAAATCTAAAAATAAGACATTGAAAAGAAAAATGAACAGCATGATGCAAAGTCTTCAAGAATCTGAGCAATTAAAATTGTTGACTGATAAAATCAATAATCTAAAAAGAAGAAAGAATGTGTGGATGAACAAATTGATGAAATCAAGGAGAGATGTCAATCAATTGAAAAAGAAAAACAAATCTTGACGAATGAAAATGAAAACTCATAATTGAAAAAGAAGTGATACAAGAGGAACTAAAAACTATTAAAAAAGAACTGGATGACAAGAAAGAGACCTTGTCAAAGCTTGTCAAAGGCAAACAAAACCTAGATGCTATCTTAGGAATTCGAAAGAACACCATCAAACATGGTTTAGGTTTTCAGCCTGAAAACAAAGAAAAAATTGGACAAACCTTGATAACTTCATTTGTTCAAGGTAGTACCTCTTATAGAAACTTTGAAGAGAACATCAAAGAAAAACCACAAACAAATCTAAAATTCAAAAACAAAACCCAAGTGAGACATGAAAAAGTTCAAAGCAAAAATCAACAAAAATGGAAATCAAATGATAGACCAGATTTGTATCCAAAGAACAACAAAAATTTCTCAGTTGGATATAATTTTCATACCAAAAGGAATAATGTTTTTACACCACAAAGAGTCATGATGTGCACAATATGTAAGAAATCTGGTCATACTGATGAAAAATGCAGATCAAAAACAAATTCCAAGAAAATAAAACAAATCTGGATTCCAAAACATCTTGTTGTTGAGTTGAAACAACTGATGGGACCCAAAGCAATTTAGGTACCAAAATTGTCTTTCTAAATCTGTTTTGCAGGAATGTCTTACAGCCCACAAGAAGGATAAGTGGTACCTTGATAGTGGCTGTTCAAGACATATGACTGGAGATAAAGGAAAATTTTCTACATTGATTGAAAAAGATGGTGGACAAGTGATTTTTGGAGGTAAGAACAAAGGTCAAATCACTGGAACAGGAAAAATTGGTAAGACTCCTTCAAGCTCCATTGAGAATGTTTTACTTGTTGAAGGTCTTGATCATAATCTCTTTAGCATAAGTCAACTATGTGACAAAGGCCTTAAGGTAATTTTCGATTCTGAATCATGTGAAATTGTTGAAAAAGATTCTGGAAAAATAAAATTTCTTGGTCAAAGAATAAATAATGTTTACTTGGTTGATTTGAATGATCATCAACATGAAAATTTGTGTCTTGTTGCCAATCAACATGATCTATTTCAACTGTGGCATAGAAGGTTAGGTCATGCTAGTGAAAATGTTCTGAATAAGTTGTTAAGAAATTCTCTTGTGAATGGTTTGCCAAAAATGAAGAAAAAGAAAAATGCAATTATATGTGCTTCATATGCCCAAGGCAAACAAACCAGGAAATCTTTCAAATTAATCACCTCCAAACCCTTTGAATTGTTGCATATGGATTTATTTGGTCCAACTAGGACACTTAGTCTTAGTTGACAAAGATTTGGATTTGTGATTGTGGATGATTTTTCTAGATTCACATGGGTGTATTTTCTATCTCACAAGAGTGACACTTTAAAAAACTTCAAAGAATTTGTTGATAAAATTGAAAATGCAAAAACAAATAAAATCCATTCTATCCTTACTGATCATGGTGGAGAATTTGACAATAATTTATTTTTTGATTTTTGCAAGAATAAAGGAATTGAGCATAAGTTTGCTTCTCCAAGGACTCCTGAACAAAATGGAATTGTAGAAAGGAAGAATAGGACTCTAGTTGAAATGGCAAGAACCTTGTTGATTGAAAGTGAGCTTCCAAGAAAATTCTGGGCAGAAGCTGTCAACACCTCATGCTATGTCCTCAACAGGGTAATGGTAAGACCAGTCCTTAAGAAAACTTCCTATGAACTTCTGAAAGATAAGAAACCTCACATTGCATATTTTAGAGTCTTTAGATGTAAAGTTTTCATTCACAATAATGACAAACATGATCTTGATAAATTTGAAAAGAAAAGTGATGTAGGCATCTTTCTTGGATACTCTGAAAATTCAAGGTCATATAGAGTGTTTAACAATGAATCAAACAGTGTAGAGGAAACTCCTCATGTCATATTTGATGAGAATATTGAAAAATCTACTAACCTTGATTTGTGCAGGAATCAAGAAGAAGATGCTGACATTCTTATGAGAGAAAAAGAACAAACTGTCGAAAATGAAGAAGTTGCTGAACCTGAAACTGAGTCGACACCACAGGGTCGACACCAGAGCAGGTAAGCACAGCAACAAGAGGTAATTTCAAATACTCTAAAGACCATCCACTTGAGAATGTTGTTGGAAATGTTCATGATAGAGTCCATACAAGATCTCATTTTAGAAATGTCATTGAACAAGATCATATGGCTTTTATTTCTCAAATAGAACCCAAAAACATTGAATAGAAGCACTAAAAGATGATTCTTGGATAGAAGCCATGCATGATGAATTGAATCAATTCAAAAGAAATAATGTTTGGAGTCTACTTCCTAAAAATCCTAAAAACTCAATAATTGTAACTAGATGGGTGTTTAGGAATAAATTGAATAAAGAAGAAAAAGTTGTCAGAAATAAAGCAAGACTGGTTGCTAAAGGATATAATCAAGAATTTGGGGTTGACTTTGAGGAATCCTTTGCACCAGTAGCTAGATTAGAAGCAGTGAGAATTCTCTTGGCATATGCATGTTCCAAAAACTTCAAATTGTTTCAAATGGATGTGAAAACTGTCTTTTTGAATGGTTATATTAAAGAAGAAGTTTTTGTTGCTCAACCCCCTGGATTTGAAGATCTTGATAAACCTAACCATGTTTACAAATTGCATAAAGCTCTTTATGGTTTGAAACAGGCTCCGAGAGCATGGTATGATAGATTGAGCAATTTTCTGGTTAGTAAGAATTACTCCAGAGGTAAGGTGGATCAAACTCTTTTCACAAGATCAATCCACAATCATATCATTGTAGTTCAAGTGTATGTGGATGATATCATTTTTGGATCCACTAACCCTTCACTGTGTGAAGAATTTTCTAATCTAATGCACAGTGAATTTGAAATGAGCCTAACGGGAGAATTACAATTCTTTCTTGGTTTGCAGGTCAAACAACATGAGGATGGATTCTTTATTAACCAAGCCAAATATGTCAAAGACCTGCTCAAGAAATTTCACTTTGAACAAGCCAAACCAGCAACTACTCCCATGAGTACTAGCATCAAATTGGAAAAAGATGAAAAAGGTAAACTGGTTGATGCAAAGCAATACAGAGGTATGATTGGATATCTTTTGTATCTTCCTGCAAGTAGACCAGATGTTCAATTTAGTGTATGTCTTTGTGCTAGATTTTAGTCTAGCCCAAAAGAGAGTCACTTGCTTGCAGTTAAGAGGATTTTTAGATATCTCTGTGGAACTTGTAATTTGGGTTTATGGTATCCAGTTGGATGTCTTGTTAATCTAATTTCATATTCTGATGCTGATTATGCTGGGTGTAAACTTGACAGGAAGAGTACTAGTGGATATTGTCAATTCTTAGGAAATTGCATGATAACATGGGCATCCAAAAAGCAACACTCAGTTGCACTATCTAATGCAGAAGCAGAATATGTTGCTGCAGGAAGTTGTGCAACTCAAGTGTTGTGGATTAAAAGTCAATTTCTTGACTACAACATTGATATTGGATGTTCATCTATCATGTGTGATAATACTAGTGCAATCAACCTTTCTAAAAACCCAATTCAACACTCTAGAACAAAACACATTGAAATCAGGCATCATTTTCTAAGAGATGAAGTTGCAAATAAAAACATTGAATTAGAGTTCATCCCTACTGAAAAATAAATTGCAGATATTTTCACAAAACCTTTGGCTGAAGATAGATTCACTTCCTTAAGAAGAGAACTTGGAATATACAACATGGAATAATAAAAAAAAAAACTGAGAACTTTGTGATTCGTTATGCTAAGATTATAAGGTATATCAAATGGTGATTAGTGGAAGAACAAGTTATGCTTGTTTGAAAGCTATCATTATGTGTTGAGGAAAATCCTCCACCAAGTACCCATGATCTAAAATGTGTAAGAATCATTCAGTTCTTTCTTTAAAAAAAAAAAAAAACAAACAAAAAATGAAAACTTCTATGTTGTGATTGTCATTCATGTGCTTGAAACATAATTGATCATGTATGTTTACTTGATGAATTTGACTGCCAAAAACTGAATGTTGAAGGTTGACTGTTCCTGGATGACTACTTTCTGACATTGAATATCAATTAGATGCCATTGAGTTGAATGTTGAATGGCTCATTAATGCACATATTGAGGGGGAGCTTGTTGCTTGAGAAACAAAGGTAAGGTCTAAGAATTGAATTCAGAATCAGAACTGTTTATGAAGTCCTTTTGAGAACAAGTTGCTGGAGTTGATCAAGATAATGCTGAAGTCTGATTGAGTTGCTGAAAACTTCTGTGTGGTGAACATATCTCATACTGAATTCTATCAAATTCATGCTCGTTCTTGTAATCATTATCTCTTCAATTTCAATTTCATCAAATTCACTTGATCATCTTACTCATTCTTTCACTGAAGAAGGATTTCTTTACTTATGATGACAAATAGATGAGATCAATAACTCAGGGGGAGCTAAAGACTTCATTACCATTTTTCTCTCATTAAACCAAAGTTAATTCAGTGTGTTGATGAATATCTAATACATGAAATGTTCATTCATTCTTCTGAAGAACATAAGGGATGATTTCTTAAATGCTATTACATGTTCTTTCTGTCAACACTCTCTTTTACTTTGAATTCCTCAAGTAATTTGATTCCTTTCATGGATTTTTGCTCAATTATGTATTGATTTAAAACACTTCCTTCAAGACTGATGAAAGGTAAACCTGTGTCAAAAGTCTCAATGTTCATTTTAAAGAAAATGTTTTACAGAGCAATGGCATAACACTGAGAAACTGCACACCTTCACAAATAGTGAAGTGCCATGTATGTCATGAGGTGCTGTGTTATCTCTGTTCTAAGGGGCAAAAAAAAGACAAAAATAACTAATGTTAACTAAGTAACTGGAAATATTGGTGTCTGATAAATGTATATTTCCATGTAAAAAGGTTTTCATTCACCCCTTGAGGCAGGATAATTAGTAAATCTTTAGTAACCAGGGATTCTGGTGTGTAAAAAACATGTTTACTTGAGTGAAAAATATTTACTATATTTGGCTGCTCATTACTTAAAAGTGAAAGAAAATACAGTCAAATAAAATGAACAGCTTAAACCTGAATCAAATCTTCTAAAAGTGTTCAATCTCCATATGAATTGTCTTAATCCTAAAGAAATCACATTACTTTTGGTTAAGAAAAGTGTAAAAGTTTGAAATTGACTGTATAGAATCATTTATATCACTTAAGCAATCACTCCATTCCTTCAGAATTTCTTGGTGATCAATTTCATGTCAGATATCTTTCAACCCACTAAATAATAATGGGATGATGTTGAGAAAAAAAAAATTGGAAATGATTTCTTTAACATATTAAAAATCTCTGAATAATTGATTTCAGATATGATTCATCATATTAAATATATCCCTTCTCCTTCATCTCTCTCAAAACTGCAAATTCTTGTATCTGTGAGGTCGACACATTCTCCATGTGTGTCGACACAATGACCCTGTCAGGTCGACACACTCACCCTGTGTGTCGACACACCTGGGCTTGACAGGCGGATCATGTTTAAGGTATTTGGACCGAGGGTTTATCTTAACTCCCGTATTGAGAGAGCAAACCTCCTTTTTATATACCCTAACCCTCAGGTCAACCCTACCACTTGTTCTTTTCCCCATTTGAACTCCTCCCTCCATCAAACTCCCAAACGACCGATCCCCTGTCCGGCCATTTCTTCTCTTCCAAATCTCCATTCTCCCTCTCTTCTCATTCTTCCCTCTTCCATGGCTCCCAAGCAGACTCCATGGAGAGGAGCCAAGACTAGGTCAGCGGCAAAGGGTATCACCATTGAAGAGCCTCAACCAGAAAGAAGAAGCAAGTTCAGTCATGATTAGCCCAAGAGAAAAGGTGAGGACACTCCTTCAGACACCCCATCTAAAAGGGGAAGAGCATCTGCTCTCAGCAAAGGCAAGTCTCCCATGTCCTCACGTTACCCTAGAAGGAAACTCATACCGGATTCTACTGAATCTTCTGGAGAATCATCTTCTAAATCTTCTGATTCATCTGAGGACCAAGCAGTCACCCCATCCCAAACTGCATCTGAAGGTCTCTCTATACTTAAACCGAGGGCTGTGAATATTCATGATGAAACCTTGACGACTGCTTTTCCTGAACTCATTCCCTTCTTTAAATTTCAAGGCTGGCTGAAATTCATTTCAGAATTCAGGACATTCTATCCACGGTTGGTTCAGGAATTTTACTTGAATTTGACAAATGTTCAAGAGGGTTTTAAGTCTGAGGTCAAAAATGTTTCCATTCTTTTCACACCTGAATTAGCATAAGAACTCTTTGGTATTCCTGATGATGGTGAAGCCTGGAGTGAATATGAATTTGATCTTCATGAGGACTACTCTCTACTTACTGCTCTTTCACATGATGAAAATGATTCTAGGCAAACACATGTAACAAGATACAACACAAACACTTTTCCTCCAATTCTGAGGCTGGTTCATCACATTCTAACCACCATCATCACACCACAGGGTGGTGGTAGAAATCGATTGACAGACATTCAGAGATTTGTGTTGTATAGCATGAAGAAAAATTTGAAGATCAATTTGAACGTGATTATGACTCAGATATTTTTTGAAACAAACAGAAAAGATTTACACAGATCCTTGCCATATGTTGCTCACCTCACAGCAGTTTTTAAACACTTTGGAGTCTCTTTTGAAAATGAGAAGGTTCAGAAAATTCCTCAAATCAACATTTACTACTTACATCATGTACAGAAATTCATGAGATTTCGAATTGAGGGAGATCAGGTTCTAAGAGGTCAGGTTGTAGAGCCAGAGCCTCCTATTGACCATATTCAAGAACAAGTTCCTCCAGAAGATGCAGGACCCCAAGGTGATCTAGTGGACCAGCCATAAATTGAAGTTGAGAATCCTGAAATTCCTTTTGAACCACAAACTGTGCTTCCTCCTCATGCTTCTCCACCTCCATCAGACATACCTGTCCCTCCAACCATATTCACCCAACATCACAGCTCATCCTCCACTTCATCTAGTGGACCTCCCATTCCACCTGAGCTATATACATTTCTGCAAACTCAGTTTGAAACTCTCAATTCCACCATGACAGAAATGTCCAACATATTTGAACTTCGAATTCAGAGGCTAGAAAATTCAGTGATTGGTCAGTTTGTGAGACAGCATGAAGCAGCTGAGCATGCCACTAGAAGATTCAATAGGTTGATTGGTACTTTGGGTGATGTATGTACCCAACTTAAGGATCTCCGGGACAAGATTCAAGCAGTTCTTGAAGGCATTTTGCTTAACACTCGAAAGGGACTATTCAACAGTCAAGAAGTTGTATCTCAAGTCTCTAAAACAAGATTGTCCTTTGCACATTTGGTTGATGATATGGAAGGCATGAAAAACTTGATGACTCACAATGATCAAGAGATGACAGCTCTAAAGTCTGACTTTGCAAATTTCATGCAACATGGCACTGTTCCCAACTCATCTTCCTCATCTCATCATGCAACTAGTGTCTTTCAAGAGAATATGTATGAAAATCATCAAAGGATGGAAAATCTTTTGCACACCAGACTTTCAACAATGCAGAATCAATTAAGATCAAATTTGTCTGCTGTAGAAGCAAGATTGAAGTCCATGGAAACCATCTTATTGCCTATTCCTCCTCCTCCTCCACCCCCTTCTGGTTGATATCTTTTGTTTTGATGATGTCAAAGGGGGAGAAGGATTCATGATTTACTTTTTAGCATCTGGGAAATCAAGAAACTTTTTGAAAAAATTTTGAGAAATGTTATGTTAAATTTCCAAACTTTTTTAGGGTAATATAATTCTGTGTGATGTGAATGCTAGCACGTTTTTTTTGTTGTTGTTGGATGCTTGTGTGACTGATTTCTTCTTTGGCAATAACAAATTATTGACATGTTTGTATGCAAAGAGATGAAAATGTTTAGATGCTACTAATGAAAATTGTGGATGTCATTGTTACATTTGTGATATGCTTTGAAAGTGTGAATGGATATTTTTCAAGTCATATTTGTGAGAAAATTAAACCAAATTAATGAATCATAGTTGCCATCATCAAAAAGGGGGAGATTGTTGGATCTCTTATATTGATGATATCTAAATATGATTCATTAATGCATTAAAGTCTTGCTTACATTTATATCTCACAATGTTTTCTCATGTACAGCTCAAAGGAACAAAAGTCATAAGTGCTCCATTGTGTCGACACAGTTCACCTGTGCTGTCGACACCAGTAGCCTGTCAGAAAATCTGGTGCTCTGCCATGAACCTGTGTGTCAACACAGTTCAATTGTGTGTCGACACTAGTTCCCAGTCCAGGAGATCGTTTAGTGATGACTGGGATAGGGTGTCGACACATAGGTAAGGTGTGTCGACACAGTCAGTCTATTTTTTATCTCTCTTTTTGATCTAATTAACAGGGACACGTGGAAGCTTTTGGGAAAGGCTTTTTGGGTGGGAACTTTTATGCCCACAGATCCCAAGATATTTTGTGGACCCATGGGGCTATAAATACCCCTTATCCACTTGGCTTTAAAGAGTGATCGAGCCACACTTCTGTTCTTAAAAAGACTCTAGAGAATTCCAGCCAATTTCTGAGGAAGGCTCCAACCTAGCAAATCGCTCCCAGATCTGAAGGAACAAGAGATTTGTACACCTTAGATGATCCAATTGAAGGAGAATTTCGATCCATCTAAGTCTTTTTCCTGGAGCTGAAGCAGAAGAACTGATCCCCATTCCTGAAGCAGAAACAGGGATCTTCGAACTAGTCCTCTTCAATTTGGAATTCAATTGCTCCGACTGGTTCCTCATTTCAATTTCACTCTATACTGTGTGTTTTTGTGAAAGTGGTGCAATCCTTGTGCCCAATTTCACGTGTGTGTGATTGAATCTGAGATTTCTGTATCTCAGAGTGTGTGTGTTCCTTTGTGACTTTTCTAAACTGGCAAGATAAGCCACAATTGTGTGTGTGTGTCGATGGTGGATGTAGGATACACTGTTGTGTAATCCGAACCACCCTAAATCTTTGTGTCATTGTGGTTTGCTTGTCTCTTGCGCTAGATGCTTGATAGGTTCGTCAAAATTTCATCATCTAACTTGTCTAATTTGTTTAGAATTGTCATTAACACTCAGATTTCACACTCAATTGAGTTTCTCTAAGTTTCTATTCAAGTGGCTTTAAAAATTTGGAGAAATCTATTCAACCCCCCCCCCCCTTCTAGATTTCTAGTAGCAATTTTTTTCGCAACATTTCATGTGTCTGGTTGGGCACTTCATGATGTACTTGGGGTTGCCCCCCCCCCCCTTTTGGCCACATATATATATATACATGTGGATCGTTGCCTTCTTCCTTCCTCGTGCCGGAAATTCACTTGAACAAACAAGTTAAATGTCCATTCTGGCTCAGCCCCCTACACATTGACAGTATTTGGCTTCATGATTTTGTCAAGGGGCTGAGCCTTTATTAAATAAGGCGAAGAATAAAAGAACACATAATTTAAAATGTGACATGTAGGCAAGCAAAAATGCTAACAGGAAATTAAATGGTGATCATGTAGTTGATGCATTCAAGCAAATGGATTGCGATTTTTTTTGGATTTTTAAGATATTTATTTTTTTTATTTTGAAATATTCAATTCTTTTGGGTTTTGAAATATTCATTTTTTTGCTTTTGAAAATATTCAATTTTTTTTGCTTTTAAAATATTCATTTTTTTCTTTTGAAAATATTCAATTTTTTTGGCTTTTTGAAATAAGGGTCGCAACCTGGCATAGTCCCTCCTAAGAAGATGCGCGAAACAAAGGGGATCCGCTCTAATTTGGAAAAACATGGTACTTGAACCTTTCAATTACTCGGTTGTCATTAAAAGTTCATTAATAATTCTTGAGTGTGTCAGACAGAGGTTGGACGTGCTTAGTTGGTGCCTTCACCCAAGGTTGCCTTTGGTGACATCCTCCTTAGTTGATCGTTGCCTTGCCTTGACCGGAAGACATACCCGTAGGTAAGAAGGGAAGAAGATTTAGGAAGTCTGCCAACAGTTAGGGCGACTGGGGAGACACTCACTCCTCTATCCTACACTCAATAAGGTTCAGTATTTTGGGCTTTTGGGGTTTTGGCACGCTTACGACCAGGTCCATTTGGATCTCTGCGGGGACTTTGCCATTCTTGACGTGCTTTTATATTTGATTTGCCTGGTTTTGGCTCTTTTGCTTTAATTTCACATTATTTTTCTTGCTTTTTCCCTTATTATGCCTTGACCTATACCCATTTGAGCTTCGGACAGATTCAAGAGGTCAACCCCTCAGGTTTCCCTTGTCTATTGGCGGACTGAGTGGGAGATAAACGAGTAATGTCCTAGACTCTTGGTTAGGCATTGATCCTCCTTAGATTCTGTACCTCCAGCTTCCAAGGGTGGGCGTGTGAGTGTGTGAATATCGGCACCTTAGGCTAACTCACCAAGAATAGGAAATGAATTAAAAATGACATCCTTTCATTTTAAGGTCCTCGTACCATGTAAACCCAAACACCTAACTAGGGGTAGTACTTTTTCAGGTCAAGCCCATTCCAAGGATGAAAGAGCTCCTCACCCTCCGCATTCACTAGCCAGTACGCATTGCCTGGATATGCCTCTTTGATTACGTATGGCCCTTCCCAGTTTGGTTGGAGTTTAGAACGGGGACCACCAGGTTTTACAAAAATTCTCTTAACGACCATTTCACCGAATTTAAATTTTCTGTCAATAACTTTCTTCTGATGAAAACGTGTGAGTCTATTTTGATACGCTCTCATGTGTTCTGCGGCGACCAGACGCTTCTCATCTAGGAGTTCCAGTTGTGCTAGGAGCGATTCACGCCGCTCGTCGATTGACAAGTCCTTGTCAAGCTAGATCCTTAATGAGGGAATAAGAATCTCTATGGTACTACAGCCTCCATTCCATAAGTGAGGGCGAACGGTGTCTGTCCCGTGGGAGTACGGATTGAAGTACGGTAGGCCCATAGAGCTTCTACAAGCTTTTCTGGCCAATCTGAGAACTTGTTAGCCTCACAGGTTTTCTTAACAATTTTGATTAAAGTTTTGTTCGTGGCCTCTACTTGGCCATTTCCCTGTGGATAATAAGGAGATGAATGATGCAATGCAATTTTATACCTGTTGCAGAGGTCACGCAGTTCTTGAGAGATAAACTGAGGTCCATTGTCGGTGATGATGGTGCTTGGAATGCCAAATCTGGTGATGATGTTCCTCATAATGAACTTGCAGACGGTTGTTGCCTTGATTTCTGCGTATGCTTCGGCTTCCGCCCACTTGGTGAAGTACTCCGTTGCGGTGAGGATGTATGACTTGGTTTTATTCTGGGAGTTGGGATCACCAAGGGGACCAATAATGTCGAAAGCCCACATAGAGAAAGGCCATGGGGAGGATATTGGGTGGAGTGTAGAGGATAGAGAATGGATTTTGTCGGCATGCAGTTGGCACTTGACACACCGACAGACAAAGATAGAGCAGTCCTCCTCTAAAGTGGGCCAGTAAAAGCCCTGCCTAAGAATCTTCTTGGCAAGCATCTTACTATTCACATGGCCTCCACAAACACCCGAATGAGCCTCCTCAACAACCTTCTATACTTCATCATCATCCAGGCATCTCAGCAAAACTCCAGTAAGCCCCCTTCTATAAAGAGTGTTTCCAACCACAGTGTACTTCTGGGACAATCTCCTTATAGCTTTTTTTCTCATCAACTATGGCTTCCTTAGGGTACGTCTGATTCTTGCAATACCTAGCTATCTCATAATACCAAGGTTTCTCCTCATCCTCCAATTCCTCTTCTAGCTCCATTAACATGATCTCAGTCTTACTCCTCCTCTTAGCATTCTTTAACAACTTATCCTTAGCCCAGAGGAAGATGGGGTCTGGTGAGCACTTGGCACAGAACGAGTTGACTATCACCTACAATCCGCAGATGGGTGACACCGTAGAAATGGGCATACTCAAGACCAGCCAACAAAGCTTCATATTCATCTATGTTGTTGGTGACAGAAAAATCCAGCTTATAAGCCTGCAGGAAGGTGACACCCTCAGGTGATAGTAGAGCAAATCTGATACCCTTTCCTTGAGAATTCAGAGCTCCATCAAAATACAGTGTCCATATAGGATCGGATTGGCTAAGGGACATCAATTCCTCATCTGGAAACTCTGATTGAACAAGATCAAATCGTGGAATAGGGTGGTGAGCGAGATGTTCTGCTATAGCATAGCCCTTGATGGATTTCTGTTGGACGTAGGTGATTTCGAACTGGGAATGGAAGCTCTGCCAACGTGCTAGCCTATCAGTGAGAACTGATTTTTCAAGGAGGAACTTGATAGGATTCATGCAGGCTATAAGATGGACTTCATGAGCAAGAAAGTAGTGCTTCAGTTTCTGCACTACCCATACGAGTGCGGCACATGTTTTCTCCATTGCGGTGTACCTTTGCTCACAGGGGTTGAGAAGTTTAGACAGGTAGTACGATGTCCTCTCCTTGCCTTCTTCATCCACTTGTGCAAGTACAGCTCCTATCGAGTCTTCTAGGACAGATACATAGAGAATGAGAGGTTTGCCTGGAGTCGGCGACTTCAGGACAGGGGGATTAGCTAGATATTTCTTAAGTCCGTCAAAAGCCACCTGACACTTCTCGTCCCACTTAAATTCGACTCCCGGCTTGGTGAGGTCGTAGAAGGGTCTACACCTCTGTGAATGTTGGGAGACGAACCAGCAAATGAACTGTAGCCTCCCAATCAATCCTTGAACTTCCTTCAAATTCCTAGGAGGGGGCATCTCTCTTATCGCTTTCACCTTATTGGGATCTATCTCTATACCCCTCTTGCTCAAAATGAAACCTAGAAGCTTGCCCGATGAGACACCAAATACACACTTCTTGGGGTTCATTTTCAACTGATATTCTCTTGACCTCTGCAAGACTTTAGTTAGAACCCTAGGATGCTCAGCCATAGTCTTGGATTTCGCTACTAGGTCGTCCACATACACTTCAATGAAAATATGGATCATGTCATGAAAGATATGTTGAACCACTCTTATATTTTTACCCTTATATTTTGATGATAACAAAACTTATGATTAATTAAATATTATTAAATATATTTAATATCATGTTTTCCTAATAAATATAAATTTATGGAACTATCGCTTTGTGATGTGCACTAAAAAGCAAAGTCGATGTTCGTTCAATATACATCGACTTCAGTTCAAAGTGCTACATGGATTCTATTAAACATACCGATTTGTTAAGTGAAACAACGATTTAATCGTTGTAACAATTTCATAAGTTAAACAACGATTTGGTCACTGTACCGATTTGTTAAATGAAACAACGATTTGGTCGTTGTAACGATTCGGTAAGTGAAACAGCGATTTGATCGCTGTAACAATTTCATAAGTTAAACAATGATTTGGTCGTTGTACCGATTTGTTAAGTGAAACAACGATTTGGTCGCTGTAACGATTCGATAAGTGAAACAACGATTTGATCGCTATAACGATTTCATAAGTTAAACAACGATTTGGTCGCTGTATCGATTTGTTAAGTGAAACAACGATTTGATCGCTGTAACGATTCGATAAGTTAAACAATGATTTGATCGCTATAATAATTCAATAAGACAAACAACAATTTGCTTTTTCTCAAACAACGATTTGTTAGAAAACAACGATTTGCCCTTACTTAAAGAACGATTTGATCAAAACAACGATTTGCTTTCACTTAAACATCGATTCTGTTCAAACATAGATTTCAACTTAAACATCAATTTCCTTTATACTCAGATGTTTCAAATGTCTTTGGCGCCTAATGAGGAGTCAAATATATTTCATTTGCGTAATCTTCTATCTTTCTGACAGAAGATCTTTTTGCTTATCTCTCTAGATCTCTTCTTTCCTGTCAAACAAAAAGGGCTTACCTACCACTTCTGGGTGACAGTAGAAAACACAGAAGTGTGAGCCTTTTTGACATAAACATACTTTTATCTAAACACTTTTTTCTATGCTTGCAGACCTCGTAGACCACAAAATATCAGAAGAAAGAGAAGAAGAGCAACGACTAGAACTCCTACGGATTTGTTCAAAGCTACTCATATAAAAGATGAAGCAAGGCTGAAGAAGAAGATAGAGCTTTCTTGAAGATCTGTAAAGGAGTGTACATCCTATGAGGAACCTCAACTCCACATACACTCAAAGAAAGAGAGGAGCTCGAGCCAAATCAAGAGAAGCTTTTCACAGCAGGAGTTTCAAAGCGTTCAAGCCTTCCTCTCTTCTCTCTCTCTCTCTATGGTCATTGTAAATCTAAGGGGAGAGTCTGTGGCTGAAAGCTAGAGTTCTTAGTGTTCATCTTGTAATAGCTCTTGGTCTGTTCTTTCTTTTCTAAGAAAGATTTCTGTCCAGTTGTAGGACTGTATACAGTGAGTCTCTTCCTGCGTAAAGAGTTGGCCAGTGTAGTTGCTGGCGTTTTTTGTCCTGCTGAGGGACTGTACTCAGTGTAGAACCTAGCTAGGGTTTAAGTCTAGCAGAACCGCACTGGGGTTTGTACCAAGAGGTTGGCTTCTTAACCTGTAAGAGAAGTGGGCTGCCTTCTTGCCCGGGAAAGAGAAGAAGACCAGCTGGGGTGCTGGGTGTTGTACTGTCCGTGAGGGGGACTGTACCCTTGGTTAGTAAAATCCCAAGAGATTGCTTGGGGACTGGATGCAGGACTTCCATGTGGGAAGGGCCGAACCAGGATAAATTCCTTGTGTTCTTTGTGTGATTATTTATTTTCTTCCACACTGCTACTCTTTATCACACTCAACTAACCAACCTTTCAAGTGATAATTTTCTTTGTCTAAAGTTTCTATTTCAGATTTCAGAAAAATCTATTCACCCCCCCCCTCTAGGTTAGCTTGCTGCCATACCAAAAGGGCCAACAAGTGGTATCAGAGCGAGGTTCTCTGATCAATCAAGAAGATCCAACGATCTTAGAGTAGATCCATGGCAGCTCAAGGATTTGCTGAAGATCAATCAGTCATCAGACCTCCACTCTTTGATGGAGAGGATTACCAATACTGGTAAATGAGAATGCAATGCTTCATTCGAGGCACAGACTTTGATTTGTGGCAGGTAATAGAGGTAGGTGATTTTGTCGTTGTTCTTGCTGAAGGTACTACTGTCATTACAACAGCTGATAAGAATAAATTCTCTCTAAATTTTAAAGCAAAGAACTATTTATGTTGTGGCATGTAAATCTGCAAAAGAAATGTGGGATAATCTGCAGATAACTTATGAAGGAATAGATAAAGTAAAACAAACTAGGATAGATATTATTGTCTCTCAATATGAGCAATTTAAAATGTTTTCAAGCAAAAATATTACTCAAATGTATAATAGATTTTCGAGCATTGTAGTTGGTCTAAGTTCTCTTGGCAAAAATCTTTCTAATGAGGAAACTATTAGAAAGATACTTAGATCTTTAACTATTTCATGGACCCCTAAGGTCACAGCTATTGTAGAAGCCCATGATCTAACCAGGTTTTCCATTGATAAATTAATTGGCTCTCTCATGGCACATGAAATCAATATAGAGCGGCTATCTGAAAGCTCTTCCAAGAAAAAACTCACTAATGCTCTTAAAGTTGCAGCTACTCCTTCCACCTCTTCTTCTTCTTCTAGTTCAAAAAATGCAGAATCTGAAGACAGTGATGTAGATGACGTACTGTGTAATACCCCAGAAATATCATTAATTAAAAATTATAGATAAAATGGAAATTTTGTCAATTAATAAAAATTTAAACTAGTTAAATGATACGCATCATTATCACATGCGTAGAAACATATATAAAAACTTTGTAAAAATAAAAGTTATACTTTAAAGAATATTCCCTAATGATCTATTAAGAAATTGGGGCATAGAAAAATAATTCGACTGGGTTTTTAGAATTTAGGTGACTTATTATTGTAATCAAGGGATAATTTGGAAAACCCATTATTTTATGAGCCAAGTGGATTAATAATTACAAATCAAATAATGGATAGACTTTAACAATATGTATTGATAATCCATCATGAGAAATTGGATCAATGGACCTCTCATGGCCATGAATAAATTCAAAAGAGAAAATGTAATAAAAATCCAAAACTCTATTATTCTCCAATTAAAAAGGGAAATTCCCATAAGTAAAATTCTATTAAGTGATGGGCTTTGCTATATTGACCAATTAGAAATAAGTGGGCTAAAATAGAGATTTTAAAAAGAGGAATAATAGAGAAATACCCAAAATTCGTAACTAGAATATTACTAAAATAGAAAAGAGATATTTAATGCATTAAATAGCTAGTTTGAATTAGGATTGGATTCCTAAACCTACCCTAATAGGTTGGCCACGAATTTGGCTCCCATTCTAGCCCAAATAGAAGTTGGAAAGCAAGAAATGAAAGAAGGAGTTAGGAAATCTCATAATTAAAGAGAAATTTGAGTAGTAGTAGGAATAGGAACCCTTATTAGCTTAAATACTCTCTTAATTCTCCATGGCCGGCCCTGAAACTTTGCTGGGGCTCTCTAGACGTGGAGAGAAGGCCAAGGAGAAGGAGAATTCGTGGGGAGAAGGCTCTCTCAAGCATCTTCTTTTGTTCTTCAAGTTCTAGTCCTAGAAGAGTAAACGATTAAAGGTAAACATTCTCACAAGCAAAACCAAATCAAATCCATCTATAGGTAGTTCCAATCACCAGGAACAAAAGCCCTCTTGTTTCATAATTTTTCATCGAGCCAATCTTTTGATCTTGATTTTAGAAGTTCTGCAAACATGATAACCCCGAGTCATCATGTTTGAATCATATCTCCATGTACAGTTGATCCCATGCTACGAAATTTTTACTGTAGACACTTCATGTTGTTAGGGATCTTTTGCCTCTGAAAGCCCTAATTTTGGTTGAGCATGTTACTCGAATTAAATCAATCTTGCTCTCTATATCATGTTCTGTGTTACTCGTTATTGTTCATGCTCAAACCATGTTCAAACCATGCTCTCTCTCTAATTCCTATTTACTGGAAGTACTTTCGCATGTCTAGTTTCATTTGCCCCTGGTTTCAAGATTTTTCATCGTGTATACAATTAGTTATGATTTTCTGAACGACCCTGTATCAAAATCTGATATTTTTGGACCGCAATCCAAGATAGAGCAGAACTCTGTCAGACTCAGTCCACGGACCTGAGAACGCGACGGCCCGACAGGCCGCGTTCTCAAGCCCGTCGCGACGCCTCTTCTTGTCGTGTTCTGAATGCGACAGGAGACCCCGTCGCGTTCTGGCCACCTGAGCAGACAACCCTGTCGTGACCCGTACAGGACCCTGTCGCATTCTATCATGACCTTGTCGCGACCCTTACATGGCTATGTCGCGTTCACAGGATTTTTGATGAAAACCCATAAAATTTATTGCTCTCACTTTCTAAAATATTCTTACGCCTTTTTAACAGTCACACACACAGTGAAAACACCTGTTTTAAAATGGAGCCATATTGAATGCCTTAAAATACATATTCACGACTTCTTTTCTATCTATGATCTCTCTTACACATGCACACACATGAACCATCCATATATGGCTGAAATCTGGCATAAAATATCTCATAATGTATCTGGTTAATTTATTGCAATAATGTACATTAAATTGCTCTATTTTAAATGAACTTGTCTTCGTTTCTCGCGTTGTTTGGGAATACCGTTACCGACGCTCCACTGTTCTAGAATTCCTCTAGAACGTCGGGCACTTGTTTCTATACACACACTTTTCTTGACTTGGACGAACTCTCCGTCGGATATTCCTTCTGCCGGACTAGTGAATCCTTGTTCAAGACCTCCGTAAGTCTCCTCTGTCCATGGATTCCCACATGGTCGACGAGCTGGTTGTACCCTAACACCTATGATACCCTTTAGGGATCGACAAGATCCAAACAGCCTTAGTTGCTCTCACTCTTATCTTGAATCACGTCGGACCTCTGGACCTATGCATAACGAGGCTAGCGGTAGGGTCGTGAATTTCCACCTGACTGCCAACACCAAGTGCGTGTGTTGTGCAACTGTTACTACCGCCTAGTTACTCGACGTATTACGTGCAATGTCCACTAGCTCTCATCTATACTCTACTCGCTCATCTATTCACGTTCACTCTACTATCTCATCTATTCATCTAGTGCTCTTATCTATTTCTTGGTACTCTCAAATTGGCCATTAAATGATTGTCTAAAGATAAACAATATAACCAATGCCAGCGCAATAGGGCTCGATCAGGTCCTGGGGGGAGCGCCCGAAAGTGCCATTTGCCCGCGGGAGTTAAATGATCAGGATGTCGGCATTACATCCAAGTGCCATACTATCAAGATTAATCTAAGACAATCAACACAAAGTGCTATATTCTCTCATTGTCTATTGACAACAAAAGTGCTATGTTCTCTCTCTCGGCTATCTACGGATAACCAAAGTGCCATTACTATTTCGATTGACGGAAGTTAATCAAAAGTGCTATACTATTTCGATTGATAAGAAAATCAATCAAAGTGCAATTTACTCTCTATATGGCCAACTACTTTCTCTCTCCTTGCTATACATGTTGCTTGATATTGCTGGACGTTGACGCTATGTGCCATCGTGTTATTTTTGTTTTCTAACGCGACTCGACTTTAACCATCGTGCTATACTTGATTCGTCTGCTATCTGCACCATGTTACTTGTGCTATTACGTTCACAACTTTACATGACTCTCCCTATCATTAGTTACTCTGCCATTTGATGCATTAATTATTTAAAGCCTGCTTGACTATTGAGATTTAAGTCCTACTGGGCATTATCGCTCACCCTTCGTTATTTGTCTTGTGTGCCTCAGGTAAGTCGGACTCTGACGTCACACACACCAATGGGACAGGACCAGAGTGATGAGCGACCTGGAGTCAACTCATGAAGTTAACTTAGTACCATGGAGTCTAGTAGTTATTGCTTTAGATTTCTTTTCAATGTAATGACGTCATTGAGCCCTATGTATTGGCTCCGAATTAGCGGTTGTAATGGTCTTAGTGATTTTATAATGAAATCAAGAGTTATTTCAATTATTATTCATTATATGCTCTAATGTTTGCGAAAGTATGCGCAATTGTTGTTACCATACTCGTTGTTCGCGTCTCCCTCCGATTTATTCCGCTGCTAAATTGGAGGGGCGTGACATACTGTCCAAGCTTCAGAAGATTCTAAAGAAGAAGAAAAACAGATCAAGAAGAATTCAAAAGAAAGAGAAAAAGGAAAAAGAACCAGTCTTCTATGAATGCAAAAACCTAGACATCTGAGACCAGATTGTCCAAGACTCAAGAAGACTGGTCAGCCAGAAAATTCCAAGAAGCAGAACAAAAAATTCAAAAGAAAAGCCATGGCGGTTGCTTGGGACAATGAAGAAGCCACAACTTCAGAATCATCAAGCTCAGATCCTGAAAAAGAGTAGGAAAGTCTAGCCCTCATGGTAGGACTAGATGAGGTACATTCTGACCTATTTTTTGATTCATACACTGATTCAGAGTCAGAGTCTGAAGATTTAGAAGAAGTCTTTAATGAACTATATGAAAAATATAAAGGTGTTGTAAAAGAATTAAAAATTCTAAAAAATAACATCACTTGCTTAGATAACACCAATTCTGATCTTAAATCCGAAATAGAACAATTAGAAAACAATTAAAGGAAAGTAAAGATAATAATTATCTCTTGAATGAAGATTTAAAAAGAAAAAATAATGAAAAATCATAGTTAGAAGAAAAGTTAAAAACTCTAACTGAAGAAAATCTATATTTAAAAGAATCAGTTAAAAAATTAACTAAAGGGAAAACATCTCTAGCCCTATGCTTAAAAGGATCAAAATCTGGAAACAACAAACAAGGGCTTGGATACATACCTCCTGAAAAAGGAAAACAAGTCATAATTCCTAAAAAATATCCATTGCCAAAATTTGTAAAAGAAACCAAAATGCCTCAGAAAAAGGCACATGAAATAAACAAGTTTTATCAAAAGAACAAGGTTTATAAAAATTGTGTTCTAAACATGCATCATAAAGACAATAAGAACTGCAGAACAAACTATATTCATTGTTGTTCTCATTGCAATAAACTAGAACACACAGTAAACACCTGCACAACAAGACACCTAGTATGGATTCCGAAAGGATATTTTTATGCATCTAACCATCAAAGACCCAAAAAGATTTGGGTACCTACTTCTGAGTAGTTTATTTGCAGGGTGGCCTTGGAGCATCAAGAACAAAGGATGCTCAAGGCATTGGTGGCTGCCATATTTTTATCCAACTCATATCTGAAGAGGGAGTAGTCACAAATTTTTTTTAATTATAGTACTACTAATATCTGTTTGCAAGGTTCATACAGGTGGAGCCTCTCATTCAGGGGGAGCACAGTCTAAGGAGGAGTTATTCATTGTTGAACCCCTCACTGGTAAGAAATTTTCACAAAAAGGGGAGAGAATGCAATGGTAAGATCCTTCCTTTTTGGTTAGTGACAAAAGGGGGGAGAGTATGCATTATCTGTGAATTTTTTGTATTTTCTATACTTTAAGTATTTTTTTTGTCATAAAATTCTCATAAGTTTTGTCATCACCAAAAAGGGGGAGATTGTTGAACCACTCTTATATTTTTACCCTTATATTTTAGTGATAACAAAACTTATGATTAATTAAATATTATTAAATATATTTAATATCATGTTGTCCTAATAAATATAAATTTATGGAACTATCTCTTTGTGATCTGCACTGAAAAGTAAAATCGATGTCTATTCAATATACAACGACTTTAGTTCAAAGTGCCACATGGATTCTGTTAAACATCCCGATTTGTTAAGTGAAACAACGATTTGATCACTGTAACAATTTCATAAGTTAAACAACGATTTGGTCATTGTACCGATTTGTTAAGTGAAACAACAATTTGGTCACTGTAACGATTCGGTAAGTGAAACAACGATTTGATCGCTGTAACAATTTCATAAGTTAAACAACGATTTGGTCGTTGTACCGATTTGTTAAGTGAAACAATAATTTGGTCGTTGTAACGATTCGGTAAGTGAAACAACGATTTGAGTGTAACGATTTGAGTGTAACGATTTCATAAGTTAAACAATGATTTGGTCACTGTACTGATTTGTTAAGTGAAACAACAATTTGGTCATTATAACGATTCGGTAAGTGAAACAACGATTTGATCGCTGTAACGATTCGATAAGTTAAACAATGATTTGATCGCTGTAATGATTCGATAAGACAAACAACGATTTGCTTTTGCTCAAACAACGATTTGTTAGCAAACAACGATTTTCCCTTACTTAAAGAACGATTTAATCAAAACAACGATTTGCTTTCACTTAAACATCGATTCTGTTCAAACATAGATTTCAACTTAAACATCGATTTCCTTTATACTCAGATGTTTTAAATGTCTTTGGTGCCTAATGAAAAGTCAAATATATTTCATTTGTGTAATCTTCTATCTTTCTGACAGAAGATCTTTTTGCTTATCTCTCTAGATCTCTTCTTTCCTGTCAGACAAAAAGAGCTTACCTACCACTTCTGGGTGACAGTAGAAAACACAGAAGTGTGAGCCTTTTTGACAGAAACACACTTTTATCTAAACACTTTCTTCTATGCTTGAAGACCTCGTAGACCACAAAATATCAGAAGAAAGAGAAGATGAGCAACGGCTAGAACTCCAACAGATTTGTTCAAAGCTGCTCATATAAAAGATGAAGCAAGGCTGAAGAAGAAGATAGAGCTTTCTTGAAGATCTGTAAAGGAGTGTACATCCTGTGAGGAACCTCAACTCCACATACACTCAAAGAAAGAGAGGAGCTCGAGCCAAATCAAGAGAAGCTTTTCACAACAGGAGTTTCAAAGCGTTCAAGCCTTCCTCTCTTCTCTCTCTCTTTGTGGTCATTGTAAATCTGAGGGGAGAGTCTGTGGCTGAGAGCTAGAGTTCTTAGTGTTCATCTTGTAATAGCTCTTGGTCTGTTCTTTCTTTTCTAAGAAAGATTTATGTCCAGCTGTAGGACTGTATACAGTAAGTCTCTTCCTACGTTAAGAGTTAGCCAGTGTAGTTGCTGGCATTTTTTGTCCAGTTGAGGGACTGTACTCAGTGTAGAACCTAGCTAGGGGTTTAAGTCTAGCAGAACCGCACTGGGGTTTGTACCAGAAGGTTGGCTTCTTAACCTGTAAGAGAAGTGGGCTGTCTTCTTGCCCGGGAAAGAGAAGAAGACCAGCTGGGGTGCTGGGTATTGTACTGTCCGTGAGGGGGATTGTACCCTTGGTTAGTAAAATCCCAAGAGATTGCTTGGGGACTGGACGTAGGACTTTCATGTGGGAAGGGCCGAACCAGGATAAATTCCTTGTGTTCTTTGTGTGATTGTTTATTTGCTTCCGCACTGTTACTCTTTATCACACTCAACTAACCAACCTTTCAAGTGATAATTTTCTATGTCTAAAGTTTCTATTTCAAATTTTAGAAAAACCTATTCACCCCCCCCCTCTAGGTTAGCTTGTTGTCGTACTAGAAGGGCCAACAAGATAGCCATCATAACCCTTTGGTAAGTAGCTCCAGCATTCTTAAGTCCAAATGGCATGACCACATAGCAATAAGTGCCCCAAGGTGTAGTGAAGGAGGTCTTCTCCTGGCCTTCCTCAGCCAGCTTGATCTGATTGTACCCTGAGAAGCCATCCATGAAGGAGAGGGTTTCAAACCCAGCCGTATTATCTATGAGCACGTCGAGGTGAGGCAACAGGAAATCATCCTTTGGACACGCGCGGTTGAGGTCCCAAAAATCGATACAGATTCTGACTCTTCTGTCCTTCTTCATAACCGGGACAATGTTCGCCACCCAATTTGGATATTGTACGACTCTAATGAACCTGGCTTTGTGGAGCTTATCGACCCCATCTTTCATTTTCAAAGCCATTTGTGGGTGGAAATGCCTCAACCGCTACTTAATGGCAATGGACCCCGGCTTAAGGGTAAGACGATGTTCAACAAGCGCGATGTCTAAGCCTAGCATATCCTCATAGCTCCATACGAACGTGTCCTTGTACTCCTTGAGAACCTCAACGATTGCCTCCTCTTCAGCTGGTGACAAATTACTGCTTATGAGGACAGTCCTAGGGTTTTCCTTGGTTCCCAAATTGATTTCCTTGGTGACTTCCTCTACGGCAACTGATGGCTCGTCAAATCTTTTCAATCTTCTTGCGAACGCGTCAGCCTCATCCTCGAATTCTTCATCACCTTCCTCAATTGGATCGTCATCATCCATGATCTCATAGACTCCGAACCCATCATCAATCAAGCATAGCGACTGCTCATATTCTATTTCTGGCAACTGCAAAGGCTCCTCTACGAATTCGGGAATTGCTAGACATGCCTTGCACCTACGAGCTAGATCAGCGAGGAATTGGTGTGGAACCCTCCTACCCTTGGACTTGTTTTCAGAGACTACCCCTACCTTATTACTACCCTGGCCTAGACTCTCACTACAACTACTGGAATCTACAGCAGGGGGTGGAGGAGTAGGAAAAGCAGTAAAAGAATCCCGCGTGGGGGAAGATGGGGAAAGATTTAAAGTAGTAAAAAAAACTTCCCCGCATTGGGGAAGGAGGAGGAGGAGGGAAAGCAGTAAAAATCCCCTGCGTGGAGGGGAGTGGAGGTCCCTACATGGAGGGAAGTTGGAGGTCGGTCATGGGACCGGAGAGAGGTGGCCTGCAGGTCGGGGCACACTCGGAGGCGAGGAAGGAGGTCTCCTTGATGGAGACGAAGGAATCAGCGATTGCGGGGCCCACTCGGTGCTTAGCATGCACAGAGGGAGAGGGCGAGGTGAGGTTGCCAATCTGAAAAGCTGAGCGATGAGAGTGTGCTCAAGAGTGGGGAGATTGTGGGAAAGGGGGAGTTGGAAAGTGAGCGCCTGCTCAGGAGAGTGGAGGGAGATTGCAAGGTGGGGCATCGGTTCCCGAGGAATGCTTAGAGAAATGAATGAGGGCCATGTGGTGGCCTGCAGGAGGGAAGGCGCGATGTCTGGTGAGAAGAGAAGAGTGTGCGCGTTGTCCGTAGGTGAGGGGAAGGTGGGCGCGTTGCCCGTAGAAGTGAGGGGAATAGGTGCGTTGCCTGGTTGGAGAGGAAGGTCGGGTGCGTTGCCTGAAGATGAGAGGGGAGTAGGCGCGTTGCCTGGTTGGAGAGGAAGGTCGGGCGCGTTGCCCTGAGAAGAGAGGGGAGTAGGCGTGTTGCCTGGAGAAAGAGGGAGAGCGGGCGCGTTTCCCAGAGAAAGAAGGAGAGTGGGCGTGTTGCCTGGAGATGAAACCAAAATGGGCACCGTGCCCAGAGGGGGAAGAGAAGTGGGTGCAATGCCCAGATAGGAGGGGCCCGCCCTGAGCCTGGTTGCTGCTGTGGCTTCTTCAACTTGTATGCTCAGTTTTGCTTTGGCTGCCTGCTGTCTGCTGGTGGTTACTGCTAGCTGCTCGATGTCTATCGTCGTGAAGAGTTAATCCAAGGATGCAGCGACATCACTCATGTCAAACCATCTGCTCCATTCTGGCTCAGATTCAACCCGCTTCACCTGTTTGGGTGGCTTGTGACTATCTACGACTCTATATGTGGCTAAGAGTGAACGACGAATAGGTTCTGCAGTAATGGTGGACGTCTGTTCACTTCCTGGTTGCAGTGGTCCTCTCTTGAAATGTTCGTACATGGTCCATATGAGCGGCTGCCCTAGTTGGTGCTTTGCCCTGCCTGACATGTACCCCAATCCTGCCTTGGGTTTCATCTTGCTGTCTTTCATGGCTTCTATCTTGCCCTGTAGTTGTGCTCCCAGCCCTTTGCCTGGTTGGTACCCCATCCGCATCATAATGTGCCAGCCCTTCTTGGTGATGATCTTGCTTCTTTTGGCAGCACTAACAGACTAACTACCTAGGCCCGGATACATGTTGACTGTGTCCAACATGGACATTAATGGTTTGTTGCTTGGCCAGATGGGAGGGACTAAATTATCAGTCATGGCGTCCACTTCCAGAGTAGTCGGCTTGTTGGCAACCTTGACGACCCGCCCCTTGTATGGAAACTTCAAGCATTGATGGACAGTTGAGATGACGGCGCCAAGTGCCTGGATGAACGGCCTCCCTAGAATCATGGGAAACTTGGGTCCATGTCCAGGATGTGAAAATTCATTTCGGTGACGGATGGACCCAACCCCACCTTCAATGTGATGACCCCCTTTGGTGGCCTGCTAGTGTTGTCGTAGGCCGTGACCGTGATAGCAGAGGGGCGTACTGACTGCAATGCGACTCCGCAAAATTTTAACGTGTCTAAGGACACGACATTGATTGATGCCCCGGAGTCCACTAAACACTGAGACACACGGACCCCATTAATGTTAACAGTCAAGCATAGGGCGTACCGTTGATACTCCGCCGGTGCTGACTCATCTTCATGGAATTCAATGGCCGGGTGCGAGCTCCTGGGAGTTAAGACAGCACTGATCTAATTTACTGGCAAGTCTTCATTGACCATGACCTTTTGTAGATACTGCATGAGGGCTTCCTGGTGTACCACTGACCTCTTGATCAATTCTAGGATGGATATCCTGGTCGGAGTCTTGTCCAAGTGCTTAAGCAAATCATATTGAGTCCCTGGTATGGACTCTTCAGCTGTAGTTTCCTCCTCCTGAGGCAGTGACACTTGCTCTTGCTACTATGGAAAGATCCGGTTGAAGATACGACCACTACGGAGCACCAATGTTTCCTCGGAATTCTCTCTCACTATGGCTGCCGCGGCCGGCGGAACGGAAGATGAGTGGGAGGTAGAAGGTTGGGAATTGAACATTTGATGCGGCAATTGGATACTTGCCGCACTCGGAGGTGGGATGGTAGTACGGAGAAAGGGAGCTTGGTGGTTGGGTGGAATAAGGGATGCAGTTGGTGGAGTGCATAGGAGAGGTGGGTTAGCTGATGTAGGCTGTGGTGAAGTGGTGGTAGGCGGTTGGTGTATGAGAGAGTGATTAGGTGAGGGTGCTATGGTGGAGTGGTTGTGTAGGAAGGGAGCTTGTGGGTTAGGGTGAGGTGATGTTGTAGAGGTGATGGGGGTTTGGCGTATAAGTGGAGGATTGGACGTTTGGTTAGTGGGTGTTGGTTGATGGGTAGCGGTTGCAGGAACGCGTAGGAAGGAGGGTAATGGGTTAGAAGGGGTAGGTGTACGAATGAAGGGTGGTAGGGTGAAGGAGGATTGGGAAGTGGAGGTGGAGGCTACTTCCATAGGCCGGCCGGACGCGTCAGTAACGTGGTGAGATGCCGTGAGGGCATTCACTTGCTGATTTGGAGCTGGGTGCTCTGGGAGGGGATTCTGAACAATGCCCATGTTGGGCTGCTGCGGGGGTGCCTTAACTTGTTGTTGTTGCTACTGCTGCTGTCGTTGCTTCTGCCTAGGCGGTCTCCTCGCCTTCATCTCGGTGATGTATTTCTTCATCTCCTCCCAGTCTATTCCTCCATTATCGTTCAAATCATAAATATAATCTTTGAAATGGAAGCAGGCTTCTAAAGTATGGCCCGGTCCCCGATGGAATGCATAATAACGGGTCAACATTGGGAGGTCATTGTAGCCTTTCCCTTCGGCAGAGTGAGTGCATTGGCGGCCATGAGAGCGTTGAAGATATTGGTCAAGGTCTCTGGCAGTGGAGGATATTGGGCTCTTCTTGGGCCAGGGGGGCGTCTAGGTTGTTGGGGTTCATAATTGCCTAGGGGAGGAACTTGGTTGTATTGTAGGGGAGGCGCAGGAGCAGCTAGCTGGGGATTATGAGGGCCAGGTGGGTGGTAATGAGGTAGCTAGGTTTGGCAATATGGAGGAGGCTGCAATGGGGCTTGGTAATGTTGATTAGCGGGAGGTTGCTTGTATTGCTGAGGCTGGTGAAATTGCTGGAATTGAGGCTGCTGAGGTTGCTGGTATTAGGCCTGCGGAGGTGGTGTCCTGATCATGGGAGAGTTGTTTGGCCTAGATTGGGATTGTTGTGACTGCTGGTTCTTGGGATTGGTGTTAGGCCGATAGGTGGAGGTACTAGGGTTGCCCATGGCACTCACCTGCTTGTTTTTGTTGAACCACTCTATATTTAACCCTTATATTTTGATGATAACAAAAATTATAATATTATTAAATATATTCAATATTATGTTTTTCTCAATAAATATAAATTTATGTTATTAATTAAATATTAAATATATTTAATACCATGTTTTTCTAATAATAAATTAAATATCATATTTTTCTAATAATTATAAATTTATGGCATTATTGCCGTATAATTTGCACTAAAAAGATAAATCAATGTCCATTCAATATACATCAATTTCAGTTCACAAAGTACCATAACGATTTCCTCTCATAAAGATTCGCTCTTATAAGGATTCACTCTCACATCGATTTACCTCTCACATCGATTTGGTAAGTGAAACATCGATTTACCTCTCACATCGATTTGGTAAGTGAAACATCGATTTGTCTCTCACATCGATTTGGTAAGTGAAATATCGATTTGCTCTCACATGGATTTGCTCTCAAAAGGATTTGATAAGTGAAACATGGATTCACTAGTAAAAACATGGATTTGGTCACTAAAACATGGATTCGCTTGTAAAAACATGGATTTGGTCACTCAAACATGGATTCGATCATTTAAACATAGATTTCCTTTATATTTCAAAGTGTCTTTTGGCATCTAGTGAAAAAGTCATATATTATTGATTTGCGTAATCTTCTATCTTTTTGACATGAGATCTTTTTGCTTATCTCTCTAGATCTCGTTTCATGCCAACAAAAAGGTGGTCACTTACTACTTCTGGGTGGCAATAGGAAACATAGAGGTATGAACTTTTTTGACAGAAACACTCTTTTATCTAAACACTTTCTTCTATGCTTGCAGACCTCGTAGACCACAAATTATCAGAAGAAAGAGAAGATGAGCAATGGCTAGAACTCCAACGGATTTATTCAAATTGCTCATATAAAATATGAAGCATGGCTGAAGAACAAGCAATGAGTTTTTCTGAAGATCTTTGAAGGAGTGTACAACCAGTGAGGAACCTCAACGCCACATACACTCAAAGGAAAAGAGAGAAAGAGCCTGCGCCAAAAAGAAGTGTTCAAACAACTGAAGCACTCAAGCATTCAAGCTCCGTCTCCTCTCTTCACTCTCTCTGTGTGCATCTTGTAATATGGGGGAGAGAGTCTTTTAGCTGACAGTTTCTTTTAGTTGGTTTTCATCTACTCCAACTCTCAGCCGTGTTCTTTCTTTTCTAAGAATGATCTTTGTCCAGCTGTAGGATTGTATACAGTGTAGAACCTAGCTAGGGGTTTGTGTCTAGCAGAACCGCACTGGGGTTTGTATCAGGAGGTTGGCTTCTTTACCTGTAAGAGAAGTGGGCTGCCTTCTTACCCTGGAAAGATAAGAAGACCAGCTGGGGTGCTGGGTGTTGTATTGTCCTTGAGGGGGACTGTACCCTTGTTTAGCAAAATCCCAAGAGGTTGCTTGGGGACTGGACGTAGGACTTCCATGTGGGAAGGGCCGAACCAGGATAAATTTCTTGTGTCATTTGTGTGATTGTTTATTTGCTTCCACACTGCTACTCTTTATCACACTAAACTAACCAAACTTTCAATTGTTAATTTTCTGTGTTTAAGTTTCTATTTCAGATTTCAGAAAAACCTATTCACCCCCCCCCCCCTCTAGGTTAGCTTGTTGTCGTACCAAAAGGGCCAACAAGTGGTATCAAAGCGAGGTTCTCTGATCATTCAAGAAGATCCAACGATCTTAGAGAAGATCCATGGCAGCTCAAGGACATGTTGAAGGTCAATCAGTCACCAGACCTCCATTCTTTGATGGAGAGGACTACCAATATTGGAAGATGCGAATGGAATGCTTCATTCAAGGTACAGACTTTGATCTGTGGTAGGTAATAGAGGTAGGTGATTTTGTTATTGTTCCTGTTGAAAGTACTACTGCCATTACAACAGTTGATAAGAATAAATTATCTTTAAACTTTAAAGCAAAGAACTATTTATGTTGTGCTTTATCCAAAAAGGAATTTAGTAGAGTATCTGCATGTAAATCTCCAAAAGAAATGTGGGATAAACTGTAGGTAACTTATGAAGGAACAGATAAAGTAAAACAAACTAGGATAGATATTCTTGTCTCTCAATATGAGCAATTTAAAATGCTTCCACACGAAAATATCACTCAGATGTATAATAGATTTTCGAGCATAGTAGTTGGTTTAAGCTCTCTTGGTAAAAATCTATCTGATGAGAAAAATGTTAGAAAGATACTTAGGTGTTTAACTATTTCATGGACCCCTAAGGTCACAGCTATTGAAGAAGCCCATGATCTAACCAAGTTTTCTATTGATAAATTAATTGGCTCTCTTATGGCACATGAAATCAATATGGAACGGCTATCTGAAAGCTCTTACAAGAAAAAGCTCACTAATGCTTTTAAAGTTGCAGCTACTCCTTCCACCTCTTCCTCTTCTTCTAGTTCAAAAAATGCAGGGCCTGAGGACAGTGATGTAGATGAAGTACTGTCGAAGCTTCAAAAAATTCTTAAGAAGAAGAAGAATGGATCAAGAAGGATCCAAAAGAAAGAGAAAAAGGAGAAAGAACCAGTCTGCTATGAATGCAGAAAACCTAGACATCTAAGACCAGATTGTCCTAAACTCAAGAAGACTGGTCAACCAGAAAAATCCAAGAAGCAGCACAAGAAATTCAAAAGAAAAGCTATGGAGGCTGCTTAGGAAAATGATGAGGCCACAACTTCAGAATCATCAAGCTCAGATTCCGAAAAAAGAGCAGGTAAGTCTAGCCCTCAAGGTAGGACTAGATGAGGTAAATTCTGACCCATTTTTTGATTCATGCACTGATTCAGGGTCAGAGTCTGAAGACTTAGAAGAAGTATTTAATGAACTATATGAAAAATATAAAAATGTTGTAAAAGAATTAAAGAATCTAAAAAATAACACTATTTACTTAGAAAACACCAATTCTGATCTTAAATCCGAACTGGAGCAACTAGAAAAACAATTAAAGGACAGTAAAGATAACATTTATCTTTTGAATGAAGATTTAAAAAATAAGGAGAATGAAAAATTAGAGTTAGAAGAAAAATTAAAAACTCTAACTGAAGAAAATCTTTATTTAAAAGAATCAGTTGGGAAGTTAACTAAAGGAAAAACATCTTTAGCCCTATGCTTAAAAGGGTCAAAATCTGGAAATAATAAACAAGGGCTTGGATACATACCTCCTGAAAAGGGAAAACAAGACATAATTCCAGGAAAATATCCATTACCAAAATTTGTAAAAGAAACCAAGATGCCACAGAAAAGAGCCCCTGTAAAAGAAAAGGTTTCCAAAAATTATGTTCTAAATAGACAGTACAAAGATAATAAAAATAGAAAAACAGTTTATATTCATTGATGTTCTCATTACAATAAATTAGGACGTACAGTAAATAAATGCACAACAAGGCACTAAGTTTGGATTCCTAAAGGTTATTTTCATGCATCTAACCATCAAGGACCCAAAATGATTTGGGTACCTACTTCTGAGTAGTTTATTTGCAGGATAGCCTTGGAGCATTAGTGTGATGAACCATATCGTTCAAACCCGTTAACCTGGTAACGAGCCTGACACGACTCTGCCTCCCGTGAACGAGCCGAAGCTTTGCAAGGGATATCATTCACACATGTCCGTAGAAATACAAAGGAAATAACTAAACAGAAACAAACTTTTCATTCCACAAATATTTACATAAGATTTACATAGCCAGTTTCTCAACTAAAACCATAAACCAGTACAACAGAACCTGGGGCATACCCTGAGGTGTACAAAGAGAGAAAATTACACTGCTGGTGGTGGCGCAGACCCTACTCCGCTACGATGTGGACCGGAACTAGAAGACAGTTGGGAAGCCTCCTGCTCTCCCTCACCTGAAAGGAGTAGGGGGGTGAGCCTCACTAGTCACTGGCACAGTAGGGAAACTTCCCCAAAGAAACCGAGCAAATCACAACTCAAGTAACTAAGCAGAAAGCTATATTATAGCAATATATAGAATTATTTAAGCAGGATATTAAAGATGTAACTTACTTACCGTCTGCTAACCTCGAATGTGATTTCAATAAATAAACGGAAAACCCAAACAGGTGTACGAACTAAAGTAGGTAAACGCCAAACTCGGGTCGCGTAGCCTGGCTCGCGACACCAGCAACCAACCCGGACAAACACACAGGTCTACCTCTCAGTCTCGCAGCCATGGACGAAAGGTCCAGCTACTGCTCCACTAAACCAAACAAGAACTGTGGAGACCAACCAAACCACCACACCTGCAGGTCATACCCCGCAGGCCCATGCCTGACACCTTTAGGGACTCTGGCCTAAACTCCCTAAAGTGAGGCACTGGAAACAGGACTAGCTGGGGTCCAGTACGTCTACTAGTGTCTGTCCCCCCAACTACGAGCGTGCTACAAGCGACTAAACAACAAACTCTCACAAGTCGCTGTCCCTGCCATCTTTCCCTCAGTCGGACGACAACTCTCCTCGAGAGTGAGGGAGTCCAGGAAGACGAGAAGACCCTGACGGTACCACTGTACCGGGACAAACCCCGAGCACACCCACGTGTCTGGCTCACCTCGGAACCTGGGGCTCCCAACTGTAGAGGTAACCACGAAAGGCGCAACACTACCTGCCACGCACACGGAAACTCATTCACGCTACGCAAACCACATGAACACACACGGGTCACTAAAACCAGTCACACACACAACCACGTGAGCCTGCAGCTCACCATGTGAACCGCACTCCCAAGGAGCACAACAGGTGCCAAAGCACCGCTAACCACTTCTACACACATCGGTTAATCATACCATGTATCGGTTAAACAAATATAGATACATGCATTAACATTTACATGCAAGAAGTATCCCACGGCTGTGATCGCGACAGAGGCCCAGGTCGCATTCAGATAGCGACGCCCCGATATGTCGCAACCAAGATAGCGAATGCGAAGTATCGTCCTGTCGCGATCTGATTGCGACAGGGGAGACCATTGCCTTCGCAGGCGAAAAAACCCTATCCGGGTCCCCTTCGCCAGAAAACCCTAAAAACCCTGCCAAACATGGTTTCTAATCCATTTTCCATGCTCTTTGTGATGTCTTAACATGCCATCTACGGTTCTTAAAGCTGTAAACACATCACACGGCACACACACAGTGATTCCATGAAGGAAAATGGTAGAATCTCCCTACTTTGATGAAGAACACAAAAACGGGCGATAACCCGATGTTTCTCCCGCTCCACACGCGATCCTCGCGGTGAGAACACGACCAACCAAGGCCCACGAGCTCGAATCGCCCAGAATCCCACGAGCAAAACCTCCCCTGGCCGAGCAGAGCTTGTGAAAGCTCTATTCTGCCAGGGTTTCTTAAAAACGCAGCTCGGTTAGGAACGCGACGTATCGCTGAAAGGTTTGCGGAATTCCCAATATGGTAATCTAGAAGGGGGGCTGAATAGATTACTGTCAATTAAAAGTTTAATATAACCCTTTTTAATCACAACAAAGTCTTTCTGAATTTGCAGTAGAATCAAACTAAGACTTAGATGTGTTGGTGATGTGTGGATCAAATAGTAGTCTATCTAGGGTGTGTAGATGCGACGTGACTATCAAACATCTAACGTGAAAATATTCAAACCATGAGACACGATGATTTACGTGGTTCGGAGTACACAAATCGTGTATCCTACGTCCACGGCACACACACACACGCAGAGAAAACTGCTTATGAGCGAGTTCGGTGACTACAACTCACACACACGTGTTTTCTGATGTGCACCCACGATCAGAACAACACACACACGTGATTTCAAGCACAAGGATCGCTTGAATCACCACAACACACACACGGATGGTGAAAGTATGAAAACAGGAAGAGTTCAGAGTGAAAGAATGAATCCTGATGTAGAACTCTTCTGGGAACGCCTGGAGGGAGTTCAAACTTCGACTTGAATGCTTCAGATCGATGGAGAAGGTTGAATCCTCGACGTTCTATTTTCAGGAACTGCTGGATCGAAGGATCTCTCGGTCTCTGAACAGCAGTCTGAAGCAGAGTAGCAGCAACTTCTTTTGATCTTGGAGTTGCTCTAGGGTTTTTGGTTGTGGCTGCTTCTGTACGAGATTTCTTCCAAATAGGTGTTTAAATATAGGTGTTCTCACATGGAGAGACGTGAGACTTGAAAACACCATCTTGGATAACTTGGAAGGTTTCCGTATTTGAAGATTCTCCGCATCTGTCGACAGGCCTTGACCATCTGTCGACAGGCGACATCAAGTTTGCAACAAACAGAAATCTGGAACTTCGGTTCTGTGCAATCTGTCGACAGCCGATGGGCATCTGTCGACAGATAGCTGCAATTGTGCAAAAGACAGATGTCTGGAAGTTCAGGTATGTGGGATCTGTCGACAGTCGACTTGGCATCTGTCGATAGATGGATGTTTTCTGAGCTTTGTATCTTCTGGCTGATCACACCTGTGCAATATGTCGATAGGTACATTGGGGTCTGTCGACAGGTGACCTAGTTCCTTGCTTTTGTGATCTTTTTCACTTGTTTTGTGAGAGCTTGGCTTTATGCATTTGTACCTACATGATAAAACATGTATTGTCAAGTATAATGAATACATAGATAACCAAGTATTGTATCAAGTTCTTTGTCATGTATCAAACCTCAATTAAACTTATTCATCATCAAAAACATGTTGTTAAAAACATTAGAATGAAAACCCAACTTTCTCCCCTTTTTGATGATGACAAAATTATTCAATTAGTGCACAATTGAGGTTTCTCCCCCTTTTGACAACATCGAAAAGCATTCACATCAGTCACACATGTAGATAACATAGAACATAGCACTGTGAATTCATTGATATGAAATTAAGCATACACAGTACAAAAAGTGTTTGACTTAATAGACATGAAAGGGAAAGAGATTACATGATAACAAAGTGAAAGCAACATGACACAAGACACGACAAGACTCAGACACTACGTGACCCACTCCTAGACACATAAGCTGTCTAAGCAGCAGCATCTGCAGGCGGTGCTGGTGCCTGATGGGTATCCTGAATCTGAGTGTGAAGTCGAGTGAGTTTGAACTGAAGCTGGACTTGCGTGTCCGCGAGTGCTTCAATGCTCGTATCCACTGTGTCCAAACGTGCATGTAGCTTGTCAAATCCAGTGGACATCTAGAGTTGCATCTGAGCAAGAAGATCACGCAGAGAAGGCTCAACATCTACATCACTAGCATTATCTCCCGGAGCATCAAGAGGCTCAGACTGGGAGTCTTCATCATCTGCTTCTTCATTATCATCAGCAGCATTTGCATCAGCAGCATCATCCTCACGATCGACATCCATGGCAACAGCTGGTGCCTTTCCTTTGAGCTCGCGAGTGACGCCCCCATCAATGAGCTTGTATCCCATCCTATGTGCAGCAGTGAGATCGAAACTACTACGGGAGTTGAGCTTGATGCATTCACTGTCCGGAATGTCGATTCCAATGAACCTCATAAGGGAGGTAAGTGGACAAGCGAAAGGCATGGACCTCCGGGGTTGGTAGAAGCATTGGTGGATGATACCAAGCATCAGAAGAGGGAGATTTATGGGTTCACACAGGAGGAAAAAGGTGAAGAGTGATTTATGAACATCGGTGACAAGTTCCTGACTGCCATGTTTTGGCGCAATCAGGGTTGTAAAGATGTGGTGGATCATCTGGTTCAATGGAGGGAAGGAATTGGCATTCAGTTTGGCTATCTTCTTTGTGCCATCATAATCTTCAAGAGTGAGGAGGTGATAGTACACAAAACATCCAGAGTATGGGTGAGGATGTCGGCTCTGGAGTTGGGGATTTGAAGGGCCTTGCTAATCAGGTTGGCAGTGAGTTGGAAAGTGGTGCCCTTCACAGTTGTGTAGAAATGCTTGTCCTTAGAGAAGCCAAGATGATTGAAGAAGTCACGAACGGCAGTTGGAGAATAAACCGTGTGACTGTAGAGAAACGACGTCCACCCCTGAGTGTCAAATAGGGGTTGGAGGTTGGGAAAGAGATCTGCCAAGGACTCAAAATTGACATACCTAGGCTGAACAAACTTACTGAATGACCCCTTAGAATGAGTGAGATGGAGACGGGGAGGAACCACAAGTTCGGGAAAGCGGTCGTCCCGAAGCTTCGTTCGGCGCTCAGTAGGAGCCTAATCGTCGTCGCTGGCTCGAGATGAGGAGGGACGGTGGCGAGAAACCAATTTTTTTGCCTTGAGAGCCATGGAGAGTGTGGAGGGACAAAGTGCAAAGAGGGAGGATCAAGAAAAGAGGCCCACTGCAGAGATAGGACAGGAGAGATGAGAGGTAGGGTTTGCGTCCAGGAGGAAGCATGGGCTTGGTTTGGAGAGGAAAGAGAGGGATTTGAAGGTGGGGAAGAAGAAAGGGACGTGATTGCCTTTTTAAAGAGGGTGGGTGGAAGTTTAGAAGGCAAGGGTCCCACCAAATCCGTCCCCAAATGGCGTGCCCGTTGGCTTTCCCAAATCAGGTCTGCCGTCGGCTGTCGACAGACGCCAGGGGATCTGTCGACAGATCCTTCAGAAAATCTGCCAGAACTTTTTTGTGTGGATTTTCAAGGAGAAATTGTGAGCAATGGTTACACATTGTATAAATAAGGTGTAAAATGGGTATACACACATTGGAACCCACCATAGACATGGATATTAAGGCCCTCCCATTTACCTAAATGGTTTAGACATAATGCCTAAGGAGTTTCAAATTAGAGCATTAAGAGAACACCTTACGGTCTTAGAGAAAAGACACCAATACCCTGGTTTGATTAAGGACATTGTAGACCAACACTATCCTTAGTTTGATGATGATCAAATGATGACTGAAATGAATGCCTAAACTTCTTGATAACCATAGACACTAAATGACCTCGTGATTTGAGACACTATGGAGGCTTCACTCTATTTCATTTTTTTTTTTTTTGCTTGCAACAAATGAATGCAATGGGAAAAGTGGTATTTAAGATAACTTCATACCTTTTGACGTGAGGATAGACATGACAAGTGCCCGTACCCCCAGTTACTCAGTGAAAGTGTCCATCATACCGTTGTATAGAGATGATGAGTTGGCCTTTTGACGTGAGGGCAGACATTTGTGATGCCCATCTCCCCAGTTACTCAGCAAGACACATTATTGCTCTACCTTTATCCCAGTTTGTGAATTACTTTTATCTATATTTTTTGTTATTTTTTAGAAATAGGTAGCTTTTCTCCATTTTAGCTTAAAACTCAAGATCAACAGAATGTATATGATTATCCGTCAATTTGAGACATAAAGTTCAATGACCATAAGATGTTGCTTGAGAATAGTGTTTGCCTGCAAGGAAATTATTCAATAGAGTTAGGTGTTTATCCTCTACGATGGTTCAATGTTTTCAAAATGATGTAACCTAAACCCGTGCATGAGTAGTATGTCCAAATCATGGTGGTTTAGGGAATAACATCAATATCATATGAATATGATGGAGTCAAACATGTATAAACACCCAATAAACATCTTAGATGAAGGACATGAACCTGCTCATGAAGTATGTTATGAAATAGGCATGAATTGCTTTGAGTGAGGGTGTCTGTCGACAGCTAGAGATGAGCCTGTTGACAGATCACACAGACAGAAGATTGGCCAGTCGGGGATGACAGAAACTGTGAGATCTGTCGACAGATGAGATTTCGTCTATCAACAGATTGCACAGACAGAAGAAATTGTGTTCTGTGGGGCCTGATCTATCGACAGACTGAGTGAGGGCTGTCGACAGATGCCAGTGCAAAGCCAGTTTAAGGTTAGAATGGTGAACGAAATGATCATGACACGTGAGGGAATTGAAGATACACATGGAATGAGTGATTTCCTTCACAATGACAACCATCTAACCTGAACTAGCTCCCCCATAGTGTGTGCTCATGTGTACACAAACAATGAAACGAATCAAGACACACTAGCACAACTAGACCAATCAAATGAGCACACCAAAATGTTCAGGAAGACAGATCATGAAGATATTCAATTTTTCAAATTAAGTAGAGAATGGGCAAATTGTAAAGAAACTATTCCCTATAGAAAGTACATAACCCTTTCATGCAATCTCAACTATGGATACGTGGCGGAGGATTTGTCCTCACACATAATGAAAGTTTCCAAACAAGCATGACTTGTTCTTCCACAAACACCATTTGATATACCTCATAGTTGGTGCACACAAGGGACATATGCTTAGTATATGGATGAGTTTCATTGCAATTTGTACAAGCCCAATTCTCTTCCCAATGTGGTGAATCTATCTTCAGCTAGAGGTTTGGTAAAGATGTCAGCCAATTGTTTTTCTGTGGGTATGAAACTGATTTCTAAAGTTTTGTTGGCTACCTCATCTCTCAAGAAATGGTGACGAATTTCTATGTGTTTTGTCCTAGAGTGTTGAATGGGATTCTTTGATAGATTGATTGCACTAGTGTTGTCTCATAGGATAGGTGTGCATCCAATATCGATGTTATAGTCACACAATTGACTTTTTATCCACAACACTTGTGCCGCACAACTCCCTGCAGCAACATATTCTGCCTCTGCAGTGGAGAGTGCAACCGAGTGTTGCTTCTTGGATGCCCACGAAACCATGCAACCACCAAGGATTTGGCAATAGCCACTAGTGCTTTTCCTGTCTATTTTACATCCAGCATAGTCAGCATCAGAATATGAAACCAAGTCAAAGCTACTACCTGCTGGATACCAAAGACCCAAGTCATACGTACCTGAGAGATATCTGAAAATTCTCTTAACTGCAATTAAATGGATTTCCTTTGGACTAGATTGGTATCTAGCACAAAGGCAAACACTGAACTGAATGTCCGGTCTACTTGCAGTAAGATAGAGGAGTGAGCCAATCATACCTCGGAATTGTTTGGCATCTACCGGTTTACCTTTCTCATCTTTTTCTAGTTTTATACTTGTGCTCATGGGTGTTGAGGCAGGCTTTGTTTGTTCAAACTGAAACCTTTTTAGTAGCTCTTTGACATACTTTGCTTGATTTATGAAGAAGCCATCCTCCATTTGCTTGACCTGCAAACCAAGAAAGAATTGAAGCTCCCCCATTAGACTCATCTCAAATTCACTGTGCATGTGTTTGGAAAATTCCTCACACAGTGAAGGGTTAGTAGATCCAAAAATGATGTCATCCACATAAACTTGAACAACAATGATGTGTGTGCAAACTTTCTTTATAAAGAGAGTTTGGTCTACTTTACCTCTTGAGTAGTTTTTGCTTACCAGAAACGTGCTTAGTCTGTCGTACCAAGCTCGGGGTGCCTGTTTCAAACCATAGAGAGCCTTGTGCAACTTATAGACATGGTTAGGTTTCTCATGATCTTCAAAGCCCGGTGGTTGAGAGACATAGACTTCCTCTTTTATGTAGCCATTCAAGAAGGCAGTTTTGACATCCATTTGATACAATTTAAACTTGTTTGAGCATGCATATGCTAATAAGATTCTAACTGCTTCTAGCCTAGCTACAGGTGCAAAGGATTCTTCAAACTCCACACCAAATTCCTAATTATATCCCTTTGTAACTAGTCTAGCCTTGTTTCTCACCACTTTTCCCTCTTCATTTAGTTTATTCCTAAAGACCCATCGTGCCCCAATGACAGAAGTTTCAGGGGTTCTAGGAACTAAACTCCAGACATTGTTTCTCTGGAATTGCCCAAGCTCTTCATGCATTGCATCAATCCATGAATTTTCCTTTAAGGCTTCTTCAACATTTTTTGGTTCCACTTGAGAGACAAATGCTAAATGGTCCTGTTCAACTATTTGATTAACCTGAAACCTAGTTTGAACTGAATCATTTATATTTCCTATCACATTCTCAAGTGGGTGATCTTTAGAGTACCTCACATTGGTGACTGTTGAAGGCCCGGGTAGATCTTGCATTTGAGGAGGTTGTTCTAGAGGAGGAAGTGCTTGAGGTGGTTCAATTTAAGGTTCTTCCTCTTGTGGATCATTTTCAGGTACATCGTCTTGATTTCTGAACAGAAGAATGTCATCTTCATCATCATACCTGCAAAGGAATCCACTCTTTGATTTTGAAACAACTTGATATTTTTCTTTTCCTTTTCTTTGTAGTTCCTCAAGGGTTATTCCTTCAGTTTCATCAAACCTGTAAGCATTTGCAATGTTAGGCTTGATTTGAGATTCATCAAAAATTACATGTGGAGTTTCTTCCACTGTTCTAGTTTTCAGATTAAACACCCTATAGGCTCTAGAGTGTTTTGAGTATCCAAGAAAAATATCTTGATCGCTCTTGGCTTCAAACTTGTCCAAATCATTTTTATCATTGTTATGTATGAACACTTTTGAACCAAAAACTCTGAAATACCCAATGGTGGGTTTCTTACCTTTCAGAAGTTCGTAGGGAGTTTTCTTGAATACCGGTCTTACCATGGCTCTGTTAAGAATGTAGCATGACGTGTTTACCGCTTCTGCCCAAAAGGTTCTTGCAAGTTGATTCTCGACCAGAAGCGTGCGAGCCATCTCCACCAAGGTTCTATTCTTCCTCTCCACAACCCCATTTTGCTCTGGAGTTCTTGGGGAGGAAAACAAGTGTTCTATACCTTGGTTCCTGCAAAAATCAGTGAAGGAGTTGTTGTCAAATTCTCCCCCGTGATCAGTGCGGATGGAGCATATTTTGTTGACATTTACATGCTTAATTTTATTGAAAAATTCTTCAAGAACATTCAGTGCTTCATTCTTGTGAGCCAGAAATTTCACCCAAGTGAACCTAGAGAAATCATCTACAATGACAAAACCATATCATTTGCCATTGAGACTTAGTGTTCTCGTAGGTCCAAATAGGTCCATGTGCAACAGTTCATAAGCTTTAGAAGTATTCACCGGTGCTTTTGATTTGAAGGATTTCCGGGTTTGTTTTCCCTGTGCACATGCATCACAGAAATTTTCATTTTTGTTGAATGGGATTTCAGGAAGTCCACTTACCAGTTTGAGCCTCATGATCTTGTGCAACACATTATAACTAGCATGACCAAGCCTACGATGCCACAAAGTAAGCTCGTCCTGTTTGTTTGCTACAAGACACAAATCATTATTTTCTGGATCACTTAAGTCAACCATATAGATGTTGTTTATTCTTTTTCCAGAAAACTTTAGACTTCTTGTTTCCTTATCAAGAATTTGACATGAATTAGATTCGAAGACAATTTTATGACCCTTATCACACAATTGACTTATGCTGAGCAAATTATGATGAAGGCCATCTACAAGCAACACACTGTCTATTGAGTTAGAGGCAAACTTACCGACCTTACCTGAGCCGATGATCTGGCCTTTGTTGTTACCTCCAAAAATAACTTGACCTCCGTCTTTTTCAATGAGCATACAAAATTTTCCTTTGTCGCCCGTCATGTGCCTCGAGAAGCCACTATCTAAGTACCATTTATTTTGATTGTGGGCTGCTAGGCCTTCCTGCACATGTGAATCAGACAAGAGGTTTTGGCACCCAAATTACTTTGGGTGCCACTGTATCATTCATGCCAACCAGTAAATGCTTCGGAATCCAAACTTGTTTGAATTTTTGTTTATTTGGATTGTTCCAGCATTGTTTTTCATTGTGCCCAAGGTTTTTACAGATTTTACATGATGATGGTTTATTCACAATTGTTGGCCTGTTGTTCTTAGGAGCATGCATAGGCATTTTACCCTTTTGTTGCCTTGGTAGTCTTGCTTTGGGAGCTTGTTGTTTGTCCTGACGACTTCCCTGTTTGGGGCTTGTGGCAAACTCTTTAGTTTGACTTACAACAAACTTGGTAATTTTGGGTTCCGGTTCCTTGCCTTTAGTTTGACTTTTCTTGCTCTTTGAAGGGGTTTGTTTGCTTGTACTTGGGCTAGTTTCAACAAGAGATGTTATCAAGCTTTCACCTATCTTCTTTTGCTTTGCAGGAAGATACCCAAGCCCATGCTTTGCAACAAATACGTTTGTCCCTAAGATTGCATCAAGGTTTTGTTTCCCTTTAACAAACCTTGACAAATCTTCAGTTTTTCCTTTTAGAGTTGCTTCTGTCTTTTCCAACTTTTCTTTCAGTTTGTCATGCTCACCTTGAAGAGTTTCAAGGGAGTTCATTAGAACTTCCCTTTCTTTCTGAATTTCTTGCAGTTTCAATTTCAAGGTATCCATTTCCTCATGGTGAGCTTCTTCATCAATTTTCATTATCTCAATTTCCTTATTCAAGGACTAAATTTGTTCATTATTTTGTGTGTTGTTAGCAAGAGAGTTAACTTTCTTTTTGAGTGCCTTATTTTCATATTTAAGTTCACAAAATTTTTCAAACAAAACAGTATAAGCCTCTTCCCATTCATCAACTGAATAGCTTTCAAAGGAAGAGTTTACCTCATTTGAGTCCTCACTTCTCGCCATGAGACAGTGGACTTCATCATCTCCGGAGGTAGCTTGACTGTTGTCGTCCTCGTCTTCATCTCTCCAAGTGGCCAGCATTGCCTTGGCTTTCTTGAACGTGAACTTGTCCTTTTTCAGCTTCTTATTGAGCTCGGGGCACTCTCCTCTCATGTGCCCTTGCTTCTTGCACTCGTAACACACAATCTCAGATTTTTTGTTAGTATCAAATTTATTGGAAAATTCTTTCTTTTGGAAAGGTTTAGAGTTACCTGTACCTCTCCTCTTGTATTTCAGGAATTTTTTGAATTGCCTAGTGAGCATGGCCATTTCGTCATTTTCACTCTCACTAGACGATTCAAACTCATCACTTTTCTGAATGACCTCCTTTTTGGAAGCTGAGGAATTTTTCCTGGAAGCCTTCAAGGCAAGTGGCTTCCTAGGATTTTCTTCAGTTTCCTTTCTTTTCATGTTGATTTCATAGGTCATCAGTGAGCCAATGAGTTCATCCAATTTCATTTTTGAAAGGTCCTTGGAATCCTCAATGACAGTGGCTTTGGTGTTCCATGAGGATGGAAGAGACCGAAGAATCTTCCTCACCAAATCACTTTCTGAGTATTCCTTTTTCAGACCTTTCAAGCCAATAATGATCAACATGAATCTCGCAAACATGTCAGAGATGGTTTCAGTAGAGTTCATTTTAAACATTTCATATTCGGAAACCAACATGCTTGCTTTAGTTTCCCTTACCTCGGACGTACCTTCATAAATTAGCTCGAGTTTGTCCCACATCCCTTTTGCTGATGTGCACGTGGAAACTCTCGAGTATTCGTTGGGATGGACCACGCACTGCATCATGTTGAGGGCGCTCCAGTTGAGTGTCCCCTTCGTGATCTGGTCCTTGGTCCAGGTACTCTCGTCCTCAGGAAGGGAATATTCGCCTTTGTGGACTATTTTCCACAACTCGTAGTTCTGTGCTCTCAGGAACACCTGCGTATGATTTTTCCAGTAAGGGTAGTTAGTTCCATCAAAAAATGGTGACCTGGTCACTGAGTGACCCTCGGCCATGAATCCCTTGCTAGATTCCATTAGACCGTGAATCCCCTGATCGTAAGATCAAACAAATAAGACAGTAAATCAGAGAAACTCGGCTCTGATACCAATTGAAAGGTTTGCGGAATTCCCAATATGGTAATCTAGAAGGGGGGTTGAATAGATTACTGTCAATTAAAAGTTTAATACAACCCTTTTTAATCACAACAAAGTCTTTCTGAATTTGCAGTAGAATCAAACTAAGACTTAGATGTGTTGGTGATGTGTTGATCAAATAGTAGTCTATCTAGGGTATGTAGATGCGACGTGCCTATCAAACATCTAATGTGAAAACGTTCAAACCACGAGACACGATGATTTACGTGGTTCGGAGTACACAAATCGTGTATCCTACGTCCACGGCACACACACACACGCAGAGAAAACTGCTTATGAGCGAATTCGGTGACTACAACTCACACACACGTGTTTTCTGATGTGCACCCACGATCAGAACAACACACACACATGATTTCAAGCACAAGGATCGCTTGAATCACCACAACACACACACGGATGGTGAAAGTATGAAAACAGGAAGAGTTCAGAGTGAAAGAATGAATCCTGATGTAGAACTCTTCTGGGAACGCCTGGAGGGAGTTCAAACTTCGACTTGAATGCTTCAGATCGATGGAGAAGGTTGAATCCTCGACGTTCTATTTTCAGGAACTGCTGGATCGAAGGATCTCTCGGTCTCTGAACAGTAGTCTGAAGCAGAGCAGCAGCAACTTCTTTGGATCTTGGAGTTGCTCTAGGGTTTTTGGTTGTGGCTGCTTCTGTACGAGATTTCTTCCAAATAGGTGTTTAAATATAGGTGTTCTCACATGGAGAGACGTGAGACTTGGAAACACCATCTTGGATAACTTGGAAGGTTTCCATATTTGAAGATTCTCCGCATCTGTCGACAGGCCTTGACCATCTGTCGACAGGCGACATCAAGTTTGCAACAAACAGAAATCTGGAACTTCAGTTCTGTGCAATCTGTCGACAGCCGATGGGCATCTGTCGACAGATAGCTGCAATTGTGCAAAAGACAGATGTCTGGAAGTTCAGGTCTGTGGGATCTGTCGACAGTCGACTTGGCATCTGTCGATAGATGGATGTTTTCTGAGCTTTGTGTCTTCTGGCTGATCACACATGTGCAATCTGTCGACAGGTACATTGGGGTCTGTCGACAGGTGACCTAGTTCCTTGCTTTTGTGATCTTTTTCACTTGTTTTGTGAGAGCTTGGCTTTATGCATTTGTACCTACATGATAAAACATGTATTGTCAAGTATAATGAATACATAGATAACCAAGTATTGTATCAAGTTCTTTGTCATGTATCAAACCTCAATTAAACTTATTCATCATCAAAAACATGTTGTTAAAAATATTAGAATGAAAACCCAACAATCGCTACGTCACGACGCGGCTGCCCGTCGTGATCCGCCTGTTGACGTCAGCACGCCCGCCCCGCGCACGACACGCGGCGCGCATGGAGACGACGAGCCAAAACAGCGGCAACCAGAACGTAACGTCTCCGGGTGTCGCGATGAGAACGCGATGCGCCCCTCTGTCGCATTCAAAGACAAAGAACAAACCTGCATTTTGGGCCAACCAGCCGGCCCACAATGCCCTGAAAACCTCTGTAAGCACATGCTACACACAACATGGGCCACACCCTGGCCACCACAACTGATATAAGACGATCTGAACAATCGATATGCTACATTACTATCACCTAAAAGAAATGTAGTATTTGCTTTGAAGATCTGGCGGCATTATTTATATGGAGAAAGATTTGAAATATTTACATATCATAAGAGCTTAAAATATATATTCTCACAGAAAGATTTGAATTTAAGGCAACGCAGATGGATGGAATATTTGAAAGATTATCACTTCAGTTTGGGATACCATCCGGGTAAAGCAAATGTTGTGGCAGATGCACTGAGTAGAAAAGCTGTTATGAATCAACTTATGATCAGAGAATGGAAATTATATGAAGAAATAGCAGATAATTCTTTATATGTGCCAAATAGTGAGCAGGGAGCGGTGTTGGCGAATAGTGCAGTTGAACCTTCTCTTTATAGACAGATAGTTGAAGCCCAGAAAGCAGATGAGAATTTGGCAGATATTCTAAGAATGGAGGAGGTAACTTTGGGCGATGATAATGCAGTCAGATTAAAAGGCCGAGTGTATGTTCCAGCTGATGCAGGAATCAGACAGAAAGTGTTAGAGGAGACCCATAGATCAAGATATACTATTCATCCAGGCAGTACTAAGATGTATCAGGGAATGAAGGGTCGTTTCTGGTGGCCAAACATGAAAAGAGAAATTGCAGAATTTATAGCAAGATGTGCCATCTGTCAGCAAGTAAAAGCAGAACATCAGCGACCAGGAGGTTTGTTGCAACCTTTGCCCATACCACAATGGAAATGGGATGATATAGCTATGGATTTTATAGTGGGCTTGCCCAACTCAGCAGGTCACAATGGCATTCGGGTTTTTGTTGATAGACTGACTAAAGTTTGCAGACTGTTATTAGTTAAAATGTCATGGTCAATGGACAAGCTAGCCAAATTATATGTGGAAAGAATAATACCATTGCATGGAATTCTAGTTACTATTGTTTCAGATCGAGATCCAAGATTCACCTCAGGCTTTTGGAGAAGTTTGCAGAGGGTGATGGACCACATCGTTCAAACCCGTTAACCTGGTAACGAGCCTGACACGACTCCGCCTCCCGCGAATGAGCCGAAGCTTCGCAAGGGATATCATTCACACATGTCCGTAGAAATATAAAGGAAACAAGTGAACAGAAACAAACTTTCCATTCCACAAATATTTACATGAGATTTACATAGCCAGTTTCTCAACTAAAACCATAAACCAGTACAACAGAACCTGGGGCATACCCCGAGGTGTACAAAGAGATAAAATTACACTGCTGGTGGTGGTGCAGACCTTGCTCCGCTACGATGCGGACCGGAACTAGAAGACGGTTGGGAAGCCTCCTGCTCTCTCTCACCTGAAAGGAGTAGGGGGGTGAGCCTCACTAGTCACTGGCTCAGTAGGGAAACTTCCCTAAAGAAACCGAGCAAACCACAACTCAAGTAACTAAGCAGAAAGCTATACTATAGCAATTTATATAATTATTTAAGCAGGATATTAAAGCTGTAACTTACTTACCGCTTGCTGACCTCGAATGTGATTTTAATAAATAAACGGAAAACCTAAACAGGTGTACGAGCTAAAGTAGGTAAACGCCAAACTCGGGTCGCATAGCCTGGCTCGCGACACCAGCAACCAACCCAGACAAACACACAGGTCTACCTCTCAGTCTCGCAGCCACAGACGAAAGGTCCAACTACTGCTCCACTAAACCAAACAAGAACTGTGGAGACCAACCAAACCACCACACCTGCAGGTCATACCCCGCAGGCCCATACCTGACACATTTAGGGACTCTGGCCTAAACTCCCTAAAGTGAGGCACTGGAAATAGGACTAGCTGGGGTCCAGTACGTCTACTGGTGTCCGTCCCCCAAACTACGAGCGTGCTACAAGTGACTAAACAACAAACTCTCACAAGTCGCTGTCCCTGCCGTCTTTCCCTCAGTCGGACGACAACTCTCCTCGAGAGCTAGGAAGTCTAGGAAGATGACAAGACCCTGACGGTACCACTGTACCGGAACAAACCCCGAGCACACCCACGTTCCTGGCTCACCTCGGAACCTGGGGCTCCCAACTGTAGAGGTAACCACGGAAGGCGCAACACTACCGGCCACGCACACGGAAACTCATGCACGCTAAGCAAACCACGTGAACACACACGGGTCGCTAAAACCAGTCACACACACAACCACGTGAGCCTGCAGCTCACCATGTGAACTGCACTCCCAAGGAGCACAACAGGTGCCAAAGCACCACTAACCACTTCTACACACATCGGTCAATCATACCATGTATCGGTTAAACAAATAAAGATACATGCATTAACATTTACATGCAAGAAGTATTCCACGGCTGTGATCGCGACAGAGGCCAAGGTCGCGTTCAGATAGCGACACCCCGACATGCGGCAACCAAGATAGCGAATGCGACGTATCGTCCTGTCGCGATCTGATCGCGACAGGGGAGATCGTCACCTTCGTAGGCGAAAAAACCCTACTCGGGTCCCCTTCGCCAGAAAACTCTAAAAACCCTGCCAAACATGGTTTCTAATCCATTTTTCATGCTCTTTGTGATGTCCTAACATGCCATCTACGGTTCTTAAAGCTGTAAACACATCACACGCACACACACAGTGATTCCACGAAGGAAAATGGTAGAATCTCCCTACTTTGATAAAAAACACAAAAACGGGTGATAACCTGGCGTTTCTCTCGCTCCACACGCGATCCTCGCGGCGAGAACACGACCAACTAAGGCCCACGAGCTCGAATCGCCCAGAATCCCACGAGGAAAACCTCCCCTAGCCGAGCAGAGCTTGTGAAAGCTCTGTTCTGCCAGGGTTTCTTAAAAACGCAGCTCGGTTGGGAACGCGACGTATCGCTACGTCGCGACCAGGTCGTAACGCGGCTGCCTGTCGCGATCCGCCTGTCGACGTCAGCACGCTCGTCCCGCGTACGACATGTGGCGCGCATGCAGAGGACGAGCCAAAACAGTGGCAACCAGAACGCGACGTCTCCAGGTGTCGCGATGAGAACGCGATGCGCCCCTCTGTCGCATTCAAAGACAAAGAACAAACTTGCGTTTTGGGCCAACCAGCCGGCCCACAATGCCCCGGAAACCTCTGTAAGCACCTGCTACACACAACATGGGCCACACCCTGGCCACCACAACTGATATAAGATGATCCAAACAGTCGATATGCTACAATCAGGATCAAGGATGCTCAAGGCACTGGTGGAGTCTCTCATTCAGGGGGAGCTCAGACTAAGGGGGAGTTATTTACTAATATCAATCATTGTTGAACCCCTCAATGGTAAGAAGTTTTCACAAAAAGGGGAGAGAATGCATGGTAAGATCATTCCTTTTTGGTTAGTGACAAAAAGGGGGAGAGTATGTATGTTCTATGAATTTTTTGTATTTTCTATGCCTAGTATTTGTGTCAGAAAATTCTCATAAATTTTTGTCATCACCAAAAAGGGGGAGATTGTTGAACCACTCTATATTTAACTCTTATATTTTGGTGATAACAAAAATTATGATATTATTAAATATATTCAATATTATGTTTTTCTCAATAAATATAAATTTATGTGACTAATTAAATATTAAATATATTTAATACCATGTTTTCTAATAATAAATTAAATATCATATTTTTCTAATAAATATAAATTTATGGCATTATTGTCGTATGATTTGCACTATAAAGATAAATCGATGTCCATTCAATATATATCGATTTCAGTTCACAAAGTGCCATAACGATTTCCTCTCATAAGGATTCGCTCTTGTAAGGATTCACTCTCACATCGATTTGGTAAGTGAAACATCGATTTGTCTCTGACATCGATTTGGTAAGTGAAACATCGATTCGCCTCTCACATCGATTTGGCAAGTGAAACATCGATTTGCTCTCACATGGATTTGCTCTCATAAGGATTTGATAAGTGAAACATCGATTTGCCTCTCACATCGATTTGGTAAGTGAAATATCGATTTGCTCTCACATGGATTTGCTCTCATAAGGAGTTGATAAGGGAAACATGGATTTGGTCACTCAAACATGGATTCGCTTGTAAAAACATGGATTTGGTCACTCAAACATGGATTCACTTGTAAAAACATGGATTTGGTCACTCAAACATGGATTCGATCATTTAAACATAGATTTTCTTTATATTTCAAAGTGTCTTTTGGCATCTAGTGAAAAAGTCATATATTATTGATTTGCGTAATCTTCAATCTTTCTGACAGGAGATCTTTTTGCTTATCTCTCTAGATCTCTTTTCCTGCCAACAAAAAGGTGGTCACGTACTACTTCTGGGTGGCAACAGGAAACATAGAGGTATGAACCTTTTTGACAGAAACACTCTTTTATCTAAACACTTTCTTCTATGCTTGCAGACCTCGTAGACCACAAATTATCAGAAGAAAGAGAAGATGAGCAACGGCTAGAACTCCAACGGATTTATTCAAATTGCTCATATAAAATATGAAGCATGGCTGAAGAACAAGCAATGAGCTTTTCTGAAGATCTTTGAAGGAGTGTACAACCAGTGAGAAACCTCAACGCCACATACACTCAAAGGAAAAGAGAGAAAGAGCCTGAGCCAAAAAGAAGTGTTCAAGCAACTGAAGCACTCAAGCATTCAAGCTCCTTCTCCTCCCTTCACTCTCTCTGTGTGCATCTTGTAATCTGGGGGAGAGAGTCTTTTAGCTGAGAGTTTCTTTTAGTTGGTTTTCATCTGCTCCAACTCTCAGCCGTGTTCTTTCTTTTCTAAGAAAGATCTTTGTCCAGCTGTAGGACTGTATACAGTGTAGAACCTAGCTAGGGGTTTGTGTCTAGCAGAATCGCACTGGGGTTTGTACCAGGAGGTTGGCTTCTTTACCTGTAAGAGAAGTGGGCTGCCTTCTTGCCCGGGAAAGAGAAGAAGACTAGCTGGGGTGCTGGGTGTTGTATTGTCCTTGAGGGGGACTGTACCCTTGGTTAGTAAAATCCCAAGAGGTTGCTTGGGGAGTGGACGTAGGACTTCCATGTGGGAAGGGCCGAACCAGGATAAATTCCTTGTATCATTTGTGTGATTGTTTATTTGCTTCCACACTGCTACTCTTTATCACACTAAACTAACCAAACTTTCAAGTGTTAATTTTCTGTGTTTAAGTTTCTATTTCAGATTTCAGAAAAACCTATTCACCCCCCCTCTAGGTTAGCTTGCTGCCGTACCAAAAGGGCCAACAGTATTGTATAACTCCCTCAGTCGTAGGACCGCCAGTAGGAGGAGCACTACCCTTCTTGAATGTGCGTGCCTTCGGTTCAAACATGGCCATGATCGGAGAGTCCTTTAGCTGAGTCTGGATATATCGGGCTCTCTCATATAACTCCTCCATCGTGGTCAACTTATTCATTGCCAGAATATGCCTGAATTGGAGAGTGGCATTTGTTGTAATCATTTTTACTTGTTCTGGCTCGAACAATGGATCTCTCAACCTCTCAGCCATAGCTCTCCATCTATCGGCATAGTGTACAAAATCCTCATCTACCTTCATTCTTTCGGCCATTAGGTCGGTAATTGATAATGCCAGACCGACTCTATCCCTATACCTTTGCAAAAACTTTCTCTACACTGCCTCAAAATCTTCGGCATCGGAGGGCTCCAGAGAACAGAACCACTCAAGGGCGGGCCCATCCAAAGACCGGAGGAAAAGGAAAGCACGGGTACGGTTATCACTCTGCCAGAATGAGGATTCGTACATGAATTCTTTGATATGTACGAATGGATTGCCGATGCCGTTGTAACGACAGTAGACCGACAGCTCAAAGGGGGGAAGGTGAAAGACCGGCATAGAAGGGAGTGCCAGTTCAAATGAATCCTTGGGTGCAGACACCCTCTTTAAGTCTTTCTCCAATCGGCTTACCTTCGCCAGGAGGGCTTGGGTGAGCTGATCGGAGGGTGTTTTGTAGGGCACTGTAGACACCCATTTCTGACCCATAAGTTGAGAAAAATCCCTTGTCGTATTATTGATGCCCCACGTTGGCTCATCATCGTCAAGCTGGCTTTCTCCGATCATGACATCATTCCCAGTAGTTCATCGCCCTGGAGGACTCTTCCTGGTCAAATCAATCTCTTTCACTATAAGCTCTCTGAGTATAAGTCCGATATTTCATCCCGAAGGCTGTGCATGGCTGATTGGACGCATTACATACCGAAATGCAGAAAAGACCAGAAGACGACAGGCCCTAGGTCGCCTTCCTGAAAACGACAGCTCCTATGTCGCGATCATAATTCTACATTTTAATCCTCAGAAAATCGCAAAATGACTTAAGTCACTTTCTATATGAGGAAGGTGACATATCGAGCAGTCGCATTCAGAAGGTGACACCTTGGCCGTCGCGTTAAGGGCCTTAAACAGGAAACTCAATCCGAAGCCAATTTGGACCCATGCTATTGATGGTAATTGCCTCATTTGGACGTCCAAATCACGTCCAAATCTTCTCAAATTCGGAGCAGACCTTCCTAACATGTCCCTTTCCGGGTCCCAATAGCCCTTGCACAGCCATACTTACCCAGAGTCGGACTCTTGCCCATTATTCTTCTCAGACCCGAGTTGGGAATAATCACCCAAAAGTATTTCGTCTCTGCATCTTTTTGAAAAAGGCCGAATTCTTTAGTTCACTGAGCAAGAGAGCTTCATCTTCCACGAAGAGAGTTCCCCCTCCAGACGATCAGCAAGAGCCCTCCAGGGCGTTTTCCCATCGGCTACACAATCTCCTCTTCCCTCTTCTCTTTATTTCTTTGATTTCATGCATGCATAGCTTCGTTTTCTTTCTAGTTTAGCATTAGATCACGACACACACACCTATTCTTAACACCCACAGGGGTTAAAAGCCCCAATCTCGTGAGTTCCCCCCATATTAGTCCATGATTTCACGCTTTTCATTGAATAGATCTTCTACACACGAGTTCTAATGGGTGTTTTGTTTATTTGAATCACTTTGGTAGGTGTTTAGAGGTCAGAGCAAGGTGAGGCTTTTGCCCCTCGGCCGGATGAGGAGAAGGAAGACAAAGAACCCAAGTCTCCATCCACTGAAGAAGAAGGCGACGACCGCTGTGTCGCGATCAAGAAGGCGTCGTTGCCTACGTCGCGTTCACATCAAAGCATCGCGACGCCCACTCTGTCGCGTTACCAGGTACGCCTTCCTCTTCATCTTTCCTTTCCAAGGTAGTCAGCTCTCCATCTGAACATCAAGAGGCGACTGCGTTGGTGGCGATCACGGTCAGTTCTTAATCCCTACACTTTCACAATCAATTTCAAAAGGGGATACAAATCCCGTGATTACACCTTTTGGCGATCACGGTGGGACCTCTAGTGCCCATCACGCTTGCTTTACCTTTTTCCTATCGTCCTTACCTTCTAACGGGTGTGTGTGTTCATAGTTTTCTCCTTTAGTTCTCTTCCCTCTGAGTTTTCATAGTGCTCTGCGGTTCTGGGTGAGAAGGCGACAACAAAGGCGTTGCGATCCGCGTAGCGACACGCTGCAGGTCGCAATCAGGTTAGTACAAAGCCTCTGTCTTGTCCGGTTGTGTGCAGTGTGCTGTGAGAAAGGCGACGTTTTGATCGTCGCGTTCAAGGAAACGACAGCAGCAGCGTCGCCATCAGGTACGCGCTCTACCCATATACTTTTTTTTCATTATTTAAGGTCTACTGAAGTCGGGGAAGAACACGACGAGGGTTGTGTCGCGTTCAAGGAGGCGACAGGGGGCTTCGTCGCGATCCGGTCAGTTCTCTGGTTTCTTTGTGTTTCCTTGCAAGTTTGGGTTTGCTTTCACATACTCCATTCAGATTTCATCATACCATGCTCTTTTCCATGCTCTTGAGAGATTGCCACTCTTGTATTTTATAGGGTTGTTTGACTTTTTCGTGCATAATTAGGACTTAATTGCCCTCTGTCCACTGCGAGAAGTAACGCGACAGGGTGATTGTCGCTATCTTGGTAGCGACATCTTCCTTGTCGCCTTTCCTCTCTGAGAGTAGTTAGTCCTAGTTCTTGTTTTGTTAGTACTAGGTTAGAATTTTGCATGCACTCCGGTGCACATAGGATTTGCATACATCGCTCCATATTCATAGCATAGGTTTCCTCCTCAGCGACGCTCGCTCTCTCGGCCACATATTCCTTGTGTCCGACTAGAGCACTCACTCGAGGGCCTCCGTAAGTCCCCGCTGACCGTGGATTCCCACACGGTCGCCGGGCTGGTTGTACCCGTCGCCACCTAGGATCGAGTCTAGATTCATTTGGCAAGGTAGAGAGAACCCTAGTCCTACCCGAAGTTGGAAGCCTTCTCCCATTTAGGACACCCTTCCTCATTTGGAGAGAACTTGCTAAAAGTCAAAATCACTAAGAGGCAAATTCGAATCAATTAAAAGTAACCATCATCATTGCCAACTGCTTGCTTTGGGTGAGATGTTTTCTCTTTCCTTTTGTCTGCATAGGATTGCTTGTTTAGGTAATAAAGAGTCTGTCTAGGTTAGGACATCCCTCTCAAAATCTGGAAAGAGCTTTCCCCACCTTTCTGTGCTCACATGTCAAATATGGAGTCATACCTGAACCCGATCTATGATGAGAAGCAGGAACCTGCCCTCTACACCTCCCAAGACTACGAGGATTCCCTTCCTCGCGATCTCTTCGGGGAGTCGACCCCACCTTGGGTCGCTACTGTCCATACCTCTGAAGGTCATCATCACAACAATGGCAGCCCGTCTCGGAACACCCATCCTCCTCAGTCGGACGATCAAGCCACTCAGCTCTTGCACCTAATTCCTCAGCTTGATCAGTCCCAGATCCAAACCCTCATGACGGCCCTCAAAGGAAAGGCCGCTTCCTCACCCTCACCTAGAGCGGGCGCGTCACGCCCCGCAGCAGCTACATCCGGCCCCCATGTCTCCATGGGACGAGCCGACGACACCCCCATCCGGTCGCGGACCATCCGGTTTACGCCATTCGAGTCTGAGCACTACATTCCCCGTGAGTCGAGGCCGCGGTCTCCCCCATACTAGCCATGTTACTCCCTCATCGTCCTGAGCCACGCGCTAGGCCTACCTCTCGTGCCTCGTCCATATACGCTCAGCCATCCGCCGCACCGGACATGATGTCCGAGTGGGCGTCCATCAAGAAGAAGCTCCAAGAGCTCCGTAAGCAAGTCGACCCTAGGCAGCACCACGATGTGCATATGCCAAATTTCAATGGCCTATGGGTCCCCTCTCCATCCGAGCTGCCGAAGTACCGCAAGTACAACGGCTCAGTCAATCCTTACACTCATATCAAGGACTTCATCTATGAGTCCGCTCCCTACCAGCATAACCGCCGTCTCATGGCGTATCTCTTCCGCCGGTCGCTGGACGGGCATGCTCTTGATTGGTTCTACTCCCTGCTACCTGAGGACGCTGAGGACTTCGCTGTCGTGAAGGCCAAGTTCCTCGAACAATTCCAAGACAGGGTCGGGCCTGAATATTCCCTCACGGATCTCATAGCTGAAAAGATGAAGCCGGATGAGGATTTCTCAGCATACGCCGATAGGTGGAGGCAAATGGCCACCAGAGTTCCGGGGTACCTTCCAGATGGGGAGAAGGTGAAGATCATCATCGCCAACGCCACACCTGCCTACCGCAACATTTTGGCGATGAACGACATCTCCAATATGCATCAGCTCTACAGCCGGGCCCGGTTCATCCAGACCCAGCTCAAAGATTCTCCCATCCATTCCATGTTTGAACCCCAGAAGTCTCGTTTCCAAAGGAAGCCCCAGGGGCCTGTCACCGAAGGCGTCCAAGTGAACGAGCAAGTAAGCGCGTTCAACCCTACCGGCCAGAGCCAAAACCGCCAATACAATGCCCAGGGTCAGAACCCTACCAATCCGCCACAAGGGCAGCAACAGCGCCAATACAACCAAGTACCACCTCCTGATGGCTCTCAACAAAGGCGTCCCATGGGCCCTAGGAGAGCTCACTACCCACCATTGCCGGAGACACTCTCCGACATATTCTTGGCCTTGCTCTCCACAGACGCCATTAGGCTCCCTCCTGAGAGACCTCTGAACCCAAGTGTGGATCAAACCCGATACTGTGTCTTCCACAGGCAGCCTGGTCATACCATCGATCAGTGCTTCACATTCAAGGACTTGGTGTATGACTTGCATGAGCAGAAAAGGATAGATTGGACAGCCCTCCGGCAGGTGATCGGAGACATCAAAGAAAGGCAGAGACAACAACAACAGGGAAGGCAGCAGCGCCAACCACCCCCTCAACAACAACAACAGCAGCAGCACCAACAGCCGTTGCAGGACCTCGGGATCATCCACAACCCCTTATTTAACCATCCACCAGCTCTGAACCCACCACCACAACAACCTGCCCAGGTAAACCCCATCGTCCACCACCCTCCTCCGCAAGCAAACTGGACGTACGATGATGAATTAGATGTTCAGCAGATGATGCCATTAACCAATATCCTGTCCAATCCCAAACAATACAACCAGCCTACACGGCTCCCCAGTCAGTCCCTTCTGTAGTTTCCATGGCCAACGCCGTCATACTGCCCGTCAGTTCAGCATCCGCGCCAGCTGTTAGCTCACCCATCATCTTACCTTTCGCTCCACCTGTCTCCATCCCTCTACCCCCTATCATATCCATTCCCTCACCCATCATCCTGCCACCACCTGGGCCGGATCAACCCTCCGCCGCCACATTATCCTCCGCGAGACAGCCACCTACCAATCCGACCACCCTACGAAGCGGGCGAGTCTTTCGCCGCCCGTACCCACCTATTTCCACCACCACCACTTCCACAAACCCCCAGTAGGTCCTGCAGCCGCCACAGCAACAGCAAGCTCAGCAACAAGCACAAGATGAGGGGTTGATTGAGCCACTGCCTGGAACCCACTATGACATCCTCAAGCACCTGGACCACGTGCCAGCCAAGATCTCCATTCTGGAGTTGATAAAGAAGTCTAAAGAGCACCAGGAAGCCCTGAGGAATTTCCTGCAGAAGGTGGTTGTAAATGAAGACATGATGGCAGACAAGCTACCTAGTGCCCTGGCCATGGTGACTCGCGGGCCGGCAATCACATTTGAAGAAAGCGAATTAGCACCCCCAGAAGCCAGGAGGCTCCCCCTCTGTGTCACTTTAGTCATCAACCATATAGCAGTGGGAGCGGCACTGGTCGATACGGGGGCATCCATAAACGTCTGCCCGCTGAGTACGCTAAGGGCCTGTGACCTGTCAGAAAGTATGCTGAGGCCGACGCCCACCACCATTGCCGCATACGACAATTCTAGAAGATCCTGCCACGGCATGGTAACTGTGCAAGCCAAACTGGGACCCCTCGCCGTCACAGTGGACTTCTACGTCCTAGATATCGATCCCATGTTCAAGGCTATTTTAGGGCGTCCATGGTTGGAAGCGCTCGGGGGTGTGCCATCTACCGCGCACCAATGCCTGAAGTTCCCGTTCCAAGGGAGAATCATTAAGGTCAAGAGCATAGCCACCACCCACTCCGTAGATGCCCTCCACGATACCCACCTCCCAGCTGTGTGGCCAGCCAACAAACCCATCGTCTCAGTGCTAGACATCAACTACCCCTGGAGCTACACGTTCCAGTCCCAGCGAGAGGTCAACCTAGCCCGGGTCAATGCGGTCAAGAGAAAAGAGCCACTAAGCACAAAGGGGTGGCAAATTATGATGAAGTTGGGGTATGAAGAAGGCAAGGGCCTAGGGGCAGAGCTACAGGGAATAGTCAAACCCATCCCCGACATCGTCACGAAAAGCCGATGGGGCTTAGGGTACAGGGAGAAATCCAAACCATGGTCATCCAGCACATCCACTCTTAAGGCCGACCGAGAGCCACTCACCTGGACACTCTGGTGTCACTTTATCAGGGGGCCTACCCAACCTGGATACAACACCGTGGTAGTCGAGGCAGAACTCTCACAGCACGAGGTGCATGGCCGGAACTTCTCTCGGCACATGGCCCCGTTGCTGACCTATAGAGCCCTAGAAGCCCTCCGTCCGACCAGGAGGAGAAAGACCGGAGACCCAGAGGCTGAGTGGTATAGATGGTTCGACATAGAAGACATCACCATCGCCTTCAGCCGACTGTTCTGGGAAGAGGAGAGAACCTGGCCGCCAGCTGCGGAAGAATTGCTAGATCCACCCGTTGCTATCACATCCAAAAGGCAGCTCATGAGCGATGCCTCAGACGTAGAAGAGCCGGACATCCCCTACGAGGAGGGGAACACTGTTGATGAACTCTAGAGAGGCACCTGCCTAGCCATCCACCCATCCCTACTGGATTCCCTCCTTCCCAGTCTGGTCCCATCCTCTCCTCCTTTGCTGATCCAGCTGACTCCTCAGCTCCTCATTGCGGCGCACAGCCTCCTCACACCCCAGCTCCCACCGGCTGTCCTCTCCGCTCTTCAAGCCGATCCAGGTGACCACGAGGTCACCCTCTCCTGTTGCATGCTCTCCTCCGATCTCCAAAAAAAAACGTCCACTTTCAAATGCACGTTGAGGTCGAGGAGCCGGCATACGTCCTGCACTCTGCTGATCAGGGGCACCCCTCGACTGAGGGTCCCCCTCCTGCTCCTTCATTAGGAGCCATTCTCTTCGAGGACACCATGTCCTCCCCCAGTCCTGTAGAGTCGTCTAGTTTAGGAGAGTCTAGGGTAGGTGAGTCTAGAGTTAAGATAGATAGGCCTAGGATAGAGAGTTAGGTCAGCCCGCCATCCGCCAATTCCAAGCACCGTCCTAGGAAGCAGCGGGGAAAAGCTATTCCCTGGAGATATCTTCAAGAGCTAGCTCGGCGGTGTCAAGTGCTGCTATTGATAGAAGAGTTCACAAGAGAAGTGCTGGTATTCGAAGAAGTGTTTGAGCAGGATGGGGTGTTCATAGACGACGGGTTTGGCGTCTACGAAATAATGAATGATGAGGACCCAGTCGATGAAGAGGATAGCGAAGTAGATGACGCTGCCGAAAAATATGCCAGTGGAGTAAGAAGGTTCGATGAGCCTACAACGGCAGTGGATGAATCTACTATGGAAGTCAACCTTGGAACGGAAGAAGATCCCAGGATTGTGATTATCTCAGCAAATCTCCCTCCTGATGAAGAAGAGGAACTGGTGCAAATCCTGAGGGGGTACAAGGATACATTCGCGTGGTCTTACGAGGACATGCCCGGTCTGGACCCCTCACTAGTGGAGCACCGACTGGTACTGAAAGAAGGGGCAAAGGCAATCAAGCAGAAACTCCGAAGGTTCCACCCACTCACAGCCCTGAAGATGAAGGACGAAGTAGATAAACTCCATAAGGCTAGATTCATCAGGGGTAGTGCTTTATCCGAACTGGGTGGCCAATATAGTCCCTGTCATGAAGAAAGACGGCAAAGTCAGAATCTGCATCGACTTCAGGGATTTGAATAAGGCATGTCCGAAAGACGACTTCCCGCTTCCTCATCTTGATGTGCTAATCGACAATACTGCTGGGTATGAGACCCTCTCATTCATGGATGGGTATTCAGGATACAACCAAATCCGTCTATCTCCTGAAGATCAAGAGAAAACATCCTTCACCACGCCCTGGGGAACATACTGCTATGTAGTCATGCCGTTTGGGTTAAAGAATGCCGGCGCTACTTATCAGAGGGCGATGATGGCCATCTTCCACGATATGATGCACGTTTATGTAGAGGTATACGTGGATGACATCTTGGTGAAGTCAAGAACCAGGAGAGAACACCCCGAAATCCTAGCCAAGGTGTTGCAGAGGTCTAGAGAGTATCAGCTGAGAATGAATCCAAAAAATGCGTGTTCGGGGTCTCATCAGGAAAGCTGTTAGGTTTCATAGTCAGCAAGCGGGGCATTGAGATCGATCCTAACAAGGCTAAGGCAATAGCAGAAATGCCTCCTCCAAAGAATATCGCACAATTAAGAGGGCTAATCGGGCGTTTGCAATTCATCAGAAGATTTATCTCCCAGCATTCGCAAAGATGTCGCCCATTTTATGATCTCTTGAAAGGAGGGGCAAAATTCGAATGGAATGACAAATGCCAAGCAGCCTTCGATGAGCTGAAAAGTTATCTCATGAATCCCCCAGTCTTACAGCCTCCTGTACCCGGAAAGCCGCTAATCCTATATCTCTCAGTCATTGAGGACTCCCTAGGAGCTGTCCTGGCACAACATGACGAATCTGGGAAAGAAAGGGCAGCATACTACCTCTCTAGGCTCTTCAACTCCGCTGAATCCAAGCTCACCACCGCGGACAAAACTTGTGCCGCACTCGTGTGGGTAGTCCAAAAACTCAAGCACTACTTCCTAGCCCACGAGGTCAAGCTGATCTCAAGGATGGATCCACTCCGTTATCTTCTTGAAAAGCCCGTCCTTTCTGATCGGCTGGCACGCTGGCAGAGTTTCCTCTCCCAGTTTGACATATCCTTTGTGGTCCAAAAGGCCGTCAAGGGGTATGCCATCGCCGAGCATCTAGCCCATCTCCCACTCCCTCACAGTGACTCCCTCCGAGAGGAATTCCCCGATGAGGAACTCTCAGTCATAATCAAAGACCCCTTCTGGTCCCTTCATTTCGATGGTGCACTCAACTCTCAGGGACGGGGCATTGGAGCCGTGCTGCTTACCCCGGAAGGTATCACCATCCCCTTTGCATATCAACTCACCTTCCCCGCTACCAACAACATGTCAGAGTATGAGGCTCTCCTTGCTGGTCTCAAGCATGCTTATCTGCTGGGGGCATCGCACCTCAAAATTATAGGAGACTCTCAGCTCGTCCTGCGGCAGGTGCTCTCAACTTACCGCACTCGTGACCCGAAGCTCAAGCCATATCAAGATCTGGTCACACTGTTGGCGAGGCAGTTCCGTAAGCTCATCTATATCCACACTCCTCGTTCCCAAAACATCTTGGCCGACGCTCTGGCGTCGCTAGTCTCATCCCTATCCTTCCCTCTGAGTCGCCGGACTGAGACAATCGTCGTCCAGCGTCTCGATGTTCCATCTACCCAAGACCCTTGGTTTAGCGACCTTAGGGCAACCTTAGAAGAGAGGGCTAGGAAAAGAGGAGCACAGCAAGTCATGTTAACGGAGCTCGAGGAGATCCTGAATGAAGAAGAACTGCCATGGTACTTTGAGATAGAGCAATACTGCAGGGATGGAACATATCCTGAAGGGGCAAGTGGAGAAGACCGTAGGGCCATCAGAAGAGCCGCCTTAAGGTACACAGTTGTCGGAGAAGTTCTGTACAGGCGAGCCCTTAATGGAGTTCTTTTAAGGGGCCCATGCTAGTGAATGCGGAGGGCACGTCAACAATCAGATGCTAGCAAAGAAGATCATTAGGCAGGGCTATTACTGGCCAACCCTAGAAGAAGACTGTACCATCTACGTCCGTAGGTGTGTCATGTGTCAACTCCATGCCGATAAAATCCATGCCCCTTCCTCCTCACTACACCCACTCTCCACACCATGGCCATTCTCCATGTGGGCTTTCGACATTGTCGGCCCTCTTGGTGATTCTAATGCTCAAACCAAACAAAAGTCATTTATCCTAACTGCAACTGAGTATTACACCAAGTGGGCGGAAGCTGAAGCCTTCACAGAAATCAAAGCATCCACGGTGTGCCGCTTCATCATGAGAAACATCATCTCGCGGTTCGGAGTGCCAAGCAGCATCGTCACGGACAATGGGCCGCAATTCATCGCACAAGAGCTCCAGGACCTCTGTAAGAAATACAACATCACGCTGCATCATTCATCACCGTATTACCCACAAGGCAATGGCCAAGCTGAAGCAACTAACAAAACCCTTCTTAAAATCTTAAAGAAAACCTGTGAGTCGCATAAATTCGCCGACTGGCCAGAGAAGCTAATAGAGGCTCTATGGGCCTACCGCACCTCCGTCCGCACTCCCACGGGACAAACCCCGTACGCTCTCACATACGGGATGGAGGCGGTAGTTCCATATGAGATCCTAATTCCTTCACTAAGAGTCCAACTAGACAAGGAACTTAATCTTGATGAACGTCGAGAGGCGTTACTAGTCCAATTGGAACTTTAGATGAAAGGCGGCTTATGGCAGCCGACCATGTGCTTTCCTACCAAAGGCGAATCTCAAGGTCTTTTCAAAAGAAGGTAATTGAACGAAAATTCCAAGAGGGTGATATGGTCTTGAAACGCATCTTTATCAAACCCGGAGGTCCTAGGTCCAAACTGCAACCCAATTGGGAGGGTCTGTACGTTGTGAGGGAGGTCTACCCTGGAAATGCTTACCGCTTAATCAATGCTGAGGGTGTCGAACTATCACATCCGTGGAACGGGTTGTACCTCAAACGTTTCTATCCTTAGGTCTATAGGAGTGAGGCCACAACACCTAGATCGGGAGTAGCCCCATGTTGGGAGTCTAAGATACCTCTCTAATCGTCAAGGGCTGCTCTAAGTTAGGATTAACACACACGCACACGGCAAGCCCGGATAACTACACTCGGTAGATGCTGCAACTGTGAGGGCTCTACTCTAGCGATACATCGGTCATTCTCTCCTAATCGGTCGAAGTGTAGAGGCAAAAGGGTCGTAAGGGTGAGGTCGTCAACCTGCAGCATACCCTGACGAGAGGAAGTCTCAAACAGGGACGATCAAAATAACAAAAGGGCAAAGAAGCAAAGAAACGAAAAGAAAAGAAAATCCATAATACAATAGGGGCATGGCAAAGAGTGGCAAAGTCCCCGCGGGACACTAATGAGCCCGGTCGTACGCATGCCCCAAAGCAAGGCAAGTCCATAGCAAAAGACCATAAAGTCCCTCACAACAGACCCAATCTCCGAATGGTATGCTGTAGGAAGTAGCCGAACCCAACATCCCTATACCCACACAAGACTTTCTTAAATAATCTTCCGTTTCTCCCTATAAGGCTGAGTCACCTCTTGGGTGGGGCTTAATTAGTCGCAGCATCAACTAAGCATAGGTTTTCCGAGGCGTTGTCACCCCTTACGCACGTCCTAACTTAGAAAGCCCTATGGCGAGAACCAGAGGTGATCAAGATTCCTAACCAGCGGCTCGAATCGGTTTAAGTATTATGGCTCGAAGATGCGAGTACCTTCCGTTTCGCGTGTCTTATTTTAGGAAGGGCTAACGCCGGCTTTAGGCGCTAACAAAAAACCCCAAAAAAATCAGATATTTCCAAAACTCCAAAAAAATCAAATATTTCCAAAACACAAAAAAATCAAATATTTCCAAAACCCCAAAAAAATCAAATATTCCTCAAAACTCCAAAAAAAAAAATCAGATATTTCCAAAACTCCAAAAAAATCAAATATTCCCCAAAACTCCAAAAAAATTAAATATTTCCAAAACCCTAAAAATCAAATATTCCAAAAATCTCAAAACATTAAATGATTCCAAGCTGTTTGCATACATGCGTTTCATTTGTTTATTCGCATCTTTTGCCTATTTAATAAGGCTTAGCCCCTTGACGAATTACCAAGGTCGCTCACTCGTCGCATTTTAAGGCAAGGGGGTAAGCCTAAGAACAGATCTGACTTGTTTCGTGGTTGTCTAAGTGTGCAGGACGGAAAAGAAAGCAGCACTCATATCTCACTCGTCACTCTCACTCAGTCGCAAACCATAAAAACACAAAAAGTTCCATTCCATTCACGTACACTATCATGTCAAAAAGAAAGGAGCAAAAGGTACAAACCCTCAACCACTCTCCCCCGTACCCTCAGCGGGCGGGGAGATGGAGGGGCCATCACTCTCGGCCCGGTCTCGCTCCCCTCTGGCGCTCTCTCGCGCCGTCGTCGCTCCTCCTCCTCGTTCCTCCGCCGTCCAGAGGAACCCGTCAGGTAATGCCTAGCGGACCCGCTCGGGATACCGCTCCGACTGGTCACTGATCGGCTGCGCCCGACCAAGGCCAGGGCCCTCTCTAGACCCCTCATCTCGGATCGCAGCATGTCGCCGCGATGCCTCTCCTCCCCCAGCTGGGTGCAGAGGTCCCCAGCCTCGGCGCGCAGTCGAACCGCCTCCTCCGCCTCCTGGCGCCAGCGCGTCGCCTCCGCCGCCTCCTGCTGCCAGCGGTCCGCCGCCTCTGCCTCCTGGCGCCACCGCGCCACCTCCGCTGCCTCGGGGCGTAGGCGTAGCTCCGCCATCTCCGCCTCCAGCGTGGTCGTCCGCGCCAGGGCGGTCCTCAGCTCCTGCTCCTGCAATATCAGAAAAATCTTGTCAGAAACCACGAAAGAAGCAAAAACACAGGGGCATCTAAATAAGTAACTTACCCACTCCCGCAGCTGGGCGAGGGCGTCCTCCGCTCGGGCCGCCGCCGACGCTAACTGGCCCTCCAAGACGGAGCGGCCGGGGTCCTCTCGGGAGGAGGAAGCCCCTCCCACCATCTGCTGCGCACGGTCCAGCTCTGCCCGCTGCAAAAGAAAATATCAAGGGTCAGTCAACCACAGTTAGAAGCAGAAGGGTAGGGTGCAGAGTACTTACCAGCTGATCCACCACCGCCTGGAGGTCGTCTCGCTGCTGGATGGTGGAATGGAGGATGCCCTCGAGCGGGGAGATCCGTCCCTCGGGGTCAAGCTGCAATCACAAGTCAAGTCAATCACATAATCAACTAAGAACTCAAAGAGACTGAAAGCAGTAAAATACGTACCGGTCGTCGGGACCCCTTGTACACCTGGGCCCCATACTTCCGGGCATAGGCCCAGAAGTAGTCCTCGTCACTGGCAGCCTCGGAGACCACCTCCTTCCCTCGCCGCTCCCAGTCATCCAGCTGCTCTCGGACCCGGACTGTCCAGTCCGTGACCTGCTGGATTCCCCGGAAGCTGCGACCGGGCCTCTCCCATGACCTCTGTCGGGTCGGGAACTCCACCACCGCCTGGTGGAGTCCCAGTGTCCGCGCCACTAGCCGGTGGTGGAGCGGGACCACGGTGTTAAAATAGTGAAGCCAAATGTCCCTACCGAAGTAGGGACAGCCCCGCTCCACCCACGGCTGGGTGGCGTCGTCCTCCCCGACATAGGGAGTCCACTGTACCTGCACACCACAAGTAAAGACCCGTCAGTCAATTGTCAAATAAGCAAAGTAAAGGAAAAGGTTAAGGCTAGAAGTACTTACATGTCCGAAGGGGACGGTGTCCAACGCGTCATGAATGAGCGTCACCTGTCGCCGCAGGGACCTCTCGTCGAGGCAAAACCGCCAGCGCTGCAGGAGAGGTACAGCGCCACGTCGCCTCGCCACCCCGCGACCCAGGGAGGGTAGGTGGTAGTACGCCCACACCTGCAAAAGTAATACAAGTCAGTACCACAGTTAATTAAGACAAGCAGGAAAAGCAGTAAAGGGTAAGGGTGAGAAGCGTACCTGTAACAGTGGGAAGAACCCGGCCACCCCTGTCTCCCTACTAGAGGTGCCCAGGCTGTCAAAAAGGTGGGCCAGAAGGGCCGCACCCCACGCATAGCTCCCCACCTGGGTCAGGTCCTCTAGTAGAGGCAGACACCGACAGCTCACCGGGTCTCCTCGCGTACCCAAGATCAACTTCCCGATCACGAGGATCAGGAAGCGCCTCAAGTCGCGGTCCGCTGCCGCTCCCTCCTCCTCCGCTAGTGCTGCTCTGGCATCCGCTGTCAACCGGGCCATGTACTCCACCTGGCCCTCTCCAGTCTGGTGGCGCGCGTCTGCCACCCCGAGGCTCGCCTGCAACCTCGTCCTCGGCACCAGGGAGGATCTCTCCCGCGTCACCTCTAACCCTAGAAGCCTCTCCACCATCTCCTGATAGCTGGTATAAGTCACCCCGGTCACCGCCTGGCCATCTACCCTCAGGCCGGTGATCCGTGCCACGTCCTCCAGTGTGGGGATCATGTGACCCCACAGGAGGAGGAACGCGTGGCACTCCGGGTCCCATCGCTCCTTCATTGCCTGGATGAGTGCCACGTCCGGCGTCAACTCATCCAACCTCAGAAAGGGGCCGAACCCTATCTCCTCCAGCCGGGTCCTCTGGAAATCCGGAAACCCCTGATAGATCGCCCGGACAACGGACCACCCTAGCCGGGACCGTAGCTCGCTCTACAAAACAATCACAGAAAACACAAGGATCAGCAAGGGATCAATAGAACAGCACTCTGTTAAGGTAGCGACGGGTATATTGTCGCCTTCAGAAGGCGACAACAGAGGAGTCGCCTTCCTCCTGTGAAGGCGACAAGCAGGCTGTCGCCTTCTGAAAGCGACGCTTAGGGCGTCGCGACCTGTCTGGTAATGCGACACCCACCTTGTCGCGTTCACAGACTGGCCGGAAACGGAAAGTATCCGTTTTCCGGCCGTTTCCAGCATCCCCTCTCATCCACACACATAGGGATTAGGGCTTGAGACCCTACCTTCTTGGGTCCAACGGGATCGTCCTCCCCCGGCATCATCGCGGCGACATCCTCCTCCATCGGTACAGCCGGGGAAGCCTCCGGGGCCGCCGTCGACGTCCCCTCACCCGGTTGGCGTCGCCGGATCGATTTCTTGCGCCGCCGGCCGCCGCCCTCACCTCCTTGCCCACCGCCGTCACTTTTATGGTTGAAGGAAGAAGAGGAGGAGGAAAAGGGGGAGGAATCGAAGGAGAGGGTTGAAGGAAGAAGAAGGACAGGAGGTCGGTCTGCCGGATAGGGGGAAGAAGGAAGAGAGGTTTGAAAGAAGGGAAAGGAGAAGAAAGGGCGCTCGGCCTGAATTCAAACTATCCCGGGACCTGTGAACGCGACAGGGTCTGTGTCGCCTTCTGGCCAGGTAGCGACAGTGCCTATGTCGCCTTCACTTTTATGGTAGCGACCGTTGACTGGTCGCCTTCTTGATTGCGACATAGCCTATGTCGCCTTCTGAAACCAGTGCACAAAACTCCTAAAAATTCAATGCTCATTGCAATAAACCAATCTTTACATCAATAATATGTCTCCTATTACATCGAGCATCAATCTCACCAAGTCCCATCAAAACATCAAAAGCACAATCAAGTCTTTCTCTCTAGCTCACAGTCCCCTCAGTGGCCGGATCTTCTCATGCTCCAAGAGGTACGCCTGGTACGTTTCCTGGTCTTCGTCAAGTCTCGGAGGGAGTGCATGGGTAGCGCACACCCTCCACAAGGCCAGCGCGCTCCGCACGGCCTGCTCGTCCTCTGGGTTCCCCAAGCGTCGCTTCTTCACGGGAGGCAAGTGTGATGGCGGAAGCACTCTCGTCCTCGGCTTCCCGATCTGTAGGTAGCACCGCTGCGGGTTGTAGAGCACGGTCGTCATATTCCCTATCAATTGCAAGTCCAAGCGCGTCCGAGTGGTAGCCGGATCTCCGCTCCGCGAAGTGCCGCTACGCCCAAAGCAAAGTGTTCCACTGGTAGGGTACTAAAGTAAAGCCGCCATGCACTCCTTGTCTTCTTGTCTGCCGTCCTGCATAAAACCTTGTCGGGAATTTGGCGCGCCGCCAATAAAGTTCAAAGGATGGCACCCGAAGATCCGACTGTCGGTGGTGGGGTTGTCTACCGGTTTGAATTTAATCCTCACACCCAACCAACACTCTAGAAGGATCATAGAGCCATAAAGGAAACCTCCCGTGGAAGCCGAGGTGAGACCCGAGTAAAGATACACCAAGACGGCGTGAGAAAGTGAAAGTCCTCGCCATACCCCACTAATTGCACTAAGGCTAGCATAGTCTATGAGGTGATCCCCGGACGGGAAGAGCACCACCCCACATAAGCATATGGCCACGGCCTTTGCGATCTCCCGGTGGTCTACGCTCTTGTCCTTGCACTTGGATATGACCCACTTAGACAAAGGCACTAGATGTATGAATTGTGGGCTAATTATGGTGTAAACATCCCCCGGGTCGGTCATGAACTCTCCAAGGATAAACTTCGGGTTAATGGGCTCAACCGTGTAGCTTATGTTTTGCTCGTCCCCGGGTTTGGTCTTGGGAAGAGCAAGGAAGGCCTCGACCTCCTCTAAAAGGACGGTCGCCTCAAATTTGGGGAAAATAAATGTATGGGTTTGTGGGTGCCATAATTCTATCAAGGCCGTGATACTATGCCAATCAAAGGAAATTTTGTGGTAATTGTGAGCCACTATCAAAACCCCACTCTCTTAAGAACCTAATGACATACATGGGTAGAGATTTGATCATCGGGGCAATCCAAGTGAGCTTAGAGTAGCGGCGAGAGCCGGGGAAGAGCTAGGGAGGAAAAGGAGAAGAGAGAAAAGAGGAAGAACAAGAACACAAAATTGATGAAAAAATTCGGAACATAAAATCATGGAAATTGAAAACACCAACCAACTTACCTCTCTCACTTCCTCGCTCCGGCTCAAGTGGTTGGGAACATCCGTAATCCTCATGAGAGCTTCAAAGGTCGCCCGAGCACGCTTCGGACCTTCGTAGACCGCCTCCCCACCCATGGGATCGAGAGGAGCTCTCTTCATGGCCATGGTAGCTTGCAAGACTTGAAGAAAAGAAGAGAGAGATGAGAGCTCCGAATTTGACCTCTCACTCCCCTTATTTATAGAACCATAATACTCTTAATCCTGCTAGGAAAAGGTAGAGGAGACCCATTAAGAGTAGGACCTTGAGTGGAGAACACTTAGAGTCCAAGTGAGAGTCAAAACCAAGTCCTATGCTGAAAGCTTTTGAGCTCGGGCTGAGAAAACTGAGAAAGCGACATATCGACCTGTCGCCTTCAAGGTGGTGACAGGTCCCCGGTCGCCTTCTTCAGTCAGGGGTCGCGACAAGCCCTATGTCGCCTTCTGACCAGTCTGTTATGTCTTGCTTATTCCTCTGTGACTGTTTAGGATATTTGCACATATGCTTTGATGTCGTTGTTTGGTGCATTGTATCATGTCTATTTTATTGCTTTGATTATTGAAAATCCATAAAAATCAGAAAATCCATAAAAATCAGAAAATTCAGAAAAAAGAGACGTCCGTCAGGTAAGTCAGGTAAGTATCTCTAACCCTAATCCCTTCGCATTACTATATGATATCTACACTATTATATCAGCTCAAGGACCGGCTGGTTCCCAATGTGTTCCAGGATCTGAGTTCCCCTTCATCAAAAACGAGGATGATCTAAGTGCACACTGCTAATCGCTGGATAGGCCGTTGGGTGATATGACTCGGGGACGATGGATTCTATCGCACGTCGGGGATGCGAAGTGTCTTGACCCTTGCTTATATTGTCTAGCAATATTATCCTTGAATACTTGTTATTTTCTCTCTTTCTTTGCATTCGTTTTATGATTTCCTTTTCTTTAGCCCAGCATGCATCATGTAGGAATTTTGAGCTTCATGAATCATGATTTGTCAAAGTCAGCTTCTCAATGATGTCCCAACCCAGATCCTCATTTGTAGACAAGGATTCCATTCCGAATTTGAAAGTTTTCCTCGAGCTTGTGCTCGGTCCAGTTTGCCAGTGATGGTTCCTATGAAGGATTCCTCTCATCCCCATTCATTATAACAGTCATTCCTTTATCCCCGATCCGCTCATTAGTCGTGACCCGCTCGAAGGCCAGAGTCGAATCGACCCGCCGGGCAGCACCTATCCCCTAATGAACGAAACCTGCACGCTAAAGATAGCCAGGGTACCTCTTGAATCAGGAGGTTGATCATTCTTTTCTTTTGATTTTTATTCGTCCCAAATAGGAACCATCCTCGCACTCTGTTCCCGGCCATGTTCGAAGTCAGCCGGATAATTCTCGCTGCTTATTCGTTCAGAATGGGTGTCTCTTTACCTTGATGCCCGCTTTTCAGCTCATTCCGCTTCATTCCGCTACATTGCCGTTTCACGCCATTTTCGCTCCATCACCGCTCCACTCCCTTGCAAAGCAGGCATCAAGGAGGGGCAATCTGTAGACACCCATTTCTGACCCATAAGTCGAGCAAAATCCCTTGTCGTATTATTGATGCCCCACGTTGGCTCATCATCGTCAAGCTGGCTTTCTCCGATCATGACATCATTCCTAGTAGTTCATCGCCCTGGAGGACTCTTCCTGGTCAAATCAATCTCTTTCACTATAAGCTCTCTGAGTATAAGTCCGATATTTCATCCCGAAGGCTGTGCATGGCTGATTGGACGCATTACATACCGAAATGCAGAAAAGACCAGAAGGCGACAGGCCCTAGGTCACCTTCCTGAAAACGACAGCTCCTATGTCGCGATCATAATTCCACATTTTAATCCTCAGAAAATCGCAAATTGACTTAAGTCACTTTCTATATGAGGAAGGCGACATATCGAGCAGTCGCATTCAGAAGGCGACACCTTGGCCGTCGCGTTAAGGGCCTTAAACAGGAAACTCAATCCGAAGCCAATTTGGACCCATGCTATTGATGGTAATTGCCTCATTTGGACGTCCAAATCACGTCCAAATCTTCTCAAATTCGGAGCAGACCTTCCTAACATGTCCCTTTCCGGGTCCCAATAGCCCTTGCACAGCCATACTTACCCAAAGTCGGACTCTTGCCCATTATTCCTCTCAGACCCGAGTTGGGAATAATCACCCATAAGTACCTCGTCTCTGCATCTTTTTGAAAAAGGCCAGATTCTTTAGTTCGCTGAGCAAGAGAGCTTCATCTTCCACGAAGAGAGTTCCCCCTCCAGACGATCAGCAAGAGCCCTCCAGGGCGTTTTCCCATCGGCTACACAATCTCCTCTTCCCTCTTCTCTTTATTTCTTTGATTTCATGCATGCATAGCTTCGTTTTCTTTCTAGTTTAGCATTAGATCACGACACACACACCTATTCTTAACACCCACAGGGGTTAACAGCCCCAATCTCATGAGTTCCCCCCATATTAGTCCATGATTTCACGCTTTTCATTGAATAGATCTTCTACACATGAGTTCTAATGGGTGTTTTGTTTATTTGAATCACTTTGGCAGGTGTTTAGAGGTCAGAGCAAGGTGAGGCTCTTGCCCCTCGGCCGGCTGAGGAGCAGGAAGACAAAGAACGTCTCCATCCACTGAAGAAGAAGGCGACGATCGCTGTGTCGCGATCAAGAAGGCGCCGTTGCCTACGTCGCGTTCACATCAAAGCATCGCGACGCCCACTCTGTCGCGTTACCAGGTACGCCTTCCTCTTCATCTTTCCTTTCCAAGGTAGTCAGCTCTCCATCTGAACATCAAGAGGCGACTGCGTTGGTGGCGATCACGGTCAGTTCTTAATCCCTACACTTTCACAATCAATTTCAAAAGGGGATACAAATCCCGTGATTACAGGCACCCCAGAAGAAAGGTGATGGGGTACGCTCACCTGGGTAGAGTAATGAAGGCGAGGGGCGCCAGCGGGCGCAGAAGCATGGGCTGGTGCCCGAGGAAGATAAATAGGCCTTGCCGCGTTGGGGCTTGGCCGAACATGAGAAGGTCCCCCAGTCGGGATGTGGGGGTGTGAATGAATGACAGAATTAGCCCGAGAGGGGGCAGGAGAGGCTCGGACCATCGGGTCGCGAGCAGGTTGAGTGTGAACACCCGTGTTTCGGTGGAGAGTTTGGATGGGTTCGGGGATCGATTTCCCCTTAATGGAAGCTTGAACCTCCTGAAGCTGAGAAGCTTGGTGGCTTTGAAGAATGTCCACAAGTTGGGACAGATCAATAGAGGTGGAGGCATTTGCAGTGTTATGCCTCGGGGAGAGTTGGGGAAGTTGTGAGTCCACCGCATGAACATGCGAAGTGGATGGATCAATGTGAAGTTGGTTGTGAATTTGGGCGAGTTGTTGATTAGATTCATACACCTCATCATACGTGTCATCATAGCCCATGTCTTCATATTCGGCCATTGGGAGAGATCGGCCTGAACGAAGCTACATAAAACTTTAACAAACAATTTGTGATTTAACAAGCACTTACCAAACAACTACTCAAACAAGTTTGAGAGAAGAGGTTAATGACTTTTAATTCACGAACTTGGATATGCTTACGTCCACTTAAATGTTTGATATGATTCAACGTGGATTTTAATTGCAACGTGTCACTCCAAATGGGTATGGGCCTAAATAGGTGAGATGACAACTTCGGGCCTTTAAGCAAACTCCCTCTCACACGCAACGGTTACTCTAACACGGGTCTCCGGAATGGTACAACCTGCTTGGTCCATCGTGAGGGAATCCATGGGGTACAGAGACTTACGGAGGTCCCGATGAGGATTCTCTAGCCCAATGAGATGGAATGCCCAATGGGGAGATAGCCCTCACCAAAGAAAGGTGTGTGGATCCTAGGAACAGGAGGGAAGGAGGTCCCTCGGCCGAAGTATGCCCTGCAAGCGATGCAAATGCAAGATGGCGGAAAACCACCGTTGCCGCGGCGACTCCCTCTGGAGTTTGTCACAAATCGCGTCGGGTTTGCCCGCCACGCAAAACAACACACAAATCGCGTCGTATGTACCAGATGCGGATCAAAGAGAACACCGAAAGCAGTAAAGTCAAGATATCATGCTCTTCAATCAGCTCAAATGGTAAAAACCAATCTAATGGAGATGCTTCTTTCAGGTGAAGGTAAGTGAATAGGGTGGGGAGCAAGATGATGATGATTTTTTTTAAAATCAAATTTCGTGGAAAACGTAAAGAAAATAACACAACTACCAATTGGTAATGGCGGGGGGAACTTTCAAAGAGCACCACGTGGGGTGCGAAAAAGGAGGGGTGTACCGCGTGGGGTACGAAGGGAGTGACACATGTGGGTGTCGAAGGAGGGGCACACGTGGGTGCCGAAGGAGAGGTAACCGGAGCTAAAAGAAAAAGTGTCCCACCGTGATCGCCAATTTGTAGACGTATTTTTTTTTTCAAAAAACATCTCCCACAAAGAGGATGATTTTTTAAAAAAAAAGAATTTTTTTATATAAAAGAAAAGAGAAATTTGCGATTGAGTGGAAAGACGGCAAAAAAGAAAAGAAAAGAAAAGTGCGTGTGCACACGAGATGGAGGTGTGATCGCCAGACATGAGAGGGTGTCAAAGGAAATGGGCGAAGAGGAAGAGAGGCACTTACCTTCACCCAAAGATCACGGGAGAGTGTGTGCGGGCTCTTCTTACTCCTTCCACCAGCCGATCGGCAAAGAAGATTTAGCTCCGAGGTTACCTTGTAGAAAGCACAAACAAGAAAACATGTGACAAATGAGATGAAAAGAAAAGCATTAAATGGGTGTTAACACACCTTGTGGGGTGGTGTTAAACCCCTAAAAATAGTGGGAAGGGAGTAAATGATGTGTGGTGTGTGAGAAAATAGTGTGATGAATGAAATGCACTAAGAAAAATAAAATAAAAGAGAATGAAAGGGAGGGAAAAAGTGGCAATTTGGGCCGCTGCTGCAATGGACGAAGTGAAGTGGAAGAAGAACTCCTCCCGCCTCGCTCCAATGTAACGAGGGAAGATGAATGCGTCGAACTCCAAGAGGGGAAGATGTGGAGTGTCTTAAGTTGAGAGCGCTCCTCCTTGGCTTCGGAATGCGAGTCTCCGGTGCGGTAGGGCTTCACCGTAGTGTGTGAGTGATGCCCAAAAGAATGGCCTCGGGGGTCTATTTATAGGGAAGAATTCCTTGAATCATGTCCGGTACAGTGGACACCTATATATGGAATCGCATCCGACTTAAGCGCCGCAATTTACAAGATTCACTTGCTCCGATTACTCGTTGCCAAACACCAATTATGGCCTTCTTTAGAATCGCGTCCGACATATTCGCCGCGTTTCTAAACCTTCCGATTTGTACCGATTCTTTGCCAAATATCAGAAATGGAAACATTGAATCGCGTCCACCAAAGTGGCCGCCTTTCTAAGCAGAATCATTCTTTTTAGGGGAAATCGATCTTTTCAGAGGAAGGTTAGAAACGCATCCGACATAGTCGACGTAATTCTATTTAGCAACAAAATCTTTCCAAAACCAATTTTGGAAATTGCCATAATTCGAAAATGGAAACTCTTAATCGCGGCGGCTATAGTGGACACGAATCAAAAGAGGGTAAGCGCCGGAAAAGGAAGTGTGATACGCATTGGCTTGACCCGCCGCGGCTCAAGCCTCCTAAACGGCATCCCCTGTACCGGATGCAAATAACTTAAGCCCAACAGACCCCTTTGGACCCCTTAGAAAAAATTCCTAAAAATCCTAGAAAAATCCAAAAAATAGGAAAATAACTCAAGAGGTTAATCGAAGAGAGCCACTTTGAGACATTGTGGTGTGACATAAATTTGCTCGATATGATGTCAAAATGGCGTGTCTACATCTAGTCCTAGGGAGGAGCGCCCCAATGTACTTATTAACTGCTAGAGTATGGACTTGTGGTGCATGTCATGGCACTGATATGTGTGCAAGATTCGTGAATGTACCTTCATTTGATATGATACGTCTGATTATGTGAATTTGTGTTATTTGTGAATATGGCCAGTTCTTGTTTATGTGATACGATATCAATCTTGACTCTCTACATACTGCTCATGAAAGTCGTTACATGATTTGCAATTCAGTCTACATTGTTATCCTTTGAACTTGTAAGTAGTACCATGCATGTCTTATCATCTTGTTCATTGTAGAAATTCTGCTATTTAAAGTGTTAATCATGTATACCATTGCTCGCACATTGAGATATAAATCCTACTAGGCGTTAGCGTGCTCACACTTATTTTTCCTAAACCTTTTCAGGTAGTGATGATGAGCCTATGGAAACTGAAGGGGAAGGGCAAGAGTGAAGTGCATCCATGTTGTCATGAAACCACAATCTAGAGCTTAACTGTCTAAAGTAGCATCTGTACTAGTTTACTTTTCATTGAGACTATCATGTGATTTGTATAATGGGCCCTATGGTTGGCTTTGACGTTTATTGGATGTAGCAAGAAGATGTTGTTATAATGAGATTCACTTAATGTGGTTGTCATATCCAATATATATATTGTTCTGCTTATGATCCGAATATAGCTGCACGTTCTGAAATTCAGTGTCGGGGCGTGACATGACTGGTCAGAATCGCTCCAGATGGCGACCATGGCTTTGGGCTTCTTTACCTTGATTTTGTTTTACTTTTTCAAAAATCCTGGGCACTCAGATCTCATGTGTCCAATGCCTTGGCATTCATAGCAGATCAATTCTGATTTTCTGCTAGAGTCTTCTTGCTTTGATCTTCCCTTGAACTCCTTGGAGAATTTAGGAGACTGAAGCTTCTTCTTCTTCAGAAATGTTTTGAAGCTTCGGGCTATGTCTGCCATTTCCTCCAGATCCTCGCTGGACGAGTTTTCTTCAGAAATGTTTGTCTTGGATTTCCTTGTCTTGAGTGCTACATCCTTTTGCTTAATAAGCAAGGGTTGCTCAGCCTCCTCCCGCTTCAAATTGTTCTCACATGTCATGAAACTCCTAATCAACTCCTCCACAGTGAGGGTTGACAAGTTCTTGGAGTCTTCAATGACTATGGCCTTAGTGTGTCATGCTAGTGGGAGGGACCTCAGAACTTTAAGAACTATCTCCATGTCCATGTAGTTCTTCCCAAGTGCCTTCAGTCCATTGGTGATGTTGGAGAGCTGCGCAAACATGTCAGAAATTGTTTCCATCGGGCTCATCTTGAACATCTCATACTCATGGACCAAGATGTTGGCTTTAGTCTCCTTGACTTCAGAGGTACCTTCATAGATCAGCTTCAATTTGTCCCACATCTCCTTTTCTGAACTACACATGAAAACACGGGAATATTCATCAGGATGAATAGCACATTGCATTATATTCATGGCACTAAAATTTATCTTGGATTTTTTAATGTTATCCTCCATCCACTTTCCCTCATCCTCTGGCAGTGTGTAAGGACCGTTACTCACAACTTTCCAAATCTCATAGTGTTCTTCCAATAAGAGTAATTGTTGCCATCAAAGTATGGTGGACGGTGGATGGAATGAACTTCTGGCATAAATCCCTGATTGTCCATCGCACATAGGATTACTTTTATAATCAAGAGCCCTACTCTGATACCAATTGAAGTACAGGAGTACGTGTGATGAACAACCAAGAGGGGAGGGGTGAATTGGTTGTCACCCAATAAAAATTCTTTTAAAACATAATAGATTAGACTCATTCAATCAAACCTATTATGTGATATGCACAGTGGAATATAACAAGTATATAGACGAAATCAACTATCCTAATGTGCATAGAATGGAGATAGGAGAAAAGGATCAAACCACAGAAGCACGCAGGATTTAGAGTGGTTCGGCAAACACCCCATGTAACACTCCAAAATTTAATACCAAAATAATAATATGATATCAAAAAAAATTAGAGAAGATTCTAATTTTCATAAAATACATAAATACTTACTAGAAACTTGATTATCTTTATTTTAGAGATATTTCTACATTATTAAAGTAATCTCGGTACTGTCTTCAGATGTGCGCACTCTGACAGGGCGCCACTAGAATTCAATAACAAAATTAAAATCCAAAAATATCATAATTCTCAAAAAAATGTGTTGATTCTAGAAACGTAAATATCCTAAATTATTGACGCCCGGATATCAAGATTAAGTCGACACAATGATTTTTTGGGTAATTTTTGTTGGGTGAAAAATTAATTCCAAAAATTAAAATAAAATCACCATAATTTGTAAAACCTTTCAATTAGCTTATATTTGAAATTTCAACTTAATTGGATATCGTTTGAGTACAAAAACATTAGGACAAAGGGGCTAGATGAATTATGCTCTATTTACGTAAACTATTTTTGGAATAATTCTACTTACATAGCCTTGGCTACATAAGGCTTTCCTACTACTTGTGTAACTGGGTTACACGTTCCATGAAACATGTTGGTAGTGGAAACTTCATGGTGAACGTGGCTAAGAAGGGAGAGTAGGAAGCTTTTACCTCAACTCGTGGGTCTTTGCAAGGACATGTGTGTGTGGGGGGGGGGGGGGGGGGGGGGGGGGGGGGGGATTACGTGCCAACCATGCATGTAATCTCAAGGCTTATATAAGCTCCCTTAGCTGCTCCCACGAGAGTTTTCTTCTTCTTGTGCTGTCATTGCTCCTGCTAAAGCTGTTGTTGTCGTTGCTCCTACTGAAGTTGTCGTTGCTCCTACTGAAGCTGTCGTGGCTCCTGCTAAAGTTGCTATCGTTCTTGCTGTTGCTGCTGCTGTAGATACTACTACTACGATTGCTGCAGTTGCAACTCTTGCAGTTGCTACTGCTACAACTGCTGCTATCGTAGCTCCTGCTAAGCTGCCACTTCTATGCTTGCATCTTTTACCTGGAGTAAAGGAGGATTTGCATTCCTCTTTGGCTAGGTAGGTTCCTCCCTACGACTCTTCTTCCATTTCTTGTTTTCATACTTGTGCTCTCCATTTGTATAACCCATATTTCCTTTTGTTCCATGTTTTGTAGGATTTCTTTCCTTTTTGTCTCCTTCTTTTGTTAGAACCTTGAAGTCTAAGTGTCTTACCATGTTCCTATCGTGACTTGTGTTCAGTAGAAACCAATAGGAATAGATTTCTTTTCTGATTATCATGTTTCTTTTAGTTATGTCCATGTTTATAGTTGGAGTTCATGTACTCTTGACATGGACTGTCACATCCCGTCATTTAATATAACTATAAATGTCGGAACGTGAACGCATGAGGAATCAAGAGTAAACTTTGAACTATTTGAGCAGAAGAATGCTCGGACTTTACTAAATAAAAATAATTATTCATTGACAGTCTACAGGTATTACATGACTCTCCATTTACAATTCAAACTTAAATGCCTTAAAGGTTGGCCTCTCAGCCCACAAATCCTGATGTCCCGCCTTCTAAAACCGTAGATACCTGAAAGAAATAGGATTTGATGAGCTAACTAGCCCAGTAGAATTCCAATTCTCAATTCAAAAGGATTTAGCTATATAATGATCAAGGAAAAAGACTAGACTGATATCACAGAAGAACATGCAAGCATCATATCATGGCAGTTAAAGTGGGACAGTAGTACTGTAATACAAACATGCTCAGGAATTCACAATGAATCTCATAATTTGGCTCACATATATGTTCACACTGGACAGGTAACATGATGACCATAATCAGACAGTATTTGATGCTATGCCAAACATCCAGTTGCCCTTTATCATTTCGTAGGGTCAAAAAATGAATTCGGGTGCTCCTCCTAGGACTGGACCAGCCCTATTTGCACAGTAGTTGTCCTTTATCATTCCGTACGGTGAGAAAATGAATTCGGGTGCTCCTCCCAGGACTGGACCAGCCCTATTTGCACAGGCATATCAGTCAGGTGGGGTCCAAGGACCCAATAAATGTCATCATCATCGATTAATCATATCTCACATGGTGTTCAAGCATTTGAACTCTCAAGACATCAAGTTACATGAACTCAATTACCGAATACAGGAGAATGGACTCAACAGAGTGCCATTCGTAGTTAACAACTTCAAGGATAACTCAAGGGTGAGTAAGGTACACCAAGAGGGTAATCTTTACAATGGAATGACAGTAAACACTAAGGCAATTAGGGGGGTAACTTGGTAGGCTAATATGGTGAAGTTTAAGCAAGAGTTTTATCATAAAAAGTTGCTGAAATACAAGGCAGGACAAGTGCTGTCGACAGCCAGGAAGGGCTGTTGACACATGGCAATAGACAGAGCTCAGGTTTGCTGGCTCTGTGGGTATTTGTCGACAGCAACAAGAGGGCTGTCGACAGATACACACAGTCCAGAAATCTGGAGTTCTGGAAGACATGCGCCTGTCGACAGCTTTGGGCTAGCTGTCGATAGGTAGCAGTAGAACTTTAAGAAATGACTTTAAATCCATCCTAAACACCCTAATTACAGAACTTATAAACCAAGGCATGTTTTATATGAAATAGAAGAGTCTAATTGGAGTTCTCACAGTGGTTTATAAGTTAAACAATCAAGATGAAACAAGAGACTTATAATTCAAACTTGGCTAGCTAGAAACTAACATAGTTGTTGGGTTGAGTGTGAAAACAAATCATTTCCCCTCATATTTTGATGATGACAAGTTGTGATTTTAATACATAAAAATTGGAACATGTGAAATACATCACCTAAATTACCAATATTCAAAAAGCATGTTTCCAAGCACATTAATCATTTATATTCATGATAATACATTTATCTAATGATTTATGTGTTTATTTTCTCAGGGACAAACATTTCTTGCAAAGGTGGTGTCGACACAACCATCAATGGTGTCGACACAATGGCTCAGAGCAAAGGCAGAAATGTGAAGAAAAGATCAACTAGTGTCGACACCAGTCCAGGGCAGGTCGACACTAGAGACAGATCCCAGAGAAATATGTAAACAGATTTCCATCTCAGGTCGACACCAAATCAGATAGTGTCGACACTAGATAGCCTTCCCAGAAGGCCTGTTTTGCTGTCTGGGACAGCAGGTCGACACTACCTCATCTCAGGTCGACACTAGAGACCTCTCCCAGGGATTTGTTCTGCCAGTCTGGGACAGTGTGTCGACACACCTCAAGGACAGGTCGACACACTCCGGAATCTCTGTGACTTAAACTTCCTCCTGGACACGTGGCACCCTAGGGAGACGCTGGATCAATCTTGGATCTTGTGCCCACGTACCCCAAGGGTATCTTTGAGATATTTAGGGTATAAATACCCTCCTATTGGGCACCCATCCCAAGAGAACCTTCTAAGAGCCTCCAGAAACTGCTTGTGGCGGCAAGAGAGTCTCTCCTCCCTGCTTTGCTTCCTCCTGTGCTTCCACACCTCAATTCACACTTCTCCAAGCACAAGAATTGAAGATTGATCAACATGAAGCACTAGGATCAACTTCAAGGGAGCAGATCAAGTAGAAACCAGCAATTGTGAAGCACTCAAGGAAGATCCCAATATCAAAGTTGCAGAGCATCGGCCAAGGGACTTCAAGTGATCAAGATTCTTCCAATTCGGCCTCTATAAAGGAGTTTTCTTTAAGAACAAGAACCGTCAACCTCATGTCTTGAGTCTTTCTTGTTTCTTCTTGGCTATTCTAGAAATTGTGCATAATCTATTGCATCAATTTTCTTGAATTGGCCTTAAAAGATCAGATCATTGCTAGAGGATCTGGATCTTGTTGTTTTTTGTTCTAGCAAGTGGTTGTGAGCCTTTGTGCTCAGGGTTTTGAGTCGTCGTACTCAAGTTGTGTTGTTGAGCAGTCTTGCTCAGTTTCTAGAGTAGTCTTGCTCTAGGTAGTGTGTGAGTTGTCTAACTCATTTGTGGAGTTGTCAGGCTCCTGTGTGGGTTGTGTTACCCAGGTTGTTTAGTGGATCCTCACTGTGTGTGAGGGGTGGATGTAGGAGTCACGTGGTGTGATTTTCGAACCACCTAAAAAATCTCTGTGCATTGGTCTGTTTGTGGTTTGAATTTTCTCCTCGTTAGATGAATGCATAGGATCGTTTGAATTTATCTAATCAACTTGTTTACTCACTCCAATTGCTTAACTCACTTAATTCTCTTCAGATCTGTGAAATTTGCTTTCAATCTAACTCTGATTCAAAGGACTTTCAAAATTGGTTTTAGCTTCCGCATTAGTTGGCATAGATCTATTCAACCCGCCCCCCCCCTTCTAGATCTTGTCCACATCCTTTATCGATCCTTCAATTGGTATCAGAGCGGGTTTACATCTGATCTGATTTGATCTGAGTGATTTCTGAGTACTTTGTGTGATTTGTTTGCTTGCTTGTTTGTTTGCTGAGTGTTTCCTTCTTTGCTCCATCTATTTAATTAAATGGATTCCAGAGGATTCATAGCTGAGGGTCATTCCATAAATAGGCCACCATTCTTTAATGGAACGGACTATTCTTATTGGAAAAATAGAATGCAAGTGTTTCTAAGAGCCCAAAACTATGAAATCTGGAAAGTAGTGGAGGTAGGACCCTATGAAAACCAGGGAGAGGAAGAAACCTGGACTAGGGAACAGATAAGAAGAGCTACATTGAATTATAGTGCCATGAACATGATTCAATATGCTGTTCACCCCAAAGAGTACTCAAGAATCTCAATGTGCAAATCTGCCAAAGAGATGTGGGATAAACTTGAGGTACTCTATGAGGGAACATCTCAGGTTAAAGAAACCAAGGCTAACATACTTGTCTCTGAATATGAATTGTTCATGATGTAATCTAATGAGACAATCTCTGAAATGTTTGCCAGGTTTATGATCATAGTCAATGGACTGAAGGCCTTAGGTAAGGACTATACGGATGCTGACTTGGTAAGAAAAATTGTGCGTTCTCTCTCTTCAATATGGTACACAAAGGCCACTGTCATTGAAGATTCTAAAGACTTGTCCAAAATTTCTTTGGATGAGTTGATAGGATCCTTAATGACATATGAAATTAATCTAAAGAGAAATGAGGAACATATAATCAAAACCAAGCCAGTAGCATTAAAGGCCTCATCAAGTAACAAAGACAAAAACCAAGAGAAAACAAGTTCTGATGAGTCTGAGTCCAATGAGGATGAGCTTGCCCTCATGACCAGGCAATTCAGGAAATTCCTAAAATACAGAAAAGGAAAATTCTCAGGGAAAAAGAAATTCTCATCAGGTAAAAGAAATATTTCCTCTTCTAACGTTAATTCTAATAGGAATCAGAAATCTGATGTTAATGTCATTTGTTACAGGTGCAACAAGCCAGGACATATGAATGGAGAATGTCCTGAAAACAAGAAGGAGAAGCACAAAAAGATTCACAAATTCAAGAAGCCGAAGGCCATGGTAGCCACTTGGTCTGATGAAGACTCAAGTGAAGAAGAAGAAGAAGAAAAATCCTCAAGCTCTGAAAGTGAGGAGATATGCTTCATGGCCAATAGCTCAGATGGAAAGGTAAGCACATCTTTTGAAGATTTTTCAGTTGAAGATTGGCAAGATGCTTATGCAGAACTTGTTGAAAAATACACTGAAATGAGGAAAGAAAATAAACACATCAAAAAGAAAATTGAAAATATCTTGCACAACCAATCCTTCAACAAAAGAATTTGTGAACTAGAAAATGAAGTAACAGAACTGAATGAAGAAAAAGAAGATCTTCTGAATTTGATTGATGAACTTAAGCTAGCTTCTCAAAAGGCCACCAATGAATTCAAAGAACTATCTGAAAAGCTGGAAAAAGAAAACCAAGATAAAGAACAAAAGATTGAAGAAATCAAAATCTTGGAAAACCAGCTAAAACAAAAAGATGAAGTTATTGAAACATTTACAAATGGTAAAGATAATCTGGAGGCCTTGCTGGGAACAAACATGAAATCAATCTCTCATGGACTAGGGTTTGATAAATAAAAATCTAAGAAAGACAAATCGGGTGAAAAGAAGGATAAAGCACCACTAATTAAATTTGTTAAGGGCCCTAGTCTTGAGAATACAGAAATCAAACAAAAATCAAGCAAAACACAAAAAGGTTCAAAAACTCAGAACAAACACAAGACACCCAGGTCGACACAATCACCTGACGGTCGACACCAGTCCACAAGAAGAAGGCTTCTGTGGCTGTTGTGTCGACACCAGTCAAGGAGAGGTCGACCTGCTCAACATCAACAAAAACAAACCACAAAATAAAAAATTCAAATAAAAATCTGAAAAATAAGAAAAAGGCAAAGGAAGTCATTAATGAAAAACCTTGGACCTCCAAGACAGCATATCAAGCTGATTGGACCAATTCTTGGAGCCAATGGTATCATAACCCAAGTTGGTATCATCCCCAATTCTTCTATCCAAACTTTCTGATGTACCAACAAAATCCTTGGATTCCACCTCCTCATCTAAACTCTTATGTTCAAATTAAAACTTCCCCTCCTACCAAAAACAAAAACACTGGTGTTTTCATTTCTAAAGGAAAGAAGAAAGTGAAAAAGACAGAGAACACCACTGTGATAAAACAAAAATCAAAAACAAGTCAAATTTGGGTGAGAAAAGATTTGTTAACATTGTCCAAACTTTCTGATGGTCCCAACTCTGTTTGGGTACCAAAATCTTCTCTCCACTAATTGATGTTGCAGGAAGGTCGTGCACCCAATTCAAATGTGTGGTTCCTTGACAGTGGATGTTCACGACATATGACTGGAGATAGAGCTAAATTTTCTTTCCTACTAGAGAAGGAGGGAGGTTCAGTAACATTTGGAGGTAAAAATAAAGGAAAGATCATTGGATCTGGAAAGGTTGGTCAAACTTCCTCAAACTCTGTTGATAGCGTTTTATTAGTTGATGGTCTTGATTACAATCTGCTAAGTATTAGCCAACTTTGTGACAAAGGTCACAAAGTTGTGTTTGAATCCAATTTTTGTAAGATCATTGATTCATCAACTGATAAAATCAAATGTTGTGGAAAAAGGGAAAACAATGTTTACATGATCGACCTTAATAAAAACTTTTCTAAAAATCTTTATTTTGTTGCAAATAAAGATGAAATTGCATGGACTTGGCACAAAAGACTTGGCCATGCAAGTTTCAGAACTTTAAATAAATTGTTAAGGCTGAATCTGGTTAAGGGTCTTCCTGAATCTTTTTCAAATGTTGAAAATCAAGTTTGTGGGATCTGTGCCCAAGGAAAACAAACCAGGAAATCTTTTAAGAACTTCAATGAGGTACTCACATCTAGGCCACTAGAACTACTTCACATGGACCTTTTTGGCCCAACAAGAGTTCTAAGTCTAAGTGGCAAGAGATATGGGTTTGTAATCATTGATGATTTTACTAGATTTACTTGGGTCATTTTCTTGTCCCACAAAAGTGATACTTGCCTTGAGTTCAGGAAATTCTGTACCACTGCCTTAATAAACTTTTCATATAAAATCAAAAATATTTTGACTGATCATGGGGGAGAATTTGAAAACCAATCCTTTTCTGATTTATGTGCTGAATTTCAAATTTTCCACAAGTTTTCTTCACCAAGAACTCCAGAACAAAATGGAGTTGTGGAAAGAAAGAACAGAACTCTTGTGGAAATGGCTAGATCCATGCTCCTTGAGAGTAATCTGCCCAAATCCTTCTGGGCTGAAGCTGTAAATACAGCAAACCATATTCTCAATAGAGCATTGGTCAGACCAAAAATCAAGAAAACCTCCTATGAATTATTGAAAAACAAAAAACCAACTGTTTCTTATTTTAAAATCTTTGGGTGCAAATGTTATGTACACAACAATAATAAAGAAAATCTTGACAAGTTTGATGCAAAGAGTCAGGAAGCCATCTTCCTTGGCTACTCAGAAGTGTCAAGAGCTTTCAGAGTGTACATTCTCAAAAATAAAAATGTTGAAGAATCTCCACATATTATTTTTGATGAAAATTCCTTTTCAACTAACAGTTCTAAATCTTGCAGGGAAATTCAAGACAGTGAAGAGGATAATTTTATTGTGGACTCTTCACCAACTGTTGAGGAGCTTGAAGACACTGGTGAGAACTTGAACATCAATTCACCATCTTCAAGTGGATCAGGTAACATTGCTCCAGATTTAAGTACTCCTCAACAGGTAATTTCTGAACATCGAATTTTGAGAGATCACCCATTAGATAATGTTGTTGGCAATTTGCATGATAGAGTTAGGACTAGATCTTCATTCCAACATGCCATTGAAAACCCACTAGCTCTAATTTTTCAAATTGAACCAAAATCAATTGATGAAGCTTTATCAAGTTCTGATTGGATTAATGCCATGCATGATGAACTTCATCAATTTGAAAGAAACCAAGTATGGGAATTAGTACCTACACCTAGTGACCAAACAGTCATTGGCACTAGATGGGTCTTCAGAAATAAACTGAATGAATCTGGTCATGTCATAAGAAATAAAGCTAGGCTAGTTGCAAAGGGGTACAATCAAGAGTTTGGAATTGATTTTGAAGAATCATATGCCCCTGTAGCTAGACTAGAAGCAGTTAGAATTTTCCTTGCTTTTGCATCCTCCATGAAATTCAAAGTTTATCAAATGGATGTTAAAAGTGCTTTTTTAAATGGTTATATCAAGAAAAATGTTTTTGTTGAACAACCTCTTGGATTTGAAAATGAAAAACATTCTAACCATGTTTTCAAGCTTCATAAGGCTCTATATGGTCTTAAACAAGCTCCAAGAGCTTGGTATGACCGTTTGAGTTCTTTTTTGCTTGAAAAAGGATACTCTAGAGGAACTGTTGATCAAACCTTGTTCACAAAAACAGTCAATAATCAAATAATTGTTGTCCAAATTTATGTTGATGACATAATATTTGGATCAACCAATAAAGGCCTGTGTAATGAATTTTCCAATCAAATGAAAAATGAATTTGAAATGAGTTTAATGGGAGATCTAAATTTTTTCTTGGGATTGCAGGTTAACCAAACTCATGAGGGGATCTTCATCAGTCAAACCAAGTATGTCAAAGAACTTCTGAAAAGGTTTGACTTTCAGAACCTCAAGCATTCAAACACACCAATTGCTATTAATGCTAAGCTAGAAGAAGACTCAAATGGTAAGTCAGTAGACCAAAAGACCTACAGAGGTATGATTGGTTCTCTACTTTATCTTACAACTTCTAGACCTGATATTCAGTTTAGTGTGTGTTTGTGTGCTAGATTTCAATCAAATCCTAAAGAAAGTCACATGTTAGTTGTTAAGAGAATTTTCAAATATCTTGTTAGAACATGTGATTTAGGAATTTGGTATCCTGCTAATTGCAAGTTAGATTTGATTGCCTATTGTGATGCTGATTATGCTGGTTGTAAATTAGATAGAAAAAGCACAAGTGGCTTGTGTTTATACTTAGGTGGGTGCCTAATTTCTTGGGCTTCTAAGAAGCAACATTCAGTTGCTCTGTCAACTGCAGAGGCTGAGTATGTTGCTGCTGGTAGGTGTGGAACCCAAATTCTTTGGGTGAAACATCAACTTCTTGATTATAACCAAGACTTAGGTTGTGTTCCCATTCTATGTGATAACACAAGTGCAATAATATGTCTAAAAATCCCATTCAGCATTCCAGAACCAAGCATATTGAAATTAGGCATCATTTCTTGAGAGATGAGGTAGCAAAGAAATCATTTGAACTCCACTTCATAGAAGCTGAAAAACAAATTGCTGACATTTTCACAAAACCCCTTCCTGACAGTAGATTCTCATCTTTAAGGAGAGAACTTGGTCTTTGTAAATGTCCATTGGGATTGGGTTGAGTGTTAAGCATCTTCTGAGGGGGAGTTCTTTGCATAATCATATTCATTTGCTTCCTTGATTCATACTGATCATATCTCTCTCCACTTCACTTCTATTTCTTTTTGACAATGAACTCTTCAACTCACATTGTGTTGAACTTCTTGGTATATCAAATGGTGATTTGAAGAAGGACAAGTTCTGCTTGTCTGGACACTTTCACTATGCGAGAGTATATGTCTCCGCCAAGTACCAAGAAATGAATATGCAATTGTTGAGGGGGAGCTTTTGTTGCTCAAAGAGAATTATTTCTGATTTCAAAAACTTGCATATCTTTATTCTGATGAAAAGTGGTTGAAATCCTCATCTCAGGGGGAGATAGAAAATTCACAAGTCATATCTTTTGAAAAATTCAAAAACCTTTCTTGCATTACATCAATTTCCTTGCATGATGTCCTCATTCAGGTGTCTAGAGTCTCAAAATGATCCTTTGAGTGATCTATTATATTCATTTATCAACTCTCACCTATATTCTTCAAAACAATAGAAATTCAAATTTCTTTCAAAGACTGAAGGATAATGTGTGCATTGAATCTAAACATGTTTTTGTTTGCAATTGATGTTGGATATAGATATCTTTTTTGTCAAAAATCTCCAAAATTTGTCAATTCAACAGAGCAATGGCACATGTGCTGAGAAACTGCACACCTTCACAATGAATGAAGTGCCATGTATGTCATGAGGCACTAATGCTATCTCTGTTCAAAGGGGTTCCAAATCAAAAATAAATGAAAAGAAAAACAAATATGTCCTATTCCTTTTTGATGATGACTGAGTAACTGGAAATATTGGCGTCTAACAAACGTATATTTTCATGTCAAAAAGTCATCATTTACCCCTTTGAGACTTGATAATGGATAAATCTTTAGTATCCAGGGACTATAGTGTGTGAAAAGCATTAGTTCTTGAGTGAACAAGATATATCTCATTTGATAGTTTGTTTTAAAAACAAAATGTGTATATCATTGGAGAACTGTTTTAAAAGAATCACTCTTATCCATCATCAAATTGTTCTTAAAAATTGTTTACTTTCAACACACTTGATTTCTGTCTAAAAGATTTTTTATTTCTTTGGAATTGAAGAATATGGTAGTGTGTAGTTGATTTATTAAATGTATTATATCCCCCAAATCATCATTTTAATGACTCAAGTCACTGAATGCTCATATCCTGTTGGATATTGTGTAAAACTTGAATTGTGTTGAATTTTTGAAAAATTTAACAAATGAATTTTTTAGTCTCTTAAACATCCTTGAAATGATAATTCCACCCATTTCTTATCATTATAAAGATGTCCCAAAGATCACTAATTTTTTCCCACACTCAAATCTCAAATTTTTCATCAGGCCAGGTCGACACTACTCCATCTAGTGTCGACACACTTTCACTCAGGTCGACACTAACCTCCTCTAGTGTCGACACTGACCCCCTGCCAGACTCATTTCAGCCGTGGGCGCCAGTTAAGCGTTTGATGTTCCTGCGGGGTAACACACCTAAAACCCCCTTTTTTCTTCTCCAGGTCGACCCGACGGTCGCCTTCCTCCTGGATTCCGACAGGCGTTTTGAATCCTTTCCACCTCTTATCCCATCTCCATCCGTCGTCTCTCATTCCTCTCTTTCCATCATCCCTGATTCCACTCTACACTGCTTCAATGGCACCCAAGCAGATCCCTCGCCGTGGAGCAAAATCAAGGGCTACGGCAAGGCCCATTTCGGCGGATGAGGTTCCTCCTACTGAGCGGAGAACCAAGAGACGCCATGATCCTGCAGAGCAGCCAGGATCTTCATCTGCTAAGAGAGGTAGGGCATCCTCTTCTGGTCAAGGTCGAGGGTCTGTGTACCCTAGAAGGAAAATCTTGGATTCCTCTCCTGAAGTTTCTGAGAAGTCCACATCTTCATCTTCATCCTCCTCATCAGAGTCTTCCCAGCCCTCTAAGAAACCTCCTTCCAAACCCCTTAGTGCAGGGAAGACCATCTTGAAACCCAGGGCAGTGGACTTGGATGATAGTGCATTGATTGCTGCTTTCCCTGAAGTCTTAAATTTCTTCAAATTCCAGTCTTGGCAATCATTTATATCAGAATTTCGTATCATATATCCTAGACTTGTCCAAGAATTCTATCAGAATTTGGAATGCACAGATGAAGGGTACAAGTCAAAGGTTAAGGGAATTGCCATAGACATGCCAACAACATTAGCAGCCACTATTTTCAAGATTCCAGATGAAGGAGAAGATTACCACAACTTTGAATTCAATCTTCATGAAGCCTATACCATCATGACCGGTTTGCCTACAGATGAGTCTGATCCTAAGCAAACCCATGTCACCAAATTCAATACCAACACCTTTCCCCCTGTGTTGAGGCTTACCCATCACATGCTCACTACCATCATCACACCTCAAGGTGGTGGGAGAGACAGGCTAACTGATATTCAAAGGTTTGTGCTATATTGTATGAGCAAAGACATCAAGATAAACCTTCATGTCATCATGTACCAGATAATTTCTGAGACCACTAGGGCAGATTTGCATAGATCACTTCCCTATGCAGCCCATTTGACTCAAGTGTTTAAACACTTTGGTGTGTCTCTTGAGAATGAGAAATCTGAGAAGATTCCTAAGTCCAACATCTATTGCTTTAAGCATGTTCAAAAATTCATGGGCTTTAGGATTGTGGGTGATCAAGTGAGGAGAGGGCCAGCTGCAGAAGAGGCCCCTGTGGTGCAAGAGGATCAGCCTCAAATGCAAGAGGAACAGCCTCCAATGCAAGAGGACCAGCCTCCAGTGCAAGAGGATCAGCCTCAAGTGCATGAGGACCAGCCTCCCATAAATGAGGATCAGCCTCATGTGGCAGCTCAAGCTAATGACCCATTATTGCCCCTCATTCACCTCAACTTCAGCCTTCCTCCTCCATGAACTTTGACACTGAAATCCCATCCTTTTCTCCACAACATCCAGTTCATGCATCCTCATCCTTTGGTGGACCTTCTGTTCCACCAGAGTTGTTCACTTTCTTAAATGACAAATTTGATACTTTGAACACCTCTATTCAGACCATGTCAGCAAATTTTAAGTTGAGGATTCAGAGATTGGAGAACACAGTATCTGCTAAGTTCATTGAGCAAAAGGCAGCCTCAGACTATGCTGCCCAAAGGTTCAACAGGTTGATTGGAACAATGGCAGATGCTTCGATTGAGCTGAAGGAGCACCAACAAAAGCTGGAAACTGTTCTTAAGGGAATTTTGGCAAATTCTCAAGCTGATGTCTTCAACACAAAGGAGACACTATCTCAGATCTCAAAGACAAGACTGTCTTTTGCACATCTAGTGGATGACTTGGAGAGCATGAAGAATCTCTCTGCTCACATTGATGGAGAAATGTCTGCACTTAAAAAGGAATTCAAAGTCATGAACAGGCCTGGTTGGTCAACTGGTTCATCTTCCTCTTCTAAGCCAGTGTCAAATGAGTTCAGTGCACTTCAAGCTTCAATGTCAGAAAATTCAGAAAGAATGGAACATCTTATGTACACAAGACTCTCAACTATCCAAGCCCAAATGAAGTTTAGTCTAACTTCAATGGAAAAGAGGCTAACGGATATTGAGACCATATTGTTACCCATTCCTCCTCCTCCTCCCCATTAATGTACTTTCTTGATGATGTCAAAGGGGGAGAAGATAGATTGTAATGTTGTGTTTCTGAAGATTGTAATGCATATATCTTTGATGAAATGAATAGAAATCTTTGTGTTCTTCAATGTGATTGAAAACCTTTTTGAATGAATGTAAATGTGATGATTGCTTGTCAAGCTGCTTGACCTCTTTGTGCAAATAACTCACTTCTAGTAACATTGTGTCTTTCATGTGTGTGATCTTCAAATGTTACTAAAAAATGTTCAAAGGTCCTTGACAAGTTTGAATAAAAAGAAATGAAACATCACTCAGTCACAATCAATGCATTTCTAACTGAGTGTTAAATAATCAAAGGTGCTTAAAATCACTTTTCATCAAAACTTCACTTCCATATGGTTTTAAGGTTGCCATCATCAAAAAGGGGGAGATTGTTAGGTTGAGTGTGAAAACAAATCATTTCCCCTCATATTTTGATGATGACAAGCTGTGATTTTAATGCATAAAAATTGGAACATGTGAAATACATCACCTAAATTACCAATATTCAAAAAGCATGTTTCCAAGCACATTAATCATTTATATTCATGATAATACATTTATCTAATGATTTATGTGTTTATTTTCTCAGGGACAAACATTTCTTGCAAAGGTGGTGTCGACACAACCATCAATGGTGTCGACATAATGGCTCAGAGCAAAGGCAGAAATGTGAAGAAAAGATCAACTAGTGTCGACACCAGTCCAGGGCAGGTCGACACTAGAGACAGATCCCAGAGAAATATGTAAACAGATTTCCATCTCAGGTCGACACCAAATCAGATAGTGTCGACACTAGATAGCCTTCCCAGAAGGCCTGTTTTGCTGTCTGGGACAGCAGGTCGACACTACCTCATCTCAGGTCGACACTAGAGACCTCTCCCAGGGATTTGTTCTGCCAGTCTGGGACAATGTGTCGACACACCTCAAGGGCAGGTCGACACACTCCGGAATCTCTGTGACTTAAACTTCCTCCTGGACACGTGGCACCCTAGGGAGACGCTGGATCAATCTTGGATCTTGTGCCCACGTACCCCAAGGGTATCTTTGAGATATTTAGGGTATAAATACCCTCCTATTGGGCACCCATCCCAAGAGAACCTTCTAAGAGCCTCCAGAAACTGCTTGTGGCGGCAAGAGAGTCTCTCCTCCCTGCTTTGCTTCCTCCTGTGCTTCCACACCTCAATTCACACTTCTCCAAGCACAAGAATCGAAGATTGATCAACATGAAGCACTAGGATCAACTTCAAGGGAGCAGATCAAGTAGAAACCAGCAATTATGAAGCACTCAAGGAAGATCCCAATATCAAAGTTGCAGAGCATCGGCCAAGGGACTTCAAGTGATCAAGATTCTTCCAATTCGTCCTCTACAAGGGAGTTTTCTTGAAGAACAAGAACCGTCAACCTCATGTCTTGAGTCTTTCTTGTTTCTTCTTGGCTATTCTAGAAATTGTGCATAATTTATTGCATCAATTTTCTTGAATTGGCCTTAATAAATCAGATCATTGCTAGAGGATCTGGATCTTGTTGTTTTTTGTTCTAGCAAGTGGTTATGAGCCTTTGTGCTCAGGGTTTTGAGTCGTCGTACTCAAGTTGTGTTGTTGAGCAGTCTTGCTCAGTTTCTAGAGTAGTCTTGCTCTAGGTAGTGTGTGAGTTGTCTAACTCATTTGTGGAGTTGTCAGGCTCCTGTGTGGGTTGTGTTACCCAGGTTGTTTAGTGGATCCTCACTGTGTGTGAGGGGTGGATGTAGGAGTCACGTGGTGTGATTTCCGAACCACCTAAAAAATCTCTGTGCATTGGTCTGTTTGTGGTTTGAATTTTCTCCTCGTTAGATGAATGCATAGGATCGTTTGAATCTATCTAATCAACTTGTTTACTCACTCCAATTGCTTAACTCACTTAATTCTCTTCAGATCTGTGAAATTTGCTTTCAATCTAACTCTGATTCAAAGGACTTTCAAAATTGGTTTTAGCTTCCGCATTAGTTGGCATAGATCTATTCAACCCCCCCCCCCCCCTTCTAGATCTTGTCCACATCCTTTATCGATCCTTCAATAGTGTAGTACTGAAAGTATAGCCTTGATAGAAATGGTTTAATGGAAGATTCCTACATGATGGACACTAAACCACAAAGTGTTTCATGAATCTAAATCAAGACTTGAAGTATCAATCATCTAAACCGAAGTCTTCTTACTACTCTAAAGATGATTGAGACTTCTACAAAACTCTATAGCATGTACAAGAATCAAGGGTGGAAGAAGAGGATAGGAGTTAGTTTCTAAATTGGAACAAAGTTGTTCCTCTTCCAACAAGAGTATTTCTTTCATGACTGGCAGAAAAATAGAAGAACTACAGGTATAGCCAATAGTTTAATCATCCAGAAATTCTTATCATGTGTGGAAGACAGATCTGAACCAGAGGGAGATGAATCCTACACCTGAATAGCTAGGAATCTACTACAACGTGATACTGGAAGAAGATCCTTTCCAAACAGGGATCATATGAATCTCGAAGAGTAGCTTCTACAACAATACAAGCTACACAAATAGTGCTAGAGGTACTCATGACATTAGAACATAAACTTGAACATCCAAACAGTAGGTTCTAAAGAATGTTCAAGAACATGAGTTAGAGAAGAAAGAAAGAGAATCGAATCCTACCTTACCAAGCACTCTCACGTGATCTTGACAAAAGAGTCTAACCCAGTAGAGGAAGAACTTCCTCCCAAATTGGTGGCTTGCTAGCCACGATAGTAACTTCAATAGCAAGTTGACTCCCAGGTAGAAGTATCTACAGTTGCAGTATGAGCAGGGGCAGGAGTGGTCGCAGTAGTTGTGGAGCTTAGCACCTCCAACAGCTCCTCCAGCACCAATCCCAGCAGCAAGGAGCAGGGGAAGACACGAACAAGAGTAAGGAGAGTTCTGAAAGGCATATACGAAGGAAGGGAAGTGGCTTTTATAGCCCTCAACACCTTATGCAGAGACACGTTGGTTGCCCATGTGTCATGGTAAGAATCCTTTGATTCTTACCTTAACACGTATCACATGCAACTTACCCTTTGGTTACACATAAGTAACCGCAATGATGGCCTATCCCTGATGTAATGGCTCTTTAGGAGCCTTACACGTACCCCACTGGAATTTCCCAAAAATTCCATCCCGTAATTAAGCCATAATTCAACTGGCCCAATAATCTTTATGTAAATGTATTCAAACGACGTCCGTTTGTCCTAAAATTTTAACCATAGGCTAATGTGATAGTTTTACAAATTATAGTAATTTTAGTTTAATTTTTAGAATTTATTTTATAGTAGGTGAAAAATCACCCGAAAAATAGTCGCGTCGACTTATCCTCGAAGTCCGCATGCCGAAAAATTTGGATATTTACATTTCTGATATCTCCACATTTTTCTAAAAATTATGGTGTTCTCAGAGTTTGTTTTCGTTGCAGTTTTTCAGTGTCGCCCTGTGGGAGCGCGCACGTCCGAGCACGACACTGGGGAAACGTTTATTAATGCTAAACATTTCCAAATATCAATTAATTCAACCTAAGAATAATGGTTAAGTCTAAGAACCTTATTTTTCAAGTTTCTCAACTAAATAAAAAATTCGGGGTGTTACAGCTCTCCCCCACTAAACAGAGTTTGGTCCTCCAAACTTCTTGACTAGTTTGGATGGATCACAAAGATGTAAGTTTTCAGTCCTTGAAACTTTATCTAATCCAGATTAGTTTCACCAATCCCGTCATGATTATTATGTCATACGATGTTTACACTCTCTATATAATCATATCATCGTTAGTTGATGAGGATCTAAATATTAGCATCTTTAGATATTAAAGAGCCATGTTGTGATTATGGGTTCAATTAGATACAACCTTCACTATGTTCTTTATCACTGGCAGTGGTATATCATACTCAAAGTCTCCCCCACTAAGGAATAACTTTATTCCTTAGAGAGTTATGTAAATACATATTCTCTTGGGAAGGTTAATAAAGTATGACAAGAATGATGAATGTGAAGAATATGGAGATAGAGAACAAGAATTTTATTTATCCCATAAGATTTCTATTACAGAATTCTATAGTCAGCCTTATAAAGTTACATTGATTGGCAAAACTTACCAAGTTTTGATATATATTGTAACAACTAAACTCAAGTATTTGTCACTATACTCAAGTCCTATTGACTTATACATGAAATTACTTCTAATAGCTTCAGTCACTTTTTCCCTATGGCTTCAAGTTTTCCTGAACTCTTGTCTTTGTCCTGAGGTGGTATAGACAATCTGAAATCCGATGCTTTAGACTTCCGCACCTCAAACATGCTCCTAGTCTCCGCCAACAATCTTCTTTGACATGGCCCAGTTTGTGACAATGTGCACAAGCTTCCTTAGGTTGTGCCTTGACTGTCTCTTGCTTGTTGGCTTTCTTGATCTTTTTGCTCTTCTTGTTCCTTTTCACCATATTTTTGCCAGCTATTTCTCTATTACTGGGGGAAACTGTCTTCTTCCGTATAGATACTGTAATACTTATTGTTTCCTGAGAGTTTGGACTATGAATATTCTTATGCAGCTTCATTCTTCCTTGATCAACAACGGGGACTACTCCTTCTAAGGATTGAGCAAGGTTGTCCATTGCACGTTGAACCTCTTTCCAATGTGCTTCTTCTCCCATTACGCTGGCCGAGTAAACAATTTAAATTAAGTTAATCAAAACTGCGATCACCTGATTGAGGTCAATTCTAGAAAACATGGAGTTGATTTTTCTAAAACTTCCTACTGACCCTAGTCAATTTGTTTATATGCGTTGACATGCCAGGCTACTGATTAGTTGAAGCAAATTTTAAGATTTAATCTCAACTTAGAGACAAATGATCCTTATGTTACGGTTAGAAGAGGAATGCAATAAACTCTAGCCTGTAGAAAATGCTAATAGGAGTTTAAGGAATCATCTGACTAAATCCAAACTTTAGTACAAAATGTTTACATATTCTTGCATTTCTTCAGAAATTACTCCAGTAGATTTTTTTTTTCTTTTTCTTCACTAATCTATTTGGTTATCCATTCCAGTAGAGATAATTAGATTTAATCCTACTTTACATATAAGGTTCGTGAGATTTAAAACAATCTTGAAATTTTGATTCATCAATTGTGTGAGTGTTTCACACATTTGAGTTATTTAAAGAGTCTTGGTTTAGTGTAAATGATGACTTAATGGTTCATCTCAGTGGTATAATAAGTTAGAATCCAAGAAAATTGGAAAGTCAACTAAAGAATACATCACGGGGATAGTCATGAAATCTATATGATTGATTGAGCCATTCATTTACTAATTCTTATTTAAAGTTAGAAATAATAACATATCATTGCAAAAGTCTTTTTGACGTAAATTAAGGGATGAACAGGTTTGACTTTTCCTTCAGTAGGAGAGGGCTCCCTTGGAGAAGTCATATGTATGTTTATCATTTTTCACCGGACCTTGAATTTTTATCATTCTACTAGGTTTACTTGAATTATGAAATTTTTAGGTAGGTCAAATTGTGAGAGATTAGAAAGATGCTATTTTGATGGAATCGCAAAAATTGCATTTTTCTTCTTCGGTGGGAGAGTTGACTTTTTATTGGTAAGAGTTATGATTTTTCTGATATTTTTAATGGATTCAAATGGGGGGTACTTCCTTATTTACATGTAATATCTTAAGTAAATGAAACATTTACTTAAATGATATGGAATGTAAATAAGGTATGAGTTTCAGTTCTACAGAGTGCCTGTTGACTCTTCTAACTGACTGAAGAAGGACCAGTTCATCACAGATTGGTGTCTGTCGACAACTAGGAAGTGGCTGTCGACAGATAGCAACAGACAGAGCAAGGTTTTTCTGGTTCTGAGGGTATCTGTCAACAGCTAGGGAGTGGCTGTCGACAGTTACTGTCAGTTCTGCATTTCTGGGTTCTGGAAGCATGTTACCTGTCGACAGGTAAATGCTGGCTGTCGACAGGTGTGATCTAAACTTCCAGGAATCTTGAAAAACTACCATAGGAAATTCTACCAAGTATTCCTATTAATCTTTACATGATTGACAACATCAAAAGAGTTTTGTTTCCAGTTCTAAACACCACTTTCCATGAGGGAAACAAGTAGAACAATAGGGATATATTATGGCATGGAAATCTAAGAAAAGATGACAGCTAGGAGTGAAACACTTCCTGACAACATTTTCTTGCTTCTAATAGGATGAGTTTCATAGTATGCTTGAGTCATAACATAAACTTTAACTAAAGCATGGTTACAAGAAATAGAACAACACATCTATGGTTGTTTCAAGTGTGTATACATGGTAAACACTTTAATTATGAAGTTCTTGTGTAGGAATAAGAAGCAAGAATGAAAGAAAGAAGGAATCCTCTAAATTTTCATTTCATACTCAATATAATCTATATCCAACTATACTTATCTAGCTTAACCTCAGGCTTTCTACCCATCCTCACAGGTTATCCCTAGGTTTATCGAACTAATGCTCTGATACCATTCTGTCACATCCCGTCATTTAATATAACTATAAATGTCGGAACGTGAACGCATGAAAAATCATGAGTAAACTTTGAACTATTTGAGCAGAAGAATGCTCGGACTTTACTAAATAAAAATAATTATTCATTGACAGTCTACAGGTATTACATGACTCTACATTTACAATTCAAACTTAAATGCCTTAAAGGTTGGCCTCTCAGCCCACAAATCCTGATGTCCTGCCTTCTAAAACCGTAGATACCTGAAAGAAATAGGATTTGATGAGCTAACTAACCCAGTAGGATTCAAATTCTCAATTCAAAAGGATTTAGCTATATAATGATCAAGGAAAAAGACTAGACTGATATCACAGAAGAACATGCAAGCATCATATCATGGCAGTTAAAGTGGGACAGTAGTACTGTAATACAAACATGCTCAGGAATTCACAATGAATCTCATAATTTGGCTCACATATATGTTCACACAGGACAGGTAACATGATGACCATAATCAGACAATATTTGATGCTATGCCAAACATCCAGTTGCCCTTTATCATTCCATAGGGTCAGAAAATGAATTCGGGTGCTCCTCCCAGGACTGGACTAGCCCTATTTGCACAGTAGTTGTCCTTTATCATTCCGTACGGTCAGAAAATGAATTCGGGTGCTCCTCCCAGGACTGGACCAGCCCTATTTGCACAGGCATATCAGTCAGGTGGGGTCCAAGGACCCAATAAATGCCATCATCATCGATTAATCATATCTCACATGGTGTTCAAGCATTTGAACTCTCAAGACATCAAGTTACATAAACTCAATTACCGAATATAGGAGAATGGACTCAACAGAGTGCCATTCGTAGTTAACAACTTCAAGGATAACTCAAGGGTGAGTAAGGTACACCAAGAGGGTAATCTTTACAATGGAATGACAATAAACACTAAGGCAATTAGGGGGGTAACTTGGTAGGCTAATATGGTGAAGTTTAAGCAAGAGTTTTATCATAAAAAGTTGCTGAAATACAAGGCAGGACAAGTGTTGTCGACAGCCAGGAAGGGCTGTCGACACATGGCAATAGACAGAGCTCAGGTTTGCTGGCTCTATCTGTCGACAGATACACACAGTCCAGAAATCTGGAGTTCTGGAAGACATGCGCCTGTCGACAGCTTTGGGCTGGCTGTCGACAGGTAGCAGTAGAACTTCCAGAAATGACTTTAAATCCATCCTAAACACCCTAATTATAGAACTTATAAACCAAGGCATGTTTTATATCAAATAGAAGAGTCTAATTGGAGTTCTCACAGTGGTTTATAAGCTAAACAATCGAGATGAAACAAGAGACTTATAATTCAAACTTGGCTAGCTAGAAACTAACATAGTGTAGTACTGAAAGTATAGCCTTGATAGCAATGGTTTAATGGAAGATTCCTACATGATGGACACTATACCACAAAGTGTTTCATGAATCTAAATCAAGACTTGAAGTATCAATCATCTAAACCGAAGTCTTCTTACTACTCTAAAGATGATTGAGACTTCTACAAAACTCTATAGCATGTACAAGAATCAAGGGTGGAAGAAGAGGATAGGAGTTAGTTTCTAAATTGGAACAAAGTTGTTCCTCTTCCAACAAGAGTATTTCTTTCATGACTGACAGAAAAATAGAAGAACTATAGGTATAGCCAATAGTTTAATCATCCAGAAATTCTTATCATGTGTTGAAGACAGATCTGAACCAGAGGGAGATGAATCCTACACCTGAATAGCTAGGAATCTACTACAACGTGATACTGGAAGAAGATCCTTTCCAAACAGGGATCATATGAATCTCGAAGAGTAGCTTCTACAACAATACAAGCTACACAAATAGTGCTAGAGGTACTCATGACATTAGAACATAAACTTGAACATCCAAACAGTAGGTTCTAAAGAATGTTCAAGAACATGAGTTAGAGAAGAAAGAAAGAGAATCGAATCCTACCTTACCAAGCACTCTCACGTGATCTTGACAAAAGAGTCTAACCCAGTAGAGGAAGAACTTCCTCCCAAATTGGTGGCTTGCTAGCCACGACAGTAACTTCAATAGCAAGTTGACTCCCAGGTAGAAGTATCTACAGTTGCAGTATGAGCAGGGGCAGGAGTGGTCGCAGTAGTTGTGGAGCTTAGCACCTCCAACAGCTCCTCCAGCACCAATCCCAGCAACAAGGAGCAGGGGAAGACACAAACAAGAGTAAGGAGAGTTCTGAAAGGCATATACGAAGGAAGGGAAGTGGCTTTTATAGCCCTCAACACCTTCTTATGCAGAGACACGTTGGTTGCCCATGTGTCATGGTAAGAATCCTTTGATTCTTACCTTAACACGTATCACATACAACTTACCCTTTGGTTACACATAAGTAACCGCAATGATGGCCTATCCCTGATGTAATGGCTCTTTAGGAGCCTTACACGTACCCCACTGGAATTTCCCAAAAATTCTATCCCGTAATTAAGCCATAATTCAACTGGCCCAATAATCTTTGTGTAAATGTATTCAAACGACGTTCGTTTGTCCTAAAATTTTAACCATAGGCTAATGTGATAGTTTTACAAATTATAGTGATTTTAGTTTAAATTTTAGAATTTATTTTATAGTAGGTGAAAAATCACCCGAAAAATATTCGCGTCGACTTATCCTCGAAGTCCGCATGCCGAAAAATTCGGATATTTACATTTCTAATATCTCCACATTTTTCTAAAAATTATGGTGTTCTCAGATTTTGTTTTCATTACAGTTTTTCAGTGTCGCCCTGTGGGAGCGCGCACGTCCGAACACGACACTGGGGAAACGTTTATTAATGCTAAACATTTCCAAATATCAATTAATTCAACCTAAGAATAATGGTTAAGTCTAAGAACCTTATTTTTCAAGTTTCTCAACTAAATAAAAAATTCGAGGTGTTACATGGACTTTCCACTAGATGCAAGGAAGAAGCTCTTAGAAGAGTTGTATACATAATGACTTTCCTTTCATAAGTTTTCCATGCCACCCATGCTGTAAGATTTGTCTCCTATTGTTCTATCTTTTTCTTCATGTAGGATGTGTTAAGAAATGTGTATAAGATCCATTCGGTGTTGTTAATCTTTCATAGAATAGTAGGAACTCTTAGAAGAGTCTCTTAAGTTGATGTTAAATCATTTCTGGAAGATCAACTTGCGGCTGTCGACAGACAGAGCCCAGCTGTCGACAGGTATCATGCTTCCAGAACCCAGAATTCCAGAAGAACCAGTAGATGTCGACAGATAGAACCTACCTGTCGACAGATGATAACCATCTGTCGACAGCTACCTATGGCCTGTCGACAGATATGGACCAAATTCCAGAATCTGGTTCTGGATGGGTCAGTAGCTGTCGACAGCCACCTTATGACTGTCGACAGCTGCTGCTTGAATTCTTCGAGAGGTGTCAGCAAGAACCTTATAAGATTGAAACTCACACCTTATTTGATGTTTCATTTACTTAAGATATTACATGTAAATAAGGAAGTACCCCCCATTTGAATCCAATAAAAATATCAGAAAAATCATATCTCTTACCAATAAAAAGTCAACTCTCCCACCAAAGAAGAAAAACGCGATTTTGGCGATTCCATCAAAATAGCGTCTTTCTAATCTCTCATAAATTGGCCTACTTGAGAGTCTCATAATTCAAATAAACCTAGTAGAATGCTAAAAAAATCCAAGGTCCAGTGAAACCACCAGTTTATGTTGACAAATAGAACCATTTCATCCTCAATCAAAGTTGACACACTCTTGTATTGTCCAAACAAGTTGCCTTTCCCATTTTCTTGGATTCTAAACTATTATACCACTGAGATGAATCATTTAATCATCATCTACATCCATCTTTGGATTATTCTTGGACATCCTAAATTATCTTGATTCTTATACCTTCTGGGTATCTTTAAGCATTAACTCCTAGAACTCTGCTTCATGTGATATTGTTTTACGCCTGATGAGTGCCCAAGTACCATGTATGTATATCAGAAATGGAAATGGGATGACGTACTTTGGGTCTTTGGACTCTCTCTTGATTTAATACCAGTGCAAATGGGGCAGATCCAGTCCCAAGAGGAGCACCCGAATTCGTTTAATCTGCGTAGAGTGGTATGGATCTCTAGGGTGTTTGGCATGACACCACTACAAGCTAGATTGGTCAACATTTCCATGAACTATGTTGAAACATGATTGTTTATTGCTTGCTTGAAGGAGTGGACAGAGCATCTCTACACATACAATTTCTTTATTTCCTTCTGAATTGTTGATTATATACACTCGTGTTTTGCTATTTCATTGTTGGTTACCTTATGTCAGTTCATTGGCATATTACTTCCTGCTTGTTACTGTTTGATAATCATGGTTCACTTCATCTATGATTTAATTTGTATCATTTTCCATTACTTGTAATCAGTACCTATTGCCTTCTTGTACCTCAATTATCCTTGACTCATGTAAACTTGTATATTCCTTGATTTTGGAGGATAAATCCTACTGGGCAAGAGTGCTCATACCTACTTTTTCTCAGGTAATCTACAGTTCTAGAAGGCGGGACATTGGGATTTGTGGGCTGAGAGATCAACCTTTGCGGCGTTTATCTTTGAATTGTAAATTGAAAATCATGTAATACCTATAGAACGACAATTAATAAATTTTTTTCTGCTCGAATAGTTCAAATTTTACTATTGATTTCTTATTCGTTCACGTTTAGGCATTTATAGATATATTAAATGTCGGGACGTGACACCCCATCCCCCTGTGCGCCTATGTCCACTACCCCACACCCCTTTGAGGATTCCCACTAACTTATTTCCCAGGTACAAGCGAAAACCCACACACACAGTTGTTTACGGGGACAACACAAGTCCCACCTCGTTTTCCGAGGATGAGACAACCCAGTGTGTATGAACACATGCACTACACACCCACAAACAACGTGCTCACAGCCGAGCACACAGACACACACGATGATGTTCAGCTCGAAATCAATACAACATACGCTTATGACAAAAGGGGTAAAGTGTAAAAACTCAAAGCACAAAGAATCCCCCTGTCGAAAGACGAAGTGTCAATGCAAAAGCAATATGTCGCTGAAGACCGCATGTTGATCTCTTCACAAAATGCTTCTGGACATTGCTTGGATGAAGTATGATCTTCTGATGCTTCACAGCAACTCCAATCAGTAGTTGAGAAGTTTGGAACTGATGTCCTCAAAGTCTTCTCTAGGCTTCTTTAGGAATCTTTATAAAATCATCCAGAACCCTAGATTTAGAAGATGAAACGCTTCTTGCTTATGGGGTTCTCTTTCTGAGGCATGGGATAGGTGGTATATATATGTACCAACCTAAAAGATCCCAACTTGGAAGTTACCACGAGCAGAGACCCAATGGAGGAAAGAGTCCATCAAAAATAGGTAGGTGTGTTTCCGTAATGGGTCGACCGATTTTACCAAGTCGGTCATCCGACTTTGTGACTGTCCCAGCCTCAATCTGTACTGGCTAGGTCGGTCGACCGAAGACTCCAAATCGGTTGTCCAATTTTTGCCTTGGTCATCAATCAATTGAGCTCTATCATCAATCGATTGGGCTCTGTCATTCAATCGATTGGGCTCTGTCATTCAATCGATTAGACTCTGATTATTGGTCGACCGATTTCACAAGGTCGGTCAGTCGACTTGCTGACTGCTGGAGTGCCAAGTGGTATTGGCTAGGTCAGTCGTCTGATTTCCTCAGGTCGGTCGACCGACTTTTTACAGAAGTGCAGAAATCAAGTCAGTCTTCAAATCTAGCTTTGTTCAAGCCTTGGCCTTTGTGAAATCAACTTCATGTGCGATTTTTGACACATTTTACTGCACACGCAACACACAAATTAGACCCTCAAATCACATATAAATAATTCAAACACCTAGGTCAAGAACATGAATTATACTTAGTGTTTTTTTGTGATTTTCTCAACATGAGTTAAACTTAGTATTTTTGTGATCATCAAAATCCTCAACATGAGTTAAACTTAGTATTTTTGTGATCATCAAAATCTACATAGTACAACATAAAGAACCGACAAGAAGATCAAATCTCTATTTATCATCCAAGGTAAATAGAAACGACAAATCAAAGAGAGCTCATGATGTATCTAACGAACAACAATCCAAGATAATGGGAAAATGATTTTATCTAATGATTGTCCAGCTACATACAAAGGTCAAGGATGTGTCAAAAGGTTGTAATCTGAGGACTCGACATCAAAATTATATCTTACATATGGCCATTTAAGACACAACAGATAGCTAGATCTAAGTCATTCAGAAGATAAGAAGAAGAAGAAGATAGACTATCTGAAGAACAAGAAGTTTTAAGCACTGTTGGATCGAGCATTTATGAGCACATCCTAAAGAAAATCATTTTCAAGCTTATTAGAGAAAATTCTTGAGAAAATAAAAAGAGAAGAGAGAGATAGTAGAAGGAGATAGTGTCGTGCATATCATTTTCATCTTCTCCAACAAGCATTACTCTCAAAGTCTTCCTCCTCTCCTTCAACAACTCAAGAAGTATTTGAAGGAGGAGTTCAAGTCTTCAGCATTCAAGCTCATCATCAACCAACTGAAGTAGCAAACGATCAACACTCGTTTAATTTCATTCTCTTTTTTATTCGTGTGTTCTAGCATTTAGAGCTTTCATTGTAGCCACTGCTCGCCTGTTTAGATGCACCGTAAGAGTCATTTAGATTTTTTATTGTAGCCACTACTCGCCTGTTTAGATGAACCGTAAGAGTTGGCAAAAAACCTTGACGGAGACCGAACTGGGCTTTGTACCAGTGAGTTTTACTCTAGCTCGTAATAGAGTGACCAGACTAGGGTCTATTCCATTGAGTGCACTTCTCACTTGTAGTAGAAGTGAGATGCCTTCTTGTTCGAAAATAGAAGAGACCTACTGCGGTTGGCATCCAGTGAGCTGCCTTCTAACTCATAATAGAAGAATGGTAGTTGCTGGTGAGTAGTGAAATCTCATATCAGTTGGATCTAGAGGAGTAGACGTAGGATTAAGTTGGTCAGCATTGAATCAGGATAACAATCTAAGCCTTCTTGTGTGTGATTGTTTTGAGCATCTTCCTTAGACTGCACATTTTGGAAGTTCAAGGACTTCAACATAGCCACTGCTAAGAAATCACACGCACTAAGTCCTCTCGGACTACACAAATGGTTATCAGCCGATCGATTGGACATATCATATCATTTATATCATTCTCTGATTACCGGGTCTTAAAGCTTTCAACGATTAAATTTTGAAATAACCCATTCACCACCACACCACCCCCCCCCCCCAAAAAAAAAAAAATAATAATAATAATAAAACATAACCTGGTCAACAGTGACAATATGCGTGTCAACAATCTTAAATTTTGAACTCACAATAAAATAGAACAATATAACGTAATGGTGAGCACGGGCCAAATCCATAGGGGTTAAGAATTAGATATCGTCATGGAAATTTGACATTTATCTTTTTTTCATTTATATGGCTCGTGCAGCAGTCTGATAACAAAGGCCAGAGCACTTCTAGATACGCTGAGATGCAAAAAAATCATTTCATGCAAACTGGCCAATATCGAAAGTGACTCTAAAATTTTAGTGGACATAATTTAGAACAAGGCTAAATGTCCATGGAACCTAATTCAATACATCCATCAAATTAAATCTCTTCTGGATTGCTCTACACTAATAAGCCATATATTTCGAGAAGGTAATCAACCAGCAGATGCCTTAGCAAAATGTGTTTGTTCCCTTTTGTCTAGCTCTTATTTCTTTGCATGGATGTCTTTGCCTTGGGAAGCATGAGAGGCCGTTAGACTTGATAAGCTAGAAATTCCTAGCCTTCCAAATGTAATCCTATTTTCTTCCAAATCCTTGAAATAAAGCTTGTGCTTGGCAATTGCCAGCATATTGGCCTTTAATAATAAAAGACATTAAAACAGATCTTAAATATTTTTAAGCATATTCTTCACTTGCGTTGAGGTCTAATATTGTGCTGAGGTCTCTCAAAAACATTTCGTATCTTTATCAGGAATATACTTGCAAACGGAAGTACAAGGCAGATTCTCACACATGATATTGCCAAAAAATTTTCGTTTTTGCTTTGGGGGTGGAAAGGTGACAAGTTATGCTGGCTCAGGTTTTTGATACAATTCTTTTCGTCCAATCCTGTTGCCCTCTGTCGTTAAACTAGCTTTGACTTGAGTTTATGATGATGCGAATCTCGGGAGATCCGACGCCACTCCTGTGTTGGCACACTACCACACCTACCCACGAAAGTACAAGTAAAAGAACACAAAGATCAAGTACAATTTCTCAACTTTTACAGAATCAGAGAAACACAAGAAGGATCTTGCAGTAAGAATGAGATAGATTGCACGGGTAATTTTATTAGTTGAAAGCCCCCGCTCCCCCCCCCCCGAACAAGTATAAATACTATTTATATATTAACCACCAATAAAATTATTCTCTTACACTCTTAATCTTATTGCAAGATTCTTCTTATAATAAGCATTCATCATAAAATAATTACTCGGGGCGGCCACAGTTGAATTGGACAAAATTTCTCTTTCGGCCACTTCCCACCCATGACGTCTGCTACTCGGCAGAAATGAGCATACAGATGGTGCTTACAAACATCATCAGAAGAATTTAACACCATAACCTGGCATACAGGCCAGCCAGATTGAGGACATGCAAATTGTAAAGAATGCACAAAAGTATGTCAAACATAATCCAAAACGAGCTTTTAAGGATTCTACATAGGTCAGTTGTTGGTGACTTGCTAACTTAAGTAGGCAACATATGTCAATGGAGCCTGCATCCAACTGCAACAACGACTACAACACAATGCATCAGCCCAATTGTGCCTTTCTCCATGCCGATGGCATATATAACAAAACAGGCAACACGCAACCAATCCTAGGAAAATCTCTACAAAAGTTTTCACCAGTAGTCATTCACCGAGAAATCAAAACACACCTATGTTTCCTGCACTTAGTTCTCCCGTTAGCTTTGTGTCAGCAAAAGTAAATTGGTAAAAGGACTGTACTGAGGCAATGGCAACAAATTTCATCATGTTCGTTGTCATCCGATGGAAGAAATCCCTGCTACATGTGACTGTTGTACATCATACAAAACAAACTGTTGTCACAACCACTAGATCCACCACCAGTGGCTGAAGATAGAGTCGACCTGCATATCAACAGTGGAAACATGTTATTCCCAGCTCACCAAAAGTTAAAAGAAAGAAAGACGGACATCACCAATGAACCATAAAGAAGCAATAGAAACATAAAAAGTAACATTACTCGGGATACGCAAGACTCCTACAACCATCTAGTAAAATACACAACATACATGACAATCACTGATAGCATAAAATTGATACAAAATAGCCTAGTAAACACAACTATGAATCTGAAAAAGTAATATATAAGTATCACTAAAAACAAAGTCCTTAGTACACACAATTTCAAAATTCTCCCAAACAGCAATAACATCAAGATAAATCTCAATGAGCAGTGGGAATCTGAACTCAACTCCATGTTCTAAATAGATTGACGTCTCCACCACATCCTACGTAGTGTGATTAACACTGAAGAGGCACATGAGTCCTTCAGGTTGGCATATATCATAACACGTCCATCATAAATAAAATTAATAAATTTAAATAATAAGTTAGATCTCAGACAAATGGAATTGACACTGGACAATTCAAAACGATGAAGTTAAAGAGTCCATCAGAGCAGAATGTTGGACTGTCCAAAACAAAAAACCAAAGCACGTTAGAGACAGCATACTGTATTCGGTCCAGAATTCCTCAATGTGAATCAAGAAGTCATCAATGGTCAGAATATCGCTCAAATCAAACCCAGAAAGAGGACAATCAAATGGATGCAGTAAGTTACTCCCAGGACACTAACTTCAGGAGATTGTTTAACATTATTTACAGCATATAACCAACATAGAGTAAATAATCACAAAGAGTTGTGCTAAACATTTTCCACATTTTTGCCTTTTTCAGTTTTGTACATCAAAGCCAATTTCTTTATTCTACCAAACCTGACAGTCGTTGGTGGAAGTTTCAAGAGATCATTTGACATTTGCATTTATTATTCTAAATTATGCCTGAAAAAGATACTCCAATTTCTTCATTGGTTACAAGTTTGCAGACATACAAACACATAAACAAGAGCATGTGCTATATGTTAGCACATGAATATGATTGGCAGCATGATGGGGAGCGAGAAGTTGAAGCAATGATTTGGCCCATTTGGAGCCCATTTGGAGATTTTTTATTTTTCTGTAATTTATGTGCATTTTCGCACTATTTTAAAATCCAAGGGTAAAGTAGTCCAAAAAAGAGTCAAATTAGAGTCCATTTAGCTTTTATTGTGTAATTTTACATTTCTTTATTTGAGTCAAGTCTTGGGTAGGATTCTGTATTTTCCTTTCTTTAGGTCTCTAATATGTTAAGTCTTATTAGGGATAGAAGTATATCTTTAATTCGAAGTCTACTAGGATTGGAAATAGCCAAAACCTATATAAACACATGTAATGCTCTATTTTGAGGGGATGAATTGATTGATGGAATGAAAGAATTTGCAGAAATTATGTTATTCTCTACGATGGAGAATAGAGAGTTTTGAGAAGAAACTCTCCACCTGAAGGTGGTCCCTGTGAAGGGGAGGGCGCGAAGCCTACACTCCCGCCTTCTATTCCCCTCTCCGGTGAGACTCTGGTGATTCTTCCCTTCTTCTTCCATTGCCCCACTCTGTCCCACATCAATTTTGGTATCAGAGCGGTGTTCGATTTCTTCCACGGAGCCAAGATCATGTGGTGCCCACTCCCGTTCACTCTCTTGCCGACATCATCACCAGTTCCATCCCTCCTCTATCCCTGTCTTTTCTCTCTTGTTCTCTCATTTTTCTTCCTCCTCCCACTTTGTCCACCCCGCAACCCACGAACTCGCCAAGAAGCCCGCACGCCTGTGGGGTCCTTCGCGCCGCGCCATCGCCAACTGCTCTCAAGGCGTCCCTGCGGAAGCCTTCCGCTCACATGGACTCCACCGCAACCGCCAACTCGCATCGTTGCATGAGTCCTGGGGCGACTCCAATTCGCGGCCCCTGTTCACAGACTCACGCGGCCGCCGAGCCGGTAGAAGGAGAAGAAGAGGACAGGGAGAACAACGTCGGCCTCTGCCAGAGCTGTCGTCGACGCGGCGCCACCTCTCCTCTCTTGCTCTCTCTCTCGCCGCAGTTCTCTCTATCTCCCTCTTGCTCTCTCACAGCTTCACCAGTCGAAGGAGGAGAGGAGGAGGGGGGGCCACCCTATGCGATCGCCGCCGTCATCGGAGTCGCCGCCGCCGCCAAAGTCGGACGCCATCACAGCCGCCAGCAACCACCTTCCCCTCCATCGTAGTCGTCGCCGCTGTCTCTCTCTCCCTCTCCTTGGCCTCTCCTGCATGGGGTTGGAAGAAAAGGGGCTGGGTGGAGAGAGAGAGGACGACCCCATCCACTTTAAAGTGGACGGGTCAGACCAAGTTTGACTTGGTTAGGGGTCCCAGACCCGGTTCGCTACAGTGCACTTAGACTGCTATTGCACCGCCAGCATAGGGGCTTCGTTCGTGCTCCAATTTGCATGCCACTTGCACCGTTGTGATCGTCTTGGCTAATTCCAATCAATCAGAGACCCGCACCCTGCAACAGTTCATTCAATTTCACATCAACTTGGATAATCTCTTACACGTGTCACATGAATTTTAACTTCATCGTTTGTCTACCAAATGAGAAGCCGACAAAAATCATACTCGATGAGGAGCATTAGGACAATCATATTTCCCAAGCTATTGTTGATATTTTATTGCAAACCGATGAGATTATTATTGATGGTGATCGGGCTTTTGTCGAGTTTCATAGGCAATTTTTAGGTAAAACTTAGATGAAATCAGTTAATTATTTTGATGGAGCATGGTGCACTATTGATCTCTCGAGATCCTACATTACTTTGGGAAAAGAGTGGTTGGAAGAGCGACATGTTGTAATCGACTCAAACCAATCTATGTGCATTATCCAACCACCGCATTTAAGAGGTAAATTTTGTTTTCCTAAATATATTTCTACTACTGCCAAGCCAGTACTTCTAGAGAAGACCGTGATTGATGAAAAGCCATGGAAGTTGGTGACTATTACTGATCGTATGTATGAAGGCTATTTTTGTTAATGCTTGGGATCAAGACTTGTTCGTCATCAAGACTTGTTCGTCGAGTCTGGACTTCATTTGATATGTGATGATGTGGTTGAGATAGGCCCATAAGGTTGATAGTGACCCGCGAGATTTTACTAGAGATCAGTGCATCTATGATATGATATGATGTGATCTTGACAAACACATTCCATGCAGACTGCAACTTTTCAAAAGACATATTGATTTGGATATCTTTACGGCGACTTTATTAGTACATGACTTTGTTATTCCCCTGCCTCTTGTATGGATATTGCGACACTTCAAAACTCGAGGATGAGTTTTCTCGAACCAAAGGAGAATGATGGGGAGCGAGAAGCTGAAGCAATGGTTTGGCCCATTTGAAGCCCATTTGGAGATTTCTAATTTTTCTGTAATTTTTATACATTTTTGCACTATTTTAAAGTCCAAGGGTAAAGTAGTCCAAAAAAGAGTCAAATTAGAGTCCATTTAGCTTTTATTGTGTAATTTTACATTTCCTTATTTGAGTTAAGTCTTATTTGGGTAGGATTCTATATTTTTCTTTCTTTAGGTTTCTAATATGTTTAAGTCTTATTAGAGATAGAAGTCTATCTTTAATTTGAAGTCTATTACGATTGGGAATAGCCCAAACCTATATAAACACATGTGATGCTCTATTTTGAGGGGATGAATTGATTGATGGAATGAAAGAATTTGCAGAAATTATGTTGTTCTCTGCGATGGAGAATAGAGTTTTGAGAAGAAACTCTCCACCCCAAGGTGGTCCCTGTGAAGGGGAGGGCGCAAAGCCTACACTCCCGCCTTCTATTCCCCACTCCGATGAGACTCCAGTGATTCTTCCCTTCTTCTGCTGTCCCCACTCTGTCCCGCATTAATTTGGCAATTGTTCCCTGCGATGGAGAAAGATTGGAGCTTGGAGAAGAAGCCCCACCCCAAGGTGGTCCCTGTGAAGGGAAGGACCTGAAGCCTACCACCTTCTATCCCCTCTCCGGTGAGACTCCGGCGATCCTTCCTCCTTACCTTCTTCTTCCGCTGTCCACACTCTGTCCCACATCACAGCATGTATAACTATGAACATTATAAGTGAAACATTATCACATTGTTTCGTCCCTAGCATGAGTATATGCTGCATATCTACATAGAAAAACAATAACTTTGCATTAAAAATGAAATAGCATCACATCATTTAGTCTTTTCTTCAGAAAATGCAAATGCAAGATTATGTAGACAGTTATAAGGTACAGTTGTCTCCAAAACATGGAGTACCCAACTAAACATGTACGACAGGAGTCTTCCCAGTGAAGTACTTATGAAGCATGGGCAGAAAAACTTTTGCACCAGTGAATGCCAGTATGCTCATTCTGTTATTACCATATGAAACATATTAAATCATCAAAATATGCCTACAATAGATCAATAAACTAACCAATGAAGAGATTTACCCTCATTGCTTGAACAGATGGTGTGCCAGCATTTCATTGACCCCTAATTGGGACAAGCTATCACATCCAAAAAGTTGTTGAAGCTTAGCATCACAATGTACCATCTTCGGATTCAATGGATCCTAAAAAAGACATCCAAACATGAGGATACCAATAAGAAAGTAGAAAAAAAGTTCATATGCCGCAAAGACATTTATTATCAAGACAGCAAAGAAAAATAAAAAATAACAAGGGCAAGACAATTTGAGGAAGAGAAAAGAAAGGGACAGAACATGATCGAAAGCATAAGCTCACATTAAATATATAGATATCAGTTCAGAAATAACCTTTTTGTCTAATACTTGGTGAAATAAAAACAATAACCATGAAAAGTACATATAATGTGATCACATGCATGAATGCAGACCAAAAGGGATGAGTTCTAGTCTTGTTTTAATAAAATGCTTGTTGTATCTCGAGAAGCGCAGCACCCAGGTGTTAGTATCGACGCCCATCGTGGAGGTAATCTCTGAACCCATCTTGACTGTGTTATTTTGTTTATTTAGTGTATTGTGTTGAATGTTGCATGCAATTGAGCATTCTGTAGGTAAGCCACTGTTAAATTAATAGCTGGTCAGAGAGCATCGTGACATCCCACCTATACACACTAATTGATTCCTCAAAGGTCAAGCAACTTAAACTTCGGCTTTCTTCAACTCCCTCAATCCTCAGTCTGCAGGATTTGCTCAACTAAGATCCACATAAAACATGATCTCCATCAAACTTATAGTTCATTTGTGGAATAGCGTGAAGAAATTTTGCTTATTTCAACACATGTAGCCTTTGTCTTGCATCAGGCTGCCAGCCAATCTGGTGGCTGAAACACCAAGGCCGATGTAAAGGCATCATGGTTTGAAGGACAAGGAAACTCCAAGCAACAATTAGTGGAACTCATTTTCTAGCAAGATCAATACTTTAAGAATGAGTTGTCTAAATCCTTTTAGGATTCAAGTATGTTTTCCCATTTCTATTAGCATTTGGGACAGTTCTCCCACACCTATTAGGATTTGAGTATGTTCAGTTCAAAATGTGTTATGATGCCACATCCAACAAGCTTTAGGAATCAAATCTGGTTGGTAATAGGAGTCTTTACACTAAACAAGTGAAAGGCTCCATACATCAAAATGCACAAGTCCAAAAAGAAGGGAGCTTTTAGTTCTTTAAATTGAAAATTGTATTCCATAGCCTTTTGTAAGAAGACATGTTTGACATTGAAGAGACTGTGCATCAACAAGATGGAATACAGGGAAAAAAAAGATTAGGACTCCCATTGTTTTGAAAGATGGGTATCCTATAAGCAAATGCCACAAATAGATCTCCTTGGTTAATTGGCTCTTGCTGTAACTAGTGTAGAATTGAAAGTGGCTCAAGAAGGCAGAAACCTTCCACTTTATAATCACCCCCTACGATTCAGTTGTCGTGAATCCTTTAAAAAAAATGCAATAATGAGGAAAAAGGGTCATACAATATCACGTTTCATCATATCATTCACTAAGAGAATATTTATGAAAGAGATGAAACATGGTAAGCACGAGACCAACAACCCAGTAGGGACTACCAATCTCCCACTGGTTCTAACAAGCAGAATGGATATATGTTTTAAAGGAAACTGGCTATGATACCACTAGTTATGGTCACTTTGCCCATTTCAGGGGGCTAGGGAAGAGGAGAAGTAGGTACAGAAGCCCAGTCAAATGATCAGTGGCTCTTGGTGTACATCCTAAAATCGCACATATGGGATTAAAGGGACGATGGGGGAGAACTAGTTAGGTAGAAGAGGACACGAGGAAGGACATAGGATTTCCAAAGGGGAAAGGATTTTCTACATATGGGCAATCTAACTACAAAAGGGTAATGCAAGCCCAAGTATAAAACAGCTTTTAGACTTCCTTTTAATGGAAAGAGTGGCAACAAATTTGGTACTTTTGTTTTGTACCATTTTTCACTGTTCTCAACTTCAATCATGGCCCTAAATAGGGAAAGGCCAGCAGGACCTACCAAACATGAGGAACCTAAAACATACTAGGATACCCTAACACTGGTTGTTCAATGATAGTCCATGAACTCTCTTGACAACCCATTTTTTGGAACGTCATTTCTTGCTTTTATTTATCACTTTGTTTTCCACTTTTATTTGCTAAGTTCGCAACAGAGATTCAACGAGCTTGAGAGATCAACTTTAGAAAATGTTATAAATAAAATCATGCCATCAGAATTCTTTCCTCTGAGACACATGACCATATAAACATAAAAGTGCCCCAGTGGAACTAGAAGATAGGCCCTTGTGGAACCAAGGGCATATCTTCTTCAGAATTCTTTCCTCTGAGACACATGACCATATAAACATAAAAGTGCCCCAGTGGAACCAAGAGCATATCTTCTTCCTATTAGACATAAATATTCTGCCCAAATGGACAATGCAACGCAATCTCCCTGGCAAGCTACCCCAACTTGGGTAACACAAAAAGTTTCCTAATTGTATGCCACACAAAGGAAGTGCCGCTCAAAATTGTCTGTTCTCAAGTTACTAGATGGGTCACTAGCCTAGATGAATGATGACATCAGACAACACAGATCATAGACATCCAATCACTATATCAACTGAAAGCAATGTAACATGATACAAAAAGAAAAACGAACACTTAGAAATATGAAAAACCAAACCACCAAGAATCCCACAAGTTCACAAAGAATTCCAAGCAAGCAATCTAGAAGGATAACAATAATGACAATATGAACAGATGGAATTTTTGGTACAAATTAAAACCTTCAGTTGATAGGTATTTATATAATCCCAAACACGTTTTACTGCCTCTGATTGTGTCATTTCCCTTTCTCCACTACCAAAGAACTTGGCAAGTTCATCAGAAATCACAAGAGGCATCTGCTCAGCTTCAGCTTCAGCTCCAGAAGCCACCTCCACTGTCTTTAGCTTCTTCTTATTTGGGCCTGCTTCCTCTGGAAAAAAAAAAATCAACCCATATATATAATATAAATTCACCTAAATTATGGTATCACCATAACATACACCATTTAAAACCAAACAGTCAACATACTTGCAGCTTCAAGAGGTATGATATGCTTGGCCAGGAGCTTATTCATCTTGAACATGTCAGTAGAATCTGTCTCAAAAACCAACCGCAGTTCATCATTGCAGATAATCTTCCTCTTGTTGTTAGGATCTTGGAGATTGTTTTTTCGTATATATGCCCATAATTGCTTAACAATCTGCAGAAAATATATCACATAAATGCATTAGAGATTCAATATGTGGCTCAGCCAGAGATATGGTTTCAAGATGCATATATATACACTGAAACATGCGTACAACTCTAATAAAGCTTTTAATGAAAGGTTGTTTCAGATAACTGGCCTCAGTTCGTGGCAATGCCGGCTCACCGACAATAGCCTGGAGCTCAGGTGAAACACCGCAGAGTTTACGTAGGCCACCAGGACCACCTCTTCTTTTGGTTCCACTTGCAGAACTGCAAAAAACATTCAACAAGCACCACAAGACATATATAAGTGACTGGTTGCCCCATTATACACAATGTGAACCAAGCAATGATGGCAGAATTCTGGCCAACATTTTCAAGTCAGTGTTATGCCAAAAACTAGGTGTTATTGCATTACAGACACATAAACTGACCGAGGCACTTAAACAAGCATAATTAGGAAGTGCTTAACTTGCCACACTTCCCAAGCCATGGTGGCACCCAAGTATCTTGGAAACCTAATATGAACTCAGATGACATTCTACAGATGTACACCAAAACAAGGTTATATTTCTGCCTGAGAAAGAAATTAAACTTAGAGACTACCATGTCCTAGTACAAAAACACATTGGTTAGCACAGCCTCTTTGGAATTTGAATGAATACACCATAGCAGGATAGAATATACTACAAAAGATCAAAGAAAGAAAATGATGAGATGTGTAAATCAATGGATAATCGCAATGAAAGAAAGCATGCCTAATGCTCAATACATTAACCAATTGAACGTTAAGTTAAACAAAAAGCCAAATACCCTCTTCATTATTTCCCAAAGAAAAAAAGGAAGAAGAAGAAGAAGAAAACACATCATCGAATGGAAGCAAAAAATCATCTAATTTAAGTGTGTATGAAAACCCAAAACAGGATCATTTCATAAACCTCTTGTGAAGGTCATTTTTTAGACCCAAAAATTATCAACTGAAATGTTTGTCTAATCATATGAGTCTATGACACATACAAAAACAATAACATTTCAAAAGCATTTGAAAATTTTGATTGAAGAACCTCGTAAATGAGTCCAGTAAACTCAAGTTTCTTGATTTGATGCATGTATTTAGATGCACATTTACAGTATATGGTGCACCAATATCATGTTCTCGGTCAGAACACAATAAAGCAAATGTCATTTGGTTGACCTGTATTATCATCTTCAGAAACACTGTAGATCAATCATGAAGGAAATGATTTGAAAATATTTAGAAAAGGAATGATCATGGATGCTGACGTTCTTTGGTCTTCAGGTTTTCAACTAACAGATTGACGAACATGGAGTCCCCGTAAACACATGAAAATCCACACAAGCACATGCTCTGAATATATCTCAAGAGTTAAGTTGGAAAGAAAAATAATTCAAATATACCTCCTAATATGAGAAAAATTAAGAAAAAAAGGAAATTCCTCCAAATACTAGTTCAGTAAATGCTGTTTGTACAAAATAAGCATAAACATATAAGAAGCCATTCATTAGAGCAAAATAAAAATAATAATAATAATAAATGTTGATTCTTTGAATAACAACCTTTTTGAATAAAACCACAATGTAAAAGGTGTAGTGTAGATATATCCAAGAAGCAACATAACTTCATTGTAAGTGAGAAAAGAAATAACAGTAAAATAGAAAGAACACAAAATATAGCAATGATGAATGGAGTACACACCAAAGGTCAACAAACATGAGTAAATATCTAGCTACTAGTACTAGATAATCTAGCAAAAATCCCAAGAAGATTCAATACTGTTCTATGAAAAGAGTCCAAAACACGTAAAACTAATCATTTACCAATAACCGATTTTAATCCCAGAAACTTACCCAAAAGCTGGATCTGACCTAGACAAGAGAGTCAATGAATCTTTCAAACTTAAAAACAGATGCTTCACTTGAGCTTGCAACATTCAAGCAAATGGATACATATCTCCCGACCAGATCATCTACAACTCTCCAAATACTGTTAGTAGAAAGATGATGAATCCTGAATAGTTTCTGTGAGGCAAGGCAGTCATTTGTTGGGCAAATGAAGCAACTGAGGCCACAGAGTGTCAAATTCTACCCTCTACAGAATCTGCGGCATAGGCCAACTATATAGCGTGGCTTAGATGTTCAATCGGGTACGTCATTAACTTTATGAAGGCACACATTAAACCAGCAATTACCAAGAACTCAAAAGGCTACCATAATTCTCTTTGCTTGATTTATCCTAAAAGACCAAAATGTAAAATGGCAGACGACATACGCAAATCAAAGGCCGAAACCAAAGAAAAAGCCAATCCACGGAAACTTGCAAGGCAATAAAAATTGCGGAGAACAAAATCCTATTCCCAGGATACATGCAATAAAAGAGATGCCGAAAGAAAAAGCCCGAAACTAAATAAAAACGCACCCACGAAACCTAAAAGGCACTAAAGGACGAAGAACAAAAATCTAGTTCTAATTTCTAAACTACAGACGAAAAAAGCCCCAACGCAAAGAAAATGCCAACCCCGACACTTACAAGGCAACAAAAGGGCGGAGAAGAAAAACCCTAGCCCCACAATACACACTATATGAGATACGCACCTTCCTTTGGTCGCTGCAGGAGCCGCCGCGCTGCCAGTTGCAACATGCCCTTCCGGCTTCGCGACCGTCACACCCGCGACCGCCGCCGCCGGCTGCGGCTGCTGCACCTGCTGCTGCTGGAGGAGCGGGTGAGGCTGCATGGTGACGGCTGGGGCGCATCGAAATGTGAGCTCGTGCTGCTGCGGGAGCTGCGCGAAGGGCGACTGGGGCACCTGGTGGTGCCGGAGCAGCTGGTGGGAATGCCCGGCGAGGAACTGCTGCTGCTGTAGCTGGTGCAACTGTTGCTGCTGAGGCGGGTGGTGGAGAGCGAAGTGTGCGCCCTTGAGGGGGGCCGGCGCCGGCGGGGGGGCTCGGAGCAGCAGGTTGATCTGGTCCCGGATGAAACCGGCCTTGTGGGAGAGGTCCACACCCAGCTTGGCCTCCACCTGCTGGACCACGCCGTTAACGTTAACGGAGGCCGCCGCCCACACGCCCGGGTCGCCCTGGCGGAGCAGCGACTCCACGCAGCTCGCTATCTCCTGGTCCGTCACCATGGCCGCCCCACCACCATCTAACGGCCAAATTTACGGAGAGAGATAGCAACAGAAGAAGAAACAAAAAAAATCCAAACTTGAAAAAAAAAATCCCCCTTCGCCAATCTCTCTCCCTGGTCCCTTCCCCCCCCTCCCTCCTCCCCACCCTCCTCCCCACCCTCTCTCTCTCTCCACCTCGTCCTTTCTCTCTCCCCACCCTCTCTCTCTCCACCTCGTCCTTTCTCTCTCTCCCCCCCCCCTCTGTGGATTTCTTGTCCCCTCCCCTTCTGATCCGTGTAGGTGGTGGTGTCTTTTTCTGCCTCTTAAATCGCGGGGTCCCAATTGACGGTATTGCCCTCAATGGGCCTCGGGTTTCACGGGACTGGGCAAAACGGTTCGCGTTATCCGGAGCAGGCAGTTCGGGTGAAGCGACGGTCCGGTTACCTCCCTCCAGGTGTCTTACCCGGGCTCTTCCGCCGATCTTTTCCCAGATATTTTTGAGTGTGTTTGGGTTTTCGCGCTTTGGAGTTCAAACTTCCCACGGGAAAACGGAAAAGATGCCTGGGAAAATGCCAAAATGGGAAGCCGGTTTAAATTAAATTACAGAAATACCTTTTCTTAACATGTATTTGTGAGAACGATTTCCATTATAAGTACTCCATTTTAATTAACTTGAGTTTTTTTAGTTTTTTGGTCTATGTAACACCGTATAATTAGTATTCAATCTTCATAACTTGAGTATTTAGTTATGAAAATCTAAAAATTTAACTTCTTTAAAAGTAGATGCTTTTTGTTAGTGATGGAAGAATGACTACTTCAAAGAGAAGGATTGGCTTCAGTAAAACGGGTCTAAGACTAAATAGTTAAGTTACATAGATTAAAAACTACATATACACGAGTACGGGCACTAAAACTTCAAAAATCTAATTAACAATTTTAAGTTTTAACGCGGTGAAAGATGTGGAAACACCTTTATGCGTCTCGATCGTGGCCATTGTAAGAAAAAGAAAAAGATAACAAGACAATTTTCAATGTCGATTAATAGTTAATTTAGAGATTTCTGTATATATATAATATTTAGAGTAATATATATATATATGTATAAATATGTTTTTTTGTGCTGGAATTCTAAACTGTATCACTGAAAATAGAATTAGTGTAAATAACTTTTGTGACACTTTTTAAATTTGAAAGTATTAATATGATGTCTGCAAAAAAAACATTTTAAATATGTTTGAACAGAATTAAAAGTTTTTTTGCATATATAAAACTGATAAAATATGTGCATCATAAACTATATCGTAACAAATTGGAGATAGAGAAATATGTCAGGGGTAAGGGATATAGGTAATATCCACGCGTTGAATATTCTGTGCACCCCACTAGGGCTGTTTATAATACGGTTCAAATCGAAAAATCGAATCGAACCGACCGATTCGGTTCGGTTCGGTTCGGTTTCGTGGGTCAAGTGGTTCAGTTCGGTTTCAGATTAGGGAATCGAAATGAATCGAATATAGATATATAATTATATAAATAATAAAATTTTATTAAAAAAAATGGTAGCGCAGCGGAGGGCGGCGTCCCGCGCCCTCCGCGCGCCTGAAACTCGCGACCACCGGAAAAGGGATAGTTTTGGTTTTTTTTTTTTTAACGTCAGAAAAATACCAGAAAAATACCAAAAGAGTGGATTTCGGTTCGTATGAGTTCGGTTCGGTTCGGTTTCCTCCAAAAATGGAGGAAACCGAACCGTGTACACCCCTACACCCCACCACTCTCTTCTCTTTTGCATGTACGTAGTACTGTTTAATTTTCGGTTCATATCAAAGAATCGAAACCGGACCGAGTCCAGTTGGCCGACTCGGATCGGTTCGGTTTGTACTGAAATTTCGGTTTAATTTGGTTTCACACATTATGAAATCAAATCAAATCATTTAAATTGAATAAATCAAATTTTAATATATTTTTATAATAATAGTTATATAACATATATATTAAATGTATTAAAAATAATTATGTGACTAAATTTATATATAAATATACATATTTTATTTGTATTCTTATTTTAATCTATAAATATTAATGAATTTAATCATATTTAATTAAATAAAAATTAGTTTGAATCGAACTGAACCGATTTGGTTCGATTTGCCACCCCATTCAGTTCAATTTGGGTTGGCCAAAAATGGGTCAACCTAGACCGAACCGAACTGTTGAACAGCCCTAACTGTATGGCTAACGCCAGAGTTGTAGGTCTCTCTCTCTCTCTCTCTCTCTCTCTCTCTCTCTCTCTCTCTCTCTCTCTCTCTCTCTCTCTCTCTCTCTCTCTCACACCATGGTCAGGCTAGAGGGGGAGGCCGCCCCCTCCGATGTCCCCCAAGTTCGCTCCCATTCCCCGACTCTCTCTCTTCTCTCTCTACACATCACTAGGAATATGGGCCACTAACACAGAGAGAGAGAGAGAGACCAAGAGAGTGATAGTCTTGGAGTGATGAATTAATTTTTTTATTTGAAGAAATACTATTTTCCCGTACATGAGGAAGTTTTTGTCATGCTGGAATAGTCGGGTGGACTCTAATTAGCTACCATGAGGTGCAGCACAAATCTCCACACAAAAAATAACGTTAAATGCTTGTCAGGACCCAATAAAAATATAAGTATAACAAATAAATACACAAGTAGAACAAATAGATAGTTAAGTGGAACAAACTTATTTGTTCCACTTATATACTTTTTTAGTCCACTTATATGAAAAGTAGTGGAACAAGCTATTAACAAACGATAAGATCTATGAAGATTATGGAATTTTGAGTTGTGCAAATATTCAAATCAAGATAAATTTCATAAATACTAGAGGATGGCAATCTGATTAGTAAGCGTACCTATCAACCATCTAGCGCTCAAAGAGATCAAACCACTGTAACATAGAGATTTAAGGTGGTTCGGATTACACAATTGTATATCCTACATTCACCATCCACACACACACACACAAATATGCTTATGTAGCAAGTTTGAACAACACACACAAACACACACACGATTTGAGATGATCAAAATCTCAAATCAGAACACACATATGAAATTGAGCAAAAGGCTTGCTCAAATTTCACACTACACACTGAATGATATGAAGTTAAGCTGTAGAACCAATTGAACAATGAAGAGGGGTAGAACATATGAGACTGGTTCGAATTTCCCCTTTTGCATCTAACTGAAACTTCTGGCTTCCAACTCCAGATAGATGATGCAAACTCTTGAATCTGAGAATTCAATTTGATCTTTGATCAACTTCAGCAACTCGATCTCCAATTCTTCAGCTCTGGAACATTGGCAGATCTCAGATGAGATTTCTCTCTGGCCAGCACTTTCTGGTTCTAGGGAATGGTGAATTGATGTGTGTTACCCCAATAGTGTGAGGATCATGGGCATTTATAGTCCCATGTGTCCACGTGGTACCTTGAGGTGTGAGGGCACAGAAATCCCACTCAAATCCCTTGATTCACAAGCTGACACGTGTTCAAGAAATTCAGGTTCTGAATCATCATTCGAAGTGTGCCGACACAGACATGTTATGTGTCGACACATGAGCCTGACTTACTGTGATTTCTTTACTGGAAGTTAACCTATGTCGACACACAATTGACTTGTGTCGACACACCTGACTGAACTTCAAAAGTAGGCTCACGGGAAAACATCATGTGTCGACACCCTGACAGTGGTGTGTCAACACCACTGACTCCTTTCTTCATAATCTACTTCTTGAAAGTAGAGGGTGTGTCGACACATGACATGTTTGTGTCGACACCACTTGCTTTTCTTCTTGAACTTCTTCACTGGAAATGCATATTGTGTCGACTCCCTGACAGTCCTGTGTCGACACCACTGACTTCATGTCTCCTTTTTCTCTGAGTTAAACATGAGATATTATGTTAGGCATGACTAGAGCAAGATATTTAGAATTATATGGATCATAGTTAAACATCATCAAAACAAGAGATCCAACAATCTTCCCATTTTTTATGATGACAACTATGATTCATTGAGCATTTCCATATAAATAGGCAAAGTATATCCATTAGTCATTCATTTCATTTCACATATGAGAAGTAATCGCAAAGTAAGCCATGAACATATCATTCATCGGGAATTAAAGTACAAGAGTATAATATGCATATGAAATTCATGACAAATGACCCTCATACATGACCCTTAACAAGATCCTCTTAACATAAAGTTCTCCTCAATCCAAAATCAGAAATCACATATCTCTCCCCTTTGACATCATCAAAAAAATGAAACTATTGAGGTGGAGCTAGGGGAGGAGAGAAGAGTTTGATGTCAATGCTTTCCATTTTCTCTTCCAAATTTGCCAAATTGTTTGGCAGTAAGATGTGAACAGCAGTCAGTCTTGTATGCAGTGTGTCCTCCATTTTCTTGAGATTCTCAGAGATATGAATAGTCATTTGATTAATGCCATGGGGCATATGAGGAACAGCTGTGGAAGGGGTAGCATAGCGACTATCTCCAGTGCTTGTTTCATCTCTCAGCTTCCATACACTATTGAAATCATTCTTGAGCTCCTCAATCTGTTGGTCAATGTGTGACGTATGCTCTTTCATTTGTTCCATATTGCTAACAAAGTGAGCAAAAGATAGTCTACACTTGGATATTTGAGTCATAGCTTTCTGTCCATTTTGAATTCCTTGTTGTGTGTTATCAAGTACTCTTGTGAGCAAATCTTGAAGTCTAGACTGTAGAAATGACAGCTGAGTTGATGCATCACCAAGTGTTCCAACCAGTCTGTTAAACCTTCTTGAGGCATGTTCAGCAAGTTCTTGTTGCTTTAGGAAATGATTGGTGACAGAGTTTTCCAGTCTCTGTATCTTGAGCTCAAAGTTGTTTGATATTTCTCTCATTGAAGAATTTAAATTGTCAAACTGCACTTGAAGAAAATTGTATAATTCAGGTGGTACAGCAGATCCACCTGTAGATGAGGAAGCAGTGCCTTGATGTTGAAAAAATGAAGTGTGTAGGACTAGAGTTTGATTGGGCACACTAACAGTTGGAGAAAAAGATTGTGGAATATCTTGAGGAATAGACAGCTCTGGCAATTCTGAAGGTATTTCCTGTTGTATTGGTGGTTGATCTACCTGTGTTTCCTCAGTAGGAAGGGATTGATCTTCATGTGGTGCTTCAGTAGGAAGTGGTGCTGGTTCTTGTTGTAATATTGTATCCCTTGTAACCTGAGTTCCTTGAATCTTGAACTTGATATATCTCACCACATTATTCAGACAGTATATATTATACTGAGGAATCCTCTGAACCTTCTCATTAGAAAATGAGACACCGACCTTCTCAAAAAGAGCAGTTAAGTGTGCAGCATAAGGAAGAGATCTATGTAATTCTTTCCTTGTTGTTTCAGACATAATCTGAAACATGATCTCAGTGAGATCGACCTTAATTTTTCTTAGCATACAAAACAGCAAAAATCTTTGAATATTTGTAAGTATGTTTCTTCCACCACCCTAAGGTGTAAGAATAGTGGTGAACATGTGATGTACTAACCGATGTAGTGGTGGAAAAGTGTTAGCATTCAGACTTATAACGTGTTTGCTTTGAATCTTGCTTATCATGAGGCAATTCAGTAAGCAATGAATAAGCATCATGAAGATCAAACTGGAATGTATAAAAATATTCACCAGAATTAGGAATGTCAAAAATCTGATGTGCCAATTCTTGAGTAAAACAAATTTTCACACCTTTCACTTCAGATGTAAACACCTTTGTTGTATCAACAAGATTTTTGTAAAATTCTTGGACCAATCGTGGATAAAAATTTGTGTGCTCACTGATGAACTTGATCTATCCTTCAAATTAAAATAGGGGAAGAAATTCTGGAAAAGTAGTTGATAAATCTGTATCATGAATGTCAACTAACCTTGGCTTCAAAATCATACACATTTCAGACACTGTTGATCTTGATAGAGTTTCTGTTTAAGACTGTGATTCATCAGATGAAGAGGATGCTTGTGGTTCTGTGTTAGGGTTTGAACTTGGTGTACCTTCGTCTGATGAGGAACTGGTTTCCTCAGAAAAACTGGTGTCCCTAAGTATCCTGCATTTAGGGTACCTGGGTGGCACAACAGACTTGCCTTTGCTCTGTGGTGTAGACTTGGTACGTTTTGGGGATGTACTAGAAGGGATGGTATCTCTTTTCCTCTTTGTAGGATCATTTCTGAACTTTGACTGTAGTTCCACTGGTTCATCCTGGATGATCACACCTTTGGCTACTGCTTTTGTCTTTCCTCAGTGCCTTGGAGTTTGCTTGGGTGCCATGGAGATTGGAGATGGAAGAAGAAAAAGCAAGATGAAAGGACTGGAAACCGTAGGGTTTCGTTCTTCTGGAGATGAAAGAGAAGAGGGAAGTTCAAAAGATGGCAAGTTGGAAGGTGTAGGGTTGACCTAGGATTGCAGTCTTTGAAATAGGATCGACACCTACACAGTGATGGTAAGATGAACCAGCAGTTCATCTAACCTAATCCAGAAACAGATGTCGGGTGAGGGTTGTCGACACATGATTAGAGTGTGTCGACCTGAGATTCAAGCTGTGTCGACACAATATAAGAATGTGTCGACCTGTGAGAACAAGAATTCAAGAATTTGTGAAAAGAGAAGAGAGAGAGTCTTTAATATGATAAAGATGACTTGAGTATCAGTTTTGCAGGGATTTTTTAATATGTTAAAATGTCACTTTCAAATTCTTTTCATCTTTCCTTTTTCAAGTTTAATGGTTTGAAAAGTATTAATCAATGTTTGACCATTAAAAATGTCTGAAGAACCCAAAGCAAATTTAATAGAATTAAAATATTCTGTTCAGTATCAAAACATTCTTTTAAACCTTGGGGTGTTTGGGAGCAATTAAAAAAAAACTATTTCTACCTAAAAAATCATGTTGAATTTATTTTTAACTTTAAATTTAAAAGTATGACAACGTGAAGTTATCTGTTTGGTAAAAACATCAAAAATTTTAAAAATTATGTTGATGTGTTTAGGCGTAGGGCGGATGGTGTTTGGGGGGGGGGGGGGGGGAGGGCAGGGGCGGGTGGGGGTTTTGGGGCGGGGGGGGGGGGGGGGGGGGGGGCAGGGGGCTGGCGAGGGGGCACTAGGGGTGGGCGAGGGGGGGGGGGGGGGGGCGGGGCGCCGTGGGGCGGCGAGGGGGTGCAGGGGGGCCAGCGAGGGGGCGGCAAGGGGGCGGCATGGGGGCACTGTAGGGTCGGCGAGGGGGCAGCGTGGGGGCGTTGGGGGTGAGGGGCGCTGGGGCGGGGTGCTGTAGTCGGGGGCGCCGTGGGGGCAGGGGCGCCGGCGAGACGGCACCGTGGGGGCGGCGAGGGGGTGCGGGGGGGCCGGCGAGGGGGCGCTGTGGGGGCAAGGGCACAGGTGTGCGGGGGCACCGTGGGGAAGGCGAGGGGGCGCAGGGGGCCGGCGAGGGGGCGCTGTGGGGGCAGGGGCGCAGGGGTGCGGGGGCACGGGCGAGGGGGCGCCGTTGAGAAGGCGAGGGGGCGCAGGGGGGCCGGCGTGGGGGTGTTGGGGAGTCCAGCGTGAGAGTCCAAAAAAAAAAAGGTCGACCCTTGTTTTTTTTTTGAAAGAGATGTAGAGGGTGCGAGATATTCTCCCCAAAAATTAAAAACGGCTTACCAAACATACTCCACTTACTTCTCTTTCCTTTTTTTTTTAAAAAAGAGAAAAAATTAGTAAAAAAGTGTAACCAAACACCCTATTACTCAGCAATTGCAAAATAATTCCTCTAGGATAAATTCTAACCAGTATTGAAGTTAAACATTCTAGAGGATCTGAGTTAGGTAAGGTGTTAACCATTTTTGTTTATTGTATTTTTCTTGAAGCAAGGGTAATCAACAGTCAGATATAGTACATCCTTTTCACACAAGTACACATGCTTTTTACACACTGGAGTCCCTGGTTACTTGAGAGTACTAATCATTCTACCTCAAGGGGTTGATGTAAACTTTTTGACATAGGAATATACGTTTATCAGACGTCAATATTCCCAGTTACTCAGTTAACATTTAATTTGTACATTTTGATTGAACCCCTTAGAGCAGAGATAGCAAGACACTTCATGACATACATAGCTCATCACTTTTGTGAAGGTTTGCAGTTTCTCAGTATGTAAGCTATTGCTCTGCCAAGAGAGAATTAATATTTGCTGGATACACACTCAGCCTTTCTCAAATTATCAAAAGATGTGTAAAAACAATACTGATTTTGAAACTAGTCAACCAAAGAGATCATATTACTCTTGAATTTCAGAGAATAAAAGTGTAGCAACCCGAAAAATTCAGTATTTAAAAAAAATTGAAATAATAAATTTATATAAAAAATAAAATAATAGAAAACATACGTACCATTATCGTATGTGCAAAAACACATCTAAAAATTTCGTAAAAATTATAAATCAACCCCAGACATTATTCCTAAGTGTTCCACGAAGAAATTCGTACAACGAAAAAATCCGATTGGTCAAGCATATGTCACAACGTGACTAATTATCCAAATTAGGAAACTAAGTCGAAAACTATTAACACGGAAATATAACGGGCTCATAAATTAAATGAACATGTCAGAGAGACCTCCAACATCGGGTATTGATGACCCATTATCGAAATTGGACCAATGGACCTCTCATAGTCCATGAATAAAATCAAGTAAGAAAAATATAATAAAAGCCGTAACTCTATTATTCCCTAATTAAAAAGGGAAATCCCAAAAGATAAATTCCAATAACTAATGGGCTTTGATAAATGGACCATATAAGATTTATTGGGCCAAAATAGGGATTCTTAAAAGAAGAATAATAGGAAAATACCCTAAATTCGTAACTAAATTATTACTTGAATAGAAAAGGGATATTTAATGCATTAAATAGGAAGTTTGAGTTAGAATTAGATTCATAAACCTACCCTAATAGGTTGGCCACGAATTTAGCTCCCATCCTAACCCAAATAGGAAGTGGAAAGCTTGGAAGGAGGTTAGGAAAAGAGGAAATTCGGAATTAAATAGGAGTTAGAGTACTATTAGGAAATAACAACCCAACAAGCATAAATACTCTCCAATCTTTCCATGGCCGGCCCTAACACGTTGCTAGGGCTTGCTGAACCTGGAGGAGAGGCCAAGGAGGAGGAGAATTCGTGGGGAGAAGGCTTCATCAAAGCTTCAACCCGAGTTCTTCAAGTTCTAGCCCTAGAAGAGGAAATCGAGTCAAGGTAGGCATTCTCACAAGCTAAAATCATAAGATTTCGTTTGTAGATTGTTCCATACATCAGGAACAAAACCCTCAAGTTTCATAATTTTACTTCGAGCCAATATTTTCTTATTGAATTTTGAAGTCCTGCAACTCTCTTGACCTCGAACCTTCATGTTTAATTCATATCTTCTTGAATACTCGATCCCATGCTCTCAAATTTTTATTGGAGACACTGATGCATGTTAGGCATCTTTTGCCCCTAAAAGCCCTAATTTTTATCCACCCTACTTCGTGAATTAATTCTCTCATCTCAACTACTCATGGTGTCTTGTACTCCCTGTTTGATTTGAATAAAGCATGTCGAAACTCTATCTATTTTCAAATTCCTATTTACTGTAGGTACTCACGTATGTCTAGATCAATTTGCAACTTGTTTCATAATTTATCATCGACTATACAATTAGTTATGAATTTTCAAAGCACCATGTGTCAAAACATGTTAAGTTGGCACACAATCTCATGCCAGTCCCTTTTCCCGCTCGAACTCAGGTGAAGTACCTGAGAACGCGATGGCCCGATAGGCCGCGTTCTCAGGGCCGTCGCGACACAGGTACTTGTCGTGATCTGATCACGACAGGGAACCCTATTGCATTTTGGCCGCCTGACCGAATGACCCGTCGCGATCGTCATAAGAACCTATCGCGATCTGCCTGCCTATTCAGACAAGTCGTCACGATCCTTACAATCCCCCATCACGTTCACACCTGATCCCGTCGCGACCCTTACAAGGGTGCGTCGCGATTTGGCTTTTTGCATGAAAACCCATCTTTTTGCTAGTCTTCTTGTTATACAGTCACCCCATGTCCTATTAACTGTCTTGTACACAGAAAAACGGAGTTGTAAATATTGAATATATTTTAATTAATTCAAGTAAATCGCAAGATCTATCTTGCCCATGATTTTCTCTTACACTTGCACTCACTTTGAACCATCCTATATGGCTTAACTTGGCATGAAAATTGTCACATGTACATCTAGCAATTTATTTCAATTATATATATTAAATGCCCTATTTAAATGAACTTGTCTACGATTCTCGCGATGTTTTGGGAATACCATTATCGACGCTCCACTGTTCTAGAATTCCTCTAGAACGTCGGGCACTTGTTTCTATATACACTCTCTCTTGACTTGGACGAACTCTCCGTCGAATACTCCTTCTGTCGGACTAGTGAGTCTTTGTTCAAGGCCTCCGTAAGTCTCCTCTGTCCATAGATTCCCACATAGTCGACGAGCCAGTTGTACCCTAACACCTATGATACACTCTAGGGATCAACAAGATCCAAACGGCCTTAGTTGCTCTCGCTCTTATCTTGAATCACGTCGAACCTCTGGACCTGTGTATAATGAGGCCAGCAGAAGGGTTGTGTTCCACCTGACTGCCAACACCGCACGCGTATATTGTGCAACTGTTACTATCGCCTGTTTACTCGACGTGTTACGTGCAATGTCCATTAGCTCTCAGCTATACTCTACTCGCTCGTCTATTCATATTCACTCTACTATCTCGTCTATTCATCTAGAACTCTCTTGGTACCCTTTGAGCTGTGTGGCTCCTACTGTTTTGAACTGTTCATGACTGTCTAGCGCTAAAATGGGTCTTGTGACTCTACTGACTAGAATGCATACTGTGTAGGGCACGGAGAGTGTCCGAGGGGCTCCAATCTAGTCCTGAGGGCAGAGAGCCACCTGAAAATACCTGCAGGGGCTATAGACGGTGTTCTGCATTGCACCGGTTCTGACTGACTGTTTGAATTAGCTAGACATCTGACTGTTACACTGTTACTGTTAGTCTGTTAATTCAGACGTACGACACTGTTACTGTACTGCCACTGACTGTTACTGAACTGTTATGAGCGACTACTGTCATACTCTCTACTTGCTCTACTTGATACTCGCTCTCTTGAGTTATTGCGTGCTATCACGACTTGATCGCATTCAAAGTGCTATACTCTCTCGTTGTCTATTGACAATAAAAGTGCTATATTTTCTCTCGGCTATCTAAGAATAACCAAAGTGCCATTACTATTTTGATTGACGAAAGTAAATCAAAAGTGCTATACTATTTCGATTGATGAGAATCAATCAAAGTACAATTTACTCTTTACATGACTATCTACTATCTCTCTTCTTGCTATACTTGTCGCTTGCTATTTCTTGACAACGACATTTCTTGCTATTGCGTGACTTGACTTTAATCATCGTGCTATACTTGATTCATCTGTTATTTGAACCATGTTACTTGTGCTATTACTTTCTCGACTTTACATGACTCTCTCTATCATTAGTTACTCTGCCATTTAATACGTTAATTACTTAAAGCTTGCTTGACTATTGAGATTTAAGTCCTACTGGGCGTTATCGCTCACCCTTCGTTATTTGTTATTTGTGTCTCAGGTAAGTCGGACAATGACGTTATACGTACCAATTGTTGAGCAACTACCTCTAAGAAATCTAATGACTTTCTTAGATTTTATAAAACTATGTTTTTGCTATGATAAATCTTTAAATATATGTTTTATACCATAAAAATCCTTTTTTAGGAAAGAGTATCCTAAAATTTTCTAAGGCCACAACTATCTCTCAACATACTGAATCCGACTGCCATATTCAACTCCTTCAGAATAGCAGTCAGAAATCAAAGTCCACATTGTTTACATAGTATTCGACTCATACAGTCGAATACCTTTCTTCAGGATTCGACTCATACAGTCGAATGTCCTAGTCGAATGCCTTTGTTCTGCATTCGAGTCATACAGTCGAATACCTTTGTTCTGCATTCGACTCATACAGTCGAATACCTTTGTTCTGCATTCGACTCATACAGTTGAATATCTTTATTCTGCATTCGACTCATGACTTCGACTCTTACAGTCGAATGTCTGCTTTGTATTCGACTAATACCTTCAAATGCCTAAATCGAATACTTTAGAAATACTCAGTATTCAACTGTAGTCGAATCATATTGATCTCTCATGAGTCGAATCACTCTTACTTCTTCAATCGACTCATCTGTTCACATTCGACTACACTGACAAATTCTGTACTTTGTACTTTTCACACATTGTCAGTTCTATATGAACATCATCAAATCTAGCTTGTGTATTTTTAACAACAAGATTGATGTATGCATATTATCTTAATAACTTCAAAAATTATTATTATATTTCTGACAGGATCTTGACATGAAAGCTCTCAAATTAATTATCCTATGCTAAACATGTTCTGAAAAGTGTCTCCTTAAATTTCTCAGTACTGATGTCCCACTTTGCCTTATTAGCTTCACAAAGACACATAGCACTTATGTAAGACTTAGACGCATGGCATCTGACCATCTCACCTACCACTGACAGACCCATACTTTAACTTTTTATCTGTCTGTCTGCTATCTGTAATACTGATGGGATACAAGGTTCCATACTTTGTACTGAACTTTTCTGACCCACCTACCATAAGGGTATGGAGATACATTTTTCTTTTTGTCTTGTCCTTGCAGCAGGCATTTATTGAGCATATGTTTAGCATGCCTCTCCCTCAGCTATTTGCTACAAGAGCTTATCTTCTAGCTGTTAACTAAATAAAAACCTCGGGAAGAAGCTAATTTGAAGACCTACTGGGCAATATCTTCAGGACACAAAGAAACTCAGAATTCCTCCTCAAACGGCTATATTGCAAATGGCCACAAGCTTCAACAGTCATCTTCTCAAACGGTCATAATTTGAAGACTATAAAAGGAGCTCAAGAGGAAGAGAATTGATACACAACATACTGAGAGATACATACAGTGATACATAGAATCCACAAGTGTTTCAAGTCTCATTCTCCTACAAGAGCCATTCGACTTCCTCAAGCTCTCTAAAGCCTTCATGCTTGATTTCCTCTGAGAGCTTCCTTGTGTTCAGAAAAGTCTGTGGAGAATTTCTGTTTGTGGGTGGCAATTGTACTTAGTGTCAATTCTCTTTAGTCCACCCCCTTTCACTTCAGATAGGATTTAGAGTCAATTCTATATCTGTTGTATCCATCTGAAGTCTGTGTGTTTGTGCTCAATTTTGAGGCAAACACACCCTTGTCAATTTTTTCCTTGTACTTGTGCAGAAGTCTGTCTCTGCACTTTGCCCCTCTTGTGAAGGGAAGGCCTTGGTGAAAAGGCATTTTTGTACCCCTGTATAGGGAAGACTTGCTAGGGAGCAAGTGGGTTTGTAATTCCTCTCAAGGGTGAGAGAAGGCCAAATTTATTGGTAGCTTAGTGAAATCTCAAGTGGTTGGCTTAAGGACTGGATGCAGGACTTCCATGTGGGAAGGGCCGAACCAGGATAAAATCTGTGTCAAATTTTCTTATGTGATTGTTTCCGCCAAGTCTACACTTGAATCACACACATCACTTTGAACACTAACTTGTTTATTTAGTGCTGTGATTTTCAGAAGAAATTAAAAAAGGTCAAAAGTCGTATTCACCCCCCCTCTAGGACTGTATTGCTTGCCATTTCGATCCAACAAGTGGTATCAGAGCGAGGTCTTCTCATAAGAATCCCAAAACGATTTGAGAAGAAATGGCATCTGAAGCTCACAACTATGAAGGTCAATCGGTTACTAGGCCACCATTCTTTGATGGTGAAGATTATCAATATTGGAAAATGAGGATGGAGTGTTTCATCAGAGGTACTGACTTCGACCTCTGGCAGGTAATAGAACAAGGTGATTTTCAAGTCCTTGCAGAATCCTCTTCTGGTGCTCTTTCTATTGCCGACAAAAGAAATATGTCTTTAAATTATAAAGCAAAAAATTATCTATGCTGTGCTTTATCTAAAAGAGAGTTTAATAGATTATCAGCCTGTAAAACAGCAAAAGAAATGTGGGATAAGCTACAAGTTACATATGAAGGTACAGATAGGGTTAAACAAACTAGAATAGACATACTTGTATCTCAGTATGAACAATTCAAAATGCTTCCAAATGAGAATATTACTCAAATGTACAATAGATTCTCAAATATAATTGTAGGTTTGAGTGCCTTAGGAAAAAATCTGACAAATGAAGAAACCGTTAGAAAGATATTAAGATCCCTAACCAATGTTTGGACTCCTAAAGTCACAGTCATAGAGGAAGCACATGATTTAACACAATTAACCATTGATAAGTTAATAGGATTCCTTATGGCACATGAAATAAATATGGAAAGGTTCTCTGAAAATTCTTCGAAAAAGAAAATTTCAAATGCTTTGAAGATTGCAGATTCCTCTTCATCTGAAGACTCCAAAGAAAAATCAGATGACAGTGATGATGAGGCTATGCTCTCAAGGAAGCTGCAAAGAATCCTGGCTAAGAAAAAGAAATTTGGGTCAAGGAAATTCTTTAAGAAAGACAAGAAGAAGGAACCTACATGTTATGAATGCAATCAGCCAGGGCATTACAAATCTGAATGTCCCAGACTCAAGAAGAAGGACCAAGTAGACAAATCAGATAAGAAGAAAGGAAAAGAAAAGAAGTTCAGAAGATTCAAGAAGAAGGCTATGGCAGCAACTTGGGATAATGAAGATGCTACCAGCTCAGAATCCTCCAGCTCGGAATCTGATGAAGAAGAAAAGGCAAATCTAGCCCTCATGGCAGGACTAGAATAAGTAAATTCAGAAACATCTTTTACTTCTTGTTCTGAATCTGATTCTGATAACATCGAAGATGCATTTAATGAACTTTATGAAAAATACAAATCAGTAGTAAAACAAATGAAGATAGTGAAGTTAAACTTAATAAACCAAGAAAAGAGCAACACCTTTCTTAAAAAGGAAACAGAAAGATTAAACCAAAATCTAAATGAAACCAAAAGAGCTAATGAGTTAATTTGTGAAGATTTGAAAAATAAAAATAACAAAATTCTAGAATTAGAATCAGATCTAAACTTACTCAAGAATGAAGAAAAATTAGTGGAAGAAAATAACTATCTGAAAGCTACCATTGAAAAAATTTCTAATTGCAAAACCTCACTATTTATTAGAATCAACGGTTCTAGGTCTAGTAAAAAGAAATATGGATTAGGATACACACCTCCACATAATGAAGAAGAAACTATTTATCCTGAAGTTTATCCAACACCTAAATTTGTACCAGAAAAGAACATAAAAAATTCCAAAAAGGTAAATCAGCATAACTACAAACCGAAACAGAAGTTCAGCAACAATGTGCAGAAGAAAAATGCTTTCAATTTGTGTTGTACTCATTGCAATCAATTAGGACACACTGTTAGCACATGCACCACTAGACATTTAAGATGGATTCCTAAAACTAACCATCATGGACCCAAGAAAATTTGGGTACTAAAAGTTACAACTTAGCCTATTTTGCAGGGTCAGCTGAGGGCATCCAAATGGTATTTGGATAGTGGATGCTCAAGGCATATGACAAGAGATAGGAAGCTTTTCACCAGTTTTAGAGAAGAATCTGGTCAAGTAACTTATGGAGATAATGGAAAAGAGAAAGTACTAGGATGTGGAACAATTGGTACTAAAGAAAAGAACCTAATTGAAGATGTTATGTATGTAGAAGGTTTGAAGCACAACCTGATCAGTATTAGTCAACTATGTGATAAAGGGCACTTAGTAAGTTTTCAGAATGACAAATGTATAATTCAAAAGGACAACAAGATTGTCTTTGAAGCATAAAGAGTGAAGAATCTGTACACATTGCAACTAGCAGAGTTAAAAGAAGTAAATCTGTGTCTAGCCACTACCAAAAGTGATGAGTCTGATCTATGGCACAGAAGACTTGGTCATGCTAGCACGTCAGTAATCAAGAAATTGATAAGGCATGATTTGGTTGAAGGACTTGATGACCAGTCTGTCCCCATGTAATTTTAATTAATTACATATATATATATATATTGATGATTAACAAAACCAAACAAAAGTTTATCAATTATATCTAATGAATATTTCATAAGTCTTAAGTACAGGAAAAATACCCAGGTCAATCAAGCCAATAAAGGTATGCATTACTTCTCTGAAGCCTTAATCTCTTCAACATGATATTTCTCTAAGTCCATATCGACTTCTATTAAAGGCCATAACGATTTCTTTATAAGCATATCGATTTCAATAGAATTATCATAACGATTTCCTTTCTGGCTGAAAAGTCATGTTGTTTCAAACAAATCGATGCCGTAACGATTCTATAAGTGATCCCAACGATTTTCTTATAAGACTGAAAAGTCATGTTGTTTCAAACAAATCGACGTCATAACGATTCTATAAGTGATCGCAACGATTTCCTTATAGACTGAAAAGTCATGTTGTTTCAAACAAGTCGATGTCACAACGACTCTATAAGTTCCCGTAAACGACTTCTTTAGAGCCGTAACGACTTGCTCGTCACAACGACTCTATAAGTTACCGTAACGATTTCTTTAGAGCCCGTAACGACTTGCCTGTCGCAACGACTCTATAAGTTATCGCAACGACTTCTTTAGAGCCCGTAACGACTTGCTCGTCACAACGACTCTATAAGTTACCGTAATGATTTCTTTAGAAACTCGTAACGACTTGCGTGTCATAATGACTCTATAAGTTATCACAACGATTTCTTTAGAAAGCGCAACGACTTGCTTGCTGTAACGATTTCACAAGTTATCGCAACAATTTCTTTAGAACTCGCAACGACTTGCTTATTGTAACGACTTCATAAGTTACCATAACAATTTCTTTAGAGTTCATAACGACTTGATAAGTATTCATAACGATTTCTTTAGAATTCACAACGACTTGCTTTGTATAATGATTTGTTAAGTATCTCACATCGATTTCTTCAGAAGCACAACAATTTGCTTTGTGCAACGATTCATTAAGTGTTCATGATATATCTTCTGTCACATAACGATTTGCTATGACTCATAACGATTTCATAAGTCATATAGTCATCGATTTCATATCTTGATATCTTATTCATCTTAAAAAGCGTTGACTAGTCAAAGTCCACGAAGACATCTCTCTGACGCTTTTGCATTTATGAGATCTGAACGTATCTCTGCATGCATGCAGACCATATCATCCTTTATCGTGCCTACTCTGATAACGTCTTTTAGACTTAAGCTATTTGGCATTACTATTTTCATGTCTATTGCTACTGACGTTGACTGACATCAGAGACAGCTTAGCTGTCTGCTATTTGAGATTGACATTTGTGCAGACCTCTGAACTAGCTTCATGGTACAACGTTAAACAAAATAGAAGCCAACGGATATTTCTGAAGATCTCATCTCTTTGCGTGCTCAAGTGATCAAAAGACTGTTGACTGGAAGCTTCCAAGACTTCAGATGTCATTCAGTCTAACGACTACTCAAAAGAGAGACAACGGACACTTCAACGTCTACATTTCAAATTGAAGATATAAATTCAAGTCAGAAGAACAGAAGAAACATAGATCGCGCATTCAAGCATTCAAATTCTTCTGAAGAAAGTCTAGAGCCAAGAACCTTCATTCCACTTAGCTTTTGCTCTTTTGCTCTCCACTAGTTTGTGAAAATCTTGAGAGAGCCTGTATAGTTCTGAGAGTGTGCCTTGTTCAAATCTCTTTGCTCTCAGTTCTAGTTGCTTCAGATCCCTGCTTATCAAAAGCTTGATCTAGGGGCTTGAATTTCATTCACTCTCTTTGTGTTGTTCCCTTCGGGTGTGAAGGAAGACCTGGTGGTATCCAGGGTGGTGTTCCCTTCGGTTGTGAAGGAAGACCTGGTGTGGTATCCAGGGTGTTGTTCCCTTCGGTTGTGAAGGAAGACCTGGTGTGGTATCCAGGGTGTTGTTCCCTTCGGTTTTGAAGGAAGACCTAGTGTGGTATCCAGGGTGTTGTTCCCTTCGGATGTGAAGGAAGACCAGCTGAGCTGGGTGTTGTAGCGTCCTTAGGGGGACTGTACCCTAGTTAGTGAAATCATGAGTTGTTGCTCAGGGACTGGACGTAGGACTCCTAAGGAAAGGAGGTCCGAACCAGGATAAACCTTGTGTTGTGTGATTGTCTTCTTTGTGTGTTTGTTATTTAAACTAACTGTCACTAACCTACTTCGAAGAACGTTTGTGTGAATGTTTTTAGTTACAGGTATCTTCTAGATTAATTTTTAAAGACCCATTCACCCCCCCTCTGGGCTCGTCAACTGGGCAACAAGTGGTATCAAAGCAAGTCTCTTCGACAAAGAAAGGATCCAACGATCTGAAGAGTAAAGATCCATGGCAGCCTAAGGTAACTTTGAAGGTCAGTCTGTCAACCGACCCCCTCTCTTCGATGGTGAAGATTATCCTTACTGGAAGACCAGAATGGAATACTTTCTACAAGGGCACGACTATCAAATTTGGTCCATAGTAGAAGAAGGTGATATGTTAGTCACAAATGAGAAAGCACAATGGACAGATGATGACAGGAAGAAAATTTCCTTGAATTGCAAAGCTAAGAGCATCCTTTGCTGTGCTTTGAGTAAGAAGGAATTCAACCGAGTTTCAGCCTACAAATCCTCAATGGAAATGTGGAAAAAGCTCAGGATTACTTATGAAGGTACAGACAAAGTAAAGGAGACAAGAATCGATATTCTTATCACTCAGTATGAAAGATTTCAGATGCAGTCAGGTGAGTCAATCACTCAAATGTTCAGTCGATTCACCGATATCACCAATGGTTTGCCAGTCTAGGGAAGACTTATGAGATTGCAGATATGGTAAGGAAAATTCTTAGATCCTTGCCATCCTCGTGGACACCAAAGGTCACAGCTATAGAAGAAGCTAATGACCTGAAGAGAATGTCAGTAGAGAAGCTCATTGGGTCTCTCATGGCCCATGAGATCAACATGGAAAGGCTAGGAGAGTCATCCAGCAGAAAGAAGCACTCCAATGCTTTGAAAGCAGAAGAAGATTCACCAGAAGCCAGCTCAAATGAAAGTGAAAGTGATGAGGACAGTGAAAATGAAGAAGCAATGCTATCTAGGAGATTGCAACGGATCTTGGCCAAGAAGAAAAAGTTTCAATCTGGCAGAAGGCACTTCAAGAAAGACAAGGACCTGAAAAAATCAGATGGTAAAGAAATGAAGAAAGGAGAAACCATCTGCTACGAATGTAAAAAGCCTGGACACATCAAAGCTGATTGTCCAAAATTTAAGAAACCAGAATTCAGAAAGAAGGAGAGCTCCAAGAAGTTCAGAAAGTATAAGAAGAAACAATGGCAGCAGCATGGGAGAACAGTAGTGACTCAGACAGTGAGTCAAGCTCATGCAGCGATGAAGAAGAAGCCAACTTGGCCTCATGGCAAATGTTGATGAAAAGGTAACCTCTGACTCCTCCTTCGATTCATGTAATGATTCTGATTCAGATAACTTAGAGGAAGCATTTAATGATTATACAAAGAAGTAACTAAACTCTTAAAAGCAAGTAGGAAAAACAATACTTGTTTAGAAAACACTAATTCTGATTAAAAACAGAAAATGAAGAAATAGAAAAACAAACAATCGAACTTAAAAGAAGAAACGAATTACTCTGTGAAGTTTTAAAAGATAAAAATAAACAAATAACAAAACTGGAAAAACAGGAAAGTGTAGATGAATTAAGAAAAGAAATTAAAAACTTAAATGAAGAAAATGATAAATTATCTAGCACATTAGAAAAATTCACCAATGGTAAAAACTCCCTCATATTAAAAGGTGCTAGAAGATCAGGTAAGAAGAAAAGTGGATTAGGATATACACCCCCAGATAATGAAGAAACCATAGTTCATCCTAAAACATATCCAACACCAAAATTTGTACCTGAACAAGATATAGCATACAAAGCTAATTTCAAATATATAGAAAAGTAACTAAATTATCTTGCTGTAGTCACTGCAACAAGTTAGGACATATCATAACTACATGCCCAACAAGACATAAGAAATGGATAATAAAAGGCAAAATCAATGATACTAACCCATCAGGACCCAAAAGAATTTGGGTACCTAAAACTTGATGTTTTTATTTCAGGACATCTCTCGAGCATTCAAATGGTATTTGGATAGTGGGTGCTCAAGACACATGTCAGGAAACCAGAAGTTATTTTCTCATCTCCAAGCTGAAGAAGGAACAGTCACTTATGGAGATAATGGGAAAGGAACAGTGATAGGCAGTGGCTTTGTGAATAACAAAGGAAAAACAGTCATAGAAGATGTGTTATTAGTCAAGGGATTGAAGCACAATCTCATTAGCATCAGTCAGCTGTGTGACAGAGGCCATCATATCAAGTTTCAGGAGTCAAAGTGCAGCATAGTAAAGGATGAAGCAGTCATCTTTGAAACAAATAGAGAAAAGAATATGTATGTGCTCTACCTTGAAGAACTCAAAGAGCAAAATGTTTGTTTAACAGTAAGTAAAGACAAGTCTACAGAATTATGGCATAGACGACTTGGACATTGCAGCATAGATGGCATGAGAAAACTGCTGAAGAAGAATCTTGTGGAAGGTCTACCTAAGGTTAGTACAAAATTGGATGGTGTATGTAAACCTTGTGCTAAGGGAAAGCACACCAAAGGCTCCTTCAAGTCAAAGACGGTGGTGACCACCTCAAAACCCTTAGAGCTCCTTCATATGGATCTATTTGGGCCAATGAGGACTACCAGTCTTGGAGGAAAGAATTTTGGATTTGTCATAGTTGATGACTACTCAAGATTCACATGGGTATCATTCCTAGAGCATAAAGATGACGCCTTTGAAAACTTCATCAGGTTCAGTAAGAAAGTCCAGAAAGATCAGAAGTTCATCATTGTGTCTATCCGATCAGATCATGGTGGTGAATTTCAAAATAAAAAGTTTGCTAGATTCTGTGATGGTCAGGGAATTGAGCATAATTTCTCAGCACCAAGGACACCACAACAAAATAGTATTGCTGAGAGAAAGAACAGAACCCTATTGGATATGGCAAGAACTATGCTCTCAGAATATGATCTGCAAAGATATTTTTGGGCTGAAGCAGTCAACACAGCAAGCTACATTATCAACCGAGTAATGATCAGGCCAATCCTGAAAAAGACTGCATATGAACTATTCAAAGGGAAGAAGCCAAAGATCAGCCACTTCAGGACTTTTGGATGTCCTTGCTTCATTCACAACAATGGAAAAAGGGACATTGGTAAGTTGGATGCCAAATCAGATGAAGGCATCTTTATGGGGAAGTAGATAGTGACAATGATGATGCAGATGAACTGTCCAAGAAACTAAAAGATACATCAATTGAGGACAATGATGATCCACCTCTAGAAGAATTGCAACAAGAAGAAGTTACTCATGAAAACCTTCTAAAGGAGTGGAGATACAAGAAAGATCACCCACTTGAGAATATTATTGGTGATCCATCCATAGGGGTAAGAACAAGAGGTAATGTTATTCCTTGTGATTACCTAGCTTTTGTTTCTCAAATAGAGCCTAGGACAGTCAATGAAGCTCTTTCTGATGAATCTTGGATAGTAGCCATGCAAGATGAATTGAATCAATTCAAGAGAAACCAAGTATGGTCACTTGTTCCTAGACCATCAGACCATCCAGTCATTGGCACCAAATGGGTGTTCAGAAATAAACTGGATGAAACTGGTGCAATCTTAAGAAATAAGGCCAGATTGGTAGCTCAAGGCTATTCTCAAGAGGAAGGCATAGATTTCGATGAAACCTATGCATCTGTAGCTAGACTTGAGGTCATTAGAATATTACTTGCATGTGCATCTGCTTTGAACTTGACATTATTTCAAATGGATGTTAAATCCGCATTTTTAAATGGTTTTATAAAAGAGGAAGTTTATGTGGAACAACCTCCGGGTTTTGATGACACAGAATTTCCCAATCATGTTTTCAAACTTCATAAGGCATTATATGGTTTAAAACAGGCACCTAGAGCCTGGTATGAAAGGCTTAGCTCTTTTCTTTTAAACCATGGTTTCAGTAGAGGTCAAGTAGATAGTACCCTTTTCATAAAGTCAAAGGTCAAACACATTCTATTAGTCTAAATTTATGTAGATGATATTATCTTTGGGTCTACTGATGAATCCCTTTGCAAGTACTTTGAAAAGTTGATGCAGGGAGAATTTGAAATGAGCATGATGGGAGAACTTAATTACTTCCTTGGATTACAAATCAAACAAGGAAAGGAAGGAACTCACATCTGTCAAGAAAAGTACACAAAAGAATTCTTAAAGAAATTTGGATTCGAAAATACCAAGCCACTGTCAACACCGATGAGCACATCAACAAGGATGGACAGTGACAAAGATGGTAAGAAAGTAGATTAAAAGATCTACAGAGGTATGATTGGTTCACTACTTTATTTAACATCTAGTAGACCAGATATACTATTTAGTGTATGCATGTGTGCTAGATATCAAGCTGATCCTAAAGAATCACATTTAATTTCGGTGAAAAGAATATTTAGATATTTAGCAAGATCTCATGACTTAGGTCTATGGTATCCAAACATTGTGAAATTAACTTAGTAGGTTACTCTGATGCTGACTATGCTGGATGCAAATTAGATAGAAAAAGCACCAGTGGTGGTTGTCAATTTCTTGCAGGATGTTTAATATCTTGGTCTTCAAAGAAACAAAATTCAGTAGTACTATCCACTGCTGAAGCTGAGTATGTAGCTGTTGGAAATTGCTGTACACAACTCTTATGGATAAAGCAACAACTTGAAGATTTCGGATTAAACATCAAATCCATCCCACTACTGTGTGACAACACCAGTGCCATTAATCTCACCAAGAATCCAGTTCAGCACTCAAGGACCAAACATATTGAGGTTAGATATCATTTTATTCGTGATCATGTTGCAAATGGAAATATTGAAATATCATTTATTGATACAAATGGCCAATTAGCAGACATTTTCACAAAAGCCTTACCTGAAGAGAGATTCACATCTCTTAGAAGGGAATTAGGCATGTGCAATTTGTGACAAAAAGTTTGCTTACAAATGGCACATTAAATTTCAGAATTAAGTAATTTTTTTCCCTCCATGGCGTTAAGCAAAAGAAATTCAAATTATTCTTTGTAACCGCTCTCTCATTGAAGTCGGTTTGAATAGTCAACACCTTTTGTCGTTTTCCACCGCCTTTTGGCGCCTCACTTTCCACATCGCATTAATTTATTCATAAAATCAATGGCAGAACGATTCGTATCTCATCGTCTACCTTTTCCCCTTTTCATCCTGTCGCATGAGCCGATGCCCTAACAACTCATATCTCAACCCTCTGCAAATTTGAACCTTCCTCCTCCTTCCCGCAAAATTTCTTGAGGATTCCTTCTCTTCCCCTTCCGTTTCAACCCTCCAGAGACTTTCCCACCTGAATCCATGGCCGCACCAGTCATCGTCGGCAGTTTGGGTGGCTACAGCGCCGAGTTTCTCACTCCTGAGCAGCAGGAGAGGTTTACCTTTGTGAAGAAGAAGCTCTGTGGAAATAAAGAAGTCGATGTTGCTAATCTGAGGAAAAATGGAATGAGCAGTGTGGTAGATTTGATCAATCAGATGCAGTGGACAGGAGTCTCCACCTTTTCAGAGGTCAGTTATCCGGACTTGGTAAAAGCTTTCTTCGTGTGTATGAGAACAGAGGAAGATGGGTCCCTAGTCTCTTCAGTAAAGGGAACCCTGATTAGAATAGACCCTGAGTTGCTGAAGATGCTGTTTGATGTGAAGACTTCCGGATTTAGTGGGGTTCACACCGTGGATGCCCAAGTGAAAGGTTTGGAAATTGTAGGGCCAGACTTCAAGCTAAGGGATGGCAAGCTGGATATAAATCAACTAACTACTTTCAACCGCCTCCTTCACTTTATTGTGTGTCAAATCTTAGTTCCCAGAAGTGCAACTTTTTCATCTTGCACAAAGGCCGACTCAGACATGATGTATTGGGCCATTCAAAATAAGGAGATAAATATGGCCGTAGTGATGATGGAAAGAATGAAATTTGCCAGAGATCAGATTTGGGACACCAAGAGCAAGTTAAATGTGTCCCTGCCCTATGCCCACCTACTTACCAAGATCTTCAAACACTTCGGTGTTGATCTTTCTGGGGCAGTTGTAGAGAAAATGGGCCAAGCAATCAGGTCCAGGAACCTGAAGAAGAGTGACTTCTCTGTGGAAAATGGTGTCTAGTTCAAGGCTTCAGTTGCTGAAGGCGAAGCCATCATTGAAGACACCTCAGTTGTTCATCAAGAGATGGGATCAGCAGATATGACTCCAGAATTGCCAGTGGAATCAGTTTCAGCTCCAGCAGTTGGAGCAGCAGAATCATCAGGCCCCTCTTTAGCAGAAGCTCTGTCTGAAATTGCAGTGGAAGAAGAAAGGATATCAGCACCAGCTTCAGAATTTCCAGAAGAATCAGCTCAAATCTTTGCAGAAAGGAGAATTAAGGATATTCTCCCAGAGGACATTTTTCCAGTTGAGGACCCACTACCCTCAATTGTAGTTGCATCTATTCTTTCAGACATTATTGATTCAATTCCTTTCACCTCTAGTGCTCCCGAAACCAGTGGCAGAGTTGCAGAAGAGGCTGTGGCATCAGGCCACATTGTAACCAATGGAAGATGTTCAAGTAGAGGTAGAGCACCCAGCTGCTCAAGGTGACTCTGTGATGGAAGATGCTCCCATTCAGGGGGAGCAAGTATCAAATGAAGAAGATGCTCCTATTGAGGGGGAGCCATCAAAAGAAGGTTCAGCAGAAACAACTCTAGTTGTTGATGGTCAGGAGGAAAGGCATGGAGATTCTCCAAATTTGGATGACAGAGAAGGAGAGACTGTAAGCTCTTCGAGCTTAGATGATGATCAACCTCCTCCAGCAAAAGAAGGCAAGAAGAAAGGAAAAGAAGTTGCCTCTGAAGTTCTTCTCCTAGCTGATTCACCTTTTGAGAGGCAGGTCAAGCAGAAAATTGTCATAAATTTGAAGCCAGTGATTGAAAGGCTGAATGTACAAGGTGAGCTATTATGTACTCTCCAATCAAATGTAAATTCTATATTTCTAAGCCAAGCTTCAGCCAACAAAGAATTAGGACAAATCAGAAATGCTATGAAATGGTTTAATAAGGAGATGAGCAGCATGAAAGGCATGCTCTCGGATATTATCAAGGCAGTTGGAGTTCAAGCTCCTCCTCCTCCAGAAGCAGTAGCAGCACCAGAAGTAGCAGTAGCACCAGAAGCAGCAGCAGCACCAAAAGAGGTAGGACCAACAGGGCCAGCTGATCAGGTTGAAGGGCCAACAGGGCCATCTGAGCAAGGGTCAAGGCCATCAGGGCCATTGGAGAGTGAGTCTGTGCAGATAGAGGCAGAAGAGTTCTTGGCATCCAAGCCCCCAGCTCCCTCTTCTCCCTCTCACACACCTATTCCTCCAACTCCACCCTTAGCTCCTACAGCACCTCCTGCTCCTCAAACATTCAAGAAGCCTCAATCTAGACCAATTTCTTCTCCTACACCATTTCAGTCCACCTCATCTCCTGCCTCCTCTACTTCCATTCCTTCTCCTCCTATACATGAGGCCCCTCCAGCATCCTCAGCTGGAGCATCCTCCTCCTCCTCTGGTCCCTCCCTTGGACCAATTGATGACCTTCCTACTACTTCCCACTCTTTTCTTCATCCTACTCCTCCACCCTCTTTCATCACTATCATACCTGAAAGAGCCCAACTTAACTCTCCCTTTATGGAACAAATAAAGGATGAGTTTGAGGAAGGGATCCTCAGGTCTGTGTTGAAGGTTGGGGAACATGTTCATAGGGCAGACCCTTCTAGTCCTGCCCCCAAGAAGAGGAAGCTTACTTCTACTTCCTCCCACTCCTCTGAACCCAAATACCCACCTTTGTGGTTTTCTCTCACAGTGGACAACAAACATCCCTCACTGTACAGAGAATATCTCTCAAAGGTTGTTTTTGCAACCATCATTAACCTTCCATTTCTTGATCTCACAGATCATTTGCACACCATTCTACCCTACACTTCTCTTTCCAAATCTGAAAAATCCAAAATCTTCTCTCTTGCCCACTCCAAATCTGAAGAGCAGTGGGGCAAAGGTCACAAGGATCTCCTAAAGAAATTCATTCTTGCCAAATCTGCTAGATTCCCTCCAAGGGACCACTCCCTGACCCTATCAGAGTGGTTCAGGATCTATCATAGAGAACTTTGGGCACCCTATATTCAAAAGGAAATCAAAATGATCAGGCACCTCATGCTATTCAATAACTACAGATATATTCATAGACTTCCAGAGGTTCAGCTCAGTCAGTTCAAAAGGGCCATTTCAGCTCTAACTCCGGATATCTCTCAAACTTCAGATGTTCAGGTAGATTTTGCTACCCTCCAAGTACCTGAAGAGATAGTCCTTCCTCAAATTCACTTTCTAGTTATGGAGTCCTCTATAAGATCCATCATCTTTGAACATTTTTCCAGAGTAATGGGCAGAATTAAAGTTCAGAAAGGCTGCCTGGTTGCTTTTTCTAGATTCCTGTTTAGGGAATATCACCAGGGGCATGTAAGTGCTGAAGTTCTAGCCCCTATTCTGTCTGAATGTGAAAGGCTGACATCTTCTGAATGGTCCAAGTTCTACCCCCTGTCAGCTCAGCAACTATTTGAAATCAATGAAGTTCAGGCCAGAGAAGGCAAACCAGCTATTTCTCCAGCTACTTTCCTAGATATGAACTCCATTCATCTTGTTGATGACCCCTTCAAGGTCTGGGAGGAAAGATACAAAGTGTATGTGGCTATGCACAAAGCTCTTAGAGATAACCACAACCATTATCCTGTCACCATGGACCAATTCCTCACCTGTGCCAGCTTTGGGACTCGTCGATTTCTCAAGATGAACATGGACAAGAATGCATATGCTGACCTTCTCTATCAGCACCTAGATCTTCATCTCAAAAGGATGGCTTCCACCATGGGACCCTCCTACTCTGTATCCTTTGGAGTCTTCAAAACTCTTTTTGAAGAGCAGGAAGCACAGGCATGGGAAACCATCTCCCATTTTGCCTCTCTTCTGTCTCCTGCCTTCTATTTACCAGTACCTCCACAAAGTTAATGAAATGACCTTCTTTGTATACTCCTGTTCTCTTTCTCTCTTCTTTCTTTGTCGAAGTTTGTCTTTTTGCTCAATGACAAAAAGGGGGAGAAAATTAGCATGTCTGAAATACAATTTTTTTTTAAGGGGAGAAAATTAGCATGGCATATCTTTAGACTGATTTTAGATATTTTTCATCCATGCTTATTGTTCAGTTTTGTCATCACCAAAAAGGGGGAGATTGATGACCAGTCTGTCCCCATGTAATTTTAATTAATTACATATATATATATATATATGATGATTAACAAAACCAAACAAAAGTTTATCAATTATATCTAATGAATATTTCATAAGTCTTAAGTACAGGAAAAATACCCAGGTCAATCAAGCCAATAAAGGTATGCATTACTTCTCTGAAGCCTTAATCTCTTCAACATGATATTTCTCTAAGTCCATATCGACTTCTATTAAAGGCCATAACGATTTCTTTATAAGCATATCGATTTCAATAGAATTATCATAACTATTTCCTTTCTGGCTGAAAAGTCATGTTGTTTCAAACAAATCGATGCCGTAACGATTCTATAAGTGATCCCAACGATTTTCTTATAAGACTGAAAAGTCATGTTGTTTCAAACAAATCGACGTCATAACGATTCTATAAGTGATCGCAACGATTTCCTTATAAGACTGAAAAGTCATGTTGTTTCAAACAAGTCGATGTCACAACGACTCTATAAAGTTCCCGTAAACGACTTCTTTAGAGCCCGTAACGACTTGCTCGTCACAACGACTCTATAAGTTACCGTAACGATTTCTTTAGAGCCCGTAACGACTTTCCTGTCGCAACGACTTTATAAGTTATCGCAACGACTTCTTTAGAGCCCGTAACGACTTGCTCGTCACAACGACTCTATAAGTTACCGTAACGATTTCTTTAGAAACTCGTAACGACTTGCGTGTCATAATGACTCTATAAGTTATCGCAACGATTTCTTTAGAAAGTGCAACGACTTGCTTGCTGTAACGATTTCACAAGTTATCGCAACGATTTCTTTAGAACTCGCAACGACTTGCTTATTGTAATGACTTCATAAGTTACCATAACGATTTCTTTAGAGTTCATAACGACTTGATAAGTATTCATAACGATTTCTTTAGAATTCACAACGACTTGTTTTGTATAATGATTTGTTAAGTATCTCACATCGATTTCTTCAGAAACACAACAATTTTCTTTGTGCAACGATTCATTAAGTGTTCATGATATATCTTCTGTCACATAACGATTTGCTATGACTCATAACGATTTCATAAGTCATATAGTCATCGATTTCATATCTTGATATCTTATTCATCTTAAAAAGCGTTGACTAGTCAAAGTCCACGAAGACATCTCTCTGACGCATTTGCATTTATGAGATCTGAACGTATCTCTGCATGCATGCAGACCATATCATCCTTTATCGTGCCTACTATGATAACATCTTTTAGACTTAAGCTATTTGGCATTACTATTTTCATGTCTATTGCTACTGACGTTGACTGACATCAGAGACAGCTTAGCTGTCTGCTATTTGAGATTGACATTTGTGCAGACCTCTGAACTAGCTTCATGGTACAACGTTAAACAAAATAGAAGCCAACGGATATTTATGAAGATCTCATCTCTTTGCGTGCTCAAGTGATCAAAAGACTGTTGACTGGAAGCTTCCAAGACTCTAGATGTCATTCAGTCTAACGACTACTCAAAAGAGAGACAATGGACACTTCAACGTCTACATTTCAAATTGAAGATATAAATTCAAGTCAGAAGAACAGAAGAAACAGAGATCGCGCATTCAAGCATTCAAATTCTTCTGAAGAAAGTCCAGAGCCAAGAACCTTCATTCCACTTAGCTTTTGCTCTTTTGCTCTCCACTAGTTTGTGAAAATCTTGAGAGAGCCTGTATAGTTCTGAGAGTGTGCCTTGTTCAAATCTCTTTGCTCTCAGTTCTAGTTGCTTCAGATCCCTGCTTATCAAAAGCTTGATCTAGGGGCTTGAATTTCATTCACTCTCTTTGTGTTATTCCCTTCGGGTGTGAAGGAAGACCTGGTGGTATCCAGGGTGGTGTTCCCTTCGGTTGTGAAGGAAGACCTGGTGTGGTATCCAGGGTGTTGTTCCCTTCGGTTGTGAAGGAAGACCTGGTGTGGTATCCAGGGTGTTGTTCCCTTCGGTTGTGAAGGAAGACCTGGTGTGGTATCCAGGGTGTTGTTCCCTTCGGGTGTGAAGGAAGACCAGCTGAGCTGGGTGTTGTAGCGTCCTTAGGGGGACTGTACCCTAGTTAGTGAAATCCTGAGTTGTTGCTTAGGGACTGGACGTAGGACTCCTAAGGAAAGGAGGTCCGAACCAGGATAAACCTTGTGTTGTGTGATTGTTATTTAAACTAACTGTCACTAACCTACTTCGAAGAACGTTTGTGTGAATGTTTTTAGTTATAGGTATCTTCTAGATTAATTTTTAAAGACCTATTCACCCCCCCTCTAGGCTCGTCAACTCGGCAACAGGACTTCCCAAATTGAAGCTCAGAAATCATGAAATATGTTCAGCCTGTGCAAAGGGAAAGCAGACCAAGACCTCTTTTCAGTCTAAAACAATTGTTACAACTTCCAAGCCATTGGAACTAATTCACATGGATTTGTTTGGACCAATGAGGACAGTCAGTCTTGGTAGAAAATTGTATGGCTATGTGCTTGTTGATGATTATTCAAGGTATACTTGGGTATCATTTTTAGAAGCCAAATCTGAAGCTTTCCAAGCATTTCTGAAGTTCAGCAAAGTAGTTCAGAAAAATCAGAAATTTCAGATCACAAGTCTCAGGTCAGATCATGGTGGTGAATTCAAAAATGAAGATTTTCTGGAGTTCTGTGAGGAAAATGGAATTGAACACAACTTCTCAGCTCCAAGAACACCCCAACAAAATGGAGTAGCAGAAAGAAATAACAGAACACTGTTGGACATGGCCAGAACAATGCTAAATGAGTATAATTTACCAAAGTACTTCTGGGCAGAAGCAGTAAATACAGCTTGCTACATCATCAACAGATGTATGATCAGACCCATTCTGAAGAAAACACCATATGAGCTATACAAGGATAAGAAGCCAAATATCAGCCATCTCAGACCCTTTGGTTGTAAGTGTTTCATTTTAAATAATGGTAAGGATAATCTAGGAAAATTAGATGCTAAAAGTGATGAAGGCTTTCTGTTAGGATATGTTTCAAAACCTAGAGGCTATAAGGTATTTAATAGAAAAACCTTAACAATAGAGCAATCAGTTCATATATTATTTGATGAAACTAACCCTTCCATCAAAAAGATAAAAGGAGAAGAAGAAGAATGTGTTGATGATCTCTGCAGGAACCTTGAGAAGGCTTCTCTTGAAGAAGGAAAAGAAGAAGAAGTAGAAGATCCTCCATTAGAAAATCTTCAACAATAAGAAGAATCACAAGAAGGACTACTTAGAGATTTGAGGTACCATCGGGACCATACTGGAGAAAACATTATAGGTGATCCTCAATCCAGGATAAGAACAAGAGGTATGCAAATTCCTTGTGACTTCTTTGCATTAGTTTCACAAATTGAGCCTAAGACAATCAATGATGCACTGGTGATGAATCATGGATCCTTGCTATGCAAGAAGAGCTTAATCAGTTCAAACGTAGTGAAGTTTGGACCCTTGTGCCTAGACCTACTGATCATCCAGTTATTGGAACCAGATGGGTTTTCAGAAATAAAATGGATGAATCAGGGGTAATTACTAGGAACAAAGCTAGACTTGTAGCTCAAGGATATTCCCAAGAGGAAGGCGTAGACTTTGATGAAACCTATGCTTCAGTAGCTAGATTAGAGGCAATGAGAATTTTATTGGCTTATGCTTGCTCTCTTAATATCAATTTATTTCAGATGGATGTTAAAAGTGCTTTTCTGAATGGTTTTATTAAAGAAGAAGTATACGTTGAGCAACCACCTGGTTTTGAAGATAGTAAGTTTCCTGATCATGTTTTCCGTTTAAAGAAAGCACTATATAGTCTGAAACAAGCACCAAGAGCTTGGTATGAAAGATTAAGTGCTTATCTTATATCACATGATTTTATAAGAGGAAAAGTAGACAACACTCTATTTATAAAGAAATTTTCAAATGGAATCTTAATTGTACAAATCTATGTTGATGACATTATCTTTGGCTCTACTAATGAATCACTCTGCAAATTCTTTGAAAACTTGATGCAAAGTGAGTTTGAAATGAGCATGATGGGTGAACTTAATTATTTCCTTGGATTGCAAATCAAGCAAACCAAAGAAGGAACTCACATCTGTCAAACCAAATACATTTCAGATCTACTGATTAAATATGGTTTTGACAAATGTAAGCCCTTAGGAACACCTATGAGCTCAAGCATTAAGTTAGACAGTGATCCTCTTGGCAAAAAGGTAGACCAAAAGACCTATAGAGGAATGATAGGATCACTGCTCTATCTCACTGCAAGTAGACTAGATATAATGTTTAGTGTTTGTCTCTGTGCAAGATTCCAAGCTGATCCAAAAGAATCTCATGTTCTTGCAGTAAAAAGAATTTTCAGATATCTTATCAATTCTAGTAACTTAGGCCTATGGTATCCTAGATGCTCTGATTTCAAGTTGATTGGTTATAGTGATGCTGACTATGCTGGATGCAAATTGGATAGAAAAAGCACCAGTGGTACATGTCAAATTCTTGCAAGTTGTTTGATATCTTGGTCTTCTAGAAAGCAGAATTTAGTGGCTTTATCCACTACAGAAGCTGAATATATTGCAGCTGGAAGTTGCTGTACTCAACTCCTGTGGATCAAGCATCAATTAGAAGACTATGGTCATCAGCTTCAAGATATTCCAATGCTTTGCGACAACACAAGTGCTATAAATTTAACAAAGAATCCAATCCAGCACTCAAGAACCAAGCATATTGAGGTTAGACATCATTTCATCAGGGACCATGTAAGTAATGGAAATATTTCTCTTGAATTTGTTTCTACAGAAAATCAATTAGCAGATATTTTTACAAAACCTCTCCCTGAAGATAGGTTTACTTCAATAAGAAGAGAAATAGGTATGTGCAACCCTGATTAAACTCCTAAAGTAGTGTTCGAATTGCATTGATAAGAATTTCTGTGAACTGTTTGTGGAAAATCTATCGCGAAAATCGCTGTCCTACTTTCGACTTATGCATTCGATTCATGAAGCAATATATTCGATTCATGTTATAATGATGTATTCGACTGATGCAGTCAAATACCTAATTCGATTCATTAAGATATTTAAAAAAAAAAACGACGCTCATAATTTATTTGTAATTAATTATTTGGGGTAACTGACACCTCATTTAAGGCGCATCCCTTCGTAATTAAACGATCAAATCAATCATTGCATCCATTCATCCTGAAATCAAGCACCAGTTACCTTTTTTTTATATAAGAAAACCCCTTCTCCTTTCAAAACACCCGTTTGAAACCCTCCTTCGACTCACCTATCTTCTTGCGTTCTTCGCGCCTTCACTGTACTCCGGCGAAGGACCCTTCAGGAACCATCTGAAACCTCACCTCTCCGGAAGAAAGGTAGGATCTTTCATCTCTACTGATCATTTCCTTCTCTCCTTTGAAGGTTTCCTGAGTTTCTTTTGTTTCTATCATCTAGATGGCTTCTCTTAGGACACACGAGTCTGTCCAGTTGACCCCAGACCAACTCCAGCGTCTTGCTAAGATTCCCATTTGCTCTGGAAAGGTTGTTGAGTTCTCTCACCAATCTGGAAGTCTGTCTTGGGTCGAAGAGACTTTGAACGCTATGGGGTGGACCAGAATCTGTCAGATTACTGAACCCTTTGTTGCAGATGCAGTCAGATCCTCTTATGCTTCACTGCAAGTCTCTGCTGGAAACTCTGTTGTAGGGTATGTTAAAGGCACCAAAATCATAATTTCTGAAGAGCTTTTGGTCAAGTTGCTGGATTGTCCCAACTCAGGGCATAGGCTTAGTGAGTTCATCCCTTTGGAAAAGCAAAATCTAGGGATTGTTGGCAACCTAGGAACCCTCAGCAAATGAGGACTTCAAGTCAATGCGTTGTCTGCTGGGAAAAGACTGATTCACTCTATAATTACCAATATCATTACCCCTAGAGCAAGAACTCATTCCTCTATTACTACTAGGGATGGTAATTTGTTATTCTGGGCAATTCAGAGGCATAAGGTGAATCTGCCAGCAGTTATTCTGGAGAAAATGATTGCTTCTAAAGATCTCCAAGAATCTCTCCCATATGGATCTCTACTTACTCTTATCTTCAAGAAATTCTCAGTGAATCTATCTAGAGAGATGTTTGTTGGAAACAAAGAAAAGATAGGCATTCTCACTCTGAGAAGAAGCAAGTATTCCTTGGTTGGTAAGAAGCAAAATTTATGGTACAAAAGTTCAGTCCCTGAGTGTGAACATGAGACATATCTTGATGAATCTTTTGTTTCTCTGCTCACACATGAAGCCCCTGCATTCGAAGTTCAGCATGATCCTCCCTCTATCTAGATCAGATCTGAAGAGTCCATTCCTGTGCAAGAGGATGTTCTACCATCCATTCCAGTCCAAGATGCTCCAGAGGACACCATCAATGATGTCCTAAGAGATCTCAGAGGCAAAAGAATCATTTCTAAAGATATTCCAGCCTCTTCCCCCCAAGATCACATCTTTGAAGAAAGAGAGCCCAACTACTCTCCTTCTCAGTTTGAGACCCGGCCAAGGTCTTAGGGGGAGAGCAACAATAGCCTAAATGACATTCTGGATTTGGTTAGAAGCCAGAATGAGAACATGTTAGTTCTCCACATGCAAGTTGTTCTGTTAGATACTAAGTTTGATAGCCTGTCTGAGGAAGTCAAGCAAATCAAGGATCTCTTATTGCAGTTGGTGTGCCAACCAGGCACCTCTAGGCCATCAGGGCCTTCCTCCTCACAGCAACCAGAAGAGACAGTGCCAGCTCAAGAGAAAGAACACCAAGCAGAACCTCAAGTACCTATACCTGAGGAACCAGATCTTGAGCAACCTGTCAAAGAACCAGCAGTTCAGGCTGAAGAGCAGCCTATTGAATCTGAGTAGCAGCAAGTTAAGCAGACCACTGAGTAGCAGGCTCAGTTGGCAGTAGTTGTGTTTAAACCCAGTAATCAGCAGCAGCAGTAGCAAGTGCTATAATCATAAAATCAGCTAGAAGAAGTGGCAACATCTGTAGAGGACCCTATGCAGAAAGCAGCAGCCAAGAGACCTCTCGAGCCCTCTCAAGATTGTCAGACTTTTAAGAGAAAGGTGAAGAGGAGATTAGTCAAGGATGGTGTTCCTGTCAAACCAATCCTCCCTTCTCCTTCTTCCAGAGCCACATCTCCCACTGCTACACCTGCACCTGAACCTGCTTCATCAGCACCACTATCTCCACACTCCTCCTTAGATCTACTTCTAGTAATCACTCCTGTAGATCACTTCAAACAGGATGCTAAATTCTCCATCTACCCCTTGAAATATCAAGTTGAACCTCTTGAAGAGTTCACCATGACTCTTTCAACTCAACCTCCTCATTTTTATTCTTCTCTTCCTACAGCCTCAAAATCTGACTCCAAGAAAACAATAATGCCTTTAGTTGAGATACTTCCTAGTATCCAACTGTCAGCCTCCAAAGGACCCAAATTGGGACACAAACCTTCCTCTCTACTTCCTCCATTTTGGTATGCCTTCACTCATCACTCTGAACAACACATGAATTTGTTCAGAGAATATCTTGCCATTAGAGCCTTTTTGGAAGTTCATGAGTTGCCAGATTTCACATTTGAACACTAGCTTCCTATTTTGATTCAAACTTCCCAACTTTCTATTTCTGATCTCCAACTCATATCTCGGAAGAGCCACTGCCTCACTCCCCAAGAATTTGTTGATCAATATCCTGAAGAGGCCGCCAAGTTCTTAGAAAATCAATCCAGAGCCCATCACTTGACAACTGCTCGGCAACTTTCTCTTAGATTTCATGCCCTTTTTGCAGAGCATCTCAGGGCCTCCCAGGCCAAGTATCTTGAACTCAGATCTTTCAATCATGAAAGATTCAAACTTGGATTGCATGATGTCTCTAAAGGACAATATGAGAATTTGCTCAGAGGGCAGAGAGAGATTATCCCTTCCATGACAGTGGCTTTACCGTCAGGACTTCATCCTCCTTTGGTAGGAGCAGTCTCCTACAGAAGAGAATTTGTTGAAACATTCTTTAATAGATTCCTCCGGATTTCTGCCAGATTCAAAATCAAATACAAATCTAAGCTCAGTTTCCAGAGGTTTATATTTATTCAGTTGTCAAAGAAATCCAAGCATCTCCTTGATATCCAGCTCAGTTTTGCTGAATCCGAAAGATTCACCCCTGAGCAATGGGAAGCAGCCTATCCATCCTACCACTCTCAGTGCCGAAAGATGAAACTCAACATCAATCAATTTCACTCAAAAGTTCTCATGGATTTCCATAAGAGTGTCACTCATCGTTGGGCTGAGGTGTACCTCATATACTATAAGGCTAAGGATGCAGCCATCTCACATGGCCTCTATTGGAATCTGACCTTCAACGAATTCCTCCAACTGGCATCCACCAAAAAATTTGTGCCTCTCCGAGTCAAGATGGACATTGACAAGTTTCACTACAAGATTGGTTGGTACAGGAGGCGCCACATTAAGTCTATCAAAAAATTACCCTCCACCAACCCAGCCTACAATGTTGATGATGCTCTCTTTGAACATTCCTTCAACAAGAATGAAGAAAAACTCTGGGAGCTTATCCAACCATTCCTGTAATTAATCCCTGCTTCTCTGTTGTTGCCTCGTTCAGCTAGAGTTTGAACTTTTTAGTTGTAATTTCTTATTTAAACCTGCTTGCTACTATGCACTGTTTGCCATTTTATAGATGCAATTTCTTCCTACATGTGAAATTCTCAAATGTTTTATCCTTTCTGTTAATGTCACAAAGGGGGAGAAAAAGGTATAAACATAGCATATGATACATATCTATTTAAAGATTTTTGTCATTAACAAAAATGGGGAGAATTGTTGAGCAACTACCTCTAAGAAATCTAATGACTTTCTTAGATTTTATAAAACTATGTTTTTTCTATGACAAATCTTTAAATATATGTTTATACCACAAAAATCCTTTTTCAGGAAAGAGTATCCTAAAATTTTCTAAGGCCATAACTATCTCTCAACATACTGAATCCGACTGCCATATTCAACTCCTTCAGAATAGCAGTCAGAAATCAAAGTCCACATTTTTTACATAAAATTCGACTCATACAGTCGAATACCTTTCTTAAGGATTCGACTCATACAGTCGAATGTCCTAGTCGAATGCCTTTGTTCTGCATTCGACTCATACAGTCGAATACCTTTGTTCTGCATTCGACTCATACAGTCGAATACCTTTATTCTGCATTCGACTCATACAGTCGAATATCTTTATTCTGCATTCGACTCATGACTTCGACTCTTACAGTCGAATGTCTGCTCTGTATTCGACTAATACCTTCAAATGCCTAAATCGAATACTTTAGAAATACTCAGTATTCAACTGTAGTCGAATCATATTGATCTCTCATGAGTCGAATCACTCTTACTTCTTCAATCGACTCATCTGTTCACATTCGACTACACTGACAAATTCTGTACTTTGTACTTTTCACACACTGTCAGTTCTATATGAACATCATCAAATCTAGCTTGTGTATTTTTAACAACAAGATTGCTGTATGCATATTATCTTAATAACTTCAAAAATTATTATTATATTTCTGACAGGATCTTGACACGAAAGCTCTCAAATTAATTATTCTGTGCTAAACATGTTCTGAAAAGTGTCTCCTTAAATTTCTCAGTACTGATGTCCCACTTTGCCTTATTAGCTTCACAAAGACACATAGCATTTATGTAAGACTCAGACGCATGGCATCTGACCATCTCACCTACCACTGACAGACCCATACTTTAACTTTTTGTCTGTCTATCTGCCATCTATAATACTGATGGGATACGAGGTTCCATACTTTGTACTGAACTTTTCTGACCCACCTACCATAAGTGTATGGAGATACGTTTTTCTTTTTGTCTTGTCCTTGCAGCAGGCATTTATTGAGCATATGTTTAGCATGCCTCTCCCTCAGCTATTTGCTACAAGAGCTTATCTTCTAGCTGTTAACAAAATAAAGACCTCGGGAAGAAGCTAATTTGAAGACCTGCTGGGCAATATCTTCAGGACACAAAGAAACTCAGAATTCCTCCTCAAACGGCTATATTGCAAACGGCCACAAGCTTCAACGGTCATCTTCTCAAACGGTCATAATTTGAAGACTATAAAAGGAGCTCAAGAGGAAGAGAATTGATACACAACATACTGAGAGATACATACAGTGATACATAGAATCCACAAGTGTTTCAAGTCTCATTCTCCTACAAGAGCCATTCGACTTCCTCAAGCTCTCTAAAGCCTTCATGCTTGATTTCCTCTGAGAGCTTCCTTGTGTTCAGAAAAGTCTGTGGAGAATTTCTGTTTGTGGGTGGCAATTGTACTCAGTGTCAATTCTCTTTAGTCCACCCCCTTTCACTTCAGATAGGATTTAGAGTCAATTCTATATCTGTTGTATCCATCTGAAGTCTGTGTGTTTGTGTTCAATTTTGAGGCAAACACACCCTTGTCAATTTTTTCCTTGTACTTGTGCAGAAGTCTGTCTCTGCACTTTGCCCCTCTTGTGAAGGGAAGGCCTTGGTGAAAAGGCATTTCTGTACCCCTGTATAGGGAAGACTTGCTAGGGAGCAAGTGGGTTTGTAATTCCTCTCAAGGGTGAGATAAGGCCAAATTTATTGGTAGCTTAGTGAAATCTCAAGTGGTTGGCTTAAGGACTGGATGCAGGACTTCCATGTGGGAAGGGCCGAACCAGGATAAAATATGTGTCAAATTTTCTTGTGTGATTGTTTCCGCCAAGTCTACACTTGAATCACACACATCACTTTGAACACTAACTTGTTTATTTAGTGCTGTGATTTTCAGAAGAAATTATAAAAGGTCAAAAGTCGTATTCACCCCCCCTCTAGGACTGTATTGCTTGCCATTTCGATCCAACAAGTGGTATCAGAGCGAGGTCTTCTCATAAGAATCCCAAAACGATTTGAGAAGAAATGGCATCTGAAGCTCACAACTATGAAGGTCAATCGGTTACTAGGCCACCATTCTTTGATGGTGAAGATTATCAATATTGGAAAATGAGGATGGAGTGTTTCATCAGAGGTACTGACTTCGACCTCTGGCAGGTAATAGAACAAGGTGATTTTCAAGTCCTTGCAGAATCCTCTTCTGGTGCTCTTTCTATTGCTGACAAAAGAAATATGTCTTTAAATTATAAAGCAAAAAATTATCTATGCTGTGCTTTATCTAAAAGAGAGTTTAATAGATTATCAGCCTGTAAAACAGCAAAAGAAATGTGGGATAAGCTACAAGTTACATATGAAGGTACAGATAGGGTTAAACAAACTAGAATAGACATACTTGTATCTCAGTATGAACAATTCAAAATGCTTCCAAATGAGAATATTACTCAAATGTACAATAGATTCTCAAATATAATTGTAGGTTTGAGTGCCTTAGGAAAAAATCTGACAAATGAAGAAACCGTTAGAAAGATATTAAGATCCCTAACCAATGTTTGGACTCTTAAAGTCACAGCCATAGAGGAAGCACATGATTTAACACAATTAACCATTGATAAGTTAATGGGATCCCTTATGGCTCATGAAATAAACATGGAAAGGTTCTCTAAAAATTCTTCGAAAAAGAAAATTTCAAATGCTTTGAAGATTTCAGATTCCTCTTCATCTGAAGACTCCAAAGAAAAATCAGATGACAGTGATGATGAGGCTATGCTCTCAAGGAAGCTGCAAAGAATCCTGGCTATGAAAAAGAAATTTGGGTCAAGGAAATTCTTTAAGAAAGACAAGAAGAAGGAACCTACATGTTATGAATGCAATCAGCCAGGGCATTATAAATCTGAATGTCCCAGACTCAAGAAGAAGGACCAAGTAGACAAATCAGATAAGAAGAAAGGAAAAGAAAAGAAGTTCAGAAGATTCAAGAAGAAGGCTATGGCAGCAACTTGGGATAATGAAGATGCTACCAGCTCAGAATCCTCCAGCTCAGAATCTGATGAAGAAGAAAAGGCAAATCTAGCCCTCATGGCAGGACTAGAACAGGTAAATTCAGAAACATCTTTTACTTCTTGTTCTGAATCTGATTCTGATAACATTGAAGATGCATTTAATGAACTTTATGAAAAAATACAAATTAGTAGTAAAACAAATGAAGATAGTGAAGTTAAACTTAATAAACCAAGAAAAGAGCAACACCTTTCTTAAAAAGGAAACTAAAATATTAAACCAAAATCTAAATGAAACCAAAAGAGCTAATGAGTTACTTTGTGAAGATTTGAAAAATAAAAATAACAAAATTCTAGAATTAGAATCAGATCTAAACTTACTCAAGAATGAAGAAAAATTAGTGGAAGAAAATAACTATCTGAAAGCTACCATTGAAAAAATTTCTAATTGCAAAACCTCACTATTTATTAGAATCAAAGGTTCTAGGTCTAGTAAAAAGAAATATGGATTAGGATACACACCTCCACATAATGAAGAAGAAACTATTTATCCTGAAGTTTATCCAACACCTAAATTTGTTGCAGAAAAGAATATAAAAAATTCCAAAAAGGTAAATCAGCATAACTACAAACCAAAACAGAAGTTCAACAACAATGTGCAGAAGATAAATGCTTTCAATTTATGTTATACTCATTGCAATCAATTAGGACACACTGTTAGCACATGCACCACTAGACATTTAAGATGGATTCCTAAAACTAACCATCATGGACCCAAGAAAATTTGGGTACCAAAAGTTACAACTTAGCCTATTTTGCAGGGTCAGCTGAGGGCATCCAAATGGTATTTGGATAGTGGATGCTCAAGGCATATGACAGGAGATAGGAAGCTTTTCACCAGTTTTAGAGTAAAATTTGGTCAAGTAACTTATGGAGATAATGGAAAAGGAAAAGTACTAGGATATGGAACAATTGGTACTAAAGAAAAGAACCTAATTGAAGATGTTATGTATGTAGAAGGTTTGAAGCACAACCTGATTAGTATTAGTCAACTCTGTGGTAAAGGGCACTTAGTAAGTTTTCAGAATGACAAATGTATAATTTAAAAGGACAACAAGATTGTCTTTGAAGCACAAAGAGTGAAGAATCTGTACACATTGCAACTAGCAGAGTTAAAAGAAGTAAATCTGTGTCTAGCCACTACCAAAAGTGATGAGTCTGATCTATGGCACAGAAGACTTGGTCATGCTAGCACGTCAGTAATCAAGAAATTGATAAGGCTTGATTTGGTTGAAGGACTTCCCAAATTGAAGCTCAAAAATCATGGAATATGTTCAGCCTGTGCAAAGGGAAAGCAGACCAAGACCTCTTTTCAGTCTAAAACAATTGTTACAACTTCCAAGCCATTGGAACTAATTCACATGGATTTGTTTGGACGAATGAGGACAGTCAGTCTTGGTGGAAAATTGTATGGCTATGTGCTTGTTGATGATTATTCAAGGTATACTTGGGTATCATTTTTAGAAGCCAAATCTGAAGCTTTCCAAGCATTTCTGAAGTTCAGCAAAGTAGTTCAGAAAAATCAGAAATTTCAGATCACAAGTCTCAGGTCAGATCATGGTGGTGAATTCAAAAATGAATATTTTCTGGAGTTCTGTGAGGAAAATGGAATTGAACACAACTTCTCAGCTCCAAGAACACCCCAACAAAATGGAGTAGCAGAAAGAAAGAACAGAACACTGTTGGACATGGCCAGAACAATGCTAAATAAGTATAATCTACCAAAGTACTTCTGGGCAGAAGCAGTAAATACAGCTTGCTACATCATCAACAAATACATGATCAGACCCATTCTGAAGAAAACACAATATGAGCTATACAAGGATAAGAAGCCAAATATCAGCCATCTCAGATCCTTTGGTTGTAAGTGTTTCATTTTAAATAATGGTAAGGATAATCTAGGAAAATTAGATGCTAAAAGTGATGAAGGCTTTCTGTTAGGATATGTTTCAAAACCTAGAGGCTATAAGGTATTTAATAGAAAAACCTTAACAATTGAGCAATCAGTTCATATATTATTTGATGAAACTAACCCTTCCATCAAAAAGATAGAAGGAGAAGAAGAGGAATGTGTTGATGATCTCTGCAGGAACCTTGAGAAGGCTTCTCTTGAAGAAGGAAAAGAAGAAGAAGTAGAAGATCCTCCATTAGAAAATCTTCAACAACAAGAAGAATCACAAGAAGGACTACCTAGAGATTTGAGGTACCATCGGGACCATCCTAGAGAAAACATTATAGGTGATCCTCAATCCAGGATAAGAACAAGAGGTATGCAAATTCCTTGTGACTTCTCTGCATTAGTTTCACAAATTGAGCCTAAGACAATCAATGATGCATTGGGTGATGAATATTGGATCCTTGCTATGCAAGAAGAGCTTAATCAGTTCAAACGTAGTGAAGTTTGGACCCTTGTGCCTAGACCTACTGATCATCCAGTTATTGGAACCAGATGGGTTTTCAGAAATAAAATGGATGAATCAGGGGTAATTACTAGGAACAAAGCTAGACTTGTAGCTCAAGGATATTCCCAAGAGGAAGGCATAGACTTTGATGAAACCTATGCTCCAGTAGCTAGATTGGATGCAATCAGAATTTTATTGGCTTATGCTTGCTCTCTTAATATCAATTTATTTCAGATGGATGTTAAAAGTGCTTTTCTGAATGGTTTTATTAAAGAAGAAGTATATGTTGAGCAACCACCTGGTTTTGAAGATAGTAAGTTTCCTGATCATGTTTTCCATTTAAAGAAAGCACTATATGGTCTGAAACAAGCACCAAGAGCTTGGTATGAAAGATTAACTTATCTTATATCACATGATTTTATAAGAGGAAAAGTAGACAACACTCTATTTATAAAAAATTTTTCAAATGGAATCTTAATTGTACAAATCTATGTTGATGACATTATCTTTGGCTCTACTAATGAATCACTCTGCAAATTCTTTGAAAACTTGATGCAAAGTGAGTTTGAAATGAGCATGATGGGTGAACTTAATTATTTCCTTGGATTGCAAATCAAGCAAACCAAAGAAGGAACTCACATCTGTCAAACCAAATACATTTCAGATCTACTGATTAAATATGGTTTTGACAAATGTAAGCCCTTAGGAACACCTATGAGCTCAAGCATTAAGTTAGACAGTGATCCTCTTGGCAAAAAGGTAGACCAAAAGACCTATAGAGGAATGATAGGATCACTGCTCTATCTCACTGCAAGCAGACCAGATATAATGTTTAGTGTTTGTCTCTGTGCAAGATTCCAAGCTGATCCAAAAGAATCTCATGTTCTTGCAGTAAAAAGAATTTTCAGATATCTTATCAATTCTAGTAACTTAGGCCTATGGTATCCTAGATGCTCTGATTTCAAGTTGATTGGTTATAGTGATGCTGACTATGCTGGATGCAAATTGGATAGAAAAAGCACCAGTGGTACATGTCAAATTCTTACAGGTTGTTTGATATCTTGGTCTTCTAGAAAGCAGAATTTAGTGGCTTTATCCACTACAGAAGCTGAATATATTGCAGCTGGAAGTTGCTGTACTCAACTCCTGTGGATCAAGCATCAATTAGAAGACTATGGTCATCAACTTCAAGATATTCCAATGCTTTGCGACAACACAAGTGCTATAAATTTAACAAAGAATTCAATCCAGCACTCAAGAACCAAGCATATTGAGGTTAGACATCATTTCATCAGGGACCATGTAAGTAATGGAAATATTTCTCTTGAATTTGTTTCTACAGAAAATCAATTAGCAGATATTTTTACAAAACCTCTCCCTGAAGATAGGTTTACTTCAATAAGAAGAGAAATAGGTATGTGCAACCCTGATTAAACTCCTAAAGTAGTGTTCGAATTGCATTGATAAGAATTTCTGTGAACTGTTTGTGGAAAATCTATCCCGAAAATCGCTGTCCTACTTTCGACTTATGCATTCGATTCATGAAGAAATATATTCGATTCATGTTATAAGACTGATGCAGTTAAATACCTAATTCGATTCATTAAGATATTTAAAAAAAAATGACGCTCATAATTTATTTGTAATTAATTATTTGGGGTAACTGACACCTCATTTAAGGCGCATCCCTTCGTAATTAAACGGTCAAATCAATCATCGCATCCATTCATCCTGAAATCAAGCGCCAGTTACCTTTTTTTTTATATAAGAAAACCCCTTCTCTTTTCAAAACACCCGTTTGAAACCCTCCTTCGACTCACCTATCTTCTTGCGTTCTTCGCGCCTTCACTGTACTCCGGCGAAGGACCCTTCAGGAACCGTATGAAACCTCACCTCTCTGGAAGAAAGGTAGGATCTTTCATCTCTACTGATCATTTCCTTCTCTCCTTTGAAGGTTTCCTGAGTCTCTTTTGTTTCTATCATCTAGATGGCTTCTCTTAGGACACACGAGTCTGTCCAGTTGACCCCAGACCAACTCCAGCGTCTTGCTAAGATTCCCATTTGCTCTGGAAAGGCTGTTGAGTTCTCTCACCTATCTAGAAGTCTGTCTTGGGTCGAAGAGACTTTAAACGCTATGGGGTGGACCAGAATCTGTCAGATTACTGAACCCTTTGTTGCCGATGCAGTCAGATCCTTTTATGCTTCACTGCAAGTCTCTACTGGAAACTCTATTGTAGGGTATGTTAAAGGCACCAAAATCATAATTTCTGAAGAGCTTTTGGTCAAGTTGCTGGATTGTCCCAACTCAGGGCATAGGCTTAGTGAGTTCATCCCTTTGGAAAAGCAAAAGCTAGGGATTGTTGGCAGCCTGGGAACCCTCAGCAAACGAGGACTTCAAGTCAATGAGTTGTCTGCTGAGAAAAGACTGATTCACTCTATAATTACCAATATCATTACCCCAAGAGCAAGAACTCATTCCTCTATTACTGCTAGGGATGGTAATTTGTTATTCTGGGCAATTCAGAGGCATAAGGTGAATCTGCCAGCAGTTATTCTGGAGAAAATGATTGCTTCTAAAGATCTCCAAGAATCTCTCCCGTATGGATCTCTACTTACTCTTATCTTCAAGAAATTCTCAGTGGATCTATCTAGAGAGATGTTTGTTGGAAACAAAGAAAAGATAGGCATTCTCACTCTGAGAAGAAGCAAGTATTCCTTGGTTGGTAAGAAGCAAAATTTATGGTATAAAAGTTCAGTCCCTGAGTGTAAACATGAGACATATCCTAATGAATCTTTGGTTTCTCTGCTCACACATGAAGCCCCTGCATTCGAAGTTCAGCATGATCCTCCCTCTATCCAGATCAGATCTGAAGAGTCCATTCCTATGCAAGAAGATGTTCTACCATCCATTCCAGTCCAAGATGCTCCAGAGGACACCATCAATGATGTCCTAAGAGATCTCAGAGGCAAAATAATCATTTCTGAAGATATTCCAGCCTCTTCCCCCCAGGATCACATCTTTGAAGAAAGAGAGCCCAACTACTCTCCTTCTCAGTTTGAGACCCGGCCAAGGTCTCAGGGGGAGAGTAGCAATAGCCTAAATGACATTCTGGATTTGGTTAGAAGCCAGAATGAGAACATGTCAGTTCTCCACATGCAAGTTGTTCTGTTAGATACTAAGTTTGATAGCCTGTCTGAGGAAGCCAAGCAAATCAAGGATCTCTTATTGCAGTTGGTGTGCCAACCAGGCACCTCTAGGCCATCAGGGCCTTCCTCCTCACAGCAACCAGAAGAGACAGTGCCAGCTCAAGAGAAAGAACACCAAGCAGAACCTCAAGTACCTATACCTTAGGAACAAGATCTTGAGCAACCTGTCAAAGAACCAGCAGTTCAGGCTAAAGAGCAGCCTATTGAATCTGAGCAGCAGCAAATTGAGCAGACCACTGAGCAGCAGGCTCAGTTGGTAGTAGTTGTGTTTAAACCCAGTAATCAGCAGCAGCAGCAGTAAGTGTAAGAATCAGAAAATCAGCCAGAAGAAGTGGCAACAGCTGTAGAGGACCCTATGTAGAAGGCAGCGGCCAAGAGACCTCTCGAGCCTTCTCAAGATTGTCAGACTTTTAAGAGAAAGGTGAAGAGGAGATTAGTCAAGGATGGTGTTCCTGTCAAACCAATCCTCCCTTCTCCTTCTTCCAGAGCCACATCTCCCACTGCTACACCTGCACCTGAACCTGCTTCATCAGCACCACTATCTCCACACTCCTCCTTGGATCTACTTCCAGTAATCACTCCTGTAGATCCCTTCAAACAGGATGTTAAATTCTCCATCTACCCCTTGAAATATCAAGTTGAACCTCTTGAAGAGTTCACCATGACTCTTTCAACTCAACCTCCTCATTTTTATTCCTCTCTTCCTACAGCCTCAAAATCTAACTCCAAGAAAACAATAATGCCTTTAGTTGAGATACTTCCTAGTATACAACTGTCACCCTCCAAAGGACCCAAATTGGGACACAAACCTTCCTCTCTACTTCCTCCATTTTGGTATGCCTTCACTCATCACTCTGAACAACACATGAATTTGTTCAGAGAATATCTTGCCATTAGAGCCTTTTTGGAAGTTCATGAGTTGCCAGATTTCACATTTGAACACTAGCTTCCTATTTTGATTCAAACTTCCCAACTTTCTATTTCTGATCTCCAACTCATATCTCGGAAGAGCCACTGCCTCACTCCCCAAGAATTTGTTGATCAATATCCTGAAGAGGCCGCCAAGTTCTTAGAAAATCAATCCAGAGCCCATCACTTGACAACTGCTCGGCAACTTTCTCTTAGATTTCATGCCCTTTTTGCAGAGCATCTCAGGGCCTCCCAGGCCAAGTATCTTGAACTCAGATCTTTCAATCATGAAAGATTCAAACTTGGATTGCATGATGTCTCTAAAGGACAATATGAGAATTTGCTCAGAGGGCAGAGAGAGATTATCCCTTCCATGACAGTGGCTTTACCATCAGGACTTCATCCTCCTTTGGTAGGAGCAGTCTCCTACAGAAGAGAATTTGCTGAAACATTCTTCAATAGATTCCTCCGGATTTCTGCCAGATTCAAAATCAAGTACAAATCTAAGCTCAATTTCTAGAGGTTTATATTTATTCAGTTGTCAAAGAAATCCAAGCATCTCCTTGATATCCAGCTCAGTTTTGCTGAATCCAAAATATTCACCCCTGAGCAATGGGAAGCAGCCTATGCATCCTACCACTCTCAGTGCCGAAAGATGAAACTCAACATAAATCAATTTCACTCAAAAGTTCTCATGGATTTCCATAAGAGTGTCACTCATCGTTGGGCTGAGAGGCACCTTATATACTATAAGGCTAAGGATGCAGCCATCTCACATGGCCTCTATTGGAATCTGACCTTCAACGAATTCCTCCAACTGGCATCCACCAAAACATTTGTGCCTCTCCGAGTCAGGATGGACATTGACAAGTTTCACTACAAGATTGGTTGGTACAGGAGGCGCCACATTAAGTCTATCAAAAAATTACCCTCCACCAACCTAGCCTACAATGTTGATGATGGTTTCTTTGAACATTCCTTCAACAAGAATGAAGAAAAACTCTGGGAGCTCATCCAACCATTCCTGAAATTAATCCCTGCTTCTCTATTGTTGCCTCGTTCAGCTAGAGTCTGAACTTTTTAGTTGTAATTTCTTGTTTAAACCTGCTTGCTACTATGCACTGTTTGTGTAGCAACCTGAATTTTTACGAAAAATAAAAATTTAAATAAAGAATTTAAAACCTAGCTAAATGGATATTTAAACAGAGCATTAAATAAAACCCGTTAGATGGAAAAGAGTAATGGGCTTTGCTTAATGGATCTTCTAGAAATTATTGGGTCAAAAATAAGAATTTATAAAAGAGAATAATAGGAAAATACCCTAAATTCGTAACTAAATTATTACCTAAATAGAAAAGAGGTATTTAATGCATTAAATAGGAAGTTTGAGTAGGAGTTGGATTCCTAAACCTACCCCATATGGATTAGCACGAATTTGGATCTCTTCCAAGTCTAAATAGGGATTGGAAAGCTTGGAAGGAGGTTAGGAAAGAGGAAATTCGGAATTTAATAGGAGTTAGAGTCCTATTAGGAAATAGAAAGAGGAGAAGCTTAAATACTCTCCTAAAACCCTCATGGCCGACCCAAGCTCATGCCAAAGGATTCCTGGACCAGGAGGAGAGGCCAAGGAGGAGGAGATTTCGTGGGAAGAAGAAGCTTTCAAGCTCTCAACCCCGTTCTTCAAGTTCTAGCCCTAGAAGATAAATCGAGTCAAAGGTAGGCATTCTCACAAGCATAAACCATGAAACTTTTTCTGTAGGATGTATCATCTATCAGAAACGAAACCCTCAAGTTTCATAATTTTCCATCGAGTATATCTTTAGTTCTTGATTTTTCATGTTCTGTAACTCTTATGACCCCGAACCTTCATGCTTAATTCATATCTCCTTGCATACTCTATCTCATGCCTCCAAATTTTTATGGGAGATACTGATGCATGATAGGCATCTTTTGCCCCTAAAAGCCCTAAATTCTGTTGAGCATGTTACTCGAATTAAATCGATCTTACTCCCTGTAGCATGTTCTATGTTACTTGTTCTTGTTCGTCCTCAAACCATGTTCAAACCATGCTCTCTCTCGAATTCCTATTTACTGGAAGTACTCTCGCATGTCTAGTTTCATTTGCCCCTGATTTCATGATTTTTCATCATGTATACAATTAGTTATGATTTTCTGAACTACCCTATGTCAAAAAGGCAAGTTTTTGGACCGCAATCCAAGACAGAGCAGAACTCTGTCAGACCCAGGCCACGGACCTGAGAACGCGACTGCCCGACATGTCCCCTTCTCAAGCCCGTCGCGACGCCCTTCTTGTCGCGTTCTGAACGTGACAGGACACCCGTCGCGTTCTGGCCGCCTGAGCAAGACCGCTCTGTCGCTACCCGTACAAGACCCTGTCGCGTTCACAAAGCCATAGCGACAGTACCCATGTCGCGATCTGCTACCCTGTCGCAACCCTCATTGAACCATGTCGCATTCACAGAGATTTTGGTGAAAAACCCATGAAAAATATTTTTGTCTTCTTACCGTTATACCCCCAGTAAAAACCCTACTTAAAAATGGTGCTATATTGAATGATTTAAAATACATGTTCATGACTTATTTCTATCTATGATTTCTCTTGCACTTGCACACACTTGAACCATCCATTTATGGCTGAAATCTTGCAGAAAATATCTCATAATGTATCTGGTAAATTACCGAAATAAAGTATAGTAATTGCCCTATTTTAAAGGACTTGTATTCGTTTCTCGCGTTGTTTATACACCGATATCGACGCTCCATTGTTCTAGAATTCATCTAGAACGTCGAGCACATGTTTTATATACACACTTTACTTGGCTTGTGGTGAACTCTCCGCCGGATATTCCTTCTGGCCGGACTAGTGAACTCTTGCACAAGGCCTCCGTAAGTCTCCTCTGATCATGGATTCCCACATGGTCGACGAGCCGGTTGTACCCTAATACCTATGATACCCTTTAGGGATCAATATGATCCAAACGGCTAATAGAAGTTCGCTCTTACCTTGAATCACGTCGAACCTCTGGACTTGTGCATAACATGGCCAGCGGAAAGATCGTGAGTTCCACCTGACTGCCAATACGACGTGCGCGTGTTGTGCAACTATTACTATCGCCTGTTTACTCGTCGTATTACATGCAATGTCCCCTAGCTCTCATCTGCACTCTACTCGCTCGTCTATTCACGTTCACTCCACTTTCTCGTCTATTCATCTAGTGCTCTCATCTACTTCTTGGTACTCTATATTGGCCATTGACTGATTGTCTAAAGATAAACAATATAACCAATGCTTGGCAATATATAAAGGGCCCGATCTGGTCCTGGGATGTGCGCCCGAAAGTGCTAGTGCCCATGGGAGTTACATGATCAGAGTGTTTGGCATTACACTCAAGTGCTATCTATCTCGACTATCTATATGACAATCAAAAACACAAAACGTGCTATACTCTCTCGATGTCTAGAATGACAAACAAGTGCTATACTCGTCGTGCTATTACTATACTTGTGCTAGTTGTGCTATGGCCATTCTGCTATTCGTGCTATACTCGATACTTGTGCTATTTTTGGAAACTATACTCGCTCTCGTGCTATTGTGCTATCTCTTGCTATATTTGACTCTCTTGTACCTGCTATCTTTAGATACTCTGTCATTAAATGCATTAATTAATTAAAGCCTGCTTGAGCCTGAGATTTAAGTCCTACTGGGCGTTATCGCTCACCCTACGTTATTTGATGTTGTGTTCTCAGGTGAGACCGAGGATGACACATACACTCACGAGGAAGGGAATGACCAAGAGTGAAGCCAGGAGTACCCTTGAGTCATTATGTTATCTTAGAGTTATAGTTAGTTATTTTCTTTCATTGAAATGTAATTGGGCCCTATAGAATGGCTCTGATATTAGTGGTTGTAACTAGACATTCAAAGGTTATTAATGAGAAAGATTTGCTTTAGCATTATTCAATGTGCAATGGTTTGATGTCTAGTACTTGCTCTATACCTTTTCTTGCAACTGCCTTCGCGCTCCGATATTCCGCGTTGGGGCGTGACAATTTGCCATTTTATAGATGCAATTTCTTCCTACTTGTGAAATTCTCAAATGTTTTATCTTTTCTGTTAATGTCACAAAGGGGGAGAAAAAGGTATAAACATAGCATATGATACATATCTATTTAAAGATTTTTGTCATTAACAAAAAGGGGGAGAATTGTTGAGCAACTACCTCTAAGAAATCTAATGACTTTCTTAGATTTTATAAAACTATGTTTTTGCTATGAAAAATCTTTAAATATATATTTTATACCACAAAAATCCTTTTTCAGGAAAGAGTATCGTAAAATTTTCTAAGGCCACAACTATCTCTCAACATACTGAATCCGACTGCCATATTCAACTCCTTCAGAATAGCAGTGAGAAATCAAAGTCCACATTGTTTACATAGTATTCGACTCATATAGTCGAATACCTTTCTTCAGGATTCGACTCATACAGTCGAATGTCCTAGTCGAATGCCTTTGTTCTGCATTCGAGTCATACAGTCGAATACCTTTGTTCTGCATTCGACTCATACAGTCGAATATCTTTATTCTGCATTCGACTCATGACTTCGACTCTTACAGTCGAATGTCTGCTCTGTATTCGACTAATACCTTCAAATGCCTAAATCGAATACTTTAGAAATACTCAGTATTCAACTGTAGTCGAATCATATTGATCTCTCATGAGTCGAATAACTCTTACTTCTTCAATCGACTCATCTGTTCACATTCGACTACACTGACAAATTCTGTACTTTGTACTTTTCACACACTGTCAGTTCTATATGAACATCATCAAATCTAGCTTGTGTATATTTAACAACAAGATTGCTGTATGCATATTATCTTAATAACTTCAAAAATTATTATTATATTTCTGACAGGATCTTGACATGAAAGCTCTCAAATTAATTATCCTGTGCTAAACATGTTCTGAAAAGTGTCTCCTTAAATTTCTCAGTACTAATGTCCCACTTTGCCTTATTAGCTTCACAAAGACACATAGCATTTATGTAAGACTCAGACGCATGGCATCTGACCATCTCACCTACCACTGACAGACCCATACTTTAACTTTTTGTCTGTCTGTCTGCTATCTGTAATACTGATGGGATACAAGGTTCCATACTTTGTACTGAACTTTTCTGACCCACCTACCATAAGGGTATGGAGATATGTTTTTCTTTTTGTCTTGTCCTTGCAGCAGGCATTTATTGAGCATATGTTTAGCATGCCTCTCCCTCAGCTATTTGCTACAATAGCTTATCTTCTAGCTGTTAACAAAATAAAGACCTCGGGAAGAAGCTAATTTGAAGACCTGCTGGGCAATATCTTCAGGACACAAAGAAACTCAAAATTCCTCCTCAAACGGCTATATTGCAAACGGCCACAAACTTCAACGGTCATCTTCTCAAACGGTCATAATTTGAAGACTATAAAAGGAGCTCAAGAGGAAGAGAATTGATACACAACATACTGAGAGATACATACAGTGATACATAGAATCCACAAGTGTTTCAAGTCTCATTCTCCTACAAGAGCCATTCGACTTCCTCAAGCTCTCTAAAGCCTTCATGCTTGATTTCCTCTGAGAGCTTCCTTGTGTTCAGAAAAGTCTGTGGAGAATTTCTGTTTGTGGGTGGCAATTGTACTCAGTGTCAATTCTCTTTAGTCCACCCCCTTTCACTTCAGATAGGATTTAGAGTCAATTCTATATCTGTTGTATCCATCTGAAGTCTGTGTGTTTGTGCTCAATTTTGAGGCAAACACACCCTTGTCAATTTTTTCCTTGTACTTGTGCAGAAGTCTGTCTCTGCACTTTGCCCCTCTTGTGAAGGGAAGGCCTTGGTGAAAAGGCATTTCTGTACCCCTGTATAGGGAAGACTTGCTAGGGAACAAGTGGGTTTGTAATTCCTCTCAAGGGTGAGAGAAGGCCAAATTTATTGGTAGCTTAGTGAAATCTCAAGTGGTTGGCTTGAGGACTGGATGTAGGACTTCCATGTGGGAAGGGCCGGACCAGGATAAAATCTGTGTCAAATTTTCTTGTGTGATTGTTTCCGCCAAGTCTACACTTGAATCACACACATCACTTTGAACACTAACTTGTTTATTTAGTGCTGTGATTTTCAGAAGAAATTAAAAAAGGTCAAAAGTCCTATTCACCCCCCCTCTAGGACTGTATTGCTTGCCATTTCGATCCAACACCAATGGGATGGGACCAGAGTGATGAGTGACCTAGAGTCAAATGACGAAGTTACCCTAGCACGATTGGAGTCTAGTAGTTATTACTTTAGATTTCTTTTCAATGTGATGATGTCATTGAGCCCTATGTATTGGCTTCGAATTAGTGGTTGTAATAGTCATAGTCATTTTATAATGAAATCAAGAGTGTATTTCAATTATTGTTCATTAGATGCTCTGATGTTTGCGAATGTATGCGCAATTGTCGTTACCATACTCGTTGCTCACGTTTCCCTCCAATTTATTCCGCTGCTAAATTGGAGGGGCGTGATAGTTGGTATCAGAGCCTAAGATGTCTTAATAGGATATCTTAGGTTTAAGATGTTCTAGGATGTCCTCATTGGATCTCTTAGGTATAGGGATGCTCTAGGTGAACTGCCATGACCGTGTCTAAGTCAACCACTATACCTATGTGAGAGATTGGGTAAAGCTTGGGGTTATTCTAGGAGCTTAACTGTATGTATAAGCACCCTAAGTTTAAGAAGGAAATTAATAAGTATTATTGCTCGCAGGAACTAGAGGAGATGGCTGGCAAGCATGCACAAATGCACGAATTACAACAGACTGTACAGGGGTTAACTCAAGCCCTTAACAATGTGATTCAAGCAGGCGCAAGAAATGGGGTAGGAGACTTATATGGGAACTTTCAACAAATAAATCCCCCTAGGTTTAATGGAACTCCGGATCCCGATGAAGCTGAAAATTGGGTGAAGGCGATGGAACAGATCTTTAGGGTTATGCAATGTTCACAGCAGGAGAAAGTCCTTCTGGCAACCTTCCAGTTGGACCGCAATGCTAGAGCCTGGTGGGAAGCTGCCAGTCGACAATTACCCAACATCAATATAGAGTGGGATAAATCTTTAGAACTCTTCAACACCAAATACTTTTCCGAGAGGATTCGTGAGAAAAAGGCAAATGAATTCGCCAATTTAAAGCAACGAATGATGTCGGTAGCAGAATATGAAGTGCAATTTGAAAGATTAGCACAGTATGCACCACATTTGGTGAGTACAGAGAAGATGAAGGCCAAGAGATTTTTAGAAGGGTTGAGACCTGTGTTCTGGGAAAGGTTGGCTCCACTAAACATTGTAGTATATTCAGACATGGTATTGAGAGCTCAATTAGTAGAAGACACCATGGAACTTCTTGAAAAGATCCGTAGGAAGAAGGTGATAAAAAGGGAACGTGCTACTCATTCCAATGATAATAAAGGAAGAAATACAATAGATAAAAAGAGAATGAAAGGGGAAGTGAAGCGGAAGGAATTATGTAAATTTTGTAAGAAACCAGGACATCAGATTGATAACTGTTGGAAGAAATTGGGCAGATGCTTGCGATGTGGAAGTCAACAACATCGAGTCATCGATTATCCAATAAAGAAGAACCAAACTCCCCGCCAAGGACGATTACAAGCCCTTGTGGATATGAATCATGCCAATGAAGGTGGACAAGGTACCATCACTAAACCCTTAGTTTGATTTCATATTATTTTCACTATAGCAAAGCCCTAAGTGGGGGAGATGATGGATTGAAATATCCATAATAAATTGGTAGTCGTATCATATCATATGAATTTGAGGACCAAATTCTTTTTAAGTGGGGGAGGATGTAGCAACCCGAAAAATTCAGTATTTAAAAAAAAATTTGAAAAAATAAATTTCTATGAAAACGAAATAATAGAAAACATACGTACCATTATCGTATGTGCAAAAACACATCTAAAAATTTCGTAAAAATTATAAATCAACCCCAGACATTATTCCTAAGTGTTCTACGAAGAAATTCGTGCAACGAAAAATCCGATTGGCCAAGCATACGTCACAACGTGACTAATTATCCAAATTAGGAAACTAAGTCGGAAAACTATTAACACGGAAATATAACGGGCTCATAAATTAAATGAACATGTCAGAGAGACCTCCAACATCGGGTATTGATGACCCATTATCAAAATTGGACCAATGGACTTCTCATAGTCCATGAATAAAATCAAGTAAGAAAAATATAATAAAAGTCGTAACTCTATTATTACCTAATTAAAAAGGGAAATCCCAAAAGATAAATTCCAATAACTAATGGGCTTTGATAAATGGACCATATAAGATTTATTGGGCCAAAATAGGGATTCTTAAAAGAAAAATTATAGGAAAATACCCTAAATTCATAACTAAATTATTACTTAAATAGAAAAGGGGTATTTAATGCATTAAATAAGAAGTTTGAGTTAGAATTGGATTCATAAACCTACCCTAATAGGTTGGCCACGAATTTAGTGTTGGATCTCTTATTTTGATGATACTCAAATATGATTCATTAATATACTGAAGTCATGCTTATCATGCTTAAATTTATATCTCACAATGTTTCTTTCATGTATAGCTCAAAGAAAAGGTCATATATGCCTAGTGGTGTCGACACAGTGCCTTGTGGTGTCGACACTAGTTCACTGTCCCAGAAGAAGAATTCTGAAGAAATGGCCAGTGGTGTCGACACAGTGCCTTGTGGTGTCGACACTAGTACACTGTCCCAGAAGAAGAATTATGAAGAAATGGCCAGTGGTGTCCACACAGTGCTCAGTGGTGTCGACACTAGTACACTGTCCCAGGAAACCAGTTTGAAGCTGATGCTTGGTGTGTCGACACATTTGTGTGTAGTGCCGACACACTTCGGACTTTTTGAAGAATCTAAATTGCTGAAGACACGTGGATAACTTTGGTGGGGCCTTTTTAGGAGGGAACTCCTATGCCCTTAGATCCCAAGATATTTTATGGACCCTTGGGACTATAAAAGCCTCTTATCCACTTGGCTCTCAGAGACATATCGCAACAACCATCTGCTCTTCCAGTTTTCCAGAGCTTTCCAGGCTACTCCAGAAGAAGACTTCATCTCGGTGGATTGCTTCCAGATCTAAAGAAATTGGAGATTCTATCACCTTGGATGTTCCATTTGAAGAAGAATTTCGAGCCATCAGAGTCTTCTTCCTGGAGCTGAAGTAGAAGAGCTAGTCCCCATTCTTGAAGCAGAAACAGGGATCTTCGAACCAGTCCTTTCCAAATTGGGTTTCAGTTGTTCTATCTAGTTCTTCATTTCAAACTTACTCTATTGATGTGTGTGTCTTTTCTCCCAAAAGGAATTGAACCTGAGACAGAGAAGATGGATTGAGTTTCTGAAGGACTATGACTTCGATCTCCAATATCATCCTGGAAGGGCGAATGTCGTAGCAGATGCCCTTAGTAGGAAGAGGTCTTCTCTCCAGTAGGATTGGAAGATGTTGGAGGATACGACTTGTGCGATGACTGAGTTAGAGCCATCCCTATGTCAGGATTTTGTAGCTTAGTTGTCTATTAGGTCTTCGGTGTTGGATGAGGTGATCGAGCAACAGAAAGCCGACCCTAGACTCCAAGAGTTGGTGGGCAAGGCAGGCATTGCTTGTGATGAGGATGGTGTGATTAGATTCCATCACCGTGTTTGTATTCCTGATATTGTAGATGTTCGTGAGCACGTTTTAGCAGAGGCTCATAGGTCGAGATTCTCTATTCATCCGGGTAACACTAAGATGTACCAGGATTTGAAGAGATCTTTTTGGTGGTCTGGCATGAAGAAGGATGTAGCAGCATATGTGTCTAGATGTCTTGTATGCCAGCAAGTAAAGGCCGAGCGGCAGCGACCATCTGGTCTTATGCAGAAGATGGAGATCCCAGTATGGAAGTGGGAAGCTGTCACTATGGATTTTGTTTCGGGTTTGCCTCGATCTAGATGGGGTAATGACTCGATTTGGGTAGTAGTAGATAGATTCTCGAAGACTGTGCATTTCTTACCTATGAAGAAGAAGCAGTCAGTAGAGAGCTTAGCTAGATTGTATATTAGTAGTATTATTAGATTGCATGGTGTGCCGAAGTAGATCATTTCGGATCGAGATCCGAGATTTACTTCGAGGCTGTGGAAGGGTCTTCAAGATGCGTTAGGTTCGAAGTTGAAGCTCAGTTCGGCGTTTCATCCCCAGACAGATGGACAGTCCGAGAGGACTATCCAAACGCTCGAGGATATGTTGAGGGCGTGTGTTCTGGATTGGAAGGATGATTGGGAGCGCCATTTACCTCTTGTGGAGTTCGCATACAACAACAGTTTTCATGCGAGCATTGGTATGGCTCCATTTGAGGCGTTGTATGGTAGGCCTTGTAGATCTCCTTTATGTTGGGAGGAGGTTGGCGATAGGCAGCTGATCGGTCTGGAGATAGTCCAGGAGACTTCAGATAAGGTCCAACTTATCAGGAAGAGGCTTGTTGCGGCACAGGATAGGCAGAAGAGCTATGCTGACAATAGGAGGAAGGATTTGGAGTTCGAGGTAGGTGAGCATGTCTTCTTGAAGATTTCGCCTACTCGTGGTGTAGTTAGATTTGGCAGGCATGGTAAGTTAAGTCCTAGATTTATTAGCCCGTATGAGATTCTCAGACGATTGGGCAACGTGGCATATGAACTAGCTTTACCCCCAACGTTAGCTAGTGTTCATCCTGTTTTCCACGTATCTATGCTCAGGAGGTATGTCAGAGATCCATCTCATGTTATTAGCCACGAGCCACTGGAGATCCAGCCAGATCTTTCTTATGTGGAGCAACCAGTAGCTATTCTTGACCGGAAGGTTCAGCATCTCCGGAACAAGAGCATTGCGTCGGTGAAAGTGTTATGGCGCAACTTCTCGCGAGAGGAGGCTACTTGGGAGCTTGAGGATGCAATGAAGAAGAAGCATCCTCAATTGTTTGAGTAGTGTCAGTTTAACTTCGAGGATGAATGTTCTTTAAGGGGGAGAGGGTGTAAGGCCCTTGAATTTTCTCTGTTAAATAGGTGTTTGATTGTGTGAGGAATTGTACTTGTGTGTGTAGATGTATAAATATTATTTGATGTATTGTTATAGATATATGTATATATAATTGTATTGTGCATATAATCTATTTACATTGCATGAATAGTATTAATATATATATATATATTGTAAATTATATATATTTGTCTTATATATATATATATATATATATATATGGTTTCTGTATTTTCTGAGTTCTGGCCAACGACCAGTAGGCGTCCACATCGGAGGACGTTAACCCCAAGTCAGCGGCCACATCGATGGACGCCAACTCCATATTGGCGGCTAGTGATGTTGACGTTAGTCTCCCAAATCTGTTGCGACTTAAGATCCAGAAACGCCCCTGAAAATGTCGCCCTTGGTTTAGGAAACCGTTCTCCAACGGTAACCTAGCCTACCTTAAGCGCGTCTTCGACCCTAACTCTATAAAAGACTAAGTTTGGAGCGCTGTTGGGTCCTTTTGGCTCTTTTGTCAAAAATCCTAAACTTTCATGTGCGAAACCTGAACTTCGGACCCGTGGATCCGGCGATTTGAGGCATCATCCGGCGTTCTTCTTCGATTGGGAGGAAGGCTGGACATTGAGGATCGTCTTCCCAACCCCGGTGGACCTTAAAGACCATCTCAGAAACCGGATTTGAAGGACTTCGGGGACTCTTTGGCTCAGGTTGAGGAGGGCTTCTCCATCTTGATTCGCTGTTTGTAGATTTGTTTGAAGGCAAGTAAATCCTCTACATTGACCATACGTATGTCTAGTAGGTCCTAGGGAATTTTACGGATTTTATTCATGTCCTGGAACCCCCTTTTCCTTTGTTTTTGGCGAGCTCTGTCTGTTTTCTGCAGACAGGAACTTAACGGCAAGATCCCCTGCCATTAAGATCCGATGTTAGCGGCCATCAATGTCGTCGTCAATCAGGTATGCGGCCACCCCTTGCCGCTGAGTTCTTTAGGCAAGAATAGTGGACTGTTTGCCCTTTATAATCTATTTTCTGGATTTCTGCGTATGAGGATATACTGTAAAATTTATATGCTATGTAATACCTTAAGTGTATGATCTTGTGAAATTTTGTGGAATTTTCGTTAAACATTTTATTTATTAAAATTTTCCAAAGTAACTGTTAGACAAGTTTTGATCTTGTAAATTCCTGCTCATGTGATCTATGTGGAATTTAAGTGTCATAGAATTTATGTATGATGTTACCAGATGTCAGTACATGCCATAAAATTTTGGGAATTTTCTGCTGTCCGTGTAAATGAATATATTTTCTGAATTGTAAAATAGTAAACATGTATTATTAGTATAAATTTTCAAATAATTTGTATGAAACTAGTTAAATTCCCAGAAATTTTGTATGAATACATGACTGTCATATATATGTGTAGGATGATTTATGTACCTATAACAAGGTAAATCATGCAAACTTGATTGTCGATAAATTTTGCAATATCACTGTTCTAATTTTCATAATTAGTGTGTACTTCCAAAAAATTTGAAACCTTACATGTGGGATGAATGATCTATAAAAAGTCTGCCATTAAAATTTCAGGTGAATTGGACAACAGTAGGTACTGAATTCATTATTTCATCATGAAAATGTCAATTAGAGCATGTTTAGAGTAATTAACGATACCCTAGTTAGTTGCAGCATGATTTGAATCAAATTGATTACTTAACTCTATAAACAGTAGTACCATGTTAGGTAAACCTGAAATATGTGATTATGTGTGATCATGGAACATGTGTTTAAAACAGTGTATTAAGTGTGTGTTTTAAAATGAGAAAAATGTGTAAATGTGCCATGGGTGACACTGCTACCTTAGAGGGCTGAGGAACTGTACCGTAGTAAAGTCCCTACGGGAAGGTTCATATGTGTGTGATGTCCCATGGGCATTGGGATAAAATCCTGGAGGCGGACAAGTACCGCTGGTTAGGGTGGAGAGTGCTTCTCCCGGTTCTGCGCAGTAGCTAAGATTTATCACTGTAATGCCTAGGTGATAGATATGTGTGTGATGTGATAAGTGTGTGTCCTTCTAGAGGTGGTTTGGACTATGTGTCACGGCATATAACGATAATAATGTGAATTTGTGTTTATGTGAAAAGTGAATGTATAAATTGTGTAAATGAGTGAGTAAGCATATGGATATGTGAATTAGTGTGTTGACATGTGAAACTGTAAATATGTTTATAAATGTGCTAAAATTTTGTCAAAACAGAAAGCTTATTGTGTTTATAAAAGTGATATGTCTAACGTCGCGCATTTTTCAGATCCTCGTGAATCCAGGTTTAGTGGGTTTGGTGGCCAATGTGTGGCCCATTAGTAGGTGTTTCAGGTGTTTGCGCGAGTTGTGAGGCTTGGTGGGCCGCCAGATTGGGCCCAAAGCGCTAATAGATTTTCTGCCTGTGAACGCGACAGGGGTGTGCGTCGCGTTTTGAATGCGACAGCCCTGGTGGTCGCATTCCTGTTGCCACCATTGAGCGTCGACGTCTGCATGCGCGCCAAGTGTCGTGCGCTGGGTGGTTTGCTGACGTCAGGAGTGTGAAGGTGACGGCCTCCCACGTCGCGTTCAGGTCGCGACGTAGGGTTACGTCGCGTTCTTAACCGCTGTGTTGTTTTTAAGAACCCCGGCCAAACAGAGCTTCCACAGGCTCTGCTCGACCAGGGGGGGAGCTGTTGCGGGGTTTCTTGGCGATTCGAGGTTCTGGTGGAGCTCTCGGCGCGCTCTCGCCGCGAGGACGTCGTGCGTAGCGGGGGAAAATGCCTGGAGTTCGTGTTCTTCGTGAAGGTAGGGAGAACCCGCCTTGTTTTGATGTTTGGATCGTGTGTATGGTGTGGTTGATGTGTTTTTCAGTTTATAAACTATAGATACCATGTTAGGGTATCCATTAAAGCATGTAAAACGTGAATTAAGCATGGTTTGAATGGTCTGGAGTGGTAATCCGTGGAGTTCCTCTCGGATTAGGGTTTGCGCTTGTGAAGGCGACAGACCTTGCCGTCGCGACAAGGTCGCGACAGGCCGACCCGTCGTGACAAGGTCACGACAGGCCGACCCGTCGCGATAGGGTTTCCCATTGCGACAGGTCGGGGCGTCGCGTTCTGAAGGCGACCTGGCCCCTTGTCACGACCTCAGCCGAGAGGTCTGGACATGTATGTTTTTAATGTTGTGATTAAATGATTATTCGTATTTGTTGTGCATGGCAATGACAGATGGAGCCAGTGCACTTGTTACGCTCACGGAGTGTGTTGCTCACGAGGTGGGCATGTTTTATGTGGTTAATATGTTATGTACGTAATCGATTTGGTGTTTACGTAGTATGTGTGTGGTGCGTTGGCACTCGTATCGCTCTTGGAGCATGCTGTCCATGTGTTGGACATGTTGTTTACATGAATGACGTGTGGTGCACCTGGCTGGTGTGTTAAACATGTGGTGTCTACGTGGTTTGGATGCCGTGCATGTGGTTTGTGTATGCATGGCACATCGTATGTCATTGTGTTTATTGTATCTTAATTATTGTGGTTAGTTCGTGGTATTGTGGCGATGAGGTTCACATCTGAACCTAGCCTCGATCCTCTAGGATCTTTTGTAAATTATTCTGGATGAATGATTAGTAAAGTGTAAGTATAATTATTATGTGATTACCATAGTCAATGTTTAGTGTGACCTCCACTGTCACAAGGTGACTGGTGACAGGCCGTGGTATTATTATTAATATGGTTTATATGTGTTATGGAGTAGGCTAGCTTGTGAGTCACGTGTGACCAGAACAAGCTATTCCTCACATATGTACCGTGGTTTGTAATAAAGATGGGACATGTAAGTATCGTGATTTGTGCTAGCCGAGTGTGGTGGTCCGGCGCCTATTCCGGAATGCCTCTCTAGTCGGGTACCCCAGGTTCTTTGTGAGCCAGGCACGTGTGTTTGTTGTGCTCGGGGTTTGTCCCGGTACAGTGTGGTACCGTCGAGGTTTGTGTCATCTTCCGGACACCCTCACTCTTGTTTGAGTTGTACGTTCGGCTGAGGGAAAGACGACAGTAGGGCAGCAGCTTGTGTTTGTGGGTGTGCAGTCGCTTGTAGCACGCTCGTAGTTGGGGGTACGGACACCAGTAGTCGACACTGGTCCCCAACTATTCCTATTTTCCAGTGCCTCACTTAGGGTGCTCCAGCCAGAGACCCTAAAGGTGCCATGCATGGACCTGCAGTTGTGTGTCTGCAGGTGTGGTGTTGGTTGGTCTTCACAGTTGTTTGACTTGTTCTCGTGGAGCGGCAGTTGGACCTTTCGTCCGTGACTGCGAGACTGAGAGGTTGTTCTTGTGTTGTGTTGTTCGGGTTGGATACTGGCCTGATCAGCCAGTAGTTCGTTCCCGTGTGGTGGCGTCATTCCTTTCCGACTCATGCTTTGCCACTGGCTGTGGTTTGTGAGTTTGTGACTCGTAGACGAGGTTTGACCCATTCGAGGTGTGCCCTGGTATTGGCACAGTTGTGACTGCGGTTGTGGCTTGTGGTGTGCCCGAGTGGTGGCACAGTTTTGGTTATGATTGGTGAGTGTTGATTCACCAAATGTGGTTTAGCTCGCTAAGGTGTGCCTTGTTACAGCACTGGTTTACTTGCAGTTTCCGTGCTGGTACCTTATGGTAGTAGGTGCCTGTACCCCGTGTGGGTAATGGTTTGTGGTTGTACGTCATATACCAGTCTTTTCTGGTATTGACGTGGAACTGTGTTTCGTGGAGGTCGTGTGGTGTGACCTTCCACCCAATGTGCTTTACCTTCCTCGAGTAAGCTTCCGTATATGATTTTCGTGTGTGAAGGATTGGCCGTTGTAGCCAGCCCTGCCATTCTGTGTGTAGTTTTCGGTGTAATGTGGTTTGGGGTATAAAGGGTCAGCTTTTGGTTAGCAGTCCTGTTACCTACGTACTTGAGGTTCGCCTGGGAAGCTTACAGCCTAGGCAATGACTTGCCTGTGTGGCTTTAAGCATGGACGACCAGTTCTTATTATGGTTTGCCTGTGAGGCCTGAGGCCTAGGCGTAACTGTTGTTGAGCGGACTAGTGGTGTGAAACTAGTCCTGTAGCTTCTTCTTACCTTCCAAGGTTATGTTTGATTAAAGTGTTTATATTTAATGGTGGTTTAAATTCAATTGTTGTGAGCATGAAATGGTTTGGCTATTGGTGCTACCAGTGAGACCCTCTGGGGTTGAGGTGTCCGTAGTTTGTTGTTGTTTCGGGTAGCCCCTACTGAGCCTGTGACTTGTTGAGGCTCATTTCCCTACAGTTCTTTTCGGGGCTTACCGTTGGTTCGACTTGTGAAGAGGTTGTGGCAGACTTGTACCACCAGCAGTTGAGTTGTAGTTAGTTAGTGTTGTGTGAGCTCGTGCTCCCTCAGAGTATGCCCCAGGTAGTTGTACTTTTTAATTGGACATGTAATAATGTAATGGGATAGTTGTAAATTGTTATATGCAGGTATGAGCACATGTACTTTCTTGTGTTTTATACTGTGTAGTTGTCTTTTATATTCTTACTGGACACGTGTGTGAGATATCCCTTGTGAGACTTCGGTCCGTTCGCGGGAGGCGGATCTGGATATGAAGCTTTACCGGGCATAAATATCCAGGGCTGTCACAATATGCATGTGGAAAAGTATATAGAATCCATGTTAGGAACATTCTTCCTTTATGTGTAAAACTCCATGTTTAATTGCCATTATGATACAACATGAATGTGAATTTAGATAGCATGTTAGAAATTGTGTAGAAAGCAGGTGATAGGTTTATTATTGTGATATGAACATAAACCATGTACTACATGTCATGAAATTGATAGAAGTATCATGTTAGATTTTTCTTAAAGATTGTTTAAATCCACGTTCATGTACCTGTGAAATTGTTAAAGATTAAAATGCCAGGTGATGTATGCATGCTTAATGTATGGGAAATTACTTGCTGAGTCTTTCGACTCATTCTTGCTTTGGCGTACAGGTGCAGGTGTCTCTACTTCTTTCGAGGAGTTGGTTCGGAGTGACTCGGAGCTAGAGTAGGAGATTACTTGTGGAGATAGCGACATTGTACTTTTCATTTCATAGTATGTAATAAGGAAGACTTTGCATAGCATTAGAATCATGTAATTTAATTGTGGATGTCAATTGTGGACAATGTAGTTTGTTTCAGTTATTTAATTCATGAGATGTTTAGTTCCTTTGTATCTATAGACTATGGATAAATGTGGATGATGGAATAAGATTTTTATTCAGTTCTTTCTATTCCACTGTATGTGTTTATATTTGTGTACATCTCGACCTAATGAATGTGATGGGTAAATGTCCCACTGTGGCAACGCTCTCTATATCGACGTGGGTTGGTATAACCGTACTGGTATAAGGAGGGTCGTCACACCTTCCCATGCACATGCAACGTGGCTTTCCTATTCACACTTCGACCCTTGCTATTCATGAATAATCTGTCTTTTGATGGGTGTAGAGGTCTTCAAATCTTGCCAAACTTGGAGGAAACCTTCCTCAGAACCTCCTTGCCACGTTCTAACTCTCCTTGCACCAGCACAATTACCTAAACTCAGATTCCAGCTCATTATTCTCTTCCCATCCGAATCAGGAATAATGGCCTATAAAAGTGTCTATAAGGCATGGTTTTAAAGACTCTTGGCATCTGCTTCTTCCTCTCCCAAAGAGCTACGAACTTCCAGAAGACCCTTCAGCCTCCAGACGACCAAGAAGTTCCCACCAGGGTGTTTTCTTCCCCTCTATCCTTTCTCTCTCATGTTCTTCATGCTATTCATTCAATTTTCTTCATACATGCACGTTAGATTTCTTCCTTTTCATAGTTTTTCATTAGTTCACGACACACACACACACACATGTTTTAAACACCTAAAAGGGTTAAAACACCACCCCCACGTGAGTTCCCTCCATATTGTTATGTTCTTCAATTACTTTGGGATAGATACTCCACAAAATGAGTTTCTAATGGGTTTCCCTCTCTTTTGATGTTCATGGTAGGTTATAGAAGACAACACCAGCACGAGGCTCTTGCTCCTTGGCCGGCTGAGGAGCAGGAAGAACAAGATCTACAGTCTCCCTCTTATGTTGCAGAAGGCGACAAACATCTGGTCGCGTTCTTAAGAAAGCGACATGCTTCCTATCGCGTTCATTCAACCAGGTTCCTTCTGCACTTTTTCCATATTTTCAAGGTAGTTAGCACCTATTCTTCACATAATTATCTTTTGAAACTACTTTGGTGGCGATCACGGTCCTTTTCTAAATTTTCATTATCTTTATTTGGCGATCAATTCCCGTGATTACACTTTTGACGATCACGGTGGGACTTCTACTGTCTATCGTGCTTGTCTCTGTCTTCCCCTTCCATATTCAGTCCTTCATATGTGTGGTTTTCCTTTAGATTCTGTGTTTTTTCATTTTATTTCACTATTGTTTTGAGTTCTGCTACACTGGGTCAGAACGCAACGTGTGAGAAGTCGCGATCAGGAAGGCGACAGGGAGGTCGTCGCGATCTAGTGAGTTCTGCTGATTCCATCTATTTTGAGTTTTCTGGGTTTATTTTAAGCACTCCATCCATATTTTGAGTCATTTTGTGCCTGATCCATGCTTTTAAGTGTTTGTCAGTCTGTATTTTCATAGGGTTGATTGCTTTTCCGTGCATAACTAGGTCCCACTTGACCTCTATCCACTGCGAAGAGGAACACGATGCTCTCCCTATCGCTATCTAGGTGGCAACAGGTTGATTGTCGCCTTATGCTTCTGAGAGTAGGTCAGCCTAGTTTTTGTTTGTTAGCTTCAGGTTAGATTCTTGCATGCGCTCTGGTGCAAATAGGGGCATACATATCTCCATACTATAGTTTAGGTTGTCCTCCTCGGCGACTCTAGCTCTCTCGGCCACATATTCCTTGTGTTCGACTAGAGCACTCGCTCGAGGGCCTCCGTAAGTCCCCGCTGACCGTGGATTCCCACATGGCCTTCGGGCTTGTTGTACATGTTGCCACCTTAGAATTAGGGTTCATGCATTCGTGAGTTTGTGAAAATCTTAGTCAAACCCGAAGTTGGAAGCCTTCTCCCTTTAGGAAACCCATCCTTGAGGGAACTTGCTAAAACAATCAATCCATTAAAAGGCAAACTTGAACCAAATAAAAGAAACCATCATCATTGTCAATTGCTTGCTTTGGGTGAGACATCTTCTCTTTCTTTTGTTTGCATAGGATTGCTTGTTTAGGAAACTAGGTGTCTCTTAAGACTGGACAGGTGTCCCTTATTTTGGTGTATCAAAGGCTCTCACTTTCCAAATATGGAGTCCTACTTGAACCTAGTCTATAATGATGAGAATCAAGATACTGCCTTTTATACCTCCCAACACTACGAGGAATCTCTTCCTCATGATCTTTTTGAGGGGTTGGCCCAGCCCTGGGTCGCCACAATCCACGCCAGTGAGAGTCACCATCCCGACGATGTTGGCCCATCTCAATCTGTCTGTCCCCCTCAAGCGGATGATCAAGTTGCTCAACTCATGCACTTAATTCCTTAGCTTGATCAATCACAAATCCAAGATCTCATGATGGCTCTTAAAGGAAAGACCGTCTCCTTGACTTCTCCCAAAGCGAGCGCTTCTCGTCCCATGGCATCCACTTCCGACCCCCGTATCGTCACAGGACAAGCTGACAACACTCCCATCTAGCCACGGACCATTTGATTCACTCCTTTTGAATCCGAGCACTATTGTCCACGTGAGTCGAGGCCCTGGTCTCCCCCTATCTCTCTTGCTATCCACCGCAGCAGCTCGAGCCATGTGTCAGGCCGGCATCTTGTGCCTCCTCTTGTATGCTCAACCCTCCGCCACTCTCGACATGATGTCTGAGTGGGCATCCATCAAGAAAGAACTCTAAGAACTGTGGAAGCAAGTCGACCCCAGGCAACACCATGATGTACACATGCCTAACTTCAATGGCCTGTGGGTCCCATCTGCATCAGAACTTCCCAAGTATCTCAAGTACAATGGCACTGGAAACCCATACATTTACATCAAGGACTTCATCTATGAGTCTACACCTTACCAGCATGACCGTCGGTTAATGGCATACTTGTTTCGTCGGTCATTGGATGGGCCAGCATTAGATTGGTTCTACTCACTGCTACCCGAGGATGCAGAGGATTTCATCACAGTAAAAGGAAAATTCCTTGAATAGTTCCAAGATACGGTCGGGCCAGAATATTCTCTCACATATCTCATGGCAGAAAGGATGAAGCCGGATGAAGAATTCGCCATTTATGCCGATAGATGGAGATAGATGGCCACACGAGTCCCCAAGTACCTACCCTCCTCGAGTCCCCGGGTACCTTCCGGAGGGAGAAAAATTCAAAATCATCATTGCCAATGCAACCCTTGCCTACAAAAATATCTTAGCAATGAATGATATCACCACCATGCATCAGCTCTACAGCCGGGCTCGGTTTATCTAAACCCATCTCAAAGACTCCCCTATACACTCTATGTTCAAGCCCCAGAAATCCCGCTTCCAAAGAAAACCTTAAGGACCAGTTATTGAGGGTGTCTAAGTTAATGAGCAGGTGAGTGCCTTCAACCCTGCCGGCCAGAACAACAGTCGCCAATCCTATACTGCCCAGGGTCAGAATCCCACCAACCTGCCACAAGGCCAGCAATGCCAATACCACCAAGTACCACCTCCCGATGGCACCCAACAAAGGTGTCCCCTAGGTCCAAGGAGAACACAATATCCACCACTCCCTGAGACACTCCCCGATATCTTCTTGACCTTGATCTCCACAGATGCCATTAAACTCCCTCCGAAAAGGCTATTGAACCCGAATGTGGACCAGTCGAGGTACTGCATGTTCCACCGGCAGCCAGGGCATACCATCGAGCAGTGCTTCACATTCAAGGATCTGGTGTATGATCTCCATGAGCAGAACAGGCTAGACTAGACAACTCTCTGAAGAGTGATCAGAGATATAAAAGAAAGGTAGAAGCAGCAACAACAACAAAGGCAGCAACGCCAGCCACCCCCTTAACAACAACAGTAACAAAAGCCGTTGCAGGACCTACGGATTGTCCAGAACCCACTACCAAACCGCCCTTCAGCTCCCAATCCACCACAACTACCGGCCCAGGTGAACCCCATTGTCCACCACCCCCCTCCTCCCCTCCTCAAGCAAACTGAATGTACGATGATGAACCAGATGTCTAGCAGATGATGGCCATTAACCACCAATATCCTCAACAACCTCAGACAATACAACTGGCCACCATGGCCCCTCAACAAATCCCTCCTTTAGTTTCCCAGGCCAACACCATCATACTGCCCATCGGTTCAACACCCACACCAGTCGCCAGACCTTCCATCATTCTGCCACCCACCACACCACTCGCTCCACCTATCGCCATGCCACCACCATTCGTCATAAACACTACCACACCCATCATCTTCCCACCACCTGGGCTAGATCCTCAACCTTCTGCCGCCACTTTATCCTCCACCAGACAACCCGTCACCCAACCAACTACCCTGTGGAGCGGACGAATCTTCCGTCAGCCCTATCCACCCATCTCCACTTCCTCCACTAGCCAAAACAATCCCCAACAGGTTCTGCAACCACATCAGCAACAACCTCAGCAACAAGGGCAAGAAGAGGGGGTGATTGAGCCGCTGCCCGGCGCACACTATGACATCCTCAAACATCTGCATCATGTGCCGGCCAAAATCTCAATACTAGAATTGATAAAGAAATCCAAAGAGCACCAAGAGGCTTTGAGATATTTCCTAAAAAGGGTAGTGGTGAATGAGGACATGGTTGCCGACAAACTGCCAAGTGCATTAGCCATGGTAACCCGTGGGCCGGCCATCACATTTGCTGAAAATGCGCTAGCACCCCCAGAAGCCAGAAGGCTCCCACTCTGCGTCACCCTAGTCATCAACCATGTAGTAGTAGGGGCAGCACTGGTCGACACTAGGGCATCGATCAATGTCTGCCCACTGAGAACTCTAAGGGCGTGTGATGTGTCGGAGGGATTGCTAAGACCGACACCAACCACCATAGCTGTATATGACAATTCCAGAAGATCCTGTCACGACATGGTGACTATACAAGCCGAACTGGGGCCGTTAGCTGTCACTGTTGATTTCTATGTACTTGATATCGACCCCATGTTCAAGGCTATCCTAGAACGCCCATGGTTAGAAGCACTAGGGGCTGTCCCATCCACTGCACATGAATGTTTGAAGTTCCCTTTCCAAGGACGGGTCATTAAAGTCAAAAGCATAGCCACTGCCCACATAGTCGACGCCATCAACGATACCCTACTTCCAGCTGTATGACCCACCAACAAGCCCGTTGTCTCTGTATTGGACATTAACTACCCTTGGGCCTACTCATTCCACTCCAAGCAAGAGGTCAGTTCGGCTCAAGTCAATACTGTCAAGAGGAAGGAGCCACTAAACACTAAGGGGTGGCAGATCATGATGAAGCTAGGCTATGAAGAAGGAAAAGGCCTAGGGGTAGAGCTACAAGGCATCACCAAGCCTATCCCAGACATTGTGATGAAGAGCCGATGGGGACTTGGTTATAGGGAGAAGTCCAAGCTATGGTCATCCAACACGTCCACTCTTAAGGCCGACCTCCAACCACTCACATGGACACTATGGTGTCATTTTATCAAAGGCCCAATCCAACCCAGGTATAACACTGTGGTGGTCGAGGCAGAGCTTTCACAGCATGATGTACATGATAAGAAATTCTCTTGGCACATGGCCCCCATGCTTACATATAAGGCACTAGAAACACTCCGCCCAAGGAAAAGAAGAAAAACAAGAGACCCAGAGGCTGAATGGTATCACTGGTTCGATATGGAGGACATCACTATAGCCTTCAACCGTCTCTTCTTGGATGAAGAAAGAACCTGGCCACCAGCTGCATCTGAACTGCTAGAGCCTCCCACATCCATCACTTCTAAGAGGCAGTTGATGAGTGATGCCACGGACGTGGGAGAACTGGATATTCCTTACGAAGAAGGGAAGACGGTGGACGAGCTATGGAGGGGCACATGCCTGGCTATCCATCCATCACACTTGTGCTCCATCCTTCCAAGTCTCATTCCTCTATCCCCACCCACAATCATTCATCTGTCTCCCCAAGTCTTGGCAGCCATGCGTAACACCTTCACTCCTGACCTCCCACATTCAGTCCTTACTACCCTGAAATCTAACCCAAGTGACTACTAGATCACTCTCTCGTGTTGCATGCTCTCCACTGATCAAAAAAAAAAAATGCAAATTTTGAAATGCACATTGAGGTCGAGGAGCCAGCATACCTTCTTCACCTTCCTGATCAGGGGAACCCCTCAAGTGAGGCTTCCCCTTCCACTATTTCATTAAATTCCATCCTCTTAAAGGACCCCATGTCCTCAACTTGTCTTGTAAAGTCATCTAGTTAGGTAGAGTCATCTAGGTTAGGAGAGTCTAGTCCTAGTAGAGGCGAGTCTAGGGTAGGGAGTCAGGTCAACCCACCACCCACCAAGTCCAAGCATCGCCCTAGGAAGCAATGGGGCAAGGCTATTCCTAAGATACCTTCAAGAGTTAGCTTGGCGATGTCAAGCACTGTTGCTAATAGAGGAGTTCACGAAAGAAGTGGTGGTGTTAGAAGAAGAGATTGTGCAGGATGGGGTGTTCATAGATGACAGATTTGGTGCTTACAAAATCATGAATAATGAGAACCCAATTGATGAAGAGGATAACGAAGTAGACGACACCGCCGAAATGTACGCTAGTGGCGTAAGAAGATTTGATGAGCCTACGACGACGGTGGATGAACCTACTAAGGAAGTCAACCTTGGAACAGAAGAGGATCCCAGGCTTGTGATGATTGCAGCAAATCTCCCTCCTGATGAAGAAGATGAATTGGTACAAATTCTGAGGGAATACAAAGACACATTTGCCTGGTCATATGAGGACATGCCCGGCCTAGACCCCTAATTAGTGGAACATTGACTTGTGTTGAAAGAAGGGGTAAAGGCCATAAAGCAAAAGCTTAGAAGATTCCACCCACTTATGGCCCTAAAAATGAAAGAAGAGGTGGACAAACTCCTCAAAGCCATATTCATCAGGGTAGTGCTTTATCCTAATTGGGTAGCGAACATAGTCCGGTCATGAAGAAGGATGGAAAAGTCAGAATTTGCATTGACTTCCATGACCTAATCAGGGCATGTCCCAAGGATGACTTTCCGCTTCCTCACATTGATGTATTGATTGATAATACCACTGGGTATGAGACCCTCTCATTCATGGATGGGTATTCCGGCTATAACCAAATCTATCTAGCCCCTGAAGATCAAGAGAAAACCTCCTTCACCACGCCCTGGGGTACATATTGCTATGTAGTCATGCCATTTGGGCTAAAGAATGCTGGGGCTTCTTATCAAAGGGCGATGATGGCTATCTTCCACGACATGATGCATGTCTATGTAGAAGTATACGTGGATGACATCTTGGTGAAGTCAGAACAAGGAGAGAACACCTCGAGATCCTCGCCAAGGTGTTGCAAAGATCAAGGGAATACCAACTGGGAATGAATCCAAAGAAGTGCATGTTCGGGGTATCATTAGGAAAGTTGCTAGGTTTCATCATCAGTAAGCGAGGAATTGAGATCGATCCAAACTGTAGGATCGGATATAGGATGGACCAGATCTAGAAGGGGGGGTTGAATAGATCTAGTACCAATTACTGCGGAAGCTTAACCAATTTGAAAAATAATTTGAATCAGAGATCAATTCAGAGTGGCAATTCACTGATCTGATGAGTGAATGTGTGAATTGAGTGAATGGAGTGTGTAAGTAGATCAATTAGTAGTGAGTGAAATCCCTATGCATGCATCTAGCGCAAAGTAAAGTCAAACCATAATTCAAACCACTACACAGAGGATTTTTAGGTGGTTCGAAAATCACACCAGTGATTCCTACATCCACCCCTCACACAGTGAGGTTCCACTACTCAACCTGAGTACAACACACACTAGAGCTTGACAACTCTAACACTCTTGAGTTAGACAACTCACACATCAACTCTAGAGTACAACCGCTCCAGAAAACTGAACACACATGCTCAACCACACACAGAGTGTTCAACTCAACACAACCAAGCACAAGGGCTCACAATACACAAGCTAGATCAAGAACAATGTAAATCAGATCCTCTAGCAATGATCTGATTTAGAATGAATTCATTCACAGAGACTTGTGCAACAGTTTATGCACCATCCCAAGAATGAATCAGAATAACAATTGGAGAGTTAATAGAATTAGGTACAGATCATGTTCTTCAGAAGAACTCCCTTGTAGAAGACTGAATTGAGGAAGTCCTTGAAGCTTTGAGTCACTGGGCGATGCTCTGCAACAGTTGCCTCTGGATCACCATTGAATTCTCCTCAATTGCTTGCTTCTGATGGATCTGCTCCCTTGAGAAGTGTTCTCACCTCTTCTTCAGAGATCCACTTCACCCTCTTGTGCTTGCAAGGATGGAGATGGGTCACAGCAGCACCAGGGGGAGCAGGAGCGGGAGAATCCTCAGTCTTGCCGTCGAAAGCCTTTTTGCTGGGATGTTCTAGAGGACTCTCTCTCTTGGGGGCCAATTGGTGGGGTATTTATAGCCCAACATGGCCAAAAGAACCCTTGGAGTGCGTGGGCACATGATCCAAGACCAATTCCATTGATCCCTAGGAGGCCACGTGTCCAGATGGATCTTAAGATGAGAATTCAGCCGAAGTGTGTCGACACTGCCATTGAGTGTGTCGACACACTGTCCCAATTGCGCAAAAGGATCTTCTAGGAGAAGGGACTAGTGTCGACACACTCACTGGCTGTGTCGACACACTGTCCCAGTTTGGCAAATGGGTCTTCTGGAGACTGGGTCTAGTGTCGACACTACCAGGGACTGTGTCGACACACTGGACCCTGTCTTCATGGAACTGCTTCAGGAAATGATACCCAGTGTCGACACCATTCTCGACACTACCATGAAGAGAATTGTATGTCCCTGAGAATTCAACACATAAACCATTAGTACAAGGGATTATCATGAAGGTATGTGATTTAATGTGTTTGGAAACATACTTTTTGAGCATTGTTATTATATAAGTGATGTATGTAAAATGTTCCAACCATTAAGCATTAAAATCACAACATGTCATCATCAAAACTATGAGGAGAAAAATATTAAATTCACACTCAACCCAACATTCTCCCCCTTTTTGATGATGGCAACATTAAGTCAACATGAAGGTTTGATTTTCAAAGAAATATGATTTTAAGCCATTTATTCACACATTATCCAAGCACATACATTGAATGACAATAAATTTCAACAACTCCATTGACTTCATCAAATGCCATTGAACAAGATTTAGTAACATGTGACAATTTTCACAGTCAAGACACAATGTTACTAACAACCAAGTCTTTTCAAAAATAACCACAAGAACCATACAAAATGTGACATTTATATTCAAAAAGTGTTTGCAAACAAGCATCCATTCATCCATTCACAATAAAGAACATTCCTTCTCCCCCTTTGACATCATCAAAATACAATATCCATCAAGAGGATGGAGGTGGAGGAGGAATAGGAAGTAGAATAGACTCTATGGACTTTAGTCTTGTCTCCATGGCAGATAGGTTGGATCTCAGCTGAGATTGCATAGTTACCAAACGAGTATGCAACAGTTCTTCCAATCTCTGAGAATTGTCATACATGTTGGCTTGAAATGCACTAATATCAGCTGACATAGGTTGGGAGGTTGAAGATGAGCTAGCAAAGCCACCATGTCTGTTGAGAGTGCGAAACTCACTCTTGAGAGCAGACAATTCTTGATCAATATGAGCTGACAGGTTCTTCATGCCTTCCATGTCATCCACCATGTGAGCAAAAGACAGTCTGGTCTTTGAAATTTGAGTGACAGCTTCCTGACTGTTGAAGAGATTTTTCTGAGTGTTGGCTAGAACTCCTTGAAGAACTTTTTCAAGCTTGTCTTGGTGTTATTTCAACTGAATAGAAGCATCACCCAATGTGCCAATCAGCCTGTTGAATTTCTGGGTTGCATGATCAGCTGCCTCCTTTTTCTTGATGAACTGACCATGCATTGAATTTTCTAGCCTCTGAATGCGAAGTTCAAAATTTTCTGACATTTGTTGGATAGAAGAGGTGATGGTGCCAAATTTATCTTCCAAGAAAGAGTATAATTCAGGTGGAACAGAAGGTCCACCAGTGGAAGTAGAAGCTGACCCATGGAATTGGGGAAAGAATGAAGGAGGATCCACATCAGGAATGAATGGTGAAGAGGCATGCATTATGGGTGATTGAGGTATATCCTGAGGTATTGGGGCACCAATCTCAGATGGAGGTTGATCCTCTTGAGCATTCTGATCCTCGTCAGCAGGAGGAGGGTCCACTTCCTCAGGTGCAGCTGGGACCTCAATAACTGGACCTCTTCTAACATGATCACCCTCAATTCTAAAACCCATGAATTTTTGCAAATGCTTCAAGCAGTAAATGTTGGATTTTGGAATTGTCTGAGCTTTCTCATTGGCAAGGGACACACCAAAGTGTTGAAAGACTGCAGTGAGATGAGCAGCATAGGGTAGTTATCTATGAAGATCCGTCCTGGTAATTTTCAACATTATCTAATACATTATCACATGAAAATTGATCTTGATTTCCTTTTTCATGCAGTAGATGATGAATCTCTAAATATCAGTCAGTCTGTCCCTTCCACCACCCTGTGGTGTGATTATTGTTGTGAGAATGTGATGAATCAGTCTTAAAACAGGTGGAAAGGTGTTTGTGTTGAACCTAGTTACATAGGTTTGCTTGGAATATGAGTCATCATGAGGGAGACCAGTAAGTAGAGAATATGCTTCATGCAAATCAAATTCAAAAGCATGATAATCTTCACCCTCATCTGGAACCTTGAACAATGTAGAAGCTAGATCAGTAGATAGCACAAAGGAAACTCCTTTAACCTCAGACTGATATCCCTCTGGCAAGACAGTTAAGTTCTTGTAGAACTCTTGCACCAGTCTAGGGTAAAAGGTCCAAAAGTCAGAAATGAAAGGCAGCCAGCCTTGAAACTTGAAGAAACGAGTGACATCAGGAAATGCAGTGGCAAAGTTTTCATCAGTCAAATCAATAGCCCTGGGCTTGAGAATAGATTTGCCTTTTGAAAGAACCTTGGAGGGTGTAGCATCAGAGGGTTGAGATGATCCAGAAGAAGTGGAGGAGGATGCTTCAGAAGGTTCTGGAGAGGTAGACAAGATCTTCCTCCTAGGATGATGAGACTGCCTCTGAGATGATCCACGACTTGAGGAAGGCATCCTACCTCGTTTGGATGGAGTAGGAGAAGGGGAAGACAAACCCTGTTGCCCAGCAGGGTCATGGCGGCACTTGCTCCACCTCTCAGTTGGAGGTTCCTCAACAACAGCCGCCCTGGCAGTTTCCTTAGACCTGGCGCCTCGACGAGGGGTTTGCTTGGGAGGCATCGTCCAGGAAGAGATGGAAGCAGGAGATGGAGGCAAGAAGATGAGAGGAAGAGGATGACGGGAAGAAGAGAGGAATCAGACGTTTCCAAGGGTGGAATGACGGCGGTGGGTCAACCTGGGGAAGAGAAAAGGGTTGATAGGGTAAGATGAACCGCGGGAATATCTAACCCTTAAACGATACTGCACAGAAAAAAAATATCGCTTGGAACAGTGGCTGTGTCGACACAGGATGAGACTGTGTCGACCTGATCAGGGACTGTGTCGACACATGAAGGGAAGTGTGTCGACCTGTCCTGAAGGAAAAGTGATGATATGTGTATGAGGAAAATTTGTAAATGAAATGAAACCTTTAAAATAATGAAAGATGGATAGAATCAACATGACAAGGATGTTTAAGATGCCAAAGAATTCATTTGTTATTTTTTCACAAAAATCCAAGAGTGACTCAAGTGTTACACATCAACCTACAGGATATGGTCATTATGTGAGTTGAAACACTGAAATGATACTTTGAATGATATAGGACATTCAACATAGTCAATAGCAAACTTCCAAATTCTTCAAATCCAAAGAAATAAAAATATCTTTTAGATTGAAATCAGTTGTGATGAGATTAAACAGTCTTAAGCAAACTAATGGAAGATACAGATGCTTGTTTTGCGTAATTCTCCTTGGTCACACATTTTTTTTTTGTTTAATCAAACTATCAAATGTAGTAAATCTTGTTCACTCAAGAACTAATGCTTTTTACACACCATAGTCCCTGGTTACTAAAGATTTGCTCATTATCCAGTTTCATGGGGCAAATGATAACCTTTTGACGTGAAAATATACGTTTATAAGACGCAAATATTTCCAGTTTGTCATCATTAATATTTTCAGAAAATCTTTTGTTTTATTTTTGTGATGAGTTTAACCCCTTTGAACAGAGATAGAAGAAATACCTCATGACATATATGACACTTCATTCATTGTGAAGGTTTGTAGTTTCTCAGCATTTGTGCCATTGCTCTGTTGAATAATAGATTAAGGAGAATATTATAAAATTGAGAGCAATCTTTTCCCACATCAGTTGCAAAAGAGTTGTTCAAAGACAATACACACATGATCCTTCAATCCTTGAAAGAGATTTGAATTGCTGTAGGATTGTAGAATATGGTTGAGAGTTGACTGTAAAAATGTTGTAGATCAGTCAAAAGTCATTTTGGAGTTTCTTTAACAAACTGAATAAGCATATCATGAATGGGAGTTGTGATAACTCAAGAAGGAATCCTGAATTTTAAAAAATGAGTGAAGAATTCTTTAACTCCCCCTGAGTTGTTGATTCCAGAAATCTTTCATCAGAATAAAGAGATTCAAGAATTTTGAAAAATTGAAATGATTCTTTTTGAAGAACAATGACTCCCCCTCAACAATTGTATATTTGATTCTTGATACTTGGCGGAGACATATACTCTCGCATAATGAAAGTGTCCAGACAAGCAGAACTTGTCCTTCTTCAAATCACCATTTGATATACCCAGAATGTCAATACAATGTGAGATTGAAGAATTTATTTGACAAAAAGAAATGGAAATTGGCTTATGAGAGATTTGTAGATCCTGAATCAAGGAAACAAATAAGAAGAAGTGAATATTTACAAGATGAAGCAATGACTCCTCCTCAGAAATTGCCTAAACACTCAACCTAAATAAAGAGAGATCAAGAAGATTGTGGACATTTGCATAACCCAAGCTCTCTCCTTAAGGATGAAAATCTGCTGTCAGGAAGAGGTTTAGTGAAGATGTCAGCAATTTATTTTTCAGTTTCAATGAAAAGTAGTTCAAAGGATTTCTTGGCTACCTCATCCCTCAAGAAATGATGCCTTATTTCAATGTGTTTTGTGCGAGAGTGCGGAACCAGCGACTGTGTCGACACACTGGACCCTGTCTTCATGAAATTGCTTCAGGGAATGATACCCAATGTCGACACCATTAATGGGTGTGTCGACACTACCATGAAGAGAATTGTATGTCCCTGAGAATTCAACACATAAACCATTAGTACAAGGGATTATCATGAAGGTATGTGATCTAATGTGTTTGGAAACATGCTTTTTGAGCATTGTTATTATATAAGTGATGTATGTAAAATGTTCCAACCATTAAGCATTAAAATCACAACATGTCATCATCAAAACTATGAGGAGAAAAATATTAAATTCACACTCAACCCAACACAAACAAGGCTAAGGCTATTACGGAAATGCCACCTCCAAAGAATATTTCACAGCTAAGAGGTTTGACTGGACATTTGCAATTCAATAGAAGATTCATATCACAGCATTCGCAAAGATGCCACCCATTCTATGATCTTTTGAAAGGAGGGGCAAAGTTCGAATGGAATGACAAGTGCCGAGAAGGCTTTAACGATTTGAAGAGGTATCTCATGAATCCCCCAATTTTGCAACCTCATGTACCTGGGAAACCACTAATCTTATATCTCTCAGTCATTGAGGACTCCCTAGGTGTTGTCCTTGCGCAACATGATGAATCAGGGAAAGGAAGGGCAGCATACTATCTTTCTAGACTTTTCAACACCACAGAAGCCAAATACACCACCGCAGACAAAACTTGTGCCACGCTTGCGTGGGTAGTCCCAAAGCTTAAACATTACTTTCTTGCCCACAAGGTCAGGCTGATCTCGAGGATGGATCCGCTCAGGTATCTTTTAGAAAAAGCCTGTCGTCTCTGTTCGGCTTGCGCGCTGGCAGAGCTTCCTCTCCCAATTTGACATCTCCTTTGTGGTTCAAAAGGCCATCAAGGGATATGTCATCTCCGAGCACCTGGCCCATTTGCCACTACCTCACAACAATTCCATCCGAGAGGAGTTTCCTAATGAAGAGCTCTCGGTCATTTCCAAAGATCCCTTCTGGTCCCTCCATTTTGATGGTGTGCTCAACTCTCAGGGACGGGGCATTGGAGCCGTGCTGCTCACCTCGGAGGGTATTACCACCCCTATAGCTTTTCAACTCACCTTTTCTGCCACTAACAACATGTCTGAGTATGAAGCTCTCCTAGTTGGACTTAAGCGTGCTTATATCCTTGGTGCATCCCACCTTAGAAGTATAGAAGACTCTCAGCTTGTTCTGTGGCAGGTGCTCTCAACTTACCGCACTCGTGACCTAAAGCTTAAACCATATCAATACTTGGTCACGTTGTTGGCAAGGCAATTTCGTAAGCTTATCTATGTCCACACTCCTTGCTCACAAAATCCTGGGTGACGCCTTGGCGTCACTAGCCTCTTCTCTATCCTTCCCTCTGAGCCATCGGACTGAGACAATTGTTGTCCAATGGTTCGATATTCCATCTCCCCAAGATCCTTGGTTCAAGAACCATAGGACAACCTTAGAAGAGAGGGCTAGGAAGAGAGAAGTGCAATAGATCATGCTAGCTAAGCTTGAGGAGATCTTAGATGAAGAGGAATTGCCATGGTATTTTGAGATTGAGCAGTACTATAAGGATGGGTCATATCCCGAAGGGGCAAACTCGAGGGATCGCAAGGCCATAAGAGCCGCCCTAAGGTACACAGTCATCGGAGGAGTTTTGTATAGGCACGCTCTTAATGGAGTTCTTCTGAGATGTCTTAATGATGACGAAGCTTGGAAAGTGGTGGAAGGAGCCCATGCCAGCGAGTGCGAAGGGCTTGTCAACAGTCAGATGCTTGCTAAGAAGATCATTAGGCAGGGCTACAACTGGCCAACCCTAGAAGAAGACTGTACCATCTACGTTCATAGGTGTGTCAAATGCCAACTCTATGCTGATAGAATTCATGCTCCTTTATTTTCACTTCATCCACTCTCCACACCTTGGCCATTCTCCATGTGGGCTTTTGATATTGTTGGCCCCCCTTGGTGATCCTAATGCTCAAACAAAGCAAAAATCCTTTATCCTAACAGCAACTGAGTATTACACCGAGTGGGCAGAAGCAGAAGTGTTCAAAGAAATCAAAGCATCCACAATGTGCCGCTTTATCATGAAGAATATCATCTCGTGGTTTGGAGTGCCAAGCAGCATCGTCACAGATAACGGGCCGCAATTCATCTTACAGGAACTTCAGGACCTCTGTAAGAAATACAACATCACTCTGCATCATTCATCTCCATATTACCCACAAGGCAATGGCCAAGTTGAAGCAACTAATAAAACCCTTCTTAAAATCTTAAAGAAAACTTGTGAATCTCATAAATTCGCTGATTGGCCAGAAAAGCTAATAGAGGCTCTATGGGCTTACCGTACCTCTGTCTGTATTCCCACGAGGCAAACCCTGTATGCTCTCACTTGTGGGATGGAGGAGGTAGTTCCATATGAGATCTTGATCCCTTCACTAAGAGTTCAACTTGATAAGGAACTTAATCTTGACGAACGTCGCGAAGCGTTGCTAGTCCAATTGGAACTCTTAGATGAAAGACGACTAATGGCAGCCGATCACGTGCTCTCATATCAAAGGCGAATCTCAAGGTCTTTTGAAAAGAAGGTAATTGAACGAAAATTCCAAGAGGGTGATATGGTCTTAAAACACATTTTTGTCAAACCCGGAGGTCCAAGGTCTAAGCTACAACCAAATTGGGAAGGTCTGTATGTTGTGAAAGAGGTATATCCAAGAAATGCCTATCGCCTAATCAACGCTGAGGGTGTAGAATTGTCACATCCGTGGAATGGGTTGTACCTTAAAAGATTCTATCCCTAGGTCTATAGGTGTGAGGCCACAACACTTAGATCGAGGATAACCCCGTGTTAAGAGTCCGAAGTCCATTCCCCAATCGTCAAGGGTTGACCTAAGTTAGGACTCACACATGCACACGGCAAGCCCGGGCGACTGCACTTAGTAGATATCATAGCTACATAAGCCTTTCTTAAGCGGTGCAAAGGTCATTCTCTCCTAAATCAGTCAAAGTGTAGGGGCAAGGGTCGTAAGGGCGAGGCCATCAACCTTAAGCACACCCTGACAAGAGGAAGTCTCAAACATGGACGATCAAGTATGAAAATAGCAAAAGCACAGAAATAAAGAAGCAAAAGAAAGAAAGGAAAATACGTGATAGAATAGGGGCATGACAAAGAGTGGCAAAGTCCCCACGGGACACTCATGAGCCTGGTCATACGCATGTCCCAGACAGTATAAATCTATAAGAAAAGACCACAAAGTCCCTATGCAACAAACCTAATCTTTGAGGGGTATGTTGCGGGAAGAAGCCGAACCCAACATCCTTAAACCTACATTAGACTTTCCTTAAATAATCTTCCACTTCCCTCTATAAGATTGAGTCGTCTCTTAGGTATGGCCTAGGTAGCCACATTGTCAACTAGGGGCAGCCGCCCATGGCATGTCACCTCTAAGCGCATGTCCTATCTTAGTAAAGCCCTTGACGAAAGGGGAAGTGATCGAGATTCCTAACCAGCGGTTTGAATTGGTCTATGTGTTGCCGCCCAAAAGTGAGTACCTTCTGTCTCGCGTGTCTTATTTTAGGAAGGGCTAATGCCGGCTTTAGGCACCTCCTAAAAACTAGAAAAAAAAATCAAATATTTGAAAACTCTAAAAAATCAAATATTTCAAAACCCCCAAAAAATCAAATATTTCAAAACTCAAAAATATCAAATATTTCAAAACTCCAAAAAATCTAATATTTCCAAACTTCAAAAAAAATCAATCAAATATTTTTAAGTCAAATGATTTCAAAACCCCTAAAATCTTTTACTCATTCATTCATGCATATCATTTGTTTACTTATGTCTTTTCGCCTATTTAATAAGGCTTAGCCCCCTTGACCATTATCAAGGTTGGTCACTCATCATGCTCCAGGCAAGGGGCTAAGTCGAAGAACGAATCTAACTTGTTTTCATGGTCTTATTAAGTGTGCAGGTCGCAGCAGAAGAAAGAAAGCGACACTCATATCTACTCGTCCTATCACACAATCACATTCCATGGCCAAAAAGGGAATTCATTCTATATCATTATATCTGCACATCATCATAATACATGATAAACAAAAAAGTGAGAAGAGTACAAATCCTCAACCACTCTCCCCTGTACCCTCAGACGGGTGAGAGGGTGGAGGGGCCATCTCCCTCAGTTCTGTCGTGCTCCCCTCAGCTACTCACTCGAGTCATCTCTCCTCCTCCTCATTCCTCCGTCGTCTGGAGGAACTTGTTAGGTAGTGCCCCACTGAGCCGCTAGGGGCAGCACTCCTGCTAGCCAACGGGCGGCTACGGCCAACCAATGACAGGGCCTTCTCCAGCCCTCTCATATCTGCCTGGAGCACCATGATGGTCTACCGCTCGGTCCCCAGCTATGAGCGGAGCTCGTCAACCTTCCGACGTAGTCCCCTTGTCTCTTCCGTCTGAGGGCGTAGGCACACCTCCACCATCTCCGTCTCTAGCTCGGCTGTTCGTGCTAGAGCACCTCTCAGCTCAGCCTCCTACAAGACAAAACATATGCCAATAAAGAAATAAGGTAGAAGGGGCATGAAGTTGGTAACTTACCCACTCGTGTAGCTGGGCCATGTCCTCCTCCACTCGAGCCACTGCCGCCACCAGCTGGCCCTCCAACACGGAGTGGCCAGGCTCATCGCGGGAGGTAGATGCACCACCCACCATCTGCTGAGCCCCCTCCAGCTCAAAATGCTACAAGATAGAAAGCATAAGAGTTAGACAACTAAAGTTAAGAATGTGAGATATGGGTAGTAGAGCACTCACCAGCTCGGTCACGATCATCTAAAGATCGTCCCTCTACTGGATGGTGTAGTCGAGGATGCCCTCAAGAGAGGCAATCTTGCCCTCGATGTCAAGCTGCAAACATACATCAAGTTAGCCAAAGAAATAATGATTAAAATACTTATAGTTAGAAAAGGCTAAATTAATCACACTCACCGGGCGTCGGGACCCCTGTACACCTGGGCCCCGTACCTCCGTGCATAGGCACGGAAGTAGTCCTCATCGCTGGTGGCCTCGAAGGTCATCTCTCGACCCCGCTGCCTCTAGTCCTCTAGCTGCTCACGAGCCCGCTCCCACCAGTCCGTGATCTAATGGATGCTACGAAAGCTGCAACCCAGCCTCTCCCTCTGCCGAGTCAGGAACTCCACTACCGCCTGGTGGAGTCCCAGTGTCCTCACAACCAGCCGTAGGTAGAGTGGTACCACCGTGTTGAAAGCATGAAGCCAAATCTCCCTACCAAAGTAGGGGCGACTCTGCTCCACCCAAGGCTGGTCTGCGTCCTCATCCCCAGCGTAGGGAGTCCACTCAACCTACACATCACACATAAAAAAAACCATTAGTCACTTGTCAATGAAAAGAAAGTAAAGGGTTGCAAGTGGAGAAGTACTCATGTGTCCGAAGGGGACAATGTCTAGAGCGTCCTAGATGAGGGTCACCTGCAAGTGCAGGGACCGCTTATCTCGGCAAAATCGCTAGCGCTGCAGAAGCGGTAAGCGCTTGGTTGCCTCGGCACTCCCCGACCAAGGGAGGGTAGATAATAGTAGGCCCACACCTACAAAAGAAGATGGTCAGTGATAGAATCAATTATAATAAAATAAGAAAATAAATAAAAGGGTAAATGTGAGAAATATACCTTTAGGAAGGGGAAGAAGCCGACCACCCTTGTCTCCGTGCTGGAGGTGCCTAGGTTGTTGAAGTGGTGGGCTAGAAGGACCGCACCCCACGCGTATCTCCCTACCTGGGTCAGGTCCTCCAACAGGGGCAGGCACCTGTAGCTCACCGGGTCTCCTTGAGTTCCCAAGATGAGATTCCCAATCACGAGGATCAGGAAGCATCTCAAGTCCCGATTAGCTACCACTCCCTTCTCCTCTGCCAGTGCCGTCCTGGCATCCTCTGTCAGTCTGGCCATGTACTCGCCTGGCCCTCCTGTCAGATGGCGAGCATCCACCACTCCTAGGCTCGTCTATAGCCTCGTCCTCGACAGCAAGGATGACCTCTCTCGTGTCAACTCCAACCCTAGGAGCCTCTCCACCAGCTCCTGGTAGCAGGTGTAGGTCACCCCTGTCACCGCCTAACCATCCACCCTCAGGTCGGTGATCCATGCCACGTCCTCTAGTGTAGGGATCATATGACCCCATGGAAGGAGGAAGGCGTGGCACTCAGGGTCCCATCTCTCCTTCAGTGCCTAGATCAACGCCATGTCGGGTGTCAACTTGTCCAGTCTGAGGAAGGGGCTGAACCCCATATGGTCTAGCCGGATCCTTTAGAAGTCCCCGGACTATGGCCCATCCCAGCCGGGACCGCAACTCGCTCTGCAAAACAGCCAAGAAGATGCACAAAAATCAGCCAGAAATCCTGTCATAGTAGTTTGTTCAGGTAGCAACAGGGCCTCTGTCACCTTCTGAACGCGACACCATGGGTGTCGCGTTAAGATTTCAGAAGGTGACATGTCAAACCGTTGCCTTCTAAACGCGACACACCCAGTGTCGTGTTCTCCCCTGGTAATGTGACACCCATCTTGTCGTGTTCACAGGGTGTCCGAGGATGGCCAATCACCGTTCCTCGGTGGTTTCACCATGGACCAAAGGCCCTACAATAGGTTCTAAGCACCTTGTTCACACTCCCATCCCATCAATCGCACGAGGGAGAGGGTTTCGACCACCTACCTTCCTGGGGCCGACGGCCTCCTCCTCACCTGGTGCCTCTATGGGGTCCACCTCCATTGAGGTGGCCAGCGCCTCGGTCCCCGTCATCGTGAAGGCCCTTGGCCGCCCCCGCCGGCTAATCACCCATTTCGATCCTCTTCAGGAGCTCACCACTGTTACCTCCATCACCTCCACGCTCTCCATCGTCTCGGGCAATAGGGAGAAGCAAGGGAAGAGAGGGAGGAAGAAGGAAGGAAGAGGAAGAAAGGCAGTTGCCATCATCGCCGGTGAAGGCTCGTCGGAGGAGGAAGAGTGAAAGAGGGCTCTCGGTCGCCGGAGGAAAGGAAGAAGAGAGAAGGAGAAAAGAGGGAAGAAGAGGAGTGTCCATGGGGCCGGAATTCAAATGGCCTGGGGTCTGTGGTTGAGACAAGATGTGTGTCGCATTCTCTTAAGGTCGCGACAGACTATCTGTCACCTTCTTACACAGGTCACGATGGCCATCCTGTTGCCTTCTCAATCTGTGCACAGAATCTCCATAAATTCATATTTTCATTGCTAATCTCCAAAGGAATACATCATATAAAAGCTGAAAATCATGATAAACAGTCTGATACATCACTCTCATGCTCTCATAACATCAAATCTCCCAAAAATACTTAAAAATACAATCAAATCTCTCTCACAAGCTCACGGTCATCACGTGGCCGAATCTCTCTATACTCTCTGAGTTACGCTTGGTACATCTCGCGCTCCTCGTGCACCGTGGGTGGTAGAGCGTGAGTGGCACACATATGCCACATCACTAGCGTGCTACGCATGGTCTGCTCGTCCTCCGGATCTCCCAAGCGCCTCACTTTCATAGGAGGCAGATGTGATGGCTGGAGTAGCTTCGTCCAAGACTTCCCAACCTGAAGGTAGCACCTGTGCAGATTGTAGAGAACCATTGCCATGTTCTCCATGAGTTGTAGGTCCAATCCACATCCAAGGGGAAGCTTTATGTCCACTCCGTGTAGCGCTGCTATGTCCATGGTGAAGTGCTCCATTGGAAGTGTGTTGAGGTATAGCCTCCATGCACTCTGAGTCTTCTTATCTGCCATCCTGCACACAACATGATCAGAGAATTTGGCCGCCCCGCCAATGAAGCACAAAGGGTGGCACCCAAAGATCTGACTTTCTGTAGTGGGGTTTTCTACAGGTTTAAACTTAATCCTCACTCCCAACCAGCACTCTAATAGGATCATAGAGCTAAAGAGTGGGCCCCCCAAAGCCGCCGATGTAAGTCCCGCATAAAGGAAGGCTAGAACCGCATGAGAGAGGGAAAGTCCACACCATACCCCACTAATGGTGCTCAAGTTTGCATGGTCTAAGAGGTGATCTCTGGATGGGAAGAGAACCACACCACACAAGCAAATGGCTACGGCCTTGGCTACTCTTGGTAATTCCCATACTTATCTTACAATGAGATATGACCCACTTAGACAAGAGGACTAGGTGAACATGTTGTGGGCTAATCATGGTATAGATATCTTTGGGATCCAGCATGAATTCACCTAAGATGAGTTTAGGATCAATGGGCTCAATGGTATAGCATGTTTTGTGCTCATCCCCCCATGTAGTCTTGGTTAAAGCCATGAAAGCTTCAACCTCCTCTAGTAAGACGGTAGCCTCAAATTTGGGAAAAAGGAAGGTATGAGTTTGTGGGTGCCATCTCTCTATCAATGCGGTTATGTTATGCCAATCAATGGAGATTTTATGGTAGTTATGGGCGGCTATCAAGATTCCCCCTAAACCCTACTCTTTTAAGGCACGGATTACATGCATGGGCAAAACCTTGATCATGGGTGCTAGCCAATTGAGCTTAGAGTAGCGGCGGGAGCCAGGAAAGATTTGAAAGAGAAGAAGAAAAAGAAAAAGAGAGGAGAAGAAGAAGAAAGTGCATTAACATAGAAATTCAGAGTTGAAATTCATAGAAATTGAAAAAAACCACTTTACATACCTCTCTCACGTTGGCATTTCCGCTTAAGTGGTTTGGAACCTCCGTCATCCTCACAAGCTCGCTGTAGGACGTTCAAGTGCACTTGGGACCATCATAGGAAGCCTCGCCACCCATGGAAGCACTTGGAGCTCTCTTCATGGCCATGAGAGACTTGAGAGCTTGAGAAGAATAAGAGGAGTTCTGAACTCCGAATTTGGCCTCCACACTCTTATTTATAGGCATCTAATACTACTATTCATGGTGGGAGAAGGTTTAGAAAGCTCAAAAGGAGTTAGAACCGAACTAGGAAGTCTTAAGAGTCCAAATAGGAACCAAATAGGTGCTTTTGGGTTGCCAATTCAGTTCTGGATGCAGAAACTGAGGTCACGACGTATCGACACGTCGCCACCTAGTCGCGACAAGAGAGTCGTCGCCTTCTCATCCAGGTAGTGGCAAGCATATTGTCACGTTCATTGTATGACATCTGTTGGCTTATGTTTTTGCATTATCATGATTGTTTTTGCCAATTCAAGATGTCTTCTTGCACTTATGCTTAAATTCTTTGATTGTTTTAGTGCAACTGAGATCTATATCTTGTTCTTTATTATTTTATATATATCTTGAAAATTCATAGAAAAATTAGCAAAAGCAAAAAATTCACAAAGATCATAAAATCAAAAGATGGCTCGTTAGGTAAGTTCAGGTAAATATTCCTAACCTTACTCTCTGCATTACTATATAGAATCTGCTACATTATATCATCTCAAGGACCGGCTGGTTCTCGGTGTGTTCTGGGATCTGAGTTCCCTTAAAAAAAAAAACGAGGATGATTTAGGTGCACACTGTTAATTGTTGGATAGGTCGTTAGATTGTATGGCTTGGGGATGATGGATTCTATTGCACGCCGGGGATGCGAAGTGTCTTGACCCTTGCTCATTTGGTTTAGGAATATTATCCTTGGGTATTTGTTATTTTCTCATTTTCTTTGCATATTAATTTTATGATTTCTTTTCTTTTAGCCCAGCATGCATCATGTAGGACTTTGAGCTCCACATTTCATGATTAGTCAAAGTCAGCTTTGCAATGATGTCCAACCAAATCTTCATTTCTCAAACAAGGAATACCATTCCACTCCGAAGTTGAAAGTTCTCTTTGAGCTAGTTGCTCAGTCCAGTTTGCCAGTATGGTTCCTATTCAGGATTCCTCTCATCCCCATTCATTATGTCAATCATCTCATTCCCCATTGATCCGCTCATTAGCCGTGAAATGCTTGAAGGCCAGAGTCAAATCGACCTGCTGGGATAGCACCTATCCCCTAATGAATGAAACCTGCAAGCCTAACATGGCTAGGGTACGTCTTCATCAAGAGGTTGATCGTTTCTTTTCTTTTATCTTTATTCGTCCCAGATTGGAACCATCTGTGCACTTTGTTCTAGCCATGTTCGAAGTCTTCCAGATAATTCTCGCTGGTTATTCATTCAGAGTGGGTGTCTCTGTTGCCCAGATAGCAAGCCCAGAGGTGGTGAATGGATTGCTAAAATTTTCTTTTAGAATAATCCTGTAAATAAAAACACTTTGATAGAAGACACTAAGTTTGATGGTTAGAGTTAGTGTAAAGCAAACACAAAAAGATCAATCATACAGACAACAAGAATTTTATCTTGGTTCAGATCTCCTGTCACAAGGAGTCCTACTTCTAGTCCCCAAGAAACAACTTGGGATTTCACTAAGCAAGGGTACATTCCCCCTTAAGGACACTTACATCCAGCCACAGATGGCCTTCTCTTCTCTACCCACCGCTGCTGGCCTTCTCTTCTCTACCCGAAGAGGCACTAACCCACCGGATGCAACAGGTCTTCCTTCTTACCAGAGGGAATAACCACCCACTCAACAGCATGTCTTCTCTTCACAACCGAAGTGGAACACTTAAGAACAAATGAGTAGAGAGTGGAAGGCCCCTAAAACAAGCTTATAGAAACTGCTTGATCTGAGGCAAAGTCTGAGAGACAAAGATTATCACACAATGAACTCTCTCAGATCTACACAAGCTCTCAAAGGCTAAATAGGTTTTTGTGGAGAGCTAAAAGCTAAAGACTGTTTGAGTGGATGAGCAAGCTCTTCTTTCTTCTGGGTGACTGAGATCCTCAAGCTATTCGAAAATTCTTTAGGATTCAAGAGAGATACTTCATGGAGTCACCCGTCTTCTATTTATCTTCTTAGAAAGATTTTGACCGTTGAAGTATCCGTTGTCTCACATCTTCATGCACGTTGGAGTGACTGGTCTGAAGTATGGAGCAAGAGAGCTTGCAGTCATTAATGCTGGGATAGACACATACATAAAGGAAGATTGTCTGAATCTCTTCTTGCTTCAGTCAGGTTGACAAGTCCAACGTTGTAACGTATGTTTCTACCGGAATCCTGCACACCATAAATGCTGAAGCATAGACAACTCATCTTTGTCTAAACTGTCAGTCAATGTTAGTAGTTGTGCTTTAAGAAGATATACTAAAAAGGAAATTCCATTCTATCGACATATAAAGATTTACTTTATGTGACATGAATGTGGTAAACAAGAGATATAATGTGCAGAGATATTGTACCAACAAAATAAATGTTAGAGAGCACATGATACAACATGATTCGTAGGAAGACTTGAAATCCATAGAGATTTGAAAATATATTTGAATATCATGTGGAATGTAATTTAAGAATGTCTGAAAAGAATTTAAATATGATTATTCAATAGCTGTCTAAAACATAATCGTTATTAAAAGAGATTTGATGTTTGGAGACAATCTGTGATCAGAGAGAGTCGATGAGGATATGAAATCGATGTTATAACCATAATCCATGTATGAATGTAATGAAATCGATGTTCTGTACAAAGTCATTGTTTAACTGAAGTCGTTGTTGTACTGAAATCGATGTTTAAACGAAATCATTGTTGAACTGAAATCGATGTACAGATGAAATCGTTGTTTAACTGAAATCGATGTGCAGATGAAATCGTTGTTTGAAACGAAGTCGTTGTTCTAGTAAAGTCGTTGTTTCACATGAAGTCGATGTTCTACCGAAATCGATGTTCAAGTGAAATCATTGTAGAAACGAAGTCGTCGTTTCATATGAAGTTGATATTCTACTGAAATCGATGTTTAGGTGAAACGAAGTCGATGTAGCAATGAAATCGATGTTCTACTAAAGAAATCGTTGTTTAAGTATGTAAGGCCCTAGAATTTTGCCGTTTTATTTACTTGTTTGGTCGTGTGATGTTTAGTTGTCTTGTATATATGACCTTGTGTATATATGTATATGCATACATGTATATGTAATTATTCTATACATATTGTATTAATATATGAGTTTACTATGTACATATGGTTGTATTTGCATAGTATATATAATATTTAAGTTGTACATTACAATTGCATGTATGTATATAGTGTATATATATATATATATATATATATATATATAATTCTGGATATTCTTGTGTTCTGGCCGAAGGGCCAATTGACGTCAACATGTATGGACGTTTACGGGAGAGTCGACGTCCATATCGATGGACGCCAACCCCAAGTAGACGGCCAGGAATGTGGATGTCTATTTCCCCAAAATCTGTCTGTTTCAGATCCGAAAATGGCCGTGATTTCTTCGGTTCTTGTTTTGGAAACTGTCTTCCAACGGTAGGAAATCCTATCTACGCATACCCCAAACCCTTGGCTCTATAAAAACACTCGTTTAGGGCGAAATAGGTTCCTTTGGCTCTTTGTGAAAACCCTAGAAACTCTGTGCGAAACCTGAACTTTGGAGATCTGGATCTGGCGATTAGGTGCGACTTCCGGCATTCTCCTTCGACTGGAAGGAGCTCTGAGCATAGAAGAATGCTTCCCCAACCTTGGTGTGCAAGCTACATCAACATAGAATCGGTTCGGGAGAAGATTTGGAGCGCTTCTTGGCTTGTCCGAGGAGAGCTTCTTCGGCAATTTAATCTCATCTAGCAATTTTTCTCAGGCAAGTAACCCTTGGACATCGTCCATACCCATGTCTAGTAGGTCACAGGATTTTTTGGGAATTTATCGCGTGTCCTGGAACCCCCATTCACTGTGTTTTGTGCGTTCAGTCTGCATTTCTGCAGATATGAACTTAACGGAAACATTTGCTGCCGTTAAGATCCTATGTTAGCGGCAACAGATAGTGCCATTAACCCCTGTTGGCGGCAACATGTGTGACGCCAAGTTCGTCTGGGTTTTACAGAATCCTAGTTTCACATCTGTATGATCATATTCAGACTTATGCTTGTCTGTGTTTACTGTAGAAATTATGTTGAGTTCAGTACAGGCAGTAGGTCATATCATGAAGAAGTACTGAATTTTTGTGATTTGTGTTATTTATTAAAATTTCTGTAATTGAACTATAAGTTGAAAATGACCATGTTTAATCTTGTATAAATAGATCGGTTGTGAGTTAGGATCTTATAATTTTTACATGACAACATAATGACTGTTTTTAGATTTCTGAACTACTAGAACTGACTGTATGAGTGTAAATCATGCTAAATGAATTTCTTGATGGGAAATGCATGATATCTATTTTAATTATCATAATTAGTATATAAGTCCAAAAAATCTGAAAAATTGAGCATATAATGTGTTATCTGTCTTCAACCTGTGATTAATAATTCGTCCTATTTGGGTGACAGTAGGTGTGGTTGTTAATTTAACAGTGAATATTCACCAAATGAACATGTTAATTTAATTCTTGTATAATGCAATGATTACAACATGATTAGGACTGTGGTATGAGTTATTTAGTACAGCGATCAGTAGCATCATATTAGAAAAAACTGAACCATATGTGTGCATTTAAGTACATGAGCATGAAATGATTAGTGCATGTGAATAATGTAAGTAGATATGTGATTTAAGTGAAATGTGTTAAAATGTGTCGTGTGTGACACTGCTACCATAGAGGGATGTGGAACTGTACCATAGTAAAGTCCCTACGGGAAGGTTCATTGTGTGTGATATCTTATGGGCAATTAGGATGAAATCCTGGAGGTGGATAAGTACCACTGGTTAGGGTGGAGAGTGCTTCTCCTGGTTCTGCGCAGTTAACCAAGATCTATCACTATGTTGCCTAGGTGATAGTATGTGAATGTGTATATGTGTGTCCTTCTAGTGGTGGTTTGGACTATGTGTCACGACAACTAAGTGTAAGATGTGAATATGTGTATATGATTATGTGAAATGTGAAAGATGTGGAATGTGAAATTGTTAAATGAATGTGTTAGCATGTGAATAAGTGTAAACCCATATGAATAGGTTCAATTCGTGTCAAAAAATCAAGCAAAAGGTATGTATGTTGGTGTTAAATGCATATGAAAATGATTAGAATCCATGCTAGGTTGCGAATTACTTTATGCTTAATTTCATGTTCTAGATAGGTAGAGTTGTACCATAATGTGGATAATATTGAATTGTTAAATCATGTTACATGTATACGTAGTAAGCATGTGTAGGAATGTGAGTGATTCTATTTAATGTTATAAGCATGTATCATGTGTTCTATTGCTGTAAGTTTTTCCATGTATAGTAGTTTAGATTGTATAAAGAATGCAACATGTGTTACTCCTTATCTTTAAAAGTCAGCATGTGCATATGATATGTGTATGGATGTTGTAAATGGATTGCTTGCTGAGTCTATTTAGACTCATACTTACTTCGGCGTACAGGTGTGATAGGTGTCTCCACATCCGAGGAGGATATAGTTAGGAGCGACTCCGAGCGCGAGGAGTAGCTATTTTGTGGAGATCTCTACGTTATATATTTCATTTCATAGTATGTAATTTGGAATTTTGTAATTAAGGATGGACAATGTATTCATTTGAAAGTTGTATAAATGTGGACTTTAGTGTTTTCTTTCATCTTATGTTATACAGACTGTGGATATTGATGATGATGATGGAATGGAATGAAATTGTTACTTTATTTCCACTGTACTCTTTACTATTCATGTACATATCAACCTATCGTTTAGTGTTGGGTCAATGTCCCACTGTGACGACGTTCTTTATACCGATGTGGATTGGTATAATCGTACCGGTATAAGGAGGGTCGTTACAAAGTATGAAGTCGATGTAGAAATGAAGTTGATGTTTGAAATCGATGTTCTAATGAGGAAATCGTTGTTTAAGTGAAGTCGATGTAGAAACGATGTCGATGTTTGAAATCGATGTTCGTTGTTTAAGTATGAAGTTGATGTAGAACCAAAATCGTTGTTTAAGTGAAATCAATGTTCTACCAAGGAAGTCATTGTTTAAGTGAAACCGTAATCGTTGTGAGCGAACACATGGAAGTCAATGTATACTTAGACAAAAACATATGTAATGAACTTTCATAGAACAGTGAGTGTAGACAACTTACTGATTTTGTTTGAATTACTGCATGTTGATAAACTTCAGAAAATGATGTTAGAAAATAATATTCAGGGTTTTGTTAATCACCAAAAATATATATAATAAATAACAAATTATATGGAGATGGACTGATCATCAATCTCCCCCTTTTTGGTGATGACAAAACATAAAGAATTGCATACATATAAAAGGCTGAAATAACTTTGCGAAAAATTTTAAAGTATGTATTTTAGAACATTTTCTCCCCCTTTTTGTCATTAAGTAAAAAGAAATAGATAAATAGAGGATGAAATAGAGAAAATCAAAGATAAATGGGGGCCAAGGAGGGAAATTTTATTCATTAGTGGGGGCAGACATGTAGAAGGCAGGAGACAGACGAGAAGCATGGTGAGTAATAAGCTGCCAAGCTTTGACTTCCTGATCTTCAAAAAGATCTCTAAAGACACCCCAACTAATGTCATATGATGGCCCCATCTCTGGACTGAGTCTCTTAATGTGGAGTAGCCTCTGCTCTTTAATGAATTTAGTGTACTCCTGAGTACTGAGTGTTGATTTGTAGAGTCTACCAGTCCCAAAACTGGCATGCTGAAGGAATTTGTCAATGGAGATAGGATAGTGAAGCTTGTGAGCAAACAAATCCTTTTGCAGAGTTACATAAACCTTGTATCTTTCAATCCAGATTGAATAAGGATCGGAGACCAGGTTTATGGAGTTGAAATCCATGAACTGCTCGGGAGTGAGAGTCAACTGATTTGACTGAGATAAGGAGGAATTCATCTTCTCAAGCTGAAGGGTTGACTCATTATAGACTCTACACTAGTCAGAGTTGAAAAATCTTTTAGATTTTGCTAGCAGTGGAGCTAAAATAGAAGACTTGATGAAACCTCTTTGGTATTCTCTGAACAAGAATCGGTGAAAAGCAAGAAGAGCTCCCCTCTGAACAAAAATCCTTGCCATAACTCTGGCAAATCTCTCAAAGATGATAGGACCCACATCGGGAGAAAAACAACCTCAGGCATCTTTAAAGTTGCAAAGTCAACCTGAAGAGGGACATTGACTAGATTTTCTATGCGGAGCTGAGCAATGGCTGCCCTAAACTGGCCAAGCTGAACTTCTGGAAGGCGATTTACAAAACAATAGTCTTGATACATCTGGAAATGCCTAATTAGTTTGATCTCCTTCTGAATGAAGGGACCCCAAGTTGATCTATGCAAACAGACAAACCACTCAGACAAGGTGAGAGGGTGATCTGAGGGTGGAAAAATGTTGGCCTTGGCAACCTCAAACTTTCTGTAGATAGCTTTATTAGCCTTGGCCCACTGATCCTCAGTCTTGGACTCAGCTGAGGAAAGGATTTTTGATTGGTCAGGCTTACAGATAAGAGAAATAAGAAGAATGATATTGAGATGTTCAGATGGATTAAGGTAAGGAAGACTAAAAGTGGCAGCAAAGGTGCACTTTTGGAGATATTCAGAATAAAGATTTTTTGTTCTGTGGGCAACAGAAAGAGAGTACCACAGAGGAGGAAAAAGAACTTGAGAGGAAGGGAAAACAAGTTCTTTAGATATCTTCCTTTTCTTGGAGGCAGGACTGGAAGAAGGCTGAGATTTAGTCCTGTAAATGTGGGCAGAGACAGAAAGAACTGTGCAGAGAATGGCTTCTTCAAACTCATCCTTGATGTCTTGCATAGTATGGCGAATGATTCTGACACTCTCAGGAATGAGAGTGACGAAGGAGGGTGGAGTAGGTGGATGAAGAGAGGCAAAAGATGAAGGGGGAGGAGGTTGAGTAGATGGTCCAGCAGAGGAGGGACCAACAGAAGAGGTACCTAAAGAGGAGGCAGGAGGTGCCTCAGAAGTTGGAGGAGGAATGGAAGAGGAAGGTATAGGTGAGGAAGAGGAGGCATCAGGGAAAGGAGTAGGAGAAGAAATGTGTTTTGGAAGGGGTTTCTTGAAAGGTTCAGGAGTAGGTGGGGCAGTGAAAGAGGTAGGTGGAGAGGAAGGTGCTGGAGTCTGAAGACTAGGAGGATCAGAAGGCCTTCGGGGCACAACAACTTCTTCTACAAAAACTTGGGGCCCGTATGGCCCTGCCACTGATTCCACTTGCTCTGATGACCCTGATGGCCCAGCTTTAACATCTGCAGCTACAGATGGCCCTAATGGCCCTGATTCTTCTACTGATGGCCCTGGTGGCCCAGATTCCTCTACAGATGGCCCTGGCAGCCCTAATTCCTCAAGAGATGGCCCTGGTGGCCCTACAACTTTCTCAGTTGGTTCAGAAGGCCCTAGCATCATCTACTGGTACTAATTCAGTTGGAACATGAGGGGCTGGAGCAGATAAGTGCACCCTCACATAATCTCCCAGGTCTGTGACCAATTTCTTCAAGCTCCCCAATTCATTTCTTATATTCTGGAGTTAAGATTTGACTGCTCCAATCTCTTTGGCTTCAGTGCTCTGACTAAGAAATATCGAAGTTACATCATATTGCAAAGAGCACAGAATCTCTCCTTGAGCATTCAATTTAGCAATGGCTGGCTCCAAATGCACATGAATCTTCTTTTTCATGGATCTGTGGTGTGTCTTCCTGGTAAGCATGGGAATTCCTGTGGAAACACCCTTATCTTTTCCTCCGGAGCCGACAGCTGGCTCATCATCCTCATTCGAATTGTCTTCAACTAGACCTTCTTGAAACTGATCTATAGGAGCACTAGCAGTTGGATCCCTCTGAGTAGCAGGCTCCCCCTTAGCAGGAGCATCCTCCATGAGAGCATCTTCAGAGTGGCCTGGTGCCACAACCTCTGGAATAGCTTCTTCCTGACTTCCTTCAACAATAACTTCTGCAACTTGAACACTAGGGGTTTCCTCCATAAGAGTATCTTCATGCTCCCTCTCAGTGTGAGCAACACTTGCCAACTGATCAACAACTGATTCTGGAATAACAACAGATTCAGAAACTTGAGGAGGGATCACACCTTCAGAAGGTTTCCCAACTGGCTCAATAAGTTCTGGTGTAATGTCTTCAATCCTTCTTTCAGATGCAGAAGGCTCATCCTCTCTTACTACAGCTTCTTCTTCTTGAACTGGTGGAGCTTCAGATGCTTCTCCTTCTGCCACCGAGGTATTTGTCCACACATTTTCTACCATTAAAAAACCACTCTTCTTCCAATTTCTAGTCTGAATGGGCTGACCCATCTTCTCCAACAATTCTCCCTTCAAATCATCTTCAAAATGACTAAAAATTCTTGTAAGTAAATGGGCGTAAGGAAGGGATACTGCTAATTTGTTCTTTTTGTCCCAAATAACTTCAGTCGCAGACTTCATCCTTTCTATTATGATTTGAGCCATGTTAATATCTTGCTTCTGAATGGCCTAGAACATCATATCGGCATCACCTTTTGTGTAGGAGGAGAAAGTAGCACTCTTGGGTACCAAAATCTGACAGACTATAAAATGTAATATTATGTTGAATGCATTAAACTGGTTGATGTCAATCTTACCATCCTTCAACTTATACTCTGTTCCAATAATCCCTAGCGCCTTAGCATGGATATCTACGGAATTTGCCAGACTGTGACCTACAATAGATACTCCAAACAACCTCTCCAATAGGTCATAAGTGATATGAATGGATTTACCTTTGACTAGGGAGGTAAGAGAACCATCTTCTTCTGACTTCAAACAAGTGTAAAACGCCTTGGCCAGGTGCGGGTAGATTGGTTCAGAAACAGTACAAATCCCCGTCCACTTCAGACTCTGAAGAGCTTCGACCACACTATGCATACCATGCATCTCCAGATCATCTAGGTCCACTGCCTTGTTGCCACAGAGCTTGATCTTCACTGCTTGATATCTTTCTAGTTGATCTGCCATGAGGAAGGCGGTGCTATAGCCACCCACACTGCCGGAACTCGCAGAAGCGGCCATGGAATCTAGCAAGGAAGGGTTCTGGAGGATCGTGGGAGAGGGAGGAACAGGACACCTCAAGAAATTTGAGCAGGAAGAGAGAGATTCTTCGAAAGCATGAAGAGGAATGCTGGAGTCGATGAGGTTTTTACAGGCTTTCAAGTCGAAAGAGATAAGAGAGAGAGAAGGTGAATCGGTGAGGGAAGGATTCATGTCGTAACGGAAGGACATAAAGTCACTTTTGAAACGGCGGAGCATTTAATGTCAATAACGACAAAATAGGAGATGATAACGCAAAAAGTAATGGATTTATTTAAATCTAGCGGGGAAGGATAACTCTTATTCTGAAATTTATTATTTTATTTCAGTTACGTACATATATATCTGTTATAAATTGCACATGCCTAGTTCCCTTCTAAGAGACGTAAGTTTCTCTTCAGATAAGGCTTTTGTAAAGATATATGCTAACTGATTTTGTGTATCTACAAATGAAATACTAATATTACCATTAGCTACATAATCTCTAATAAAATGATATCTAACCTCTATATGTTTCGTCCTTGAGTGTTGCACTGGATTTTTCGTGAGATTTATAGCACTTGTGTTGTCACACAACAACGAGATGGTCTTGATGTGTAATCCATAGTCTTCAAGCTGTTGTTTGATCCATAAGAGTTGAGTACAACAGCTCCCAACGGCTACATATTCAGCTTCAGCTGTTGATAGAGCTACTGAGTTTTGTTTCTTTGAAGACCAAAAGATCAAGCATCTAGCAAGAAATTGACAACCACCACTGGTGCTTTTTCTATCTACTTTGCATCTAACAAAGTCAGTATCCGAATATCCAATTAAACTAGTTTCACAGGATTTAGGATACCATAGACATTAAATGAGATTCCTTAGGATCAGATTGATATCTTGCACACATGCACACGCTAAATACAATATCAGGTCTACTAGCTGTTAGATAGAGCAATGAACCAATCATACCTCTATGAAGTTTCTGATCAACTTTCTTACCTTCTGGATCACTGTCTAACCTGGTTGATGTACTCATGGGAGTGGACAGTGGTTTAGCATTCTCAAATCCGAATTTCTTTAACAGTTCCTTGGTGTATTTAGCTTGACAAATATGAGTTCGTTGATTACTTTGCTTGATTTGTAATTCAAGGAAGTAGTTGAGTTCACCCATCATGCTCATCTCAAATTCTCCCTGCATGAGCTTTTCAAAATACTTGCACAAAGATTCATCAGTAGATCCAAAAATAATATCATCTACATAGATATGCACAAGTAATATATTTTTGGCATTTGATTTAATGAATAATGTGCTATCTACCTGTCCTCTAATAAAACCATGATTTAGTAAGAATGCACTAAGTCTTTCATACCATGCTCTAGGTGTTTGTTTCAAACCATATAATGCTTTATGCAATTTGAAAATATGATTTGGAAAATCTGAATCATCAAAACCAGAAGGCTGTTCCACATAAACTTCCTCCTTTATAAAACCATTTAAAAATGCTGATTTCACATCCATTTGAAACATTTTTAAATCTAAAGCAGATGCATAAGCAAGCAATATTCGAATAGCCTCTAGTCTAGCTACTGGTGCATAGGTTTCATCGAAATCTATGCCTTCCTCTTGGGAATAGCCTTGAGCAACCACTCTAGCCTTGTTTCCAGTGATAACACCAGCTTCATCCAATTTGTTCCTGAACACCCATTTGGTTCCAATCACAAGATGATCTGATGGTCTCGGAACAAGGGACCAGACCTGATTTCTCTTGAACTGATTAAGTTCATCTTGTATGGCTAAAATCCAAGATTCATCAGACAGTGCTTCATTGACTGTCTTCGGCTCTATTTGAGATACAAATGCTAAGTAATCACACGGAATGGTATTACCTCTAGTTCTTACCCCAACGGATGGATCTCCATTGATGTTATCTATTAGGTGATCCTTTTTGTACCTCCATTCCTTTGGAAGATCATCATGAATGATATCCTTCTGTTGTAGTTCTTCCAAGGGTGGATCTTCATCATCTTTAATGGTTGTTTCTTTCAGCTTCTTGGAAATATTTTCTGCATCTTCATCATCACTACCAATTTAATGAAGGGTTAGACTCATCAAAAATAACATGCACAGTTTGTTCAATTAATAAACTTCTCTTATTAAAAACTCTATAACCTTTAGGTTTAGAAGTATACCCCATAAAAATACCATCATCTGATTTTGGATCCATCTTACCAATATCTCTCTTACCATTGTTGTGAATGAAGCAAGGGCATCCAAAAGTTCTGAGATGGCTGATCTTGGGCTTCTTTTGCTTGTACAGTTCGTTTGTAGTTTTCTTCAGAATTGTTCTGATCATGACTCTATTAATTATGTAACAAGCTCTATTTATAGCTTCTACCCAGAAATATCTTGGAAGATTGTATTCAAATAACATTGTTCTTGCCATATCCAAAAGTGTTCTATTCTTCCTCTCAGCTACTCCATTTTGCTTGTGGGGTTCTTGGTGTTGAGAAGTTGTGTTCAATCCCCAGATCATCACAAAATTCTGCAAACCTGTCATTCTGAAACTCTCCTCCATGATCTGATCGGATACTTATGATATTGAACCTCTTATCTTTCTAAACTAACTTACTGAACTTTACAAAGATGTCAAATGTGTTATCTTTATGCTCAAGAAATGATACCCAAGTAAATCTGGAATAATCATCAACTATAACAAATTCGAAATTCTTTCCTCCCAAACTAGTTGTTCTCATTGGTCCAAACAAGTACATATGAAGCAGTTCTAGAAGTTTGGAGGTAGTGACCACTGTCTTGGATTTGAAAGAGGATCTTGCATGCTTTCCTTTTGCACATAGTTCACAGATGTTGTCTAGTCTAGAATTTATCTTAGGTAGACCTTTCACTAGAACATGTTCGATGAGTTTTCTTATTCCATCCAAGCTGCAATGGCCTAATCTTCTATGCCAAAGTTCAGCATTCTGCTCCTTGCCTACTTCTAGATAGATGTCTTGATCCTTCAATTCTTCTAGATGTAGTACATACAAATTTTTCTCTCTTCAAGGTTCAAAAATAATTGTACCATCCTTAATGATCAGACACTTAGATTCCTGAAATTTGATCTGATGACCCTTGTCGCATAGCTGACTGATACTGATTAGGTTGTGCTTGAGTCTTTTGACACATAGAACATCTTCTATCAAAATTCTATCTTGACTTTCAATTGATCCATAACCAATTACTGACCCTTTTCCATTATCACCATAGGTTACTGTACCTTCTTCATCTTTGATATACGAGAACAGTAAGCCTTGAGCACCCACTGTCTAGGTACCACTTTAATGATCTAAGACTTCCCTGCAATAAATCAATGAGATTTAGGTACCCAAGTTCTTTTGGGTCTTGGTTGGTTAGCTTTTTCACAGTTTCTTTTCGGAATCCATTTTAGGTGCTTGGTTGTACATGTTATTTTAGTATGACCTAGTTTATTGCAATGAGTGCAGCATGAGATATTGTTTATTATCTTGTTTGGCTTATTATTTTTATTATTATTTGATTTATAGTTAGGATTTTGTTCAGCTACGAATTTTGGCATTGGATAAATTTTAGGATGAATTATTGTTTCTTCATTATCAGGTGGAGTATATCCTAAACTATATTTTTTCTTTCCTGATCTTCTTGCTCCTTTTAATATTAAGAAGGATTTTCCATTTGTAAAATTTTCAATTGTTGCAGTCAAGTATTCATTATCTTTTATTATTGTATTAATTTCATTTTTAAGTTTACTAATGGTTTCATGACTTTATAAACTTGATATCCTTTCATTTTTACATCTTCACATAGTAGTTCATTTCTTCTTTTTAGTTCAGAAATTTTTTTTTCTAGTTATTCAGTTTCAAATTTTAAATCTGAGTTGGTTATTTGAAGGGATGCATAATTTTTCTTGACAGATTTTAATTGTTTACATACGTCTTTATATTTACTGTATAACTCAGTAAAAACATCTTCTAAGCTATCAGAATCAGATCCATTGCAAGATGTAAAAGATGAGTCAGAAGTTACATTGTCATCGATATTTGCCATGAAGGCCAAGTTGGCCTTTTCTTCTTCTTCTTTGCTAGAGCTAGACTAATTGTTTGAGTCACTTTCATTGTTCCATGCAGCAGCCATGGCTTTCTTCTTGTACTTCTTGAATTTCTTCATGTTGTCCTTTTTCTTGAACTCACTCTTCTTCAGTTTTGGACACTCAGCTTTGAGGTGTCCAAGCTACTTGCACTCATAGCATATGGGTTCAGATCTCTTGACTTCTTTGCCTTCAGATCTCTTGAATTCTCTACCTTTCTTGAAATGCCTTCTTCCTGACTGGTATTTCTTCTTAGCTAAAATGTGTTGCAGTCGTCTGGAGAGAAAGGCTTCTTCATCTTCACTACTTTCTTTACTCTTATCACTTTCTGATTCGCCCTTAGAGGTGTCTTCTGTGGCCTTGAGAGCATTGTTGTGCTTCTTCTTGCTGGAGATTCTCCCAGCCTTTCCATATTTATCTCATGACCCATTAAGAGCCCAATGAGTTTTTCGAGGGACATTCTTCTGAGATCATGGGTTTCTTCTATTGCTGTTACCTTTGGAGTCCATGAGGTTGGTAGAGATCTTAATATCTTTCTTACCATGTCTCCAGTCTCATAAGTCTTTCCTAGCCCAGCAAGTCCATTGGTAATGTTTGTGAAGCAACTGTGTAGCATATTGGCTATTCGGATCGATTTTCAATGTGTAGTGAGGGCTAGTGTGTGGCCTATGTGATGTGTAGCAGGAATTTACGCAGGGTTTTGTGCGTCGCGGACTGGCTAGTTTCAGCCCAATCAGTCAGTCTGTGTTCTGTTCTTGACGCGACAGAGGGGTATGTCGCGACCTGAACGCGACACTCAGGGACGTCGCGTTAGGGTAATCGCTATTTTAGTTGATCGTGGGCATGTGTGCCACGTGTCAAGTGCTGGGCTGTCGTCGAAGGGGATCGCGACGCCCAGGTACGTCGCGACCTGGTCGCAGTCGGACTTCATGTTGCGTTTCGAACCGCTGTGGGTTTTTAATAAACCCTGACAGAACCGAGCTCTCATAAGCTCAGCTCGGCCAGGGGAGGTGCTGTGCGAGGGTTTAAGGCCGACTTCGACTCTTGAGCATCGATTTGTCACGTTCTCGCTGCGAGGATCGCGTGTGGAGCGGGAGGAATGCCAGTTTATTGTCAGTTTAAGGTTTTACATAGCAGGTAGGGAGATTCCACCCGTTGTTCTCCGTGGAATTTGTGTATGTGTGGTTTGTGGGGCGTTTTACTGTTTTCTGATATTAGATACCATGCTAGGGTATCCCAAAGAGCATGTAAAATGAACCAAAACTGGGTGTAACAGGAGGTTTCTAGGGTTTCTGGCGAAGTGGTTCGGATAGGGTTTTCATCTGCTAAGGCAACGGTCATGCCTGTCGCATTCTGAACGCGTCGGCGCGATATGTCGAGACCTAAAGGCGACCATGCGACCTGTCGCGTTAGCAGCCGAACGCAGCAAATGTGCATGCGTTGGCAATACTTACGCATGTTTAATGCATTCTTTTGTATCGTAGGAGATTACCGTTGTGTTTGGAAATGTGTGTAGTGATGCTGGGTCATCAATGTACGTTTGAGAATACTGCTCACGTGATGAGCGTGTGGCTCATATGGTAAAGTGTGTGAGTAGCTTAGAGACTCACTTGTGGTTTTCGTGACATGCGCGTGTTTCTGTGTGCGTGGCAAGTAGTGTTACGCCTTCCATGGTTACCTCTTCAGTTGGGAGCCCCAGGTTCCGAGGTGAGCCAGGCACGTGGGTGTGCTCGGGGTTTGTCCTGGTACAGTGGTACCGTCAGGGTCTTGCCGTCTTCCTGGACACCCTCACTCCTGAGGAGAGTTGTCGTCTGGCTGAGGGAAAGACGACAGGGGACATTGACTCTTGAGTTTGTTGTTTAGTCACTTGTAGCGCGCTCGTAGTTGGGGGATCGGACACCAGTAGACGTACTGGACGCCAGCTAGTCCTGTTTCCAGTGCCTCACTTTAGGGAGCTTAGGCCAGAGTCCCTAAAGATGCCAGGCATGGGCCTACGGGGTGTGTGACTGTAGGTGTGGTGGTTTAGTTGGTCTCCACAGTCCGTGTTGTTTTAGTGGAGCAGCAGCTGGACCTTTCGTCCGTGGCTGCGAGACTGAGAGGTAGACCGGTGTGCTTGTCCGGGTCGGTTGCTGGTGTCGCGAGCCAAGCTACGTGGCCCGAGTTTGGCGTTTACCTACTTTAGCTCGTACACCTGCTTGGGTCTTCCGTTTATTTATTAAAGCTGTTTTGTTGAGATTGGCTAGCGGTAAGTATGTTTACAGCTTTAATAAACTATTTAAATGGCTTATATATATATTGCTAGAGTAGCTCCTGCTTTAATTCCTTGTGTGTTGGTTTGCTCGGTTTCTGGGGGAGTGTCCCTACTGAGCCAGTGACTTGTGAGGCTCACCCCCCTACCTTACCCCCTTTCAGGTGAGGGAGAGCAGGAGATTTCCCGTCCTTCTTCTAGTTCCGAGCCGCACCGTAGCGGAGCAGGGTCTGCGCCACCCCCAGTAGTGTAAATTTCCTGGCTTGTACGCCTCGGGGTATGCCCCAGGTTTCCTTTGTACTAGTTTTGGTTCTAGTCGAGAAACTGGCTATGTAATCTCTATAATTATTTGTGGAATGAAATGTTTACTTCTGTCCAGCTGTTTCTTTATATTTCTACGGACGTTCGTGAATGGTATCCCTTGCGAGGCTTCGGCCCGATCGCGGGAGACGGAGCCGTGTCAAGCTCGTTATCAGGTTAACGGGTTTGAACGGTGTGGTCCGTCACAGTTGGTATCAGAGCTTAGTCCGTATAAATGTAAGGGAACAAGGAAGTTATATAGCCTATTCTCTACTATAACCCACTTCTGGAAATGACCCTGGGTTTTATGTTGATTTGTGTTACGTTGGGTGTTGGAAATTATTTGCGCAGGATCTGAGATGTCTGATCGAAGAGATTGGGGAGGAGGTGGTGATGATCAGGAGGATAATACTCATGATAGAACGGATATGGGAGAGTCTTACAGAGATCCGCACTAGATTGGATCAGCCAGCACCCATACAGACAGCAGTGCCAATTGTGGAGGAGGCAGTGTCAACAGCACCAGTTGTACCACCAGTAGGAGTTGAGGTACCACTTGTGGTGCCCGTGGTTCTTGCAGTTTCAGCAAGGCCGGTTGCGGCAGAGGAGGCCACAACTTTGGTGGAGAGGTTTATGAGGTTACAGCCCCCTACTTACTCAGGTGGCCCTAACCCAGATACCACTGAGCATTGGATCCATGAGATCGAGAGAGTCTTCGTGATTATGAGATGTTCTTCAGAGGATAAGGTTATTTTAGCTACTTATCAGTTGAGGGGATTTGCTCAGGAATGGTGGAGGCTTAAGTTGCAAACTGCATATGCTGGAAGGACAGAGGATCAGATCACTTGGGCAGAATTTTTAGCAACTTTCAATGATACATTCTTCCCGTTGCAGATTCAGCAAGCAAAAAGAGAGCAATTTTGAACTCTACAGCAAGAGAAGTTATCAGTGTTAGAGTATCAGATGAGGTTCATGGCATTGAGCAGGTATGCTCCTTATGTGGTAACTGATAATACGATGATGGTAGAGTATTTTATTAGAGGGTTGAGACCGGAATTGCAAGATGCAGTAGCTCCACTGATGTACAGAACTGTAGAGGAGGCAGCTCAGAGGGCAGCTGTGTTGGAAAGGACTTTGCAGTTTAGGCAGAGTCAGTCCCAAGTGAGTGGTTCTGGTAGTTTTCGTCTTCCCCAACAGTCACAGGGTGTGAGTAAAGGGAAGGCACCTTCTGGAGCATCGTCGTCAGGTATTTCGAAGTGGGGTAAGCAGATTAAGAAATTTTTCCAAGGAGGTCGAGGCAGAGGCAGGCAGCAGGGTTTTCAGCAGGGTCGTGGCTATAGGCCACCGGTTCCAGAAGAGTCTCAGCAGAGTACAGGAGGTCAGCCATTCCGGGAGGTCAGGTGTTACTCTTGTGGACAGCCAGGACATTATGCTAGAGATTGTCCATCTCGAGGATATGGTTATGGCAGAGGAACAGAGCAGCAGCAACAGACATATCAGTCGCCAGCAGATAGAGGTAGAGGAGTACCTTTTCAGAAAGGAGGTCGAGGTCGAGTGATGGCCATCACTAGGGCGCATGCAGAGGCATCAAATCTCATTGAAGGTATACTTCCAATCTTTGATTTCTCAGCTAGAATATTAATTGATTTGGGTGCCTCTCATTCATTTATTTCCGAAGATTTTCTGGATAGTATGGCTCATCCTTTAGAGGAGAAGCAGTGTGAGTTAGTTGTTGAAGTTCCTTCTGGTGATTACATGCTTATTTCTAGTTATTTGGATGAAGTTCCTATAATGGTTTGTGGAAACCGATTACCGGCTCAGTTGTATGCTTTGGCTTTGAAAGAGTATGATTTGATTCTGGGAATGGACTGGTTAGAGGCATATGGTGCTTTAGTAGACTGTAGAAAGAAGAGAGTCAGATTTTGTGGACTAGATGGGGTAGCTTTTGAATTTCAAGGTATGCCCTTCTATTCTTCTAAGTTTATTATCTCTGCCTTTAGAACTAGAAGGTTGATTAATGATGGGTGTGTAGCATATCTTGCATCTGTAAGTCTGGTTGAGTCTGATAAATCAGTAAAGTCTGTGCCAGTGGTTAGAGAGTTTGTAGATGTATTCCCAGAAGATTTACCAGGATTAGCACCATGTAGAGAAGTGGATTTTATTATTGAGTTGCAACCGGGTAGCATACCGATTTCCAAGGCACCGTATAGAATGGCACCAGCAGAATTGAAAGAGTTAAAGAAGCAATTACAGGAATTGTTAGAGAAGGGTTTTATCAGGCCAAGTCATTCACCGTGGGGTGCACCAGTGTTGTTTGTTAGAAAGAAAGATGGTAGTATGAGGATGTGCATAGATTACCGACAATTGAATAAAGTTACTATTAAGAATAAGTATCCACTCCCAAGAATAGATGATTTGTTTGATCAACTCCAGTCAGCTAAGGTATTCTCCAAGATTGATTTAAGATCAGGGTATCATCAGTTGAGAATTAAAGAAGAGGATATTGAGAAGTCAGCTTTCAGGACCAGATATGGGCATTATGAGTTTGTAGTCATGCCATTTGGATTGACTAATGCGCCAGCAGCTTTTATGAATTTGATGAATAGAATATTTCATTCGTATCTGGATCAGTTTATTGTTGTGTTTATTGATGATATTTTAGTATATTCAACATCGGAGGAGGAGCATGCAGCACATTTGAGGATTACTTTGCAGATATTAAGAGAACATCAATTATATGCCAAGTTCAGCAAATGTGAATTTTGGCTGAAAGAGATTCAATTTTTGGGGCATGTGATTTCTGGTGAAGGAGTTGCGGTGGACCCAACAAAGGTAGAAGCAGTATTGAGATGGGAGGAGCCAAAAACAGTGTCAGAGATTAGAAGCTTTTTGGGGCTAGCAGGCTATTATAGAAGGTTTATTCAAGACTTTTCCAAGATAGCAGCTCCAATGACTAAGTTGACCAGGAAGGGAGTTCCTTTTGTATGGTCTTCTGAGTGCAGGCGCAGTTTTGCGGAATTAAGGAAGAGGCTCACTTCAGCACCGATATTGGTGATTCCATCAGGCAAGGGTGGTTATGTGTTGTATACTGATGCATCCAGAAGAGGATTAGGAGCTGTGTTGATGCAGCATGGTAAAGTTGTTGCTTATGCATCCAGGCAATTAAAGAAGCATGAAGAGAATTACCCGACTCATGATTTGGAGCTAGCAGCAGTGATATTTGCTTTGAAGATTTGGCGGCATTATTTATATGGAGAAAGGTTTGAGATATTCACTGATCATAAGAGCCTAAAGTACATTTTCTCGCAAAAAGATTTGAACCTGAGGCAGCGTAGATGGATGGAATTTCTGAAAGATTATGATTTCAGTCTGGAATATCATCCAGGGAAGGCTAATGTGGTAGCTGATGCACTGAGTAGAAAAGCTGTTATGAATCAACTTATGATCAGAGAATGGAAACTATATGAAGATGTGGCAGAGAATTCACTGTATGTACCCAACAGTCAGCAAAGAGCAGTGTTAGCAAGTAGTACAATTGAACCTTCTTTGTATTGGCAAATAGTGGAAGCTCAAAGAACAGATGACAAGTTGGCAGATATTCTCAGAATGGATGAAGTGACCTTGGGTCATGATAATGTGGTCAGGCTGAAGGGATGAGTGTATGTCCCAGCTGAGGCAGAAATTAAACAGAAAGTGTTAGAAGAAGCCCATAGGTCAAGATATACTATCCATCCGGGCAGTACTAAGATGTATCAAGATCTGAAACGTTATCTTTGGTGGCCAAATATGAAACGAGAAATAGCAGAATTCATAGCAAGGTGTGCCATTTTTCAGCAGGTAAAAGCAGAGCATTAGAGACCAGGAGGTTTGTTGCAGCCGTTGCCTATTCCACAATGGAAATGGGATGATATAGCTATGGATTTTATAGTTGGGTTACCCAATTCAGCAGGTCATAATGCAATTTGGGTATTTATCAATAGATTAACAAAAGTTTGCATATTGTTGCCAGTTAGTATGTCATGGCCAGTTGACAGACTAGCAAAGTTGTACGTTGAAAGAATAGTACCGTTACATGGAATTCCAGTCACTATTGTCTCAGATCGAGACCCAAGATTCACCTCCGGATTTTGGAGGAGTTTACAAAGGGTAATAGGCATAGAGTTGAGATACAGTTCAGCATATCATCCGCAGACAGATGGACAGACAGAGAGGACCATCCAGACAATAGAAGATATGCTGAGAGCTTGTTGCCTAGTTTGGGGTAGTATTTGGGAACGACATTTAAGTATGGTAGAATTTGCATACAATAACAACTATCAAGCAAGCATCGGGATGGCACCTTATGAAGCACTTTATGGCAGACCGTGCCGAACACCATTGAATTGGCGTGAGGTTGGTGAGAAACAGATTTTGGGTCCAGAATTGGTTAGACAAAGTATAGATACAGTGAAACTTATTAAAGAAAAGCTTCAAATAGCTCAAAGTCGTCAGAAAAGTTATGCAGATGTCAAACACAGGCCATTACAATTTGAAGTAGGAGATTATGTGTTTTTAAGAGTTTCTCCAACTAAAGGTATACTCAGGTTCAGCAAGCGGAGTAAATTAAGCCCCCGATATGTTGGTCCGTTCCAAATTATTGAAAGAATAGGAGAAACTGCTTATAGATTGGACTTGCCGACGGACTTTGCGAATGTTCATAATGTATTCCATGTTTCTATGCTCCGAAAGTATATTAAGGATCCGTCCCAAGTAATTAACTATCAAAGAGAGCAGGTGAAGCCAGATATGTCAATGCCAGAATATCCAATCCAGATTACAGGCCGCAGAACACAAAAACTCAGAAATAAGAACATTGATTTGGTAAAGATCAGATGGGAAAACAGGCAAGGTGGTGAGGATACCTGGGAATTAGCGGAAGAAATGAGAAAGGCGTATCCATACTTGTTTGAGTAAGTTTTATTCTTTTTAGGTGATAGTACTATATGAATTGAATTAAAAATTTGATAATTGGCTTCTGTTTTAAATTTCGAGGACGAAATTTCTTTTAGGTGATAGTAATGTAGCATATTGGCTATTCGGATCGATTTTCAATGTGTTGTGAGGGCTAGTGTGTGGCCTATGTGATGTGTAGCAGGAATTTACGAAGGGTTTTGTGCGTCGCGGACTGGCTGGTTTCAGCCCAATCAGTCAGTCTGTGTTCTGTTCTTGACGTGACAGAGGGGTATGTCGCGACCTGAACGCGACACTCAGGGACGTCGCGTTAGGGTAATCGCTATTTTAGTTGATCGTGGGCATGTGTGCCACGTGTCAAGCGTTGGGCTGTCGTCGAAGGGGATCGCAACGCCCAGGTACGTCGCGACCTGGTCGCGGTCGGACTTCATGTCGCATTTTGAACCGCTGTGGGTTTTTAATAAACCCTGACAGAACCGAGCTCTCATAAGCTCAGTTCGGCCAGGGGAGGTGCTGTGCGAGGGTTTAAGGTCGACTTCGACTCTTGAGCATCGATTTGTCACGTTCTCGCCGTGAGGATCGCGTGTGGAGCGGGAGGAACGCCAGTTTATCGTCAGTTTAAGGTTTTACATAGCAGGTAGGGAGATTCCACTTGTTGTTCTCTGTGGAATTTGTGTATGTGTGGTTTGTGGGGCGTTTTACTGTTTTCTGATATTAGATACCATGCTAGGGTATCACAAAGAGCATGTAAAATGAACCAAAACTGGGTGTAACAGGAGGTTTCTAGGGTTTCTGGCGAAGGGGTTCGGATAGGGTTTTCATCTGCTAAGGCGACGGTCATGCCTGTCGCGTTCTGAACGCGTCGGCGCGATATGTCGCGACCTGAAGGCGACCATGCGACCTGTCGCGTTAGCAGCCGAACGCAGCAAATGTGCATGCGTTGGCAATACTTACGCATGTTTAATGCATTCTTTTGTATCGTAGGAGATTACCGTTGTGTTTGGAAATGTGTGTAATGATGCTGGGTCATCAATGTACGTTTGAGAATACTGATCACGTGATGAGCGTGTGGCTCATATGGTAAAGTGTGTGAGTAGCTTAGAGACTCACTTGTGGTTTTCGTGACATGCGCGTGTTTCTGTGTGCGTGGCAAGTAGTGTTACGCCTTCCGTGGTTACCTCTTCAGTTGGGAGCCCCAGGTTCCGAGGTGAGCCAGGCACGTGGGTGTGCTCAGGGTTTGTCCCGGTACAGTGGTACCGTCAGGGTCTTGCCGTCTTCCTGGACACCCTCACTCCTGAGGAGAGTTGTCGTCCGACTGAGGGAAAGACGACAGGGGACAGTGACTCTTGAGTTTGTTGTTTAGTCACTTGTAGCGCGCTCATAGTTGGGGGATCAGACACCAGTAGATGTACTGGACCCCAGCTAGTCCTGTTTCTAGTGCCTCACATTAGGGAGCTTAGGCCAGAGTCCCTAAAGATGCCAGGCATGGGCCTACGGGGTGTGTGACCTTAGGTGTGGTGGTTTAGTTGGTCTCCACAGTGCTTGTTGTTTTAGTGGAGCAGCAGCTGGACCTTTCGTTCGTGGCTGCGAGACTGAGAGGTAGACCGGTGTGCTTGTCCGGATCGGTTGCTGGTGTCGCGAGCCAGGCTACGTGGCCCGAGTTTGGCGTTTTCCTACTTTAGCTCGTACACCTGCTTGGGTCTTCCGTTTATTTATTAAAGCTGTTTTGTTGAGATTGTCTAGCGGTAAGTATGTTTATAGCTTTAATAAACTATTTAAATGGCTTATATATATATTGCTAGAGTAGCTCCTACTTTAATTCCTTGTGTGTTGGTTTGCTCAGTTTCTGGGGGAGTGTCCCTACTGAGCCAGTGACTTGTGAGGCTCACCCCCCTACCTTACCCCCTTTCAGGTGAGGGAGAGCAGGAGATTTCCCGTCCTTCTTCTAGTTCCGAGCCGCACCGTAGCGGAGCAGGGTCTGCGCCACCCCCAGCAGTGTAAATTTCCTGGCTTTTACGCCTCGAGGTATGCCCCAAGTTTCCTTTGTACTAGTTTTGGTTCTAGTCGAGAAACTGGCTATGTAATCTCTGTAATTATTTGTGGAATGAAATGTTTACTTCTGTCCAACTGTTTCTTTATATTTCTACGGACGTTCGTGAATGGTATCCCTTGCGAGGCTTCGGCCCGATCGCGGGAGACGGAGCCGTGTCAAGCTCGTTATCAGGTTAACGGGTTTGAACGGTGTGGTCCGTCACAAACTGTACATTTGGGAGATTTACTCTCCGGACTGCATTTGAAACCTCTCATATTGAGCTACCAATATATCAATTCTTGTTTCCTTTACCTTATCAGTTCCTCCATGTGTGAGCCTCAGCTTGTCCCACATATCTTTGGCTGATTTACATGCTGATATTTTGTTGAACTCTTTCTTGCTTAGAGAGCAGCATAGTATACTCTTTGCTTTGCTGTTTTGGGATAGCTTCTTATCTTCATCTGTCCATTTGTCTTTACTGTTGGTTACCTTTGGATCTCCTTCTTTGATTATTGTCCATAGCTGAAAATCTAGTCCTTGAAGGAAGAATTCCATCCTTGTCTTCCAGTAGTGATAGTCTTCACTATCGAATAGAGGAGGTCTGTTGACGGATTGTCCTTCTACATGACCTTGGACTGTCATTTATCTTTGCTCTTCAGATCATGAGATCTACTTACTCGAAGAGACTTGGCTCTGATACCACTTGTTGCCCATATAGCAAGCCCAGAGGGGAGGTGAATGGATTGCTAAAATTTTCTTTTAGAATAATCCTGTAAATAAAAATGCTTTGACAGAAGACACTAAGTTTGATGGTTAGAGTTAGTGTAAAGCAAACACAAAAAGATCAATCACACAGACAACATGAATTTTATCCTGGTTCGGATCTCCTGTCACAAGGAGTCCTACGTCCAGTCCCCAAGCAACAACTTGGGATTTCACTAAGAAAGGGTACAGTCCCCTTTAAGGGCACTTACACATCCAGCCGCAGCTGGCCTTCTCTTCTCTACCCGAAGAGGCACTAACCCACCTGATGCAACAAGTCTTCCTTCTTACCGAAGGGAATAACCACCCACTCAACAGTAGGTCTTCTCTTCACAACTGAAGAGGAACACTCAAGAACAAATGAGTAGAGAGTGGAAGGCCCCTAGACCAAGCTTATAGAAACTACTTGATCTGAGGCAAAGTCTAAGAGACAAAGATTATCACACAATGAACTCTCTCAGATCTACACAAGCTCTCAAAGGCTAAATAGGTTTCTGTGGAGAGCTAAGAGCTAAAGACTGTTTGAGTGGATGAGCAAGCTCTTCTTTCTTATGGGTGACTAAGATCTTCAAGCTATTCAAAAATTCTTCAGGATTCAAGAGAGATACTTCATGGAGTCACTAGTCTTCTATTTATCTTCTTTGAAGGATTTAGACCGTTGAAATATTCGTTGTCACACAACTTCATGCATGTTGGAGTGACTGGTTCGAAGTATGGAGCAAGAGAGCCTGCAGTCATTAATGTTGGGATAGACACTTACCCAGAGGAAGATTGTTTAAATCTCTTCTTGCTTCTGTCAGGTTGACAGGTCCAACGTTGTAACGTATGTTTCTACCGGAATCCTGCACACCATAAATGCTGAAGCATAGACAACTCATCTTTATCTAAACTGTCAGTCAACGTTAGTAGTCGTGCTTTAAGAAGATATACTAAAAAGGAAATTCCATTTTGTCGACATATAAAGCATTACTTTATGTGACATGAATGTGGTAAACAAGAGATATAGCGTGCAGAGATATTGTACCAACAAAATAAATGTTAGAGAGCACAGGATACAACATGATTCGCGAGAAGACTTGAAATCCACAGAGATTTGAAAATATATTTGAATATCATGTGGAATGTAATTTAATAATGTCTGAAAAGAATTTAAATAGGATTATTCAATAGCTGTCTAAAACATAATCATTATTAAAAGAGAGTTGATGTTTGGAGATAGTCTGTGATCAGAGAGAGTCGATGTGGATATGAAATCGATGGTATAACCATAATCCATGTATGAATGTAATGAAATCGATGTTCTGTACAAAGTCATTATTTAACTGAAGTCATTATTGTACTGAAATCGATGTTTAAACGAAATCGTTGTAGAACTGAAATCGATGTACAGATGAAATCGTTGTTTAACTGAAATCGATGTGCAGATGAAATCATTGTTTGAAATGAAGTCATTGTTCTAGTAAAGTCGTTGTTTCACATGAAGTCGATGTCCTACCAAAATCGATGTTCAAGTGAAATCGTTGTAGAAACGAAGTGGTTGTTTCATATGAAGTCGATATTCTAATGAATCGATGTTTAGGTGAAACGAAGTCGATGTTGCAACGAAATCGATGTTCTACTAAAGAAATTGTTGTTTAAGTATGAAGTCGATGTAGAAACGAAGTCGATGTTCTACTGAGGAAATCATTGTTTAAGTGAAGTCGATGTAGAAACGAAGTCGATGTTCGTTGTTTAAGTATGTAGTTGATGTAGAACCGAAATCATTGTTTAAGTGAAATCGATGTTCTACTAAGGAAGTCGTTGTTTAAGCGAAACCGTAATCGTTGTGAGCTAACACATGGAAGTTGATGTATACTTAGACAAAAATATATGTAATGAACTTTCACAGAACAGTGAGTGTAGACAACTTACTACTTTTGTTTGAATTACTGCCTGTTGATAAACTTCAGAAAATGATGTTAGAAAATAATATTCAGGGTTTTTTTAATCACCAAAAATATATATAATAAATAACAAATTATATGGAGATGGACTGATCATCAGTCTCTTTACCTTGATGCCCGCTTTTCATCTCATTCTGCTTCATTCCACTACATCGTCATTTCATGCCATCTCTGCTCCACTATCGCTCCACTCCTTGCAAAGCAGGCATCAAGGAGGGGCAATCTATAGACACCCATTTCTGACCCATAAGCTGAGCCAAATTCCTTATCGCATCATTGATGCCCTACGTTGGCTCATCATCGCCAAGCTGGCTTTATCCGATCTTGGCATCTCCCTATTAGTTCATCACTCTAGTGGGCTCCTCCTGGTCTAATCAATCAGTTTTCATCATAATCTTATAGCTCTCTGAGTTGAGAATCCAACGCCGTGAACCGTGTGTCAATCCGATACTCATGCAAGGAGATTGGACACTTTGAATAAGTCCGGTGCTGAAAGATCCTAAAGGCGACAATACCCTTGTTGCGTTCATATTCATATGGCGACACCTTACCTGTCACGTTCATGCCTCCATTGATTGCTCTCCAAGAAATAATCGATCATTTCAAGAAGGCGACATCCCTATACCTTATTTGGCCTTTTAATTCCCTAAAAATTTGCCAGAAAATGCTTCAAGACTTCCTTCTAAGGAAGGCGACGTATTGAGGCGTCGCGATCTAGTGGCAACAGACAAGACGTTGCGTTCTGGTTTCCTTCCCATGCACATGCAATGTGGCTTTCCTATTCACACTCCGACCCTTGCTATTCATGAATAATCCGTCTTTTGATGGGTGTAGAGGTCTTCAAATCTTTCCAAATTTGGAGGAAACCTTCCTCAGAACCTCCTTGCCACGTTCTAACTCTCCTTGCACTAGCACAATTACCTAAACTCGGATTCCAGCTCATTATTCTCTTCCCATCCGAATCAGAAATAATGGCCTATAAAAGTGTCTATAGGAGACGATTTTAAAGACCCTTGGCGTTTGCTTCTTCCTCTCCCATAGAGCTACGAACTTCCAGAAGGCCCTTCAGCCTCCAGACAACTAGGAAGTGCCCACTAGGGCATTTTCTTCCCCTCTATCCTTCCTCTCTCATGTTCTTCATGCTATTCATTCAATTTTCTTCATACATGCACATTTAGATTTCTTCCTTTTTGTAGTTTTTCATTAGTTCACGACACACATACATGTTTTAAACACCTAGAGGGGTTAAAACACCACCCCCACGTGAGTTCCCTCCATATTGTTATGTTCTTCAATTACTTTGGGATAGATACTCCACAAAATGAGTTTCTAATGGGTTTCCCTCTCTTTTGATGGTCTTGGTAGGTTATAGAAGACATCACAAGCATGAGGCTCTTGCTCCTTGGCGGGGTGAGGAGCAGGAAGAACAAGATCTACAGTCTCCCTCTTATGTAGCACAAGGTGACAAACATCTGGTCGCGTTCTAAAGAAAGCGACAGGCTTCCTATCGCGTTCATTGAACCAGGTTCCTTCTGCACTTTTTTCATATTTCCAAGGTAGTTAGCACCTATTCTTCACATAATTATCTTTTGCAACTACTTTGGTGGCGATCATGATCCTTTTCTCAATTTTCATCATCTTTATTTGGGGATCAAATCCCGTGATTATAGAAACCTCCTCCTAGACCCTGGCCTCGACGACGTCCCTACTGAGGAAGATGCAAAAGAAGTCGTGGTCCTCGGAGTTTGCTGGGAAGTAATCTACTGCTGCCTCTGCTGGGACGGACCCACCTGCGTTTGAACAACTCTAGTCTATCCACGGGTCTGTAAAGTGTCAGCCTCTAAAGTTGCCGCTGTCTGATAGGCCACGTCCAAGTCGGTGACACGAGCAACTATCAATGCCTGCCTGAGCTCTGGCCTCAGTCCTCTCATAAATTGCTGGGTCCTCATGCTCTCATCTGCGATAATTTGTGGCGCATAGCGCCTCAATTCCACAAATCTGGCTCTATACTAGACTAGTGCCATCTCACCCTATACCAAGACTAGGAACTGGTACAGCCTCTCAGTCCTGACATAGGTGGGGCAAAAAGCTCTCTCAAAAGCTGCAATAAACTCCTGCCACGTGATCTGCCTGAGCGGGTGAGACTAGAAAGTGGTCTCCCACTCTGAAGTCTAGCAAGCCAGTGCCTGGCTTTGCAACTGGTAACTCGTCAACAAGACCTCTCCTCTGCTGCACACTCCATTGAGCGGAAGGTCCTCTCCACAGTGTCTAACCACGGCCGAGCTACGTCTGGGTCTGGCTGCCCCTTAAACTGGGGAGGCTGAAACTGGAAGAACTCCCTCAACACCCTCCCGTGACCTCCCTGAGGTGCTGGAGCATCACGGTGCTGGGCAACTAGCTGCACCATCCCCTCAAGGAAACGGGTCCAATCAAACTTCTGTGCTACCCGGGGAGGGGGTGGTGGCGGTGGTGGTGCAACACCACTGTGCACGTCCTGCGGTCTAGGCTGGGCCTGTTGTGATGGCGGGGCATTCTGAGCCTCCTATTGAGGTGCCTACTCAGCCACCTCAACACGGCGTTACCTTGGTGCCATAATGAACCTACACAGAACATGCACACCAATTAATACACAGAGTTACTCCGGCATACTTGCTGCTACTGTAGTCTTCATGCTCTGAGTTACCAACTCGGACATTTCTTTATATGTCTCGATAGACTAGGCTCTGATACAAACTGTAACGACCCAGGATCCGAATTACCAGATACCCACTAGTAACCCGAACCTTGAACCGCCACCCACGAGCCGAACCTCGGAAGGGTTAAAGGTAAGTGTGACGCCCAACTCCTTACAGAAGCGCGTCAAAAGTTGTGAACCACTCTTATATTTTACCCTTATATTTTGGTGATAACAAAATTTATGATTAATTAAATATTATTAAATATATTTAATACCATGCTTTTCTAGTAAATATAAATTTATGGCATTATTGTTGGGTGATTTGCACTGAAAAGAAAAATCGATGTCTATTCAATATACATCGACTTCAGTTCACAAAGTGCCACATCGATTTCATAAGTGAAATAACGATTTAGGTCTCACATCGATTTCTGGGGCATTATTGTTGGGTGATTTGCACTGAAAAGAAAAATCGATGTCTATTCAATATACATCGACTTCAGTTCACAAAGTGCCACATCGATTTCATAAGTTAAACAACGATTTGATTGATGTAACGATTTCATAAGTGAAACAACGATTTGATTGATGTAACGATTTCATAAGTGAAACAACGATTTGATCGATGTAACGATTTCATAAGTGAAACAACGATTTGATCAATGTAACGATTTCATAAGTGAAACAACGATTTGGTCACAGTACCGATTTGTTAAGTGAAACAACGATTTGGTCTCTATAACGATTCGGTAAGTAAAACAATGATTTGATTGCTGTAACGATTTCATAAGTTCAACAACGATTTGTCTTCACTGAAACAACGATTTGATAGCTACAACAATTCATTATAATTTCATCATCGATTTGCTCAAACAACGATTTGATAGCAAACAACGATTTGCCGTCACTAAAACAATGATTTGATCGCTGCAATGATTCCATAAGTTAAACAACGATTTGATCGCTGTAACGATTTGCCTTTACTTAAAGAACGATTTGAGTACAACAACGATTTCAACTTAAACATCAATTTCCTTTATACTCAGATGTTTCAAATGTTTTGGCGCTTAATGAAAAGTCAAACATATTTCTGACAGAAGATCTTTTTTATCTGTCTAGATCTCTTCTCTCCTGTCAGACAAAAAGGGGCTTACCTACCACTTCTGGGTAACAACAGGAAACATAGAGGTATGAACGTTTTGACAGAAACACACTTTTATCTAAACACTTTCTTCTATGCATGCAGATCTCGTAGACCACAAAATATCAGAAGAAAGAGAAGATGAGCAACGGCTAGAACTCCAACGGATTTGTTCAAAGCTGCTCATATAAAAGTTGAAGCAAGGTTGAAGAAGAAAATGGAGAGATTTCTTGAAGATCTATGAAGGAGTGTACATCCTGTGAGGAACCTCAACTCAACATACACTGAAGGAAAGAGAGGAGCTCAAGTCAAATCAAGAGAAGCTTTTCACAGTAGGAGTTTCAAGGCGTTCAAGCCTTCCTCTCTTCTCTCTCTCTCTCTCTCTGTGGTCATTGTAAATCTGAGGGGAGAGTTTGTGGCTGAGAGCTAGAGTTCTTAGTGTTCATCTTGTAATAGCTCTTGGTATGTTCTTTCTTTTCTAAGAAAGATTTCTGTCCAGTTGTAGGACTGTATACAGTGAGTCTCTTTCTGCGTGAAGAGTTGGCCAGTGTAGTTGCTGGCAGTTTTTTTGTCCAGCTGAGGGACTGTACTCAGTGTAGAACCTAGCTAGCGGTTTAAGTCTAGCAGAACCGCACTGGGGTTTGTACCAGGAGGTTGGCTTCTTAACCTGTAAGAGAAGTGGGCTGCCTTCTTGCCCGGGAAAGAGAAGAAGACCAGCTGGGGTGCTGGGTGTTGTACTGTCCGTGAGGGGGACTGTACCCTTGGTTAGTAAAATCCCAAGAGATTGCTTGGGGACTGGACGTAGGACTTCCATGTGGGAAGGGCCAAACCAGGATAAACTCCTTGTGTGATTGTTTATTTGCTTCCGCACTGCTACTCTCTATCACACTCAACTAACCAAACTTTCAAGTGATAATTTTCTGTGTTGAAGTTTCTGTTTTAGATTTTAGAAAAACCTATTCACCCCCCCCCCTCTAGGTTAGCTTGCTGCCGTACCAAAAGGGCCAACAAGTGGTATCAAAGTGAGGTTCTCTGATCAATCAAGAAGATCCAACGATCTTAGAGAAGATCCATGGTAGCTCAAGGATATGCTGAAGGTCAACCAGTCACCAGACCCCCATCCTTCGATGGAGAGGATTACCAATATTAGAAGATACGAATGGAATGCTTCATTCGAGGCACATACTTTGATCTGTGGCAGGTAATAGAGGTAGGTGATTATGTTATTATTCCTGCTGAAGGTACTACTGCTATTACAGCAACAGATAAAAGTAAATTATCTTTAAACTTTAAAGCTAAGAACTATTTATGTTGTGCATTGTCCAAAAGAGAATTTAGTAGAGTATCTGCATGTAAATCAGCTAAAGAAATATGGGATAAACTGCAGGTTACTTATGAAGGAACAGATAAAGTAAAACAAACTAGGATAGATATTCTTGTCTCACCATATGAACAATTTAAAATGCTTCCAAACGAAAATATCACTCAAATGTATAATAGATTTTCGAGCATTGTAGTAGCTCTAAGTTCTCTTGGTAAAAATCTTTCTGATGAAGAAAATGTCAGGAAAATACTTAGATCTTTAACTCTTTCATGGACCCCCAAGGTCATCGCTATTGAAGAAGCCCATGATCTAACCAAGTTCTCTATTGATAAGTTAATTGGTTCCCTCATGGCACATGAAATTGATATGGAGCGATTATCTGGAGGCTCATCCAAGAAAATTTCTAATGCTCTTAAAGTTGTAGCTGCTCCTTCCACCTCTTCTTCTTCTAGCTCAAAAAATGTAGGATCTGAAGACAATGATGTAGATGAAGTACTGTCCAAGCTTCAGAAGATTCTAAAAAAGAAGAAAAATGGATCAAGAAGGATTCTTTTTTTTTTATTTATAAGGAGGTCCTCAGGGCCTCAAACCAGGAGAGTGCACCCCCCCCCAGAAGGGGAGAATGTTCTCACTCCACTGGTGAGGGCAACCTGGGCCTAAGCATATAAAAGGATAAAGGTACTGCGGCACAGAGGTATTCCCCAGCTAACAAAACCTGATACAAGGTAACCCAGCCCGGTCCAAAGTGAGCGGACCCTTACAAACACGAGGCAAGGAGGAGGAAGAAAAGAAAACTTGGTTTGTTCCACTAATACAACCCACATTGGCCAGAGCATCAGCCACCTGATTAAGCTGGCGATAAACATGGAATGCACGAGACTTAGCAGCTTTAAACAGGGAACAAGCAGCCCGCCACCATCGCATACAATCCCAGGAAGGAGGCTTCCCCGACCTCAAGGAGTTAACAAGAATTTGAGAATCAGAACAAATCGTAGTCAGCACGAAACCAAACTCGAAGGCCAGCTGAAGACCGTCATGCAGAGCACGCACCTCCGCCATCAAGCTACCACCAATTCCATAGGAATGAGCAAAATCAAAGAGAAAATTACCGGAAGAGTCCCTGATGCACCCACCACCTCCACATAACCCCGGGTTGCCTTTGCTGGCACCATCAACATGAAGAACTAATCCATAGTCAGGAGGTTTCCATCTGAAAATCTTGATAGAAGTATACTTAAACGAAGGGAACAAGCCAAAGTATTGGAGAGCCTTGAGATGAGGATCAGTGCGAAAGCTAGTAAACTCTTGCTGGCCAAGAGACGAGCTAACCAAATAATGAATATGGTGAGTAATGTGACTAACACTGGGGCGCTTGCCCTCAAACCTCATGGAACAACGGGCGCGCCAGATTTCCCAGAGAATCAGAATAGCAGCATAAAGGGAAACAAAGCCAGACGGCGAAGAAGTGTTGCACTGACGCAGTAAAGTCCAAAGCCGGGTTGTGATGTTATCATAGGTAGCCACATTAAGGACCAGGATGGGAGGGATCCACCCCCACAAGCTGCACACCAAATCACTGTCGATGAACAAGTGATTAAGATCTTCAGACGATGGGGAGGCGCAACACGAGCAGCGGGAAGCAAGGGGAACCCCCTAATCAGAAACACGAGAGTCCACAGAGATGGCACGGTATAATAATTTCCAGCAGAAGAAGGAAGCACGCCTGTAGAAAGTGTGATGCCAGAGACGATGTAAGGCATGTCTTTTCACCCCATGCTGAGAGAGAATGTTGTAAGCCGATGAAGTAGTGAAAGCACCATTGGAAGAGGCAGTCCAAACGCAGCAGTCATCTTGGGGTAGAAGCTTGACGTTCTGAAGGAGTTCATGACAGGTGACCAGAAGGCGCGCAGGATGGTTAACATCCGGGATGACCTCTCAGACAGTGAGGGGAGGGCCGCTGTAGGGGCTAGACAATAAATCAAAGAGGGGCCTTGCCCGAGCCACACGTGGTTCAGGAAGTCCACTTTTCTTCCATCCCCAATGATGCATCTAGAGTTCTTGAAAATAGTTTCTCGGGCAATAGTGAAAGCCGCTCTAGACATGCCATGGGGAAGAGAATTAGGAGATTTCACCCCACTGAGAAGATTAAATCTGCTTCTAGCATATTTAGCCCACATGGAAGAATCATGATAAATATTCCAGAGAAGTTTAGTAGCAAGAGCAAGTTGGAAATGCCAAAGACTTCTAATATGAAGCCCACCTTCAGAAATAGGCCGATGAATAGTGTCCCAAGAGATCCAGTGTCTTCGGCGAGACCCATCAGCCCCGTTCCAAAGAAAGTTAGCACAAGCTTTCTCAATGTAATTGACCACAGACTTAGGAATGGAGGTGGCAGCCGTAGTGTAGATAGGAATAGCGCAGAGGACAGAGTTAATGAGAGTAACCCTGCCAGCCTGAGAGAGGAATTTAGATTTCCAAGAATTCAATTTAGCATTAATCTTGTCAATAAGGTACTTATAATCAGCAACTTTGGTTCTACCACATCTTATAGGGACTCCAAGATAACGTAAACACTCCTTCTGCTGGTGAAAACCTGTTAAGGAAGAGACTCTCTTGGACACAGAAAGGGTGCCTTTTGAGATAGGAGGAAGCTGCTCTTAGCCACATTAATCTTCTGGCCAGAAGACTGCTCATAGTTCCGAAGAAAGCTTAGCAACTTCAAAATATTAGATTTCCGGCCGTTGCAAAAGACTAAGGTGTCATCGGCAAATAGCAGATGAGAGATAGCCGAGCAATGCCTCGGACCAGCAAAAGGGATAAGGGGCGCAGAAACCTGCACATTCTTTAACCCTCTGCTAAGGGCCTCTTCCATAATGATAAAGAGAGCAGGTGCGAGGGGGTCACCTTGACGCAGTCCTCTAGAGGATTTAAAGTACCCAACCAGGGAACCATTGAAAATTGTAGAGAACCAGCAGTTGGAAACAAGCATGCCAATGTAGGAGACAAATCTGTTGGAGAACCCAAAATGGCGCATAACCTCAAAGAGAAAGTCCCATTCAACTCTGTCATAGGCCTTCATAATGTCGAGCTTAAGAACAACATTGTGACCCCGAACCTTCCTGGACAAGTCTTGCACAAGCTGATTAGTAAGGTGAATGTTATCAACAATGTTTCTTCCCTTAACAAAGGCCCCTTGCTCATCAGAGATAATAAGAGGTAAGATATCAGTGAGACGGGTACAAATAATCTTGGAGACAATTTTAAAATAGAAGTTGCAAAGACTTATCGGTCTAAACTCCCCAAAGGAGGCCAGGTGAGCGACCTTAGGAATAATCGCAATGAGAGAGGAGCAGACGCCTCTAGGTAAAGGGAAACCCATGAAGAAACCTCTAACAGCATCAACAACATCTTTAGAAATGATATCCCAGCACTTTTGGAAGAAGCACCCAGAAAACCCATCAGGGCCAGGAGCGCCATCCCCATTCATGGACTAGACAGCCTGTTTAACCTCCTCATCAGAAGGAACAGAAGTGAGAGCCTCGTTATGAACATCAGTAATAATGGGTAGGATGCACTGCAATAAAGAATTATCAATAACATGAGCTTCAGAGGTGAGGAGACGATGAAAGAAAGCATCCGCCTCCATAGCAAGCTTGGATTGGTCCTCACACCAAACACCATCAACCTTTAACCTGTGGATAAGAGCTCTTCTTCGATTTCCCTGAACAACTGCATGGTAAAAGGAGGTGTTTTTATCCCCATCCTTAAACCAATTCAGCCTGGATTTCTGAGCCCAGAAAGTCGCCTGACAAGTGAGAGCACGCCGAAGGTCAGCGTTGGCTGCATTAAGAGAAGCTCGGTTAGCCTCAGACAGATCTCCATCAAAAAGGATCTGCATGGCCTCCACATGGGACTCAGCTTGAAGCACCACGCTCTCGATTTTGCCAAACACATTCTTATTCCAAGAGCGAAGGACAAGTTTAGTAGCCCGAAGCTTGAGTTAGAGATTGTCAAAGGGATTAGTGGAGGAAGCAGGAGTATTATCCCAGACGTCTTTAACGGTTTGCATGAAAGAGTCATGGGAAACCCACATTTTCTGGAAAATGAACCTGGAAGGCTTGTTCTGGCGACAAGTGTACTTCAGAAGCAGAGGAGCGTGATCAGAGGGGCCCCTCGGGAGATGCTTAACGCTAAAATCAGGGAAAGAAGACTGCTATTGTAAGTTGATGAAGATCCTGTCTAACCTGGCCCTGATAGCAGCATGGCCAGTCCTGTTATTGGACCAGGTGAAAGGTTGACCCAAAAAACCTGCATCCAGCAGGCCAGCAGCAGAAGAAAAGGAGCTGAAATCAAGCATGGCGGAGTGGTTTGGAATAGACCCTCCCTTCTTCTCGGACGTGCAAGAGACACAGTTAAAGTCACCACCGACAAGCCAGGGCAAGGACACATTATTTCCAAGGGCCAAAAGATCGTCAAAGAGAACCCGACGAGAAGCAACGTTGCAAGCAGCATAGACGGCAGTGATTGTGCACATAGGATGGTTCCCGTTCATGATATTCACAGATAAAAACTGGTCTGAACAGTTAGTAACAGAAATGGAAACCGAGCTGGACCACATCACCCAAATCTTGGAATCCTCCCCAGCGTTTCCAGCAAACCCATTCAATTTAAAATAATGGCATAATGCAGCAGCTCTAGAGAAAGCAATTTTAGGTTCAAAAATGGCAATTACCTGAAGCTGGTGTGTCATAATAATACGCTTAAGAGCTCTCTTAGAGGCAGTATTGGAAATGCCTCTGATATTCCAGAAAAGGGCTGAACAATTCATGATGAACAGTATCCGGAAGATTCTTCCGAGGCTTTAGCTTTGGATCTTGTACAAACGCCATGTTGGGGAGGCAGGACACCATCTTTGGATATTTTCACGGATGGCAATAGAATATTATCACAAAAAGCAAGGGAGGAGGCATTGGCGCACAGAGCACCATTGGCATGGTCAAAAGAAGGAATCGCTAAGGCTTTAGAATGGCAAGGCATTCCCCGTAAGTCCACAATAAGATTCACCCCAGATTTTTTTGATTCCTTACCAAAACCAAGATTGGGAAGACCATCACCCGCCGGTGAGAGGTCGCCTGACTGCTCCTCCGGCGCCCCCTCCGGCAAGACTCCAGCTGGGCCATCCTGAAGAACACGACCCCGAGAAGAACCATGCACTGCATTAGGACTGCCATGCAAGCTGTCAACACTGGTCTGCAAAGTGGCGTCCCCAGGGGGAACAGGAACGACCCTCGAGACTTCAGGAACCAAGGGAACAGCCGAGGTTGTGTCTTGAGCAAAGGCCGGACCCTCAGCACTAGAATTACCAACAGTGGATGTGAACTGCTTAGAACAGCTGGGATCACCAGTCTCATGCACGTGGGTGCAAGCATGCAAATCACCATGGCCCGAGGGGGCGGTATCAGGATCGAGAACATCATCAGCTAACCTGTCAAAAACATTAGAAACTGGGATAGTATTGGTCTGCAAAGCACATTGTTTATCAAGAGCGGTGGACTTGCATTTAACAACACGCCATTCCTGGTCTTGATTCACCGGAGGAGGTGGGTGCACCTGCTGAAGAAGAGGTTTTTCCCGAGACTTTTTCTTACAAGAATTAGAAGTATGGCCAAGCCTTCTGCAAACCTTACAGATGGGCGGCACCCTATGAAACGTGACAACTTGCCAGAACCCTTTATCTCCATTGCCTATCCAAATACGATCAGCAAGAGGCTTAGCGATATCCACATCGACACAAACATGTGCCTCAGCTGCCTGGGTCCAGGCCAAGGTAGAATCATGGATACGAAGCACCTCCCCAAAGTTTCCAGCAATACATTTGAGATAATCTTCATTGTACAGATTAACTGGGAGGTTGGGAAAACCCACCCAGATGGGGATGAGAGTCGGATCAGCATCGAAATTAAAATCCGCAGACCAGCGGAAGAACCGGAAAAGATAGCCTTTGAGATATAAGTTCTTGCGAACCAGCACCTTGAGAAAGTCTTCCTCATCAAAGAACCGAAGAAGGATGTGTCTAGGATTCAGAGAGCTAACAATGCAGTCTCCCTTGAGGGCCAAACGCTGAGAAAGACAGCACTTAATGTCAGGGATAGATGGCCTACCATAGGAGCATTTGGCAACTATGGCCAGCTTCAAAGGTTGTTCAGATTTCCTGAACTCTTCCTTAGAGAAATACACCGCAGGAAGCCCATCATCAGTAAACGCAGGAGGCTTGAGAATAAGATCAATCTTCGTAGGACGGAGAGAGGATGCTAAAGCGCGCGCGAAGCTCATGCTCTCCACGCCGGGAGAAGCCAGATCGCCCATGAGAGGAAGTCCGCCGGCAACCCAAGGGCCGCCGGCAGACAAGAAGGAGCAAGACGCCTGCCGAACCACAGAGCTTCTCTCTCTAGAGTCCTAGAGAGAGAAAGTCATTTTCCTTGACGTTGAGAAGAAAGAGAAAAAGGAAAAAGAACCAGTCTGCTACGAATGCAGAAAACCTGGACATCTGAGACCAGATTATCCAAGACTCAAAAAGACTGGTCAGCCAGAAAAGTCCAAAAAGAAGCACAAGAAATTCAATAGAAAAGCCATGGCGGCTACTTAGGAAAATGAAGAGGCCACAGTTTCAGAATCATCAAGCTCAGAATCCGAAAAAGAGCAGGTAAGTCTAGCCCTCATGGTAGGACTAAATGAGGTATGTTCTGACTCATCTCTTCATTCTTCAAATGATTCAGGGTTAGAATCAGAAGACTTAGAAGAAGTCTTTAATGAACTATATGAAAAACATAAAAATGTTATAAAAGAATTAAAGAATCTAAAAACAACACTACTTGCTTAGAAAACACCAATTCTGATCGTAAATCCGAATTGGAGCAACTAGAAAAATAATTAAAGGACAGTAAAGATAACATTTATATTTTGGATAAAGATTTAAAAAATAAGAACAATGAAAAATTAGAGTTAGAAGAAAAGTCAAGAACTCTAACTGAAGAAAATCTCTATTTAAAAGAAACAGTTAGAAAATTAACTCAAGAAAAAACATCTCTAGCTCTATGCTTAAAAGGATCAAAATATGGAAACAACAAACAAGGGGTTGGTTACATACCTTCTGAAAAAGGAAAATAAGCCATAATTCCAGGAAAATATCCTTTACCAAAATTTGTAAAAGAAACCAAAATGCCTCAGAAAAAGGCACTTGAAATGAACAAGCTTTATCAAAAGAAAAAGGTTTCTAAAAATTGTGTTCTAAATAATCATCTCAAAGCCAATAAGAACTGCAAAACAGATTGCATTCATTGTTGTTCTCACTGCAATAAATTAGGACACACAGTAAACACCTGTACAACAAGGCACTTAGTCTGGATTCCTAAAGGTTGTTTTTATGCATCTAACCATCAAGGACCCAAAAAGATTTGGGTACCTACTGTAGACACGCGATTTGGCCCATCTCCCGCAAGGCTCTTTTGGCCCATTAAGCCTCGTTTGACCATTTGTTGACTAGCCTCGGATGCCATGTAGACGGCAACATCGATGGCCGCCGACTACTGGTTGGCGGCAATCCCCCTGGACGTTGACCCAAGTTGGCGTCCACCTACATGGACGTCTGCATGCGGTTGGCGGCCTGATCCATGGACGTCAATACCATTTACCTGGTCTGCGCAACAACCCCAAGATTCCAGCCCACTTGCACCATTCTCTCGGCCATGCAACGCATGTGACCGTTCCCAATGGGCATATGGGCCACCTAGGCACCCCATTGACCCAGTAAAAATCCTACTTGGCCTCTCCCCATTGGTTGGAGCTTAAACACCAAGATTGCCATGTGTGCAAGTGTGTTTATTCACACTTAGCATCCTAGGCACTCTAGCTACGAATTCCACTATCTATATAACCCTCCTTGGCCTTCTGAAAGAGGGAGGAGAGAGTCTGGACGTCCATATGCTGCCACTTTGAGAGAAGAGAGAGAAACTTGCACCCTACCTTCCACCATTCATCCTCTCCTTTCTCTCCTCATTTGGGACGTCTAGAAGGGTTCTTTTGGAGCTGGAGGAGCCCTGCAAGGAGCCAACAACGCCAACAACGAGGATCATCTCCTTCCTCTTCCTCTCTTTCCTTTCCTCTTACTTTAGTATCTTGCATGTCACACACACTTTCCCACACACTTTAGGCACGTAGGGCACCTTCCTACACACCTAGAAAGGGGTTTCCCAACCAAAAACGGAGGGAAGAAGGGTGGTCATAACATTTGGCCACCCCTCTTCTCAAGTCCGCAACCGGTACGGGACTCGCCTTTTGGGCTTTCCTCTCTTCGTTTTGAACATTTACTACACTGCATTTGAGTCTAATAGAGCTTTTGTTTGTGGCAGGAACATTGTGAACGTGACCGTGGAGCTCTCTTCCTTTGGCCGGCCGAAGGAGGAGAAGTTGAAGCCCCATCTCCTTCCGCTGCGCGAGGCTGCTACAACAACGTGGTCAAAACACTCCCTTGGGCACAGGTAAGGCCCTGGCGATCACAAACCTCCCCTTTCATCTCTGGTTTTCTTTGTTTCCTCCTCAGTCAACCTAGTCAACCGAGGAGTCAACGAGGTCAATCAGCAACCCATCATCGCCAACGAGAGACCAGCGACGTCCGCGAGCCTCCGGAGGACACCCACAGTCGACACGGGGACACGGAGGCGGCGAAACGGATCGTCCACAACCTCTTTTCTGGCGATCACGGTGGGACAACAGTGCTGCTGCGGTCTGTGTGCATCCAGGTAGACGGCAAGCGATCTTGCCGCCTATCCAGGTAAGCGTCCATCTTTCCTGCCATTTAGTTATTTTTAGCGTCCACATAGGTTGTCGTCTACTCTGGTTCAGCGTCAGTCGATCTAGTCGTCTATCTGCTTTTGATGAACTTGGTGTCCATGTGTATGCCGTTGATTGTCACAGAAGCATGATTTTAACCTTTTTCTGATTGTTTTGCTTTGATTTTGTTTCTTGTTTGCTTACTGATTATCACTGACGGTCCTCAGTCTTTGGGGGGTCATCTTCCTTCTCTCTTCTAGCCTCCCCTCACATTTCTAGGATCACCATTCTTTGGTCTACAACCTTTTACTCGGGGATTCCCTCTCGGGTAAATCGGGTTGGTTCCAAAGAAAACTCTGTAAGTCCCTAAATTCCGTGGATTCCCTCACGGTACGGGGCAGGAGGACCTTACACCTTCCTGTTTAGTTCACCTACTCATTCGGGTTTGAGTAAGATTTGAGAGAACCGTCCAAGTCAAGTCAAGTCAAAGTAATACACAACCTTAATCTTTAAAACTTTTGGGACATTGTTTGATAACATTGATTGGTAGAAATTCATACTTCTGCTGAAAACAGTGTAATCACTTCAACTTAAACCATTTTAAAATCCATAGGTTGTGTGCTAATGGACACTTGGTTGGACCCTGTTGACATGTCTAATAAACCGGCATTTGAATATGATGATAACATCAATGATGAGATTGTCGGTATGATTAACACTGATGTTCAGCCTGAGGAGTCGGTTCAATCATCTTCCCAAGCCGACAATGAGGAAGTTAGCTTGAGGGTCAACCCCACTCATGCCCAGAATGCCCAAGAAGACCCCGAGTTTTCCAAACTCATGTCCCGCTATTCGCCCGATGATATCATTTCTATGCTTTCCAAGCATACCATTCGAGCAGCGGCTTCTCCTTCCCCTCCATCCCATTCTCCTTTCCATTCTTCCTCATCTAGGCCCGTTCCTAGGCCTCTCACCCCTTCCCGAATTCCTGTATCCCCTATCCCTATCTCCACTCCTATTCCTCCCACTCCTTTACCTACTTCTACCCCAATTCCTCCACCCATCCACCCATCCTATGTCCAAACCACTCCTCCCGCTCAATCCGAATCCATGTCCCGGTCTGAGACGGAGGGTCTTATTAGGAAACTCTTGGCTGAATCTTTGTCCCTTTCCAAGCCTCATTCACTCCAAAACTACTGCAAGCTCCCCAACGCTTACTTCCCTCCTGGTTTTAAGGCCCCAAAGTACTGCAAGTATGACGGGACCTCCGATCCCCAATTCCATCTTGCTGGCTTCACCATGGATTCCCATCGGTGGCTGTACAATCGGGTCCTCTTAGTCCACCTCTTCCAACAATCGTTAGAAGGGGAGGCTTTGAGGTGGTTTACCTCTTTGCCCGCATCGGATCTTGTTAACTTTGATATAGTCTCTGAACGCTTCATCTCACATTTTTCATACATGGCCACTCAAGTCCCTACACTCCCCGACTTGGTGGCGGAAAAGATGAAGGCGAACGAAGACTTTGTCACTTATGCCAACCGATGGAGGTCCATGGCCTCGAGAGCCGACATTCCCATCCCGGAGTCCCAAGCCATAACCTTGTTAGTCACCAACACCACCCCTGTGCTCCGTTCCATTTTAATGCTAAGCGAGTTCCCTTCCTTCTCACATGTTTATAACAGAGCCAGGGTGATTGAAAATCAGATCAAGGACTCCTCTCTCCCACATTTCTTCGAAGGGAAGCCAAAGGCACGTAAGGCTCCCGCGGCACCCACCACCGAGGGGGTGACCATCAATGAGTCTGTCAGTGCCTGCAGCCAGCCTTTGAGGCCTCCCAACAAATCCTCCCATCCTCCTTCCAACCCTTCTTCCAACCCTCACCAATTCCCATCTCACCCCTCCAAGCCTTACTCTGCCGTTCCCCCTCCTTCTGGATACACCCGACCTGGCCCCAAAAGGTCGCACTACCCTCCTCTCCCTGAGACTCTCGAGGATGTGTTCTTCACTCTCATGTCCTGCGATGCGATTCAACTCCCCCCACAAAGGGAGAACATCAATCCGAGGGTTGACACCTCCAAGTACAGCCCATATCATAGGGCCCATGGTCACTTCATCAACAATTGCTTTACCTTTCGTGACTAGGTCTATGATATGAATGACCAAGGTAGAATCAACTGGGATGATGTCAAGGTGGCCATAGCCAAATCTAGGTACACCAAAAAAGACCTTGGCATTTTCAGTAACCCTCTCCCCAATCACCAAACCAACAACCCCTCCTCATCCAGAGCCCAAGAGAATGTGCATACCATGATACACCTAGGGCCCCGGGTTGTGAGGAGAGAGCAACAGTGGGGGGTAGAAGGTTTCGAAGAATGGTACCCATGTCCCACTGCCGAGTCTCAGGAGCCTTCTATCTCGGTAGATGCCATCCTTGAAGAGAGACCTTTAGTGCTCATCCGTCCTCCTCAAGATGCTCACCCCACTATCCTCACTCCCCCTGCTAATGAGTCATCCTCCCGACCCCTCCAGCTCATGCCCTCAGCCTCAGGAGGCCGTACATGTCACGCTCCGAAACCGGATCATTCCTCTGCCTCCCCGGCCATCCCAAAATGAGGAGGATAATGGGCCTCCACCTCCGGCTGGCACCGAATATGACATTCTCCAACATTTGGATAAGACACCCGCAAGGGTGTCCATTTTAGAATTGATTCGGAGGTCGCCGTCGCATCAATCCACTCTCCTCCAGTTTCTTCAGAAAATCATGGTTAATGATGACCTCCCTCCTAGCGGGGTCACCAATGACATTCTTTCTCTCACCCAAGGACCCTCAGTTTCCTTCTTGGACAAAGATCTTGCCGCCCCCGAGTGTCGTTCGCTCCCTCTTTGTCTCACCATCAACCTCAATGGGGTTTCGGTGGACTCCACTCTCATCGACACCGGAGCATCCATTAATGTCTGTCCGATGAAGACCCTTAAGCAGTTGGGTTTAGGGGAAGAGAATTTGGAGAAAAGCTGCTCCACCATCGCCGCCTATGACAACTCCAAAAGGGTTGCCAAAGGTAAAATTGCTCTGAAGTTAGGAATTGGACCTATCACTATGTCCACTGAGTTTCTAGTTCTTGATGTCGATTTGGCCTACAAGGCCATTCTCGGTCGTCCTTGGCTAGAACAAACTCTAGGGGTCCCTTCCACCGCCCACCAATGCTTCAAATTCCCTTTCAATGGGTGGGTGATCAAGATTAAGAGCATTCCCATTTTGGAGACCCTCAATGCCATTACCTCGGAACAGATGCCGCACCTTTTCATTCCAGATAAGGGGAAGAAGCTAGTTATGTCAATCTTTGACTTCCCCTTACCCTGTGACTTTAGCCAACCTCCCCAGCCTGCTAAAGAACCCCATGTCCCCTGTCCTCCGGGAAAAGGTTGGGAAGTGATGGCCAATATCGGCTATGTTCATGGCCGCGGGTTAGGTGCGAATGAAAAAGGGGAGACCCAGAGCGTCCAGGCGATTAAAAGGTTGTTACCTAAGGCTGGTCTAGGCTTCCGCCCAGACCCTGTCCATCCGAACCCGTTTATACCCCATCAACCTCTTACCTGGACTTTAAAGGAACATTTTGTCCAGGGGCCAACCCAGCTAGGGACCAGGGAACCCATGATAGAAGAAATACCTTACTCTGGGAGTGAGGATGAAGAAGAAGAAGAGGATGCCCAAATAGAGGACATTTCCGACGATTTTGGCCTCCTCTCCCTCTTTGGCTCTGATCTCCCTTCTCCCCCATCATCATCACCATTATCTCCATCTCCCTCCACTGCCGTGTGCTCGCCACACAATTCAGTTCCTCCATCCACCTCTAATCCCCTTCTTTCTCCTCCTGTCCTCTCTCCATCCCTCATCTCGCCAGTCGAGGCTACTTTGAGTCAGCAACTCATGGTTCTTGGCCTTGACTCCAAAAAAAAATGCCAATTTTGAAAATTGGAAATCCGAGGTCTCCATTGAGCACCCCTCTTCCCTGGAACCTCTTCTGCTCGGCCAGGGGCTGATGCTTTCCAGCTTGAGTTCCCCTTCCTCTTGCTCCTCTAGGAGCACTTCCCCTGTACATAGTTTTGTACATAGCTGTCGCGTAAACAGTGGTCTAGATTCTAGTTTTGAGTCAGGTCTAGAGGCTTGTTTAGGGTCTGGTCTAGGTTTAGAAGAGTCTAGTTCCTCTCAGCCATGTGTGCGCAAGGAGAAGGGTAAGCAAGTCCCTGCCCGTTTTGTCATGGCCTTGGCTGAGAGATGTGCTAAGTTAAGTCAGGTGCCAGAATTTCTTGAGGATCCTGCTCTCATCGAGTCTGACTTTGAAGAAGGTGACTCCGTAGACGATGGTTTAGGGGTTTATCTGCTAGATTTTGAGGAAAGTGGGCCAGGAGATCTTGGGTCAGGAGAAGAGGACCCAGTGAGCTCCTATGTGGATGGCACAAAAAGGTTCGACGAGCCAACCATGGCTGCTGACGAGCCTACTAAAGAGGTCAACCTTGGCACTGAAGAATCCCTGAAGACAGTTTTGATTAGTGCCAACTTGAGTGTTGAAGAAGAAGAAGCTCTGGTAGCCATTCTTAAAGAATTCTCCAACGGATTTGCTTGGTCTTATGAGGACATGCCAGGACTCGATACCTCTTTGGTCGAGCATCGTTTGGTCCTAAAAGCCGATGCAAAGGCCGTCAAGCAAAAGTTGAGAAGGCTACATCCTAAGCTTGCACTCAAGATCAAAGAGGAGGTTGACAAGTTGCACAAAGCCAAATTTATTAGGGTTGTGCTATATCCACAGTGGGTAGCTAATATCGTCCCTGTAATGAAGAAGGACGGTAAGGTTAGGATCTGTATAGATTTCCGTGACCTTAATCGTGCTTGCCGAAAGGATGATTTCCCTCTCCCACACATAGATGTCCTAGTGGACAATACTGCCGGCTTCGAGCTTTTGTCGTTTATGGATGTTTTCTCTGGGTACAACCAGATTCGCTTGGCGGAGGAAGACAAGGAGAAAACTTCATTTATAATGCCCTGGGGGACCTATTGTTATGTCGTCATGCCCTTCGGATTGAAGAATGCGGGAGCAACCTATCAAAGGGCTATGATGACGATTTTTCATGACATGATGCATGTGCACATGGAGGTCTATGTCGACGATGTCTTGGTAAAATCAAAGACTCGACATGGCCATGCTGAGGTCCTCCGGGCAGTTCTCCAAAGGTCTAGAGAGCACAATCTTAAGATGAACCCCAAGAAGTGCGTCTTTGGTGTCTCTTCGGGGAAATTGCTTGGGTTCATAGTAAGTAAGCGGGGAATTGAAATTGATCCTAACAAGGCCAAAGCAATAATTGACATGCCTCCCCCTAGGAATATCAGAGAAGTCAGAGGGCTAATTGGCAGACTCCAGTTTATTAGGAGATTCATCTCCCAGCATTCAATCCGCTGTAAGCCCTTCTACGAGATGCTTAAAGGAGAGGCGAAGTTTAATTGGGACGATAAATGTCAGAAGGCCTTTGATGAATTGAAGAGCTATCTTTTTAATCCCCCTATTCTCGCTCCTCTGGTCCCGGGTCAGCCTTTACTGCTCTATGTGTCAACCACAGAGGACTCTACTGGAGCAGTTTTGGCCCAATACGACGACGAGAAGAAGGAGAGAGCGGTGTACTATTTATCCAAGTTATTCAATAAGGCTGAAAAGAAGTACACCGCCATGGAAAGAACGTGCGCGGCCGTCGTCTGGGTCGCCCAAAAGTTAAAGCACTATTTCTTGGCTCATGAAGTGAAACTTCTGGCGCGTATGGACCCTATTCGGTACTTGCTTGAGAGGCCCGTCCTGACTGAGCGGTTGATGAGGTGGCAAAGCTTCCTTAACCAATTTGATATCACCTATGTCAACCAAAAGTCAATCAAGGGGCAAGCCATAGCTGAGCATTTGGCCCACCACCCCTTACCTTTATACTCTCCCGTTGATGAAAGCTTTCCCGATGAAGAGTTAGGAGCCATTATCGATGGTGAACCTTCGTGGGTGCTTTACTTCGACGGGGCTCTTAATTCTAAAGGGTGTGGGATAGGGGCAGTCCTCCTCTCACCGGAAGGGGTAGTCATTCTGCACGCCTATCAGTTAACCTTCCGAGCCACGAACAATGTGGCTGAGTACGAGGCTCTCCTAGCCGGGCTGAAAATGGCTTTATTGCTTGGAGTCAAGGAGTTAAGGATTATTGGAGATTCGCAGTTGATACTTCGGAAATCTCTTAGCAAGTACCAGACTCGGGACCCCAAGCTGAAACCATACCAAGAGTTGGTAGGGAAAGTAGTCCGGCAGTTTAGGAAGCTCACTTTAGTTCACCCTCCTAGAGCCCAAAATATCCTAGCGGATTCTCTCGCCTCCCTCGCGTCTTCCATTCCCATTCCTTTGGGAAAGTCGTCTGAAACCGTCTCTGTCCAGAGGTTAAGAGTCCCTTCCCATGTCGATCCGTGGTTCTCTCAGCTCGTGCGTCCTTCTCCATCTCCTCGGGTCCATGCGCTTTCCAAAGAGCCAGAAATTGACCTTGAAGATGGCCATCCCTGGTATTTTGACATTGAAAACTTTCTCAAAGATGGCTCCTTCCCTGATTATGCCACCTCTGCCGATAGACGGGCAATTCGTCGCATCTCGGAGCGTTACAAGATCATAGGTGGCATTCTCTACAAAAAGTCTCTCAGCGGGGTCTATCTCCGTTGCCTTGATGAATCGAATCTCAAGATGTTGTTGAAGCCGCTCACTCTAGTGAATGTGGTGGCCATGTTAATGGTAGAGCAATTGCCCAGAAATTGCTAAGACACTATTATTGGCCCACCATGGAAGAGGACTGTCGCCATTTTGTTCGTCACTGTGCTAAATGCCAATTGCACGGTGACAAAATCCATGCTCCTTCCTCTTCTCTTCACCCTCTCATCGCACCATGGCCTTTCACCATGTGGGCATTTGACGTGGTCGGTCCTCTGGCGGACAGAACTAGAGAAATCCGTAAGAAGTCCTTCATTCTGACCGCCACGGAGTACTTCACGAAGTGGGCCGAAGCAGAAGCGTTCATAGAAGTCAAAGCTTCAACAGTCGTCAAGTTCATCAAGCGCAACATCCTTGCAAGATTTGGCGTGCCTCGGGACATCGTCACCGACAACGGACCGCAATTCACTTCACAGGAGCTTCGCGACATGTGTGGTAAATATGGCATTAACTTGCATCATTCATCACCATATTATCCGCAGGGTAATGGACAAGCTGAAGCTACTAACAAAACTCTCATTAAAATCATAAAGAAAACATGCAAATCTCACAACAATGCTGACTGGCCAGATTGCTTGGTTGAAGCTCTTTGGGCTTATCGCACCTCGGTCCGAACCCCCACGGGGCAAACTCCCTATGCCTTGACGTACGGATCGGATGCGATGCTCCCATACGAGATCTTTGTCCCTTCACTTAGAGTTCAATTGGATTCCGAACTTGATCCTGATCAACGTCGGGAAGCCTTGTTGGCACAACTTGAACTCTTAGATGAAAGGCGAATGATAGCGGCTGACCATGCACAAGTCTATCGTCAGAGAATTGCACGTTTTTATGCCAAACGAGTTCTTGAGAGAAAATTCAAAGTGGGTGAGATGGTCCTTAAGCGTAAAATCTTAAAAGCACCAGGTCCCAGGAGCAAATTGCAGAAAACTGGGAGGGTCCGTTCGTTGTCAAAGAAGCATACTCAGGAAACGCTTATAGGTTAGTGGATGCCGAAGGGGTTGAGCTAACGCACCCTTGGAATGCAGTCTACCTCAAGAAATTCTACCCTTAGTCAGTCACTCAGTCCGTCAAGTCGGTCATTCATCACTTGTTAAGGTGTGGGTCTACTTTTCCTACTTTTCCAATTGGTCATTAGTAAGGAAAGGTTTATTCACACACCACACGATGTTGGAGTACTACCCCTAACTGGAAAATCACAAATACACTCGGGCGGTCTCATCCGATCAATGTGTTTCCCCTATTCTTTTCACACTCGGTCGTGTCTGGAAACAGAACAAACTACGAGTAGGGGACCACCTACTCTCTTTTAAAAGGACAAGGTCACCATAAAACAGGGGCAACTAATAAGAGCAAGGGGCAAAATGTCAAATCAAGCCTCAAAAGGGGAAAAGAAAAGCCAAAAGGTCAAAAAAGGGTAGCAAAAAGTACGTACCCGGAAAAAGGTTGACCAACTCAAAGAGGTAGCAAAAAAGTACGTGCCTCCACCCCAGAAATTAGAAATGAAATGAGAAATGAAAACTTCTCCTGAAAACAATAGTTGACCAAGTCTGTTTAATATGAGATGTCAGTTTGGAAACAAAAAGTAGTTTGAACCAAAGCCCTACATGACTTCCTATACATTTCTTCCCATTCCTCCCTCTAGGGGCAATTTGATTGTATAAGATTCTCCGTAGTGGAAAACATCAAGAAGGCTAGGGGCAATTTCCAACATCAAAGATTTCATGCACGTCCCTCCTTACTCTTGGCCTCTGTGGTTAAGTAGATCGTGTAAACCCTATACCGCAACATGTGATGAATATGTGTCTTAGAGTCCAAAAATCCAAAAAAATACAAGAATATAAAAACAACAAAAAGAGAGTCTCTTGATGTATATATTTCACGTTGTACATATTTTCTCTCGTATTTTCTCTCTTATTTTCAAAAGCCAAAAAAATTAGAAAAATTCAAAAAAATCCAAAAAAAATTAGTGGTACCATGTACATATACTAACATTCTCCTTATTTTCTTATCAAAAATAAAAACAACAAAAAAATCAAGAAAACAAAAAAAAAAAAAATGTGCATATTTCCCTTTCAGTTATTTTATTTTGTTCCTATCTTTGATTAGAAATTAGCCCCTTGACCAGATCTCAAGAAAGGTATATCGTAGGCAAGGGGCTAAAATAGATCTACACTAACTTGTTTCTTTAAGTGTTGTGGAATGCAGGAATCAAAGAACAGAAGCAAACCATTCAAGTGCAAATGACAAAAGTCCACAAATTCCACCATAATGATCAAGTTCTGTACATGTCATGACAGGGGCATACCCCTGGTGGTACAAAAGCTCACTCCTCTCTCCTCTCACCCTCGCTAGGCCTCGGCCTATGCGAGCTGCTGACCTCCTCCTCCTCCCTCTCCCGACGCCTATCTGGGACGGTAGGTCTCGTCGCAGTGGAAGCCTCTGGGCGTGCTCCCGCTCCTCGTCCGACGGACAGATCTCCCAATGACACGATGTCATCGAGAGACCCGAACACGGACCCCATCCTCCCGGCTGCCTCCTGCTGAGTCTGTTGCTGCTGCTCCCGGCGTTTCTTCAGTACCCGGTTCTTCAGGAACTCCAGGTCCGCGACAGCCTGCACCCGGGCCTCGATGGCCCGTATCTTCTCGGCCTCCGCATCCCTCGCGCTGTCCCGAAACGCGGTCATACGACCCTCCATCCTCGATAGATCCAGCCGCAAGGCCTCCACCTGCGCCTGGAGGGTCGCTACTCCTCCTGCCTGTCGCTGTACACCAAAAAACGCAAACACGTCAAATCAAATCAAATCACAAGTGTTCAGGTTTGGTTCAGTGTCTTACCTCCGCCTCGAGCTCCTGGATCCGCTCATTCGCCCTATCCAGGGCCTCCTGCAAGCAGACCGCCAGGTCCCCTCCGGCTGGCTGGGCGGATGAGCTCGCCCCTACATCGTGGCTCGCCCGCACCCTCTGCTGCTCCGCCCTCTGCATTCACATATCTTGGTCAGCAATCGAATAAAATCAATGTCAAATCAATTTTAAGATAGGTCAAGATGTTACTTACCAACGTCCGAACCTCGGTGCGGAGCCTCGCCAGCTCCACCTCCTGCTCGGCGAGCCGTCCCTCTAGGAGGCGCACAGCCTGTGACTCCGGCATCTGCCAAATGCACTTCAAGGTTAGAATCGAATGAGGCAATCCACCAGCCAAGGCTTAAGGTTAGAAGTTTCACTCACCACTCGCCGGTCAAGCCGGAGTCGTCCGGCGTAACGTGCTCGGTACCCCTCCAGGTACGCCGCGCTGTCCTGGAGGTCTCTCTGCTGAAGCACCTGCTCGCCGCCCTCCCGCCAGTAGGCGATGGTGCTCCCGTGCTCCTCACCCCAGTCCCGGTCCTCGGCAAAGAACTGTCGGCGAGAGTGTCCCTCCCTACCTAGAGAGGGTACCTCTACAGCCGGCTAGTGCCAGCCCAGAGTCCGCACCACCAACTCTAGGTAGAGGACCTCGCACGTCCCCAGGCAGAGCAAGAGCAGGTGGCGGTCGAATAGGGGGCGACCCGCCGCCACCGCTGGGTGCGAAGCGTCCGCCTCCCCCTGATATGGGGTCCACACCACCTGTAAGGAAGAAACTTTGGTCAGTCACATCAAAAGGGATCATTGGAAAGTAATTGAAAGAACGCACGAGAGCTAGTTGAGTTTTTGTACCTGCTCGTGGGGATAGTGGTCCAGCGCGGCCCGCACGTCCTCCGCGCGCCGATCCGCCACCCTCGGGTGTAATCACAGGGATTGTGCTTCCCCTCGACACAGACATGAATATCAAATATGATAGCATGGAAATATGGATGTGATCGCCACCTAGAGCATTGCCAAATAAAGATAATAATGTGGGCTAACTGCTCTAGGAAAAGGAGAGAGAACGAGGGTGTACCTTATGTCGCGGCAGTCATGGTTGTCGCGACAGTGCTGATATCGCGTCACCCTTAGCTGACGCGTCTCTTGTCGCGTCACCCTACACCGTCGCGTTCTCTTCTGTGCGGGAGATGATGGATGGGACCTCCTTCCCGTCCTCCAGCCGGCCGGAGGATGAGAGCCGCTCGTGGATCTTCGCTTGGGTGCCTGCCAAAACAACGAAAATAAGAAATAAAACCCTGTCAGACTATGTTAAGTGTAGTAGCTATTCTTAAATGGAAGAAAGATATGGAGCATGGAGGGAACGGACCTGGGGGTGGTTTTTAAACCCCTTGGGTAGTAGGAAAACGTGGGGAGGAATATGCATGGGGAGAAATCATGGAAGAGGAGAAGGAGGAATCCTAACTCATACATACATGTGTAAAACGTGGAAAAGAAAGTAAAAATCAAAACTAAACAAATACTGCCCCGTTTGATGTGATTCCAGTTGGAGGTCGTAGAGGAGGACGTCTTGAACAACTTTCATGAAGACATCTTGAAGAGATCTGGCCTGGTTTGGGCTGTGGAAGAGACGATAATCCCGCAAGTGCAGATCTCAATATGAGAGAGAAAGTGAAGAATAATCCGCTGTAACTTTTCGCACAAGCCACCAAACGACGTGATTCCACTTCGAGGTTGAAGAGGGCTCTGTGGGGAGCAACTTTGATGAAGAAACCTCGAAGAGATCTGGCCTGGTTTGATCTCCACAAGCCGTGCAAGTCCTGCTGGTCCTGGAGGCGATATGAGAGAGAAAGAGGAGAGAGAAAGAAGGAAAACGGGAAGAACAGCTTCTCCTCTGCCTTGGGGACGATGGGACCTCGTGAGCAGAGCCTCCAGGGACCTCTCCTCGTAGTGGTAGCCTTCCTCTATCCCCTAGAGAGTCCTAGGATGTATTGAAGAGAGAGATAGAGTCCAATCCCGAGTTAGAGAGAGAGTCCAAGTTGTGGGGGTGTTCTAGAGTCTATCTAGAGTTTGGATGGGCTTGGGGGCTCCCTATGGATGAGGATAGGAGGTTTGGGTCGTAACCAACTCAAAGGGACTTTAGATAGGCTCTAGGATGGAGAGAGAGGCCGAAAATCACGTAAAAATATGTTTACGTGCATGGCGCTGTCGCGTCGGATCGTGGGGCCGCGTTCTGGTCGCGTCCATGCACAGGGCCGCGTCACTAAGGGCAGTGCGCGTAGGTCCCACGAAAAAGGCCATAACTCTTTCCACAGATATCGGATTGATGCGCCGTTTGTTGCGTTGGATTCTAGACTCGGAGGGCTACAAAATGATAGTATGGAATGCCAAATTTGGATTAGAAATGAAGATGTTATGAGCTCTCAAAGTGAAGACATGTTTAGAAGATAGGGCAGATTGCACAGTTTTGATATTTCAAGTGGTGTTTGGCCATGGGCTTGAGAATGGGCTTGACATTGAGGGTGAATGGGCTCATGATGGGCCAGAGAAGGACTCCAAGGTGATGACCAATTTGGGACATCAATGATATGGACAAGAAATGTGCTCAACTTATAGGCCGAAAACGGGTGTCTGCAGATTGCCCCTCTTTGATGTCCGCTTTGCAAGGGAGCGAAGCGGAAAGAGAGCGAAGTGTAATGAAATGGAATGGAGCGAGGATGAAGCAGAGTGGACTGAAAAGTGGGCATCAAGGTAAAGAGACACCCGTTACAACTAATAAGTGATAGAAATTCTCCGGAAGACTCTGAACTAACCTCAAGGAAGAGCGAGCACGGACGGCTCCTATCTGGAACGACAAAAAGGAAAGCAAAAAGAAGGATGATCAACCTCTTGATTAAGAGGTACCCTAGCCGATTGGCCTGCAGGTTTCATCTTGGGAGGACATGTGCGTGCCAGGTAGGTCACGATGACTCAAGGCCTGGGAGCGGTTCGCAACCATGACGGATCAGGGGGATATTTAAGTTGATTTAGATGAATGGAGGGAGTAAATTCCAGACAGAAGTCATACTGGCCAACTGGACCAAGTGACTAGTTCAAAGAAGACCTTCAAATTGTGAGTGGAATATGATTTCTTGTTTAAGAAACTTAAGCTTGATTGATCATCACCAGGGAAGCAACCTTTGACAAATCATGAGGCATGAAGCTCAAAGTCCTACATGATGCATGCTGGGCTAAAATAAAAAGAAATCATCAAATCAATATGCAAAGAAAGGAGAAAATAGAAAATACTCAAGGATAATATTATTAAGCCAAATAAGAACGGGTCAAGAGACTACCTGCAACCGCAGTGTAGGCCTGAATCCATCGTTCCCAAACTTATTTAACTCAACGGCCTATCCAGCGATTAGCAATGTGCACCTAGATCATCACTGTTTTTGTTGAAGGAGAACTCAAATCCCAGAACACATTGAGAACCAGCCGGTCCTTGAGATAATATAGTAGCATAAGTACCATATAGTAATGCAAGGGAGAACGGATAGGGATACTTACCTGAACTTACCTGTGGAGTGCAGAACTCGCCATTTTTTTGGGTTTTGCTTTTTTTCTGATTTTTTGTGTAAATAAAGCAATAAACAAAGCATTAAACAAGCTAACAACAACAAGCATACACAACTCAGTCAACCACATGATTGAAACAAAGCACTGAAGAACAGCTAGGTTCACACATAGAGAGTCCTCTCATGGAGCCATTGAGGGAAAATATGTATGGGACTTGGGAAGGACTTGGTGGGATAATGAGTTTGAAATTCAAATCATGGGTGGAACTGAGGAGGAGAGACAGATCGTAAAGATGATGTGAGCAAGACTCAGACAAAAGCAATGAAGAAATATGGAGATCTGAGTGAGCAATGCTTGGGAGTCAATGTACCTGCACACTTAGCATGTATGATTAGATCTGCTCATTTTTGTTATTTTTAGTTTGAAAACATTTGATTTTTTTTTGAAGTTTTGAAATTATTTGATTTTTTTTATTTTTGGCAATATCTGATTTTTTTTTAAATTTTGAAAATATTTGATTTTTTTGGATTTTTGGCAATATTTGATTTTTTGGTTTTTTGGTAATATTTGTTTTTTTTTGGATTTTTGGCAATATTTGATTTTTTGGGATATTTGAATAACGCCTAAAGCCGACGTTAGCCCTTCCTAAAAAGACACATGAGACGGAAGGTACTCACCCTTGCTACTACAACACTAAAGCAAGATCAAACTATGGCAAGGGGTCCCCATTCATTCCCCTTTCACTAAGGACCACCAAAAGGTCAGATGTGCATTAAGATGACGGCATCCTGTAGATGGTTGCCCCTGGCTCACGGTGCCACTACAAAGGCCATACCTGGGAGACGACCCAGCCTTATAGAGAGAAAGAGAAGAAAGTTTGGGGATAAGTCTACTGCAGGTTTTAAAGGACAAATCAAGTTTAGCTTCCTTCCACAGCACACCCCTTAGAGATTCAATCTGTTGAGGAGGGACTTTAGGTCACTTTATTGTGTCTGTTTCTTATTTGGGACATGCGTACGACCGGGCTCAAGGGCGTCCCGCGGGGAACTGTACTGCCACTCTTTGCCATGCCCCTATTCCTTGACTTTCTTTCATTTGTTCTTCTTCTCGCTTTTATTTGGCTTTTCTTTTGCAGGCCTGATTGACCATCCCTATTTGAGATTTCCTCTCATCGAGATGTGCTTAGGTTGGTTGTCTTGCCCAAATAACCCTTTTGCCCCTGCACTTCGACCGAGTAAAGAAGAGAACAGCTTTTGCACCTCCTGGGTATGGCCTAAGTAGCAATGGTGTTTGCTAAAGGAACCGACCAAGGTTGCCATGTGAGTGTGTGATGATCCTTGCTTAAAGTGACCTTCAATGATAGGGGAAGGAATGTCGAACCCCTAACGCAGAGTAATCTCTACCTTGAGTGTTGCAGAAGCAAAACAAACCTAAGACTGACTCGACCACTCTTGCTGTGAACTGAGACGACTCTCTTTGATGTTTGGTGTTTAAAAAAAATTTGCATGGTTATTTGGTGCGCAATGCACCCCTTTATTGAAAGAACGACCTGCATTAGTCTTTGAACTTTGATTTAGGTTGATTTTAATTAGCTCATTTGCAGGAAACTGTGAAAAGTAGGGGTCAGCAAGAATTGGAGCCAACTCAACACAAACAAGAGGGAGACATGACACTACATGAAGATGAGGGATAAGAACCCTCAAACAAGAAGGATTTACAAAGGAGAAGAAAAATGTTAGTGAGGACTGAAACCTCTGGAACAGTGAGAGAAAGGGTCGGGACCTCGAATAGGTAGTGAGGGAGGAATCGGGTCGGACCCGAGATCAGGAGGGGTTAGAGGAAGGAACTGTAGAATGGAGGGTGGAGGATATGGAGGATCAGAAGGGGAAGTGGAAGGAGGAGAATCAGATGCTCCTAGAGAGTGCGGACCTGACCTATAATTAGGAGGCTCTGGTGGAAGAGGAAAAGGGGAATCCTGAGCACTAGGAAGAAAGTCAGGTGACCCAGATGGATATGGAGAGAGAGATTGGGTACCCCGAGGGTGATCGGGTGGCTCAGGAGGAAGAGATAAGTGAGGGTCCAAAGACCCTAAAGGAGTAGGAGGGGAATAATGCGGCACTAGTCCAGGATTGAGAGATCGGGCGCCTCCTCTAGGAACTAGATTGATCAGGATGAGTAGCATTGAAAGATCAAGGTCAGAGGATGACAGGATAGGGAGATCGACATTTTTCTTGAAGAACTTGAATCTTGATTGCAACCTCCTTTGCTTCTTGGTAGATTTCTTCTTGTGACGCCACAGCTTCTTTTCTCTCATAGCCAGATACGATGGTTTCTTCTTGACATGTCTTCTTAAATAGCGGGACCAGGCAGCAGATGGCCTCGCTCTTCTTTGCAGCCACACGGCTCTCTCAATTGCCATAGTTGTCGTATGCGTACTTGCCTCTTGGCTAATATTTGTATACCCAACCTTTACAGATACCCATGAGGGAATGCCATAAATTGGCTTTTCCATGTGGATGGTGCAGACCCATGGGAAGTTGATGCGTGGTACCAGTAACTTGAGACTTGGCATCTTGGCCTGACAATCTGTCATGAAGACCAACTCCCTTGACAGTTGAAGAGGGGATGCTTCTGGGAGTGTGATGGGTGGCACTAGCACGGCCAACTGACTGACAGGCTGAGGCAAATAGCAAAGGACTCTTGGCAAAACCTTGAGTGTTCTTGGTGACATAGCAATGTGCCCCTGGTCAGGTTGAAACATGGCAAGGAGGGCTTTGGATGCTTTGGGCAGCGTGACTTCTTGCCCCTTGAGTGACAGTTGATTCATGATAGCCTTAGCAGATGCATGAGATAGCACGATATTTGTAGAGAATCCCTTCTCTTGACCAGCCATATGCAATATAACTGAACGAGGAGTGATGATGGCATTAATGGTAGCACTTCCAATAAGCAACGTAATGGCTACCGTCCCCGCTTTGGACCTGGTCGGCACTAGGGCCTGGGAACTCTTTTTAACAGTGTTCTTCTGAGGAGATGAAGGCTCATCCTTCCTGAATGTGCCCGAGATAAGGACATAGACCGGCATGCGACTGATGTAGTTGTAAGGGTCGAAACACATGACCGAAACTGGGCTACCTTCTCTCAGTCCATCTTGCATAGGGGAAGTAATTTCAAGGCATGCTGCTGGTAATGCACACCCGCTCCATTGGGATGTGATAATGGGATGTATGGTGGTCATGGTGGGTTTATCGGATGCGGAGGGCTTGATGTGAAGTGACTGGGTGGTGGCAAGGATAGGCTCGTGAGGAGAGAGCTCTTCCTCCAACTCAAAGGCTGAAGCAGCCTTACTCTTGGGAGTAGGAAACTCTTGCTCGGGCTCAGAGGTGAGCGGAGCTTGCTCAAGCCTTGGTGTGGCGGTAATGGCTTGCTCAGGTGCAAGTGGTAGTGGGGTGGAGATGATGGCGAGGGGTAAAGATGGAGGGTTGGCAGGAGTGGAGGGGTTAGTGGTTTGCGGAGTTGGTGGAGATGACTGACAGTGCACCGACACAATGGGTCGAGCTAACAGCTTGTCATCAGGGTGTGATGCTGTAGGTGTGGTGGTGATAGCCTGAGCAAGGGTTGGTGGAGGGGGTTGTTGAGGTCGTGATGGAGCGGGTGGTGCACTTGGAGGATAAGTGAAGAGGTGCCGTCGACCTTGAACTAGTGGAGATGACGACTGCCTTGATGCTTGTGTTGGCTATCTTCGTTGCGCTGCAGGTTGCTTGGGCGGCTGTTCCGCTGCCTGTGGTGGAGAGGATTGCTGCCCCTGGCCTTGTGCTTTGCTCTTATCTTGACAATGCAGGATGAGTCTGTGCATTTCAGCCCAATCTATCTTGTGCTCTAGACTATATATCACATCCCGAAATTCGCAGCAGTTTGCGACTGTATGCCCCGGATGACGATGATACGGGCAATATTCTGATCGGTCCACCGTCATGTCCCAGCTTGGCTTTTCTGGAGGGAGTTGCAATGCATTGATGGACATCAGGGCTGTGAAGACATCAGAGAGGGATTCCGGCAACGGATGATAATGGGCTTGCTTTGGGCCAAGTGGATGTCGGGATGGATGAGTATTGGATGGTGTGGTGCGGTGGCACGGGCGAGGTGGTTGTTCTTGTGGAAGCGGGGCGAGTTGGCTATATGAAGGTGGAGGTGCATGGTGGTTAGTGGAGTGGGTAGGCGTGGGGTGGTGGATGGTATCAACTTGGGCATGGGTTTGGACTCCCTCATAAGTGGGCCCTTGAAATGAAGAATTCGGCTGTTGGGCCTCAAACATGGATGGCATGGGGGAGTCAAGGAGTTGGGTTTTAACAAAGCGAGCACGACTGTATAATTGCTGCATGGATGTGATATTGTTCATAGCCAGGATGTGGCGGTACATGGGCGTTGCATTAGCAATGATAAGCTTGATTTTCTCCTCTTCTGGGATGTGCATCTGGACATGCGCAGACATCTGACGCCACCGGTCAGCATAAGTTGCGAATTCTTCATTAGACTTCATCTGCTCAACCACTAGATCAGCCATTGAATACGCGGGCCCGGCCCGGTCTTGATATTGCTGCACGAATCTGGCCTTGACAATTTCAAAATTCTCGACTTCATTGAGAGGCAGGGAATAAAACCACTCCAGAGCGGGCCCGTCTAATGACCGCCTAAAAAGATAAGCCAGTAAGCGGCGATCATGTTGATAGGACACCGACTCATAGAGAAAATCCTTCAGATGGATGTAAGGGTCTCCAGCCCCATTGAATTTGCGATAAACAGGGAGCTGAGAAGGTGGGGGGATCCGGAGACCACAGAAATCAGGAAGAGTATCATTGAAGGAAGGTTTTGGCTTTAACTGCCTCCGCAGGTCACTGAGCTCTCGCTTCATGGATTCGAACTCGGATTGGAAGTCCTGAGCCGAAGTGGATAGTGGATAGCGAGGGCCCGTTTGGGAATGAGAGCGGAGTCGAGAGTCAAGGTCCGGGCCAGATTGAGCATAATGGGCCGTCTGCAATGATGTGGGCTGAGTAAAAGGATGTCCCGATCCAGGAGTGGCAATGTGAGGTGATCTAGAATGAGCAGGATGACGTGGGCCTGTTGGGCCCATCTTGGAAGAAGACCGTAGAGCAAAGGTGGACAACAATTCCCGGGCCTGGTCAGGGCCCATTTCAAGCAGGAGGCGCTCCAATTCAGCGGCCTCGATAGAAGAGGATGGTGACGGATTAGGTTGGGAATGGGCACTCTCATCGGCCCGATGGGCCCTGGACTCGGCCGAACTTGGAATAGACTCATGAGACAAGAGGTCTACATGAGGAGGAGAGGTTGGAGGATAGGTGAAGTGGAAAGGAGCCATGAGAGGATGATAAAATGGGAGGAATTAAAAAGAATACACTAAAATACAAATAAGGATACAACAACAAATACAATTACACAAGAAGGGGACGAGAAAGGAGTTTTCAAGCAAACACCCAAGTTGATATGATATGCGTTATGATTTTAGGGTTATCACTTAGCCTTTTAATGGATTGATTTAATTGAATTGTACTCGGCTAAAGAGGAACCCTAATGGGTGTGTACTCAAGTACTCCGGGGTGACTAAGGGGGAACACACAATTCACACGGGGAGATGGCTCGAACTAGGGGTGCAACGGGTACAACTGGCCCGGTGAACCGCAACGTGCGTACGGTCACGAGGACTTACGGAGGTCCTCGGAAGGTGGGCCCGAGTCAGCCTACGAGTGCTCGTAGGTGAGAGGGCTCACTCAACCAAGGGGGAACCTGAATAACTGGGATGAGTAGCATATGCAAATGGCCTAAGTGCCTAAAATGCATGCAAGGGTGAACAATGACCAAACAGGGTGACCAACAGGGTCTCGGGTAGAGTCGCGGCGGCCGGATACACCGCGACCCTATCGCGACAGAGCGGTCTGCCGCGATACGAACAGAGCCCCGAAAACAACAGTCAGTCACAAATACAAAGCATACAGACTAACCTAGCAAATGATATGAGCATGAAATCACAAGATCAATCTAGCAGAGGTCATGAAGCACCCATAAACCGACACATGGATCAAGACATTAACATACAAAGCATACCTGGTAACGCGACGCCTAGCTCTGACGCGACCTTGTAGCGTCCCTACACACTGCCGCGACTAGATCCGAAAACTTACAATGGAAAGGAAACGGAAAATCCGAATCCTAACAGGATTCTAAGAGACAGAAACACGGGCAAGCATGTCAGAGAAACATGATACAGATATGAATGAATCCACAGGATCAAGAGATATCAAATAAGCAAAGGGGAAACACACACCTGTTATCGCGGTCGTTACAAGCGACGCGATACGATCGCGTCACCGCGATGCGCCGCGATATGATCGCGTCACTGCAATGCGCCGCAACACAAACCGAGTGCCAAAACGGATAAAACAGGGAACAACAGACTAACAGGGCACCACAATAGGAAGTAAAGGGGAAAACATGGCAAGCAAGCAAACTAGATCTACGAGGGTGGCACTGAAGGTCCCACCGTGATCGCCAAAAGGTGTAATCACAGGGATTGTGCTTCCCCTCGACACAGACATGAATATCAAATATGATAGCATGGAAATATGGATGTGATCGCCACCTAGAGAATTGCCAAATAAAGATAATAATGTGGGCTAACTGCTCTAGGAAAAGGAGAGAGAACGAGGGTGTACCTTATGTCGCGGCAGTCATGGTTGTCGCGACAGTGCTGATATCGCGTCACCCTTAGCTGACGCGTCTCTTGTCGCGTCACCCTACACCGTCGCGTTCTCTTCTGTGCGGGAGATGATGGATGGGACCTCCTTCCCGTCCTCCAGCCGGCCGGAGGATGAGAGCCGCTCGTGGATCTTCGCTTGGGTGCCTGCCAAAACAACGAAAACAAGAAATAAAACCCTGTCAGACTATGTTAAGTGTAGTAGCTATTCTTAAATGGAAGAAAGATATGGAGCATGGAGGGAACGGACCTGGGGGTGGTTTTTAAACCCCTTGGGTAGTAGGAAAACGTGGGGAGGAATATGCATGGGGAGAAATCATGGAAGAGGAGAAGGAGGAATCCTAACTCATGCATACATGTGTAAAACGTGGAAAAGAAAGTAAAAATCAAAGCTAAACAAATACTGCCCCGTTTGATGTGATTCTAGTTGGAGGTCGTAGAGGAGGACGTCTTGAACAACTTTCATGAAGACATCTTGAAGAGATCTGGCCTGGTTTGGGCTGTGGAAGAGACGATAATCCCGCAAGTGCAGATCTCGATATGAGAGAGAAAGTGAAGAATAATCCGCTGTAACTTTTCGCACAAGCTACCAAACAACGTGATTCCACTTCGAGGTTGAAGAGGGCTCTGTGGGGAGCAACTTTGATGAAGAAACCTCGAAGAGATCTGGCCTGGTTTGATCTCCACAAGCCGTGCAAGTCCTGCTGGTCCTGGAGGCGATATGAGAGAGAAAGAGGAGAGAGAAAGAAGGAAAACGGGAAGAACAGCTTCTCCTCTGCCTTGGGGACGATGGGACCTCGTGAGCAGAGCCTCCAGGGACCTCTCCTCGTAGTGGTAGCCTTCCTCTATCCCCTAGAGAGTCCTAGGATGTATTGAAGAGAGAGATAGAGTCCAATCCCGAGTTAGAGAGAGAGTCCAAGTTGTGGGGGTGTTCTAGAGTCTATCTAGAGTTTGGATGGGCTTGGGGGCTCCCTATGGATGAGGATAGGAGGTTTGGGTCGTAACCCAACTCAAAGGGACTTTAGATAGGCTCTAGGATGGAGAGAGAGGCCGAAAATCACGTAAAAATGTGTTTACGTGCATGGCGCTGTCGCGTCGGATCGTGGGGCCGCGTTCTGGTCGCGTCCATGCACAGGGCCGCGTCACTAAGGGCAGTGCGCGTAGGTCCCACGAGAAAGGCCATAACTCTTTCCACAGATATCGGATTGATGCGCTGTTTGTTGCGTTGGATTCTAGACTCGGAGGGCTACAAAATGATAGTATGGAATGCCAAATTTGGATTAGAAATGAAGATGTTATGAGCTCTCAAAGTGAAGGCATGTTTAGAAGATTGGGCAGATTGCACAATTTTGATATTTCAAGTGGTGTTTGGCCATGGGCTTGAGAATGGGCTTGACATTGAGGGTGAATGGGCTCATGATGGGCCAGAGAAGGACTCCAAGGTGATGACCAATTTGGGACATCAATGATATGGACAAGAAATGTGCTCAACTTATAGGCCGAAAACGGGTGTCTACATCGGGTCGGGAGTTACCTCCCACCTCGCCATGAGAGGCACCATGGTCTGGCACCCCTCCACCTGTACCCCGCGTCCCATGGGGAAGCGGGTGTACCCCCAGATCTGCAAGACAACAAGGAACAGAATGTCAATCAGGCAATTTAAGCAATATTCAATGATGAGCATTTAAAGAAAGTTGCATACCTGTAAGAAGGGGGTGAAGCCCCCTGTACTCTGAGAGCGCTGCGAGCTGCTGGGGAGGAGAGAGAAAAGATGTCCCAACATTACAGCACCCCAAGCATACCGCCCTGCCTGCTCCAGGTCCCGCAACAGCAGCACAAACTTGCAGTTCATCTGGGATGACTGCGTGGCGAAGAGGAGCCGCCCGAAGAGGTAGGCGACGAAGGTCCGCACCGAACGCTCCTCGCTCCGGTCTCCTAGGTCGAGTGCCCCCCGCACTCCAGTGTAGAACTCATCTAGTGTCTCTAGGGATCCTCTCCTCCTACCCCTCAATCCTACCGCCTCCGACAACGATTCGAGCAGGATGCTCCGGATCGGTCTCCTCCTCCCGGCCACAAACTCTGGCCCCAGCAGCTCTACTATGTCGTCGTAGTAGTCCCTCCTCTCCAGTCCGACTACCGGCTCTCCCTGAACCGGCAGTCCTGTCAGATACGCCACATCCTCCAATGTGGGTATCATGTGTCCCCAAGGCATGATGAATGCCTTGCAATCCTCCTCCCACCTCTCCCAGAGTGCCTCCAGGTACGGTACGTCCACATGGAAGGGCCGCACCGACAGGATATGCCCGAATCCCATCCGAGCAATCCGGGTCTGCTGGACCTCTGGCAGGGCCCGGTACCATGCCCAGCACAAATCCCAAGTCACCCTGCTCCTCATCCAGCCTTTACCCTGCAGAAAACACAGAAAACTTGACATCAGCATCGACTGCCGTTTATCAACTTTGACGGCAAGGGGTTTGCTGTTCACTCAGAGTCAGCGTCCATGGGTGGTCGTCAAGTTCTTCTGTCAGCGACCAGCACCTTGACGTCAAGTTCCTTTTGACAGCAAGGGGTTGGACGCCGGGAGGAACTCGACGGCAACCGATGTTGCCGTCAAGTTCCTGTCTGACCCGACGACACTTCCCCTGTTTTCCCTCCTTTTCACCAAATCACAAACACATCCAAACAGAGGTTTTAGAGGCCTACCTTGGGCCGTCGAGGTGCCTCCGCCTCCGTCTCATCTCCTCCCTCGTCATCTCCAGCAGTCTCTCCCTCCTCCGGGATGTCATCCACCGCCACTTCTTCCTCTTCCTCCGCCATAGCCATCTCCACCTCCTCCTCTTCCTCCTCCGGTTGGCGGCGGCCCTGGAGAATGCCCCTTTTCTCTCTCGTCCTCATCGTGATCTCGAGCAAGGTAAGGATTCGGGTTTCTCCTCTCCTGGCGTTGGGAAGGCATAATGGCGCCGGGAGAGGGCGTCGGTTCAAAAAAAAAAGGCAGTTTTCTGGTTTAACATCAAGGTCTGGACGTTTACCTTTTTCTGACGTCAAGCCTTGGCCGCTGACGTACCCTTGACGGCCATGGTGTGGACGTCAAGGTCTCTTCAATGTCAGACCTCGAAGTTTGGTAAACGGCTAGGTCTGGATGTCTAGTTTGAAATAGACGGCTACCTGTGTGGACGTCTATCTTCTGTCTCAGTGGTTGGCGACGGGCCCTGGACGTTTACCTGTAGTTGGCGGCCATCGATGTGGACGCCAACAACCCCGCACTCAGTTCTCACAACACACTCTTTTGGACCCTTTTGGGGCCATTTCATTCCACACATTCCACAAGTCAAACAAACTCAAGTCAATTCAACACAAATGCAACTCACTTTTATTCATCAAATTTGTGTTACACTTATTCAAAATAGGAAGATACATCACTTTGCCCTGCGGGCCATGAAAAAGTCACATGAAATGGGACAAATAGTGTCTGTGAAATCCTCATACTGCCATACGTCTTCCGGTGTTTCCTGCACTGCCAGTCCCACCTTCTTGCTCACTGTGTATTTCTTCCAAGTCTTCATAGCTTTCTTCATCATCCTTTCATTCTTCCCGGTGATTATCATATCAGTGCAACTGGATGGAGTTGGAATTCCACGTGGAATCCCAAGCTGACAGTGGCACCGATGTGGTTGGTACACCACCATCTGACCTGCTCCAATCAACCACAAATCTCTGTCCTCCCTGGTCCTTGCTCTAAACTCAATGGTCCTCATGAACAGTGGCCTCACGATGAAGTCATCCATTACCAGAAATGCCAGATGATCTCTCCGAGCATCTCTGCTCTTCAAGTGTGCTGTCACACACTTGATCTCATCTTCCGGCTCATACCACGCCCTGCTGCAGTACACCGAACTCCGAAGGAAGATTCTGGAGGGGGTAGGTTGTGCATCAGCAAAATCAAATTTTAAATGAGCTTCCATCCATACCTGGAGCAGAAACAAACTCCCGCAGGTGCGTCCGCCTAGGCTCATTGTGGTGAGCGAACTGTACAGGTGGGCCAGGACTGCAGGGGCAAGTGACTGCCCACGCCACAGCAGAGAAAGTACTCCAATATGCTCGTAGAGGATGAAGTCGCCACTTGTGGGGAACAGGAAGACTCCAGCCAGGCAGAGTGTCAATCCCCGGGTCGCCCTCTCTCCGCCAATCTCCCTCGCATGCTGGATCAACCACCAGGCCAGCCGGTCCAAGAAAATCCCGTTCTTGTTCGTCATCCGCAGCACATCCTTCTTGTCTCTTACGATGTCCGCGAGGATCTCTTCCCACGGGAGGAGAGGAGTCGCTGCATCGTACTCCAGGCACCGCTGCCATCCCAGGAACAGTTGCACCTCCTCCAGTGACACGCTCGCCTCGAAGCCCTGGAACACGAACGTGTGCGTGTGCAGGTGCCATCTCTCCACCAACGCCCCCAGGGCGTCAAATCCCCACCACATGTCTTTCATGTTTTTCGCCAATACCACCATGAAGTTCAGGTTCCACATCCCGATGAAGCTCCGCATGTCCAGCGTGATAGCGTTTACCAGGTTCACAAGCCAAGAAAAGGCCCGTACCTGGCCTTGGCTCGGGAATGCTGGGATTTCCTGCATGGGGGTGGGGGTTTTGTAAGAACGATGTTTGGGGCATTTGTAGCCCAGGAGAAAAAAGAATCGATCATTGCTTACCTCTCTGTTGGCCAGACGCGTGCTCAAGTGACCCGGAACTTCACTTAGAACTCCGGGGTTTGCGCCTGTGGATCGTCCGGTCGAAGAGGAGGCCATTTCACTATGTTTTTCTGTCTCTCAGCTCTCTGGTTCGCAGTAGGAGCAGGGAGGGACGGAGGTAGGGGATGGAAGAGTCCTTATGGACTCCCATCACCTAATTTTTTGGTCTGATCCGCTGTCATGTAGGCGTCCAGATCGGTGGACGTCAGTGATGTGTTGGCGGCCACATATGTGGACGTTAGCCTGGTTACTGGCGGCCAGCGATGTGGACGTTTACTGACTGGAAGTTTTTAAATTCTTATTCTTTATATGGCCATTATCCTTTATCTTGTGCTTCAAGTTGTTTTGCAGATACCTTAAGCACGAGCTACGCTTCAATTCAGAACGCTCATGTGACCTTGAGCGTCACAGGTATGTCTAACATAGGACCCCACCAGAGGCGAATAACTTGGCGACCGTGAACCCTGAGTTCCCCTTCATCAAAAACCATGATGGGTTTGCGATCTCTCAGTTATTCGTATGGCCTTTAGAATTTTCCTTTGGTGCTAACTTGCATTTTAGATAGGCAACCCACACCAGCATGCATCTTCTCTGCTAACATTCTCTTACTAACACTAAAAAAAAAATAGTGATTCCCCTCGATCATATGATTGCTCCATGGCTTCCCCAGCTCAGGTAGCCTACTGGGTCCGCCCTTCATAACTATCCAGGTTGATATCGGGTCTTTGTTGTCCCCCCTTCTCCACTTGTCCCACCGTGTCTTTCACAAATGATCATTCCAGCCTTATTGAGTTCATTTGAGCCTTCGCCAGCCGCGAGCTTAATTTCGGACTTCAGGCTTTCCAAGCATGTGATTCCAGTTAGAATCTTTTGATAATCCTTTGAGAGATCAACCAACTCCTTGTCTCTGTGACCTCCTAAATTCGGGACCGACGTCCTGATTGGGCCAGCGAGCCCACGAGCTCTGGTTATGAGACCCTCTTGATTCAACCGTCATATTACAACTTCTTTGACTCAGACACACCAGAAACTAGTCAAAGTCCAACACGGCCATGCCAGGGACCCTGCCATTGGGTCGCAGTTGTAGTTACACGGGTAGATCACCCTTTTCCTTACTCCTATTTGTCTCTCAGATGATACGTCATCTGTTTCTAGCCTGACTCTTTCGTTTGGTTCGCTAGAATTCCTATCCTCGGAGATGGCCCTTCCATTGAATCTCCGCGTCCTTTGTTTACCGAGACACCAACCTTTCAGTCCGCTCTGCTCCCTTGCAAGACCGGATGTCTCGGAGGGTCATTTGTAGACGCGCGATTTGGCCCATCTCCCGCAAGGCTCTTTTGGCCCATTAAGCCTCGTTTGACCATTTGTTGACCAGCCTCGGATGCCATGTAGATGGCAGCATCGATGGCCGCCGACTACTGGTTGGCGGCAATCCCCCTGGACGTTGACCCAAGTTGGCGTCCACCTACATAGACGTCTGCATGCGGTTGGTGGCCTGATCCATGGACGTCAATACCGTTTACCTGGTCTGCGCAACAACCCCGAGATTCCAGCCCACTTGCACCATTCTCTCGGCTATGCAATGCATGTGACCGTTCCCAACGGGCATATGGGCCACCTAGGCACCCCATTGACCCAGTAAAAATCCTACTTGGCCTCTCCCCATTGGTTGGAGCTTAAACACCAAGATTTCCATGTGTGCAAGTGTGTTTCTTCACACTTAGCATCCTAGGCACTCTAGCTACGAATTCCACTATCTATATAACCCTCCTTGGCCTTCTGAAAGAGGGAGGAGAGAGTCTGGACGTCCATATGCTGCCACTTTGAGAGAAGAGAGAGAAACTTGCACCCTACCTTCCACCATTCATCCTCTCCTTTCTCTCCTCATTTGGGACGTCTAGAAGGGTTCTTTTGGAGCTGGAGGAGCCCTGCAAGGAGCCAACAACGCCAACAACGAGGATCATCTCCTTCCTCTTCCTCTCTTTCCTTTCCTCTTACTTTAGTATCTTGCATGTCACACACACTTTCCCACACACTCTAGGCACGTAGGGCACCTTCCTACACACCTAGAAAGGGGTTTCCCAACCAAAAACGGAGGGAAGAAGGGTGGTCATAACATTTGGCCACCCCTCTTCTCAAGTCCGCAACCGGTACGGGACTCGCCTTTTGGGCTTTCCTCTCTTCATTTTGAACATTTACTACACTGCATTTGAGTCTAATAGAGCTTTTGTTTGTGGCAGGAACATTGTGAACGTGACCGTGGAGCTCTCTTCCTTTGGCCGGCCGAAGGAGGAGAAGTTGAATCCCCATCTCCTTCCGCTGCGCGAGGCTGCTACAACAACGTGGTCAAAACACTCCCTTGGGCACAGGTAAGGCCTTGGCGATCACAAACCTCCCCTTTCATCTCTGGTTTTCTTTGTTTCCTCCTCAGTCAACCTAGTCAACCGGGGAGTCAACGAGGTCAATCAGCAACCCATCATCGCCAACGAGAGACCAGCGACGTCCGCGAGCCTCCGGAGGACACCCACAGTCGACACGGGGACATGGCGGCGGCGAAACGGATCGTCCACACCTACTTCTGAATAAGTTGTTTGCAGGATAACCTTGGAGCATTAGGAACAAAGGATGCTCAAGGCATTGGTTGGTGACTGCCAGCTTTTCATCTAACGCTTATCTGAAGAGGGAGTAGTCACAAATTGTTTGTTTTATTTATATCACCACTTACCTTGGTTTGCAAGTCTCTCTGATCAATGCAGGCAATAATTCTGAAGACTTGACAAACAACATGTGAAAGGTCAAGACCAACAAACTCAAATACAACAGTAGCTGTCGACACACAATGAGCATTTGTCGACAGATGATGACTAGATTAATCAACAGATCAAAGGAACCATGAAGATCAGACTTGCCTCACGTAAAGGGGGAGTCTCATGCTCAGGGGGAGCCTACACTAAGGGGGAGTTATTCATTAACGTCTATCATTGTTGTACCCCTAAATGGTAAGAAATTTTCAAAAAAAAAAGGGGGAGCGAATGCATGGTAAGATCCTTCCTTTTTGGTTAGTGACAAAAAGGGGGAGAATATGCATAGTATGCATTATCTATGAATTTTCTATGCCTTAAGTCTTTTTGTCAGAAAATTCTCATAAATTTTGTCATCACCAAAAAGGGGGAGATTGTTGAACCACTCTTATATTTTACCCTTATATTTTGGTGATAACAAAATTTATGATTAATTAAATATTATTAAATATATTTAACACCATGCTTTTCTAGTAAATATAAATTTATGGCATTATTTCTGGGTGATTTGCACTGAAAAGCAAAATCGATGTCTATTCAATATACATCGACTTCAGCTCACAAAGTGCCACATCGATTTCATAAGTGAAATAACGATTTAGGTCTCACATCGATTTCATAAGTGAAACAACGATTTGATCAATGCAACGATTTCATAAGTGAAACAACGATTTGATCGATGTAACGATTTCATAAGTGAAATAATGGTTTGATTGATGTAACGATTTCATAAGTGAAACAACGATTTGATCGATGTAACGATTTCATAAGTTAAACAACGATTTGGTCGCTGTACCGATTTGTTAAGTGAAACAACGATTTGATCTCTGTAACGATTCGGTAAGTGAAACAATGATTTGATCACTGTAACGATTTCATAAGTTCAACAATGATTTGTCTTCACTGAAACAACGATTTGATCGCTACAACGATTCGTTATAACTTCATCATCGATTTGCTCAAACAACGATTTGATAGCAAACAACGATTTGCCTTCACTAAAACAACGATTTGATCGCTGCAACGATTCCATAAGTTAAACAACGATTTGATCATTGTAACGATTTGCCTTTACTTAAAGAACTATTTGAGCACAACAACGATTTCAACTTAAACATCGATTTCCTTTATACTCAGATGTTTCAAATGTTTTGGCGCCTAATGAAAAGTCAAACATATTTCTAACAGAAGATCTTTTTATCTGTCTAGATCTCTTCTCTCCTATCAGACAAAAGGGGCTTATCTACCACTTATGGGAGACAACAGGAAATATAGAGGTATGAACGTTTTTGATAGAAACACACTTTTATCTAAACACTTTCTTCTATGCTTGCAGACCTCGTAGACCACAAAATATCAGAAGAAAGAGAAGATGAGCAATGGCTAGAACTCCAATGGATTTGTTCAAAGCTGCTCATATAAAAGTTGAAGCAAGGCTGAAGAAGAAAAGGGAGAGATTTCTTGAAGATCTGTGAAGGAGTGTACATCCTGTGAGGAACTTCAACTCCACATACACTCAAGGAAAGAGAGGAGCTCGAGCAAAATCGAGAGAAGCTTTTCACAGCAGAAGTTTCAAGACTTTCAAGCCTTCCTCTCTTCTTTCTCTCTCTCTGTGGTCATTGTAAATCTGAGGGGAGAGTCTGTGGCTGAGAGCTAGAGTTCTTAGTGTTCATCTTGTAATAGCTCTTGGTATGTTCTTTCTTTTCTAAGAAAGATTTCTGTCCAGCTGTAGGACTGTATATAGTGAGTCTCTTCCTGCGTGAAGAGTTGGTCAGTGTAATTGCTGGCAGTTTTTTTTGTTCAGCTGAGGGACTGTACTCAGTGTAGAACCTAGCTAGGGGTTTAAGTCTAGCAGAACCGCACTGGGGTTTTTACCAGGAGGTTGGCTTCTTAACCTGTAAGAGAAGTGGGCTGCCTTCTTGCCCGGGAAAGAGAAGAAGACCAGCTGGGGTGCTGGGTGTTGTACTGTTCGTGAGGGGACTGTACCCTTGGTTCGTAAAATCCCAAGAGATTGCTTGGGGACTAGACGTAGGACTTCTATGTGGGAAGGGCCAAACCAGGATAAACTCCTTGTGTTCTTTGTGTGATTGTTTATTTGCTTCCGTACTGCTACTCTCTATCACACTCAACTAACCAAAATTTCAAGTGATAATTTTCTGTGTTTAAGTTTCTGTTTCAGATTTTAGAAAAACCTATTCACCCCTCCCTCTAGGTTAGCTTGCTGCCATACCAAAAGGGCCAACAAAAAGACTGGAACCTCAAAGGCTCAACAACACCCACAAAACACAACAGCAGTCACAACACACTCACACAAGAAGGTTGGACTAGCTAGGGCCTATGGCTTGACGCCTTGACACCATAGAGTCCTCAAACCCTAGCCACGTGTGCACACTCAGATGCTCTCCCTCATGTCTGGTCCTCTACCGATTTTCCCCTATGCCAGACTCAAAAGTTGGAGAAGGGGCCCCATGGAAACCGGCTCGTAACCACCATAAGGGGCACGCATTGGACTGAGTCGCACTCTATGCTAGGCTCAATGGAGGAATAGCTCAATGCTAGTCATCCAAACGGAGCCCAACTCAATGCCTGGGAGAAATAGGACACAAGCACAAGACAACACAACACACGCACAGACGGAGATGCTCTCAATGTCTGGCACACTATGCCAGGAGGCAGACACCATGTGTCCACGCCTAACATACAACAAGGGGACTCAGACTACTGGGACCTATCTGAAGAAATGAAGGCAACCCCGATTGCCATTAACTGGTGGTAGATGACACACCCTGTGCCGTTAACCAGGGGTAGACGACACAGTCTATGCCGTTAACTGCTCCTTGATGGCAAGAGATCTTGAAGTCAAGTTCATCCTGAAGAACTAGATGGCAACAACCTTGTCATCAAGTTCATCAGCTTCCAGTAGCTGATACGGCCCTAGGTTGCTTCCCAGGGCAATCTAGGCCCCTGAAACAAGTTCTGATGACGAGAAACACTTCCCCTCATCAAATAACACCATCGTGAAGCCAGAAAACACCGATCCAACACCTGGATCGAGGAAAACACCCACAAACCCCAGCATGGAAAACCCTACCAAAAATCTCGATTAACACATAAATCACATACATTTTTAACACAAAAAGGAATCACACAGAGTTTTAGGGGTAGGATCCCTACCTCAACACGCCAAAAACTCCAAGAAAACCTGAGAATCACATCGACTCTCCAAGCACACATCGCGAGGTTGATCCTCCACATTTGTCGTTTCCTTGCCGCTCTAAAGCTGCCACATGCCCCACGACATCCCCACGAACCCTCGTCGGCTACCAGAAGAGGTGGAGGAAGAAGGAAGTGAAGGTTGAGGGTGAAAAGGGAAGGAAAAGGTGGAAGCGGGGGCCTCGGGTTGCCTTTTTAAAAATAGACCCGACCCAGGTTAACGTCAACCTAGGTTGCCATCAACCGCGCCGCCTAGAACTTGACGTCAACATCATTTTCCGTAAAGTTCATTGCTCAGAAAATTGTAGAAGCTAGGGTAGACAGCAACATCGATTGCCGTCAGGGCCAGGTTGACGACACACAACGCCGCTGTCAATAGTATGTTGACGTCAAGCACCCTTGATGTCAACCCTCCACTGTTCCAGAAAGGCCCCATTAAGGGTCTAATAAGGCCCGTAGCCTTACAAGCACCAGACCAAAACCATTAAAACTCGGATTCGAATGACCACAACACTACACTGGACGTCTATATATATTAACGACACGATGTGCCACCGTCAACTGATCTTAATTAACGACAATGTTGATTACCGTTAACCTATGTAAACGACAACCTACATTGCCGTTAAGTTCATTTGTGCAGTTTTTCTACAGATCTATTTAAATGTTTATAAGTCATGGTTGATGATTGTACAAGGTTTCCGTTATACTTCATTTTGTATAAATAAGTCCTATTATATGACAAAAATGCTATGACACTGTTATATGATCTACACATAATGTTTTAAAGATTTTGATAATGTAAGAAGCAAGAAAAATAAATGGGGTGTTTGTTCCACATTATGAGGTCGTGCTTTGAAATTCTCAATAATGTTAGACTGAAATATACATATTCATCATACTCAGTTTTCGCATAGTAAATGTATGCTTTAGTTAAACTTTTGTATCATGCTAATTAATCCAAGTTTAATGATAAATAACCATAGGAAATGATGCTTGATACAGAAAAATATGAATTTTTGTATAGAAGATGCATGTCTAGGAAGAGAGTTACTGTCAAATTTTCAAGGATTTTTGTGTACTATACTTTCTGCTATAATTTTCTGAACATATAAAGGAATACATGGAAATTGATAGATGCAAAAAAAATAACACATGAATGTTGAGTTTGATTTAGATAATCACTGTAGTATCATGATAGATGACTGATGTACAACAGAGATGATGATTACAGAAATGATGGTAATGGGTTACATAAACATAGGTTACATGAACATAGGTTATTGTCTTCTTAAGTTAATTAGTACATATGCATGATTTGTGGAAAGCATGCTAGAATGTATATGTATATACGTGTTGATTGCATGAATAGATGTCATAAGATTTCTAAAATGATATGGCCAGTAAGACATTGCTATTATAGAGATTCTTATATGGAACTACGCCATAGAATGCCCCGATGGTTATGGTTTACCTACATGAAATTGACTACATGAATCTGTGGGTAACGGATGAAATCATGGAGGTAGGCATATTCTACTGGAAATGGTGAGGAGGACTTCCCCCAGTATTGCGCAATGACCAAGACTTCAACACTGTTTTGCATAGGTGATAAGTGAATTCTACATGACTACATGATCTCTATTAATAGTGGGGCTATGTCTTGGAAACTATACATGCTACATGATAATGTCTACATGCTACATGATAATGTCTACATGCTACATGACCATGATTACATACTACATGATATTGAATACATCTTATATGCCATTTTTACATACCATATGAATTGTTTACATGTTATATGATAATACCCTCATGAAGTAATAAATGTACATGAATTGAGAATGCCATATGACAATGATTCCATTATAGATGTCTTTATTTCTATACTATTAACATGCTATACATGGGTGAATTCACAAGAATGTTGGACATATGATTTAGTTATGAATGCTTCCTTTACTTGTTAAGTGATCAATTTTGGAAGTGCAATTGATGATTGATAAATGATTTAAAATACACTGAGAGGAAGAAGTTGTATTGTACAAGGGATAAGTGATTGGAATATGTATACCATGTTTTTAAAAGTAGCTATATAATAGATCTTAGAACTATTTTTCCTTGTTACTTGCTGAGTCTTGTAGACTCACACTTGACTAACCTTTCAGGAGAAGCTGAGGACATTAACACTAAGGAGTTAGTTCACACTGACTCCGAGCGTGAGGATGTAGAGGTTTAGATTGTTGTTAGTGTTGATTGAGTAAACTTGTATGTGGGAATAATTTGTAATTCGAACAATGTATTATTTTATGGACTTGTTATTAGTGGACTATATCAGTTTACTCTCTTTATGCTTTAAACTTGGTATTTGAATACAATTGTTACCGGAAAATTTTCATTCCGCTGGTATGATTGTTATTATATAGCTCATCATTTGTGTATAACTCAACCTGAACCGATTATGTTGGATGTTTCCACTATAGCGCCACCATTGGACCCGATGTGAGTTGGTACAGCTGTACTGTCTCTAAGAGGGGCGTTACATCCATCCTTCAACCAGCCAATGTGGGGGGTTGTCCAATCATCAGCTAACTCTTTGATAGCCTCCATGCATTCTTCCTTGGTGTTGGGGCTGCTCTTACTCCTCCAAGAGAATAGACTGGGTTCTAGTCAAGTTTGACAACAAGGCTAGGTGAGAGAGGGCATTAGCTTGAGAGTTAAGATTCTCGAATGATTGAATTACCTCAAATTTCTCGTACTATTGAGATAAGTCCCCATCTAGCTAGTGATGCATTATCATTTGAGGCTCTCGAACTTCATATCGCCTTTTGATCTGGCTTGCGACTAGTTGAGAGTTGATGAAGATCTTGAATCTCACTGATTTGAGTTGATTAGCCATGCCTTCCCCTGATATGAGTGCCTCGTACTCTGAAGCATTGTTGGAGGTAGCAAATATAAGCTTTAGAGGATACTGTGGCTTGAAACCATTAGAGAGCATAAGATGACGCCTGCGTTACTACCAACTAAGTACAATGATCCATCAATGAAGAGTTCCTAGGGTGGACCTTCAAACTTTAATGGAGCCTCCTCTTGTAGGGTTGTGTACTTGGTGATAAAGTCGGCAAGGGCTTGGCCCTTGATGGCAGATCAGGGTCGATAAGAGATGTTGAAGCCTCCTAAGGCTATGGCCCACTTTACGAGATAACTAGATGCCTCAGAGTTCATTAGGATTTGCCCCATGGGTTTGTCCGCGAGAACGACAATGTTATACACCTGGGAGTAAGGCTTGAGACGTCTAACCGAGATAACCAACACTATAACGACCTTGTCTGTTTGTGAGGTATCTTCCGTCGGCGTCCATGAGTAATTTGCTGATGTAGTATACTAATCTTTGTAAACCATTGTCTTCTCGAACTAAGATTGCGCTAACTGTCGAACGTGTAACTGAGAGATATAGATAAAGCATCACTCCAAGGACCACTTTCGATAGAGACATATAAGCTTTTAACTCACAAAAGCCTTCTCACATTCCTCATTCAAATATATGGTTGACAAGGCAGACTTGGGTCTTCTCAGTAGTTTGAAAAAAGTCAAACAAGACTCTGCTACCCGGGACATGAATTGGTTGAGTGCAATGACTCGGACAACAAGATGTTGAACTTCTTTTATGTTTTATGGCTGCTGCATCTCTATCATAGCTTGGATTTTTTTTAGGTTCACCTCTATTGTAGCAACCCTCAATTTTTAAATTTAGATGAAAACCATTAAATTAAAACCCATTAAGCAAAAACAAGTGATGGGCTTTAATTAATGGTTCACACGAGTTATTAGGCCAAAAGCAAGAGTCCAATGATGGATTAGAGATAAATAGGCCAAAATTAGTAACTAAAATTATTAATAAATTAAAAAGGGTCAAGTAAATTACTAATATGACTCATATATATCCAAAATAGACTCCTAACACTATCCTAACTTGCTAGCCATGGAATTGGAGCCCACCCTCAGCCAAATATGAGGATAAATGCTAGAAAAAGGTAAGATAAATATGGAAATTTGGAGTTGGAGGAAGAGTTAGAGTTTTAAGAAGACTCTTCAACCCTAAACCTACAAATACACCCTAATCTCGTCCATGGCCGACCCTAATGTTCATCTGAAATCTCTTGGACGTGAGGAAGAGGCCAAAGGATGAGGAATTCATGAAGAAGGAGGCTTGGAAGGGAGCTTCTTCACATTCTTGCCCTAGGATCTTAAAATTGCTCAACAACTTCTTCACTTTAAGAACATGTACCTGACCCATCATCTTCTCTTTAAATCCTTGTTTATACTGGATCTCGTGCCATGAAATGTTTTTTGTACATGTCGCATGATGTCTGAAATCTATTGATCTATTTTTCCCCAATTTCTGTCAAGTACTATTTTCGTACTAAATCTCTGTCATCACTATGTCATGTTCATGGTTCATTGTGAAAGAACCTGATTATAGCATGTTGATACCATGATAAGATTCAAATTACCCTTTACTGTTGATACTTATACAAGTCTAGTTTCATTTAAAACTATTTTCATGATTTTTTATCAAGTATATGTTGAGATTTTAATTTTTAAATATCCTCGTGTCAAAACCTTGAAAGCATGGACCACAATCCAAGTAGTGTTGTTACCCCTTTTGGGCTCAGGCAGAACCTTTAGAACGCGATGGCCCGATAGGTCACGACAAGGTATCCCGTCGCATTCTTAACGCGACAGAACCCATTTTGCCTATCCAAGGGAGTCCTGTCGCGTTCTTTTAAATCCTCTATCGCAACCTGAACTAACCCCGTCACGTTTCTTTAAAGGGTATGTCGCGTTCTTGACTTTTACACTAAAACCATTATATTTCTCATGTCCTTGTCTTGTTACAGTGTCTATGCATCTTGTTAAGACTGAAAATGTAGTAAAAGAGGATATTTAACCATGAACATGTATTGATGCTATTAAAAGCCATACACTTGATTCACTCATGTTCATGAATTCTCTCTCACAAGCACACACAAAACTTGAATTTTGCCATGAGAGCTTATAGAAACCATCTCCCTAATGATGATCAGTCCATCTCCAAGTAATTTATTATTAATTATATGTATTTTTGGTGATTAACAAAACCTTGAAAAGTACTTTCTAACAATATTTTCTGAAGTTTATCCACAGGCAGTAATTCAAGCAATATCTGTAAGTTGTCTACACACACTGCTATCTGAAGTTCAATGTATATGTTTTGTCTAAGTACACATCGACTTCTTTGATAGAACAACAATTTCTTTAGAAGAACATCGATTTCATCCTAATATCGATTTCGGTTCTACATCGATTTCATCTTACTTAAACATCGACTTCGTTGTTACAACGATTTCGTCTTACTTAAACATCGACTTCGTTGTTACAACGATTTCTTAGAAACATCAATTTCGTTTCACTTAAACATCGACTTGGTTGCTATAATGACTTCATAGCTTCCACATCAATTTCATTGCAACAACAATTTCATCTCACTTAAACAACGATTTGGTTGCTTCATCGACTTCATTTTACTTAAACATCGATTTCGGTAGAACAACGACTTCATGTCTACAATGATTTCACTCAAACATTGACTTCATTTGAAACAATGATTTCATCTCTACAACAACTTCACTTAAACAACGATTTTAGTAGAACAACGACATCATATGAAACAACGACTTCATGTTTATATCGACTTCGTTTCAAACAACGATTTCATTAGAACATTGACTCCAGTTAAACAACGACTTTGTATAGAACAACGATTTCATTAATACATGGATTATGCTCACATCGACTTGATTTCAATATGGATTACATTCTCACTTGACTTATGATTATATCATTGATTTAATATCAACATCGACTCTCTCTGGGTACAGCCTGTCTAAATACATCAACCCTCTATTAATGATTACATTTAAGACAACTGTCAAACATTCTCGTTTAAATCATTTTTAAACATTCTTTAGTTTAATTCCACATGATATTCAAATATATTTCAAATCTTTGTGGGTTTCAAGTTTTCCCGCGAAAGCATGTTGTATTCCATGTTCTCTAACATTTATTGTGACAGTACAAACCTCTGCACGATATATCTTTTACCTATCTTGCCTACGACACACAAAGTCACACTTTTCATTATGACAGAATGGGATTTCCCTTATGGTGTATCTTCATACAGCACGACTACTAATGTTGACTGAGAGTTTAGACAAAGATAAGTTGTCTAGGTGTCAGCATTTATTGTGTGCAGGGTTTCCGGTAGAAACATACGTTGCAAAGATGGACTTGTCAACCTGACAAGAGGATAGAAGATTTAGACAATCTCTCCTCATGAGTGTATGTGTCAATCTGGGCATTAATGGCTGCAAGCTCACTTGCTCTATACTTCGGACCAGATACTCCAACGTGCATGAAGATATGAGACAATGGATACTTCAACGGTCAAATTATTTCAGAGAAGATAAAAGAAGACTGGTGACTCCAAGCACAAGATACACTTCTTTAAGGAACAACCTTTGAGAATCTTGAACATCTTAGTCACCTAAAGAACAACAAGAGCCAGCTCGTCCATTCCAACTTTCTGTAGCTCTTAGCTCTCCATAGAATATTACGTGGCCTTTGTGAGCTTGTGTAGATCTGAGAGAGTTCATTTGTGATAATCTTGTGTCTCTCAAACTTCGCCTCAGATCAAGCAGTAATTATAAGCTTGGTCTTGGGGCCTTTCTCTTTCAACACATTTTTCTGTGAGTATTCCTCTTCGAGTGTGAAGAGATGACCTGTTGCATCAGGTGGAGCGATCCCTCTTCTGGTAGAGAAGAGAAGGCCAACTACTACTGGATTGTTGGGTTAACATGAGATTAAATGTTTTTGATGATGTGAATTCAATGAATGGTGTAATTGATGTTTGTACAATGCCATATTTTCTAAAGACATGAATGACATAACCAAGTACAAAAAATGATCCCATATGTATTCAATATATCTCATTAAGAATGTTTTCTTACGTAGGTGTGGATGCATACAAAATAGGTACTCCAAAGATCACCCACTTGATATTGTGATAGGAGATGTAAATGATAAAGTTCAAACTAGGTCTCAGGTTAGACAAACAGTTGAACAAGATCATTTATCTTTTGTCTCTCAAGTGGAACCTAAAAATGTTGAAGAGGCTCTAAAAGAAAATTCATGGATTGATGCTATGCATGAGGAACTTGGTCAGTTTCAAAGAAATAATGTCTGGAGTTCAGTTCCTAGAACCCATGAAATTTCTGTCATAGGCACAAGATGGGTGTTTAGGAATAAACTAAATGAAGAGGGCAAAGTGGTGAGAAACAAAGCTAGACTGGTGGCAAAAGGGTATAACCAAGAATTTGGGATAGATTTTGACGAATCCTTTGCACCTGTAGCTAGGCTTGAAGCAGTTAGAATTTTGTTAGCATATACATGCTCACATAAGTTCAAACTTTTTCAAATGGATGTTAAAACTACTTTCTTGAATGGCTACATCAAAAAGGAAGTCTATGTTTCTCAACCACCTGGCTTTGAAGATAATGAAATGCCTAACCATGTTTATAAGTTGCACAAAGCTCTTTACAGTTTGAAGCAGGCACCTCGAGCTTGGTACGACAGGTTAAGCAATATCTTGGTGAGTAAAAACTACTCAAGAGGTAAAGTGGACTAAACACTTTTTACTAAGAAAGTTCGCAATCATATAATTGTTGTTCAAGTTTATGTGGACGACATCATATTTGGTTCCACTAACCCATCACTGTGTGAAGAGTTTTCTAAACACATGCACAGTGAATTTGAGATGAGTCTAATGGGGGAGCTTCAATTCTTTCTTGATTTGCAGGTAAAGCAACATGAAGACGGCTTCTTCATTAATCAAGAAAATATGTTAAGGAGCTTCTCAAAAGATTTCATTTTGAACAAGCCAAACTTGCCTCAACCCCAATGAGCACAAGCATTAAACTGGAAAATGATGAGAAAGGTAAACTGGTAGATGCAAAGCAATTCCGAGGTATGATTGGCTCACTCCTTTACCTTACTGCAAGTAGGCCAAATATACAGTTCAGCGTTTGCCTTTGTGCTAGATACCAATCTAGTCCAAAGGAAAGCCACTTGGTTGCAGTGAAAAGGATTTTCAGATATCTCTCAGGTACACAAGAATTGGGTTTATGGTTTCCAGCAGGTAGTGACTTTAACTTGATTTCATATTCTGATGCTGACTATGCTGGATGCAAAATTGATAGAAAAAACACTAGTGGGTACTGTCAATTTCTTGGTGGTTGCATGGTTTCGTGGGCATCCAAGAAGCAACACTCGGTTGTACTCTCCATTACAGAGGCAGAATATGTTGCTACAGGGAGTTGTGCGACACAAGTGTTGTGGATTAAGAGTCAATTGTGTGACTATAATATTGATATTGGATGCACACCAATCCTATGTGACAACACTAGTGCTATCAACCTTTCAAAGAACCCAATCCAACACTCAAGGACTAAACACATAGAAATAAGACATCATTTCTTGAGAGATGAGGTAGCCAACAAGTCCTTGGAGCTTAGCTTCATACCCACTGAAAAGCAACTGGCTGACATCTTCACCAAACCTTTGTCAGAAGATAGGTTCACATCCCTTAGAAGAGAATTGGGTTTATGCAAAATTCAATGAAACCAATACCAAATTGAGAGGTAATCAAACCTTGTGAGTAGTGACTATGAGGTATATCAAATGGTGATAAGTGAAAGAACAAGTTCAGCTTGTTCGGAAACTATCATTATGCGTGAGGAAACATCCTCCGCCAAGTATCCATACTCTCCTTCTTCATAAAGGTTATACACTTCATAATAGGGTATTTGGTTTTCTTCAATTTTGTCATATACATTTCCTTCAGTTAATGAATTTCACATGCGATGTTGCTTTATGTGTAAATGTTTGCCTTGATTGTGAATATCATGTTATTTTGCTTAAATGATGAGTCAACACATGCACACACTATGGGGGAGCAAGGTAAGGCTAAGTGAGTGAGTTCCTTAAGGGATATCCTTCATATTTCATGTATCTTAATCCTTCACTCATTGGCTGAAAATCTATCTTTAATCAAGTCTCAACACTGATTTTCCAAGTGCCTGTCGACAACCACCAACCTAGCTGTCGACAGCAAAGCCTTCCCAGAACACATGTTCTGATAGCTTTTAGTAACTGTCGACAGGCTCTCTCAATCAGTCGACAGATAGACTCTTCCAGAACCATCCTCTTACTGAAATTCAGTAGCTGTCGACAGATCCTCCTTTGCCTGTCGACAGATGTCTTCTCCCAGAAACACCTTTCACTGGAATTCAGTACCTGTCGACAGGTAATTCCTTGCTGTCGACAGATACTCTCCTTTTGTCAATTCTTCAACATTTCTCATCCCTTCTCAATGAGTATGTTCACAACCTTTGTATAAGGGGAGAATATGGACTTTATGTTCATTACCATTTATCATACTCACATAGTATCCAAGATATTAATTTACTCTCAATGATTTTGACCTAATATTTTGAGCTTGGGTCTAGGTTGTGTCATCTAGAAAACTTTGGGTAACTCAAGTGAATTCAACTTAATTCGATTGAATAATTATTTTGAGGATGATCATATCTCTCACATGGATTGATAAGTAAGGTAGTACTTGAACTTAATGTTTTACATTGGCCTTTGACCTTACATAACCAGTCACCTTGACTGTTAAATAAAAAAAAAGGAGAAAAGCTACCTATTTCCAAAAAAAAAAAAAAAATCATGCAAGTTAAAAATTCAAATGGGATAAAGGCAGAGCAATGATGATTCTTACTGAGTAACCAGGGACATGGGCATCACCAATGTCTATCTTCGAATCAAAAAGTTATTTCATTATCTCTATTCAATGATATGATGGTCACTCACACTGAGTAACGGGGGGTATGGGCATCACAAATGTCTATCTTCACGTCAAAAGGTGTACGTGAACCTAATTATCACTTTTCAAATATTACTTGAATAAAAGGAAAATCCCACATTGCAAGAAATAGAGTGAAGCCTCCATTATCTCAACTCAAGGGAAACAGGTTGTCTATTGTCAATGGGTCATGTAGCCGTTGTCTTCATTTACCAACTGAACATCACCACTAAGTCATATGATTTTCTTCAATGGTTTTATTCAACGAGATTCTCTTTATTTCATTTGTGTTTGAGCATAGTTCTCTAAATGCCATAACTTACGCTTCCTGAAGTATTATCTCTCAACCATTGTAGAATATTTTTGTGTCTTCATACTATTGGCTATGACACTTGGTATTGCGTATAAAACCTTTTCTCATTCTTAGAATCATAAGTGCATGCTCACTTCCATTCAAATTCCCTGAAAACTCAGTTCTGGCACAAAGCTGCTCAGCAGCTGTTGATAGCCGGCGGCCCAGGGCGGTTCAAAAGCCCAAACGGGATACATTTTGACCGGGTTTTGTGGGACCCTTTCTATTTCAAACTCTTACCCAACTCCTTTAAAAGGGAACCCACGACCCCTTCTCCCTTCCACCCCTCTACAACACCATTCCTCCCTTTCTTACCCTAATCTCCTCCATCCAGGGCACCGGAACTTAGAGTCTTGTTCTCTTTGCTTCTCCTTTCTCCGGTTCCCATCTTCTTCTCAGAGATCCCTCTCCACCCCAATATCTCCTTCTTTATGGATCCCAAGGGCAAACGTGTTGCCTCCCATCGACAGCATCTCCTGCCTGAAGCCGGCGAAGGTTCCAGGGCTCCTACAGAGCATCGGAGCAAGCACTGGGACGACCGTCTACCGGAGCTTGTTGTTCCTTCCAACCGCCAAATGGCTAAGGTCCGGGGTTCCTTTTCAAAGTTCGTCCAGCCACGTTACGTGGACTTCGAGTCCATGGAGGACATGTGTAAGGCCCTTGATTTTTCATCTTTGGGTGATTTCTTATGTATGTAAAAATGTATGTCATCGATGTACAAACTTTATTGTGCATAGTACTTACTTGTTTACATTGCGTGAATAAGTATTATTTTAATGTGTGCATTGTAGATTATATATATATATATGTGTGTGTGATGTACATAAAGTTTCTGTAATTTTAAGTTCTGTTCTGGCGGCTAGTTGGCGTCAACATCAGTTGACGTTGACCTTAAATCAGTGGCCACATCGATGGATGCCTACTCAGAATTGACGGCTATTGATGTTGACGTTTACCTCCCAGATCTGTTGCGATTTCAGATTCAGAAACGCCTCCGGAAATGTTGCCCTTGATTTAGGAAACCGTCCCCCAACAGGAACCCAACCTTACCCAACTTCGTCTCCGACCCTAGCCCTATAAAACACCCCATCTCTGGCCAGATCTAACCCTTTTGACTCTTTGTCAAAAACCCTAACATTTTATGTGCAAACCCCAACTTTGGAACTCCTTGATCCAGCGATTTGAGGCTTCATCCGACGTTCTACAACGACTGGAGAGGGCTCTGAACATCCGGGAACGGCTTCCCCACACTGGTATGCAGAGGAGATCAACATAGAACTCGGATCGAGGGAGTTTTGAGGACTCTTTGGCTCAGGACGAGGAGGGCTTCTCCGGCTTAAATCATTGCTTGTGGATTTTCCAAGAGGCAAGTAACCCGTTCACATCACTCTTACATACGTCTAATAGGTCCTAGGTATTTTTCTGGAATTTTATTCGTATCCTAGAACCCCAATTTCACCAAGATTTCACGTTCAGTCTGTGTTTTGCACATATAGGAACTTAACGGCAGGATCCCTTGCCGTTAGGATCTTGAGTTGGCGGCGACCTTTGTTGCCGTTAACCTGATAGACGCCCACATGCATGCCGTCAAGTTCGCCAGACTGCAACAGTGTGCATGTCTGACTTATATGACCTATTTTTTGGATTTCTGCGTATGAGGATATAATGTAAAAGTGATATGCTATAAAATACTATTATTGGATCATGATGTGCAAATTTTATGAATTTTTGTGGAATACCCTATTTATCTGAAATTTCTGAAATGCATGTTAAACATGTTTTAATCTTGTAAAAATTTCGTTTGTGCAATATGTGTGGAATCCAAGTGTCATCAAAATTCTGTGAAATGTTTATGGGTTTTAGTTCATGCTGTTAAAATTTGGGATTGTTTTGATAACTGTGTAAATTTTTAGATTTTCTGAACTAAAAAACAGTGAGCATGCTTAATTAGTGAAGAAATTCTATTAAATGATATGGAAACAGTTAAATCTCTAGAATTTGGAACAGGATTAGAACTATCAGTATACATGTATATAATGAATTGTGAATCCGAACAATGAAAATCCATGTTAATTTGGTTATTTTAGTCTTATGTGATTCCACTATTAGAATTTTCATAATTAGTGTGTAATTCAGAAAAATACGAAAGTTTACAAACATGATGGTTAATCTGTAATAGGTTTTTGGTTAAAGTTTTGTATTGAAATGATGACAGTAGCTATACATTTCAATTTCATGTGTGATATTGATAAATTAAAGTATATTAATGTGTTGGTATTAAAATCTGCAAAATTCTGCATGATTAGACTTATTTTGAATGTGTAAATTCTGAGAACAGTAGTACCATGCTAGGTAATATTGAAATGTGTAAATGTGTGAGCATGAAATGGATGTGTTAAAAATTGTGCCGTACGTGTGTGTTAGAAATTAAGAAAAATGTGTAAATGTGCCAATTGGTGACACTGCTACCTTAGAGGGCTGTGGAACCGTACTGTGGTAAAGTCCCCACAGGAAGGTTCATAGTGTGTGATGTCCCACGGGCATTGGGATTAAATCTTGGAGGCGAACAAGTGTCGCTGGTTAAGGTGGAGAGTGCTTCTCCCAGTTCTGCGCAGTAACTAAGATTTATCACTATAATGCCTAGGTGATAGATATGTGATGTGATTAGTGTGTGTCCTTTTAAAAGGTGGTTTGGGCTATGTGTCACGGCATTTAATAAATGTGAACTTGTGTTTAGGTGAAAGTGAATGTGTAAATTGTGAAATTGTGTAAGTGATCATGTGTTAATATGAATTCTTGTGACAGCATGTAAATTGATAACTTCTTAAATGATTAAAATATGTACATAGCAAAACAACAAACTTTTCATGAGTATAAATGTGCTATCCATGTGAAAATGATTATAGAATCCATGCTAGAATTGTCTCTTATTTATGTGTACAAACTCCATGTTTAAAATGACAAATGTTTAACTTGTAAGTGTGTGTGAATGTGGTTAAATGAGCTTAGTTTAATATATTGAAAGGTGTGTAGAAAGCATGTGATAGGCTTTAAGTTATTGAAAATTTTGTATAAGATAATTTCCATGTGTAACATGTGTAGACATTATGTTTAGGATTTTTACTCGAATTAATAGTTAAATCCATGTTTATATGTTATTGTGTAGTATGAAAATATGAAAGTTATGTGATGCATGTAAGTTTAGTGTGTTTAGTGTCACTTGTTGAGTTCTTTTGAACTCACTCTTGCTTCGGCGTACAGGTGCAGAGATTTCTACTTCTTCCGAGGAGATCGTTAGGAGCGACTCGGAGCGTGAATAAGAGACCTTGTTTTGGATTTGGTGTTGTACTTTTATTTTTCATAAGTATGTAATAAGAGTAGACTTGCTCTACCTTTGAGATTTGTGTACTTATTTAGTGGAAAGTTGTGGACAATGTATTTATTTCATTTCTTAGTTATGAAAAGTTTAGATTTCTTTTCTTCTATATTTATGGACTGTGAATAGAATGTGGATGATGGAATAAGAAGTTACATTTGGCTATTTCTTTTCCGCTGTTATGTGAATGTATTTATGTATATTTTAGCCTATCATGTAACTGTTGGGTAAATGTCCCACTGTAGCGGCGTTCATTATATCGATGTGGGTTGGTATAACCGTACCGGTATAAGGAGGGTCGTTACAGAGATTGGTATTAGAGAATCAGGCTGAAATTGTATATAAATATGCACATACCATCATCTTCATTGTATGCTAAGTCTGTGTAGATTGTCCACATAGATAAGTAATTTGTTAGAAATTAGATAGTCTAGTTCTAAATTGTGATTAAATCATTTTACAGGATATGGCTTCACGTGGTAGGCATGGTGTTCCTGCTCGTGAGGGTGAGCAGAGGAGAGATGAGCCTCGGCGTAAGGATCAGGGTGAGCTGCAGGCCCCAGCACCCCAGGGTCTTGTGCTTCCCCCACCGCCACCAGTGGACTATGGAGTGTTCATGCAGGGTTTAGTGCAGGCCATGCAGAAGCAGGCCCACACCCAGGATGTACTCTAGGCTCAGCTGGAGGCTCAGCAGGCTCAGGTCAGAATGATAGATAGAGTAGTCTGTCTTATTTGGTTTCATGTTATTATGTTGCCATGTTGTGAATGTGTGATGCTTATGATGTTTGCTGTGGCAGGCTCAAGTGCCAGTTCCCCAGGCTCAGGACCATGGTGGACCCTCCATCATGGAACGATTCAAGAGGATGTCACCACCCTCTTTTAAGGGGGAGAGCGACCCGTTACTTGCTGAGAGCTGGATGAGGGAGATCGAAAAGATCTTCCGGGCTATTAGGTGTGCTAAGGATGACAAGGTCACTTTAGCCACCTATACGCTGCAGGTATGTGTAAATTAATCCGGTGGTTATTTCTTTAATTATAGATTATGTTGGTTAGTCCTTATGGGTGGTTTTGGCAGGAGCGAGCCGACGTGTGGTGGTCCTCGTTGTTACGTGCTCGGTTCGAGGATGGTGCTGTGGAGGTTGGTTGGGATGAGTTCGTGAGGCTCTTCCGAGCCAAGTTTGTTCCGGAGCACATCCAGGACAAGATGGAGCAGGAGTTCCTTTCGTTGACTCAGGGCTCCATGACCGTACTGGAGTACGAGGCCAGGTTTGCCGAGCTGTCGAAGTATGCCCCTCATATTGTAGCTGATGAGCGCAGGAAGGCGAAGAAATTCATGATGGGTCTGAGACCATCACTGAGGATGAGGTTGGTGGCTTTCGACCATCGTACCCTCGAGCAGGTGCTCAGCGCGGCGTGTCGGCAGGAGGGAGAGATGGAGAAGTACCTGGAGGAGAAGAAGGCTACTCAGAAGAGGCCCGCGGCTCCTTTCCAGAGGCAGGATAGGAAGAAGGCAGCTTTTCAGTCACCGCAGCGTCCCATGGCATCGGGAAGCAGTCAGGTACCTTCTCAGCGTTCCCCTAGTGGCCAGAAGGAGTGTCCTCATTGCTGGAGGGCACATGGTGGTATGGAATGTTTGAAGTTGGCGGGGAAGTGCTTGAAGTGCGGGAGCAGTGAGCATAGGATCAAGGATTGCCCCAGACTACAGTAGGGAGGTCAGCATGGAGTGGCAGCAGCAGCAGCAGCAGCGCCAGTGACAGGACGACCAGGGAGACCTCGAGCCCCAGCTCGAGTGTTTACGTTAGCTCGTGAGCACGTCGAGCAGGCGGATCATGTCACCGAAGGTACGGTTTTGTTCTTAGGTGTGCATGCTCGGGTTCTATTTGATACGGGTGCTAGTCACTCGTTCATTTCCGAGCATTTTGCTAGGCAGTTAGCCTTAGAGTCAGGAATAGAGTATGAGGATTTAGAAGTCCCTTTGTCTATGCACACACCTGCAGGTACGGTATCGACTAGGAAGTGTATTCCATCTTTACCGGTGTGCATCGAGGATAGAGTCCTAGAAGAATGTTTCTTCTTGCTAAAGATGAAGGACTACGATGCTATTCTTGGTCTGGATTGGCTAGAGGAGCACTATGTGTTAGTAGATTGTCGTGGGAAGAAGATCATTTTCCACATTCCTGGTGAAGATGAATTTTCTCACCCTTTGCCAAGGAACTTGGCAGGGAAGTTTGTCATCTCTGCCATGAGGGCGATGAGAATGGTGAACAAGGGTTGTGACGCTTTTCTTGCCAGCGTGGTATTAGTACCCAAGGCTGATGAGTCACTTACTCTTGCGAAGATTGATGTAGTGCGGGAGTTTCCAGATGTCTTTCCTGATGATCTATCTGGATTGCCACCGGCCAGAGAAATAGAATTCACGCTAAAGTTGCTTCCAGGCACCTCTCCTATCTCGAAGGCACCTTATCGAATGGCACCTGCGGAATTAGCTGAGCTAAGGAAGCAGTTGCAAGATTTGTTAGATAAGGGATTTATTCGCCCTAGCGTTTCCCCTTGGGGCGCACCTGTCTTATTCGTGAAGAAGAAGGATGGATCACTTAGGTTATGCATTGATTATATAAAACTAAACCAAGTGACGGTGAAGAACATGTATCCCTTACCTCGGATTGATGATTTGTTTGACCAGCTGCAAGATGCATCAGTCTTTTATAAGATTGATTTGCGGTCTGGTTATCATCAGTTGAGGATTAGGAGTGAGGATGTGTCCAAGATGGCTTTTAGAACCCGTTATGGACATTATGAGTTTTTGGTCTGACTAACGCCCCTGCAGCGTTCATGGATCTCATGAACAGGGTGTTTAGACCATATCTAGATAGTTTCGTCGTAGTTTTTATTGAGTACGTGTTGGTCTACTCTCCGGATGAGGCCACACATCGACAGCATTTGAGGGTAGTATTAGAGGTTCTCCGTGAGCACAAGCTCTATGCAAAATTCAGCAAGTGCGATTTTTGGTTGCGCGAGGTTCATTTCCTTGGGCATGTTATCTCCGGTGCTGGTGTAGCAGTGGATCCAGCGAAAGTCCAGGCTATTATGGATTGGGAGATTCCCAAGACTCCTTCGGAGTTTCGGAGTTTTCTTGGTTTGGCGGGTTATTATCGGTGATTTATTGAGGGATTTTCATCCATCGCCGCCCCATTGACTCAGCTGACCAGGAAGGGAGTGAAGTTTGTTTGGTCCGAGGAATGTGAGAGTAGTTTTCAGTTATTGAAGACTAAGCTCACTTTGGTTCCTGTGTTAGTTTTTCCGAGCGGTGTAGAGGCTTTTGCTATCTACACGGATGCATCTCGGATTGGCCTTGGCTGTGTATTGATGCAGCAAGGAAGGGTAGTAGCGTATGCTTCTCGTCAATTGAAGGAGCATGAGCGAAACTATCTGACTCATGATCTTGAGCTTGCGGTAGTGGTTCATGCACTGAAGATCTGGAGACACTATCTTTATGGTGTGAGATTTGAGGTGTTCACTGACCACAAGAGTCTAAAGTATCTTTTCTCCCAAAAGGAATTAAACCTTAGGCAGTGAAGATGGATTGAGTTCCTAAAGGACTATGACTTCGACCTCCAGTATCATCCTGGAAAGGCGAATGTCATAGCAGATGCCCTTAGAAGGAAGAGGTCATCTCTCCAGCAGGATTGGAAGATGTTGGAGGATGCGGCGTGTGCGATGACTGAGTTAGAGCCATCATTGTGCCAGACTTTTGTAGTTCAGTTGTCCATTAGGTCTTCGGTGTTGGATGAGGTGATCGAGCAACAGAAAGCCGACCCTAGACTCCAAGAGTTAGTGGGCAATGCAGGCATTGCTCGTGATGAGGATGGCGTGATTAGATTCCATCACCGTGTTTGTGTTCCAGACATCGTGGATGTCCGTGAGCATGTTTTAGCAGAAGCTCATAGGTCTAGATTCTCTATTCATCCAGGTAACACTAAGATGTACCAGGATTTGAAGAGATCTTTTTGGTGGTCTGGCATGAAGAAGGATGTAGCGGAGTATGTGTCTAGATGTCTAGTTTGCCAGCAAGTGAAGGCCGAGCGACAGCAACCATCTGGTCTTATGCATAAGATGGAGATACCGGTATGGAAGTGGGAAGCTGTCACTATAGATTTTGTTACGGGTTTGCCTCGATCTAGATAGGGTAATGACTCGATTTATGTAGTGGTAGATAGATTCTTGAAGACTGCGCATTTCTTGCCCATGAAGAAGAAGCAGTCAGTAGAGAGTTTAGCTAGATTGTATATTAGTAGAATTATTAGATTGCATGGTGTCCCGAAGTCGATCATTTCGGATCGAGATCCGAGATTTACTTCGAGGTTATGGAAGGGTCTTCATGATGCGTTAGGTTCGGAGCTGAAGCTCAGTTCGGCGTTTCATCCCCAGACAGATGGACAGTCCGAGAGGACTATCCAGACGCTCGAGGATATGTTGAGGGTGTGCATTCTAGCTTGGAAGGATGATTGGGAGTGCCATTTACCTCTTGTGGAGTTCACATATAACAACAGTTTTCATGCGAGTATTGGTATGGCTCCATTTGAGGCGTTGTACGGTAGGCCTTGCAGATCTCCTTTATGTTGGGAGGAGACAGGCGATAGGCAGCTGATCGGTCCGGAGTTAGTTCAAGAGACTTCGGATAAGGTCCAGTTGATTAGGAAGAGGCTTGTTGCGGCACAGGATAGGCAGAAGAGTTATGCCGACAACAGGAGGAAGGATTTGGAGTTCGAGGTGGTGAGCATGTCTTTTTAAAGATTTCGCCTACTCGTGGTGTAGTTAGATTTGGCAGGCATGGTAAGTTAAGTCCTAGATTCATTGGCCCGTATGAGATTCTCAGACGATTGGGTAACGTGGCATATGAGCTAGCTTTACCCCCAGCGTTAGCTAGTGTTCATCCCGTTTTCCACGTATCTATGCTCAGGAGGTATGTTAGAGATCCATCTCATATTATTAGCCACGAGCCAGTGGAGATCCAGCCAGATCTTTCCTATGTGGAGCAACCAGTGGCTATTCTTGACCGGAAGGTTCAGCATCTCCGGAACAAGAGTATTGCATCGGTGAAAGTCTTATGGCGTAACTTCTCGCGAGAGGAGGCTACTTGGGAGCTTGAGGATGCAATGAAGAAGAATTATCCTCAATTGTTTGAGTAGTGTCAGTCCAACTTCGAGGACGAAGTTTCTTTAAGGGGGAGAGGGTGTAAGGCCCTTGATTTTTCATCTTTGGGTGATTTCTTATGTATGTATAAATGTATGTCATCGATGTACAAACTTTATTGTGCATAGTACTTACTTGTTTACATTGCGTGAATAAGTATTATTTTAATGTGTGCATTGTAGATTATATATATATGTGTGGTGTACATAAAGTTTCTGTAGTTTTAAGTTCTGTTCTGGCGGCTAGTTGGCGTCAACATCAGTTGACGTTGACCTTAAATCAGCGGCCACATCGATGGACGCCTACTCAGAATTGACGGCTATTGATGTTGATGTTTACCTCCTAGATCTGTTGCGATTTCAGATCCGAAAACGCCTCCGGAAATGTTGCCCTTGATTTAGGAAACCGTCCCCCAACGATAACCCAACCTTACCCAACTTCGTCTCCGACCCTAGCCCTATAAAACACCCAATCTCCGGCCAGATCTAACACTTTTGACTCTTTGTCAAAAACCCTAACATTTTATGTGCAAACCTGACTTTGGAACTCCTTGATCCGGCGATTTGAGGCTTCATCCGACGTTCTACAATGACTGGAGAGGGCTCTGAACATCCGGGAACGGGTTCCCTACACTGGTATGCAGAGGAGATCAACATAGAACTTGGATCGAGGGAGTTTTGAGGACTCTTTGGCTCAGGCCGAGGAGGGCTTCTCCAGCTTAAATCGTTGCTTGTGGATTTTCCAAGAGGCAAGTAACCGATTCACATCACTCTTACATACGTCTAATAGGTCCTAGGTATTTTTCTGGAATTTTATTCGTGTCCTGGAACCCCAATTTCACCAAGATTTCAAGTTCAGTCTGTGTTTTGCACAGACAGAAACTTAACGGCAGGATCCCTTGCCGTTAAGATCTTGAGTTGGCAGCGACCTTTGTTGCCGTTAACCTGATAGACGGCCACATGCATGCCGTCATGTTCGCCGGACTGCAATAGTGTGCATGTCTGACTTATATGACCTATTTTTCGGATTTCTGCGTATGAGGATATAATGTAAAAGTGATATGCTATAAAATACTATTATTGGATCATGCTGTGCAAATTTTATGAATTTTTGTGGAATACCCTATTTATCTGAAATGCATGTTAAACAGGTTTTAATCTTGTAAAAATTTCGTTTGTGCAATATGTGTGGAATCCAAGTGTCATCAAAATTCTTGAAATGTTTATGGGTTTCAGTTCATGCTGTTAGAATTTGGGAATTTTTTGATAACTGTGTAAATTTTTAGATTTTCTGAACTAAAAACTGTGAGCATGCTTAATTAGTGAAGAAATTCTATTAAATGATATGGAAACAGTTAAATCTCTAGAATTTGGCACATGATTAGAACTGTCAGTATACATGTATATAATGAATTGTGAATCCGAACAATGAAAATCCATGTTAATTTGGTTATTTTAGTCTTATGTGATTCCACTTTTAGAATTTTCATAATTAGTGTGTAATTCAGAAAAATGCAAAAATTTATAAGCATGATGGTTAATCTGTAATAGGTTTTTGGATAAATTTTTGTATTGAAATGATGACAATAGCTATACATTTCAATTTCATGTGTGATATTGATAAATTAAAGTATATTAATGTGTTGGTATTAAAATATGCAAAATTCTGCATGATTAGACTTATTTTGAATGTGTAAATTCTGAGAACAGTAGTACCATGCTAGGTAATACTGAAATGTGTAAATGTGTGAGCATGAAATGGATGTGTTAAAAATTGTGCCTTAAGTGTGTTAGAAATTAAGAAAAATGTGTAAATGTGCCAATTGGTGACACTGCTACCTTAGAGGGCTGTGGAACCGTACTGTGGTAAAGTCCCCACGGGAAGGTTCATAGTGTGTGATGTCCCATGGGCATTGGGATTAAATCCTAGAGGCGAACAAGTATCGTTGGTTAGGGTGGAGAGTGCTTCTCCCGGTTCTGCGCAGTAACTAAGATTTATCACTATAATCCTAGGTGATAGATATGTGATGTGATTAGTGTGTGTCCTTCTAAAAGGTGGTTTGGGCTATGTGTCACGACATTTAATAAATGTGAACTTGTGTTTAAGTGAAAGTGAATGTGTAAATTGTGAAATTGTGTAAGTAGTCATGTGTTAATATGAATTCTTGTGACAGCATGTAAATTGATAACTTCTTAAATGATTAAAATATGTACATAGCAAAACAACAAACTTGTCATGAGTATAAATGTGTTATCTATGTGAAAATGATTATAGAATCCATGCTAGAATTGTCTCTTATTTATGTGTACAAACTCCATGTTTAAAATGACAAATGTTTAACTTGTAAGTGTGTGTGAATGTGGTTAAATGAGCTTAGTTTAATATATTGAAAGGTGTGTAGAAAGCATGTGATAGGCTTTAAGTTATTGAAAATTTTGTATAAAATTTCCATGTGTAACATGTGTAGACATTATGTTTAGGATTTTTACTCTAATTAATTGTTAAATCCATGTTTATATGTTATTGTGTAGTATGAAAATATGAAAGTTATGTGATGCATGTAAGTTTAGTGTGTTTAGTGTCACTTGTTGAGTTCTTTTGAACTCACTCTTGCTTCGGCGTACAGGTGCAGAGATTTCTACTTCTTCCGAGGAGATCATTAGGAGCGACTCGGAGCGGGAATAGGAGACCTTGTTTTGGATTTGGTGTTGTATTTTTATTTTTCATAAGTATGTAATAAGAGTAGACTTGCTCTACCTTTGAGATTTGTGTACTTATTTAGTGGAAAGTTGTGGACAATGTATTTATTTCATTTCTTAGTTATGAAAAGTTTAGATTTCTTTTCTTCTATATTTATGGACTGTGAATAGAATGTGGATGATGGAATAAGAAGTTACATTTGGCTATTTCTTTTCTACTGTTATGTGAATGTATTTATGTATATTTCAGCCTATCGTATAACTGTTGGGTAAATGTCCCACTGTAGCGGTGTTCATTATATCGATGTGGGTTGGTATAACCGTACCGGTATAAGGAGGGTCGTTACAACATGTTTCCAGGTCTCCAACCCCTGTTCGACTCCCAGGGTTGGACATAGTTTCTCTATTCTCACAAGCGGTACTCTCCTGCCGCTGTGATCGAGTTCTTCGACAACCTGGAGAAGTCGGTCGTTGATGAGGTATTCTTCACCACGGTCAAGGGTACAACCTTTCAAATTTCTGCAAATCTTCTTTGCCGTGCTTTTCAAATTCCAAACTCAGGGGCAAACATACTTGTTAATCCTCCTTCTGCCTCTGACTACTATACCCTTATTACCCATCAACTCTACCATCCTAGTGTGGATCGTCTGAAACTCAATGCCAATACATTCCCTCCATTGAATCGCCTTATTCATCACATCTTCACCACACTTGTTGTTCCGAAAGACGGAAGCAGGGAACTTGTCACTACAGTCCACAAATCCCTCTTCTATTACTTTCTTCGGACTGAGCAAATCAATCTCCCCTTACTTATGCTTGATCTTCTCAATCAATGCTTTCACAATTCTAAGAGGTCAATGCCATATGCTTGTCCAATCACTTCACTTCTATTCTTCATTGGCATCCATATCCCTAATAATGAACTTGTCACCGTAAAGTCACGCAGTGCATTTGATCTCACTGTCGTTCATCGCATGGGATACAAGCTTGTGGATGGGAGAGTCACAAGAACTCTTAAAGGTCAGGAACCAGATGTTGAAGAAGTGTTTGCTGATGATGAAGATGATGATGGTGATAATGAAGACTCCCAGGCAGAGCCAATGGATGCTCAGGGAGATGATGATTATGCTGATGCTGAACACCAGGAACCAGCTCCATCTCTTAGAGATTTCATAGCTGGTCAGATGGCTCAAATGCAACTCCAATTCACCACAGGCTTTGAACATCTCAACGCCCGTCTTTATCATGTTGATACGAGGGTGGATGCATTGGATGACACCCAAGTGCAGATTCAACATAGGCTTACCAGGCTTTTTACAGACTTTCGTGAATTCCGTCATCCAGCTGTTCCCGGGCATGACGATGTTTAGAGAGTCTTTGGGTTATCTAGGTCCTACATTCTAGCTTTGGGTATTGGGTCACTTGGTCTATCGAGTCAGTCATGTACTTTTCCTTCTTTTGCTTTTTCCTTCTGTCATGCAATGGAACTCTTTTGTAACTGAGTGTAATGAATGATCAATGAATGAAAGCCTCAGCTCCTTTGCTTCTTTGTTATCCATGTGTGCATATTTTGCCTTTTTGGATGTTGTCAAAAGGGTGAGAAACATCAATGTGCATAAGTTGTAATTTTGTCATCATCAAAAAGGGAAAGAATGTTGGGTTAACATGAGATTAAATGTTTTTGATGATGTGAATTCAATGAATGTTGTAATTGATGTTTGTACAATGCCATATTTGCTAAAGACATGAATGACATAACCAAGTACAAAAAATGATCACATATGTATTCAATATATCTCATTAAGAATGTTTTCTTACGTAGGTGTGGTTGCATACAAAATAAGTACCCAAAGTCAACCTCAAAAGATCTTGAAAAGGGGTTCAAGTTAACACCTGTCGACAGCCATGAAAGCCCTTGTCGACAAATGGACCATCCAGTAATCTCAGCACTTCTGGAAACCAATTTTCTGCAATAGCTGTCGACAGCAGCAAGTCGGCTGTCGACAGATCCAGTCTTCCAGCAACTTGGAGTGTTCTAGAAACTAGAAATCACCAGTAGCTGTCGACAGCTATGAAGGGCCTGTCGACAGATGTAGTTTTGGAAAGATCCGATGTCAGGATATGATCCATATTTGGGTGATTCTTTTAAGCACGACTCTCCATGTTTGGACACCCCTATATATAGATCATATAGAGCTAATTTCGCAACAAGAAGCCACAATACCAAAACCCTAAGCAAAACTCAAGAGAGAAAGCTTCTCCCTACTGCTCTGCTTCAAGCCTCCGTACAGAGCGAAGAAGAACCATCTTCCGAGCGAAGTTGAAGCTGGTCTGTCCATGACTCAAGCTTCTCCATCAACTGATCTACATTCAAACGAAGCTTGGAGTTCTTCTGGATGACCAACGACAAGAGTTCTTCATCTGGATTTGTTCTTTCATCTCAGAACTCCTGTCTTTTTCTATTTCTCATACTTCTGTGTGTGTGGTTGTGATTCAAGCGTTCCTTGTACCTGATTCACGTGGCTTATGTTGTTCTGATAGTGTGTTCACATCAGACAACGTGTGTGTGTGAGTTGTAGTGTGGAACTCGCTCATAAGCAGTTGTTTTTGCGTGTGTATGTGAACGGTGGACGTAGGATACACAAGTTGTGTACTCCGAACCACCTTAAATCATCGTGTCTGTGGTTTGAACATTTTATGTTAGATGATTGGTAGGCACGTTGGTCTTTCACACGCCAGATAAATTGTTGTTCCTTCTACTTACAATTAACACACATCTTGGTTCGATTCTAAATATGTTTGAGATTTTGATAAGTCGATATCTCCATCGAAAAGAAGGTCATAGTGTTTTCAATTGATAGTAATCTATTCAACCCCCCTTCTAGATTACCATAATAGGCAATTCCGCACATCTTTCATGGATGTGTAAGTGTCCTTAAGGGGGACTATACTCTTGTTTGGTGGAATCCCGAGTTGTTGTTTGGGGACTGGACGTAGGACTCATTGGGATAGGAGATCCGAACTAGGATAAAATTTCCTGTTGTCTGTGTGATTGTTCTCTTTGTTTTGATTAACACTAAGTGTTGTCTGTCAAGTGCGTTTATTTACAGGAATTATTGTAAAAAGAATTTTAGCAATCCATTCACCCCCTATGGGCTTGCTATCTAGGCAACAAGTGGTATCAGAGCCAAGTCTCTTCGAGTAAGTAGATCTCACGATCTGAAGAGCAAAGATAAATGGCAGCTCAAGGTTATGCAGAAGGTCAGTCTGTTAACAGACCTCCTCTATTTGACGGTGAAGATTACAACTACTGGAAGACACAGATGGAGTTTTTCCTTCAAGGTTTGGATTTCCGGCTTTGGTCATTTATTGAAGAAGGAGACCTCCTGATAACAAACAGTAAAGATAAATGGACAGATGAAGACAAGAAGAAACTATCTCAAAATAGTAAGGTTAAACATATACTGTGCTATGCGTTGAGCAAGAAAGAATTCAACAGGATTTCGGCCTGTAAGTCAGCTATGGAAATATGGGAAAAGCTGAGACTCACATATGAAGGAACTGACAAGGTAAAGGAAACAAGAATAGATATTCTGGTAGCTTAATACGAAAGATTTCAAATGCAGTCTGTAGGGTCCATCTCTCAAATGCACAGTAGATTCACGGACATCACCAATGGTTTGGCTGGGATTGAAAAAACGTATGAAATTGGAGACATGGTAAGGAAAATACTAAGATCCCTACCAACCTCATGGACTCCAAAAGTAACAGCCATAGAAGAAGCCAACGATCTTAGGAGAATGTCACTTGAAACACTCATTGGGTCTTTGATGGCTCATGAGATAAATATGGAAAGGCTGGGAGAATCCTCCAGCAAGAAGAAGCACAGCAATGCTCTCGAGGCCATAGAAGACACATCTGATGGTGAATCAGAAAGTGACAAAAGTAATGAAAGCAGTGAAGATGAAGAAGACTTTCTCTCCAGAAGATTGCAACGCATACTATCATGTCCTAATAAAAGTCTATTTATCAGAAAATGACAGAAATCGGGCACAAGAAATAGAACTAGTGTTTATTCATTCCATATTAACATTGGGGAAGCGTTTTTACATAACACTCCTCATTACAGTCTATATGAGGAGTAGAAAAGAGAAAACCTTTTTCTATTACATTCTATATTCACAATACTAAAGAAAAGTAAAATGGTTGGCCTTTGGTTGTCAGACGATCCACTCATCACACACTTTCCCCTTAAGCATCATCCCCATCTTGGTCACCTGAAATGGTAGGAATATGTGAGCTAACTAGCCCAGTAGGATTCAACTCCTCAAATCGAAGGACTAAGATATTCAAACCAAGATAAAAGATCTGATTGATATCAATATTGAATGTCAAAGATGACTAAATAAGCATGTCAATGAGACGATAGATGTGAAACAGAAGTATTGAATTACAAATACAGGAACTCATGATAATGTTCATATTTTGATTCATATACACATTCACACATGAAATATATCATGATGACTAATCAAGCTTGTATTTATGAAATGCCAAATATCCTTGGATCCTTTATCGTTCCGTACGACCTGTAAATGAATTCGAGTGCTCCTCCCAGGACTGGACCAGCCCTATTTGCACAGGCATATATATCGTGTGAGTACAGGGACCCAATAATTGTCATCACAAGTTATTCATAAATAATTGTGGTACTCAAGTACTCAAACTCTCATGTAATCAAAGAATATGGATTAAAGTTACTGAATACAGGAAGATGTAACCAACTAGAATCTACTTGTACTCGGGGACTTCAAGGATAATCCAAAGAAGGATATAGAAATAACAATTGGATGACTTCTTTAGTGATATGTTGGTGAAAACTTAAGAGAATGAAAGTGGTAGCTTTCCAGGCTAATAGCATGATGTATCAACAAAATATTGAGCAAGGAAAGCTGCTGGAAAACTGGCCAAGACAGCATATGTCGACAGCCAGGAGGTGGCTGTCGACAGGTGCAGGTATCCAGAACCTAGTTTCTGGTACTTAAGCAGTATCTGTCGACAGGTCTGGTCTAGCTGTCCACAGGCCAGTCCATCTGTCGACAGACAGATGTTATCTGTCTACAGCTACTAGTATTTTCTGAAGATTTGGGTTTTGGAAGCTTGGGGTCTGTCGACAGGTGATCCCTATCTGTCGATAGCCGCCAAGTTAACTTCCAGAAATGGTTTTGCAATCACTCTAAAGACCTTATCAATGGGACCTATGGATTCAAACATGAACTTTAAGAACTAGAAAGACTTGTTCATAACTCCGAATACTACTTGACATGAAGGACAAAACTAAAATATGAGGAAGGCATAATCTAAACATGGTTAACTGGAACCTTAGAACAACAAGGTACTAGGAGAACATCTCCTCCAAACAATGGTTACTTGCACTCTACAAGAAGACTTCTTCAAAAACACATGATGAACTCACAATACTAAAGGTATTTATGGATCAAAACAAAGGTTTAAGGATTCAGACACCTAAACAGTGAAGAGTTATGCGGAAGTACACAATACGGTAATCTAGAAGGGGGGGGGTTGAATAGATTACGGCAATTTTAAACTATCGATGGCTTCTTTTAGATGCTACAGCGATCTTAATGAAATTTGATTCAAATTCAATTAAGTGTGAGACCGCTTGAGTTGATTTAAGTGAGAACAGAAAATCAAACGTGCGTATGAACACCGTGCCTACCAATCATCTATCGCAAAACGCGAACAAACCACAGAACACGATGATTTAAGGTGGTTCGGAGTACACAACTCGTGTATCCTACATCCACCGTCCACACACACACGCAGAAACGACTGCTTATGAGCGAGTTCAACACTACAACTCAACCACACACACGTTGTCTGATGAACCACGATCAGAACAACCACAAATACGTGAATCAAGCACAAGGGATGCTCGAAACACAACCACACACACACACGATGGAATGGAAATTATGAAATGGAGAAGAATTGGGAATTAGGGAACAAATCCGGTTGGAATTCTTCTCGTGGATCGTCCAAACACTCTTCAAACTTCGATTGGATGTAGATTGATCGATGTAGAAGGTTGAATTGATGACGATCCGGCTTCAGCTCCGCATAGATGGTGATTCCACGTCGATCTGGGCGGAAAGTTGAAGCAGAGCAGCAATTTGGGGCTTTTCCTCTTGGTCCCTTGGAGGCTCTTGGATGGGAGGCTGCTCTCTGCGAAATTGGCTCCAAAAGGATGCTTATATAGTGTTAGGTAAAGGTGGGGGTCGTGGAGGAAGGAAACACCCAAGTGGGGCCGGATTTGGAAACCCAAAATCTGAAGTTTCCGTCGGCTGTCGACAGGTGCACTTGCATCTGTCGACAGGCAGACTCAGGCTGAGAACTGGGTTTCAGGAAAATGAGTTTCTGAGTGTATCTGTCGACAGGCAGTTTGCATCTGTCGACAGATGCACTCAGGAATTGAAAACCTGAGCTCTGTCCTGGGTTGTCTGTGTGTATCTGTCGACAGGTACATTGCATCTGTCGACAGATACACTCAGAGATGCAAACCTGAGTTCTGTCTTGGAATGACTGTATGCATCTGTCGACAGGTAGAGTTCATCTGTCGACAGATACACCTTTTTGACAGATTTTGTGTGCTTTATGCTCATCTCTTCAATGCTCCATGTTTCATGCTTGTGCACCTACATGCAAATACATTGTTAGTGATATACATTGTATGATTTAGCAATGTTTAACTCAATCACTTTCATGGTGTTTTTCATGTTAGTTAGCACATCAATTTTGCATTAAATCAATGTTCAAGGGTGTTAATGTGATCATCAAAAACATGATATATGAAAAACCCAACAATCTCCCCCTTTTTGATGATGACAAAAACATTCAATTGATGCATATATTGATGTTCTCCCCCTTTTTGACAACATGCAAAAGGTCAAGTCAAGCACAAATAAACATGAACTGAGTTTTCATTGATTGATCATTGAAATTTCACAGTACATTTGATAATCATTGCATGACTCAATAAAAAGAAAGGGAAATAACATGAACAAGCAAAAGATGATAAGACAAGTGAGACTAATTCTCATCTAAGACTCTTAGTGACCTCTAATGACCCTGAGACCCTCTATTCATTGTCATGTCCAGCAGAAGGAGGGTGACGGGATCCATCTCTCTCGGAGTAGAGGTGGTCAAGCCGGTCATCCAGAGTGTTGAGGCGAGCATCCACTTGATCAAATCTTGAAGTCATCTGAGCAAATCCTGAGATCATTTCTTGATGGATTTGTGCCAAGTAATCATGAACGGATTGTTGTGGAGGCACAGGTACATCATCAAACTCTTGAGCTTGGTCAGGCATTTGCTCATCTTCAGGTTCTTCATCACTGCCTTCATTTGCTTCATCGCCTTCATTGTCTTCTTCACCAGTTGACACGTCAGCTCCTTGTGGTTCCTGTCCCTTGAGAGTCCTAGTGACGACGCCGTCTACAATCTTGTAGCCCATGCGGTTGGCGGCAGTGAGGTCAAAGGCACTTCGGGATTTTAGTGAGATGAGCTCACTTGGAGGGATAGGAATGCCAAGGAAAATAAGAAGAGAAGTGATGGGGCAAGCATATGGCATTGATCTTTTGGTGTTAGAGAAACACCGACGGATGAGGCTTATCATGAGTTCAGGAAGATTGATTTCTTGACACTTGAGGAAAAAGATGAACAAGGATTTGTGGACCTCGGTGACTAACTCTCGACTTCCATCCTTCGGGACGATCAAGGTAGTGAAGATGTGATGGATCATCCGGATCAAGGGAGGAAAGGAGTTGGCGTTGAGACGAGCAATCTCCTTGGTAGTGTCATAAGGTTCCAACGTGAGAAGCTCATAGTACTCAGAAGCAGAGGGATTGTAGTTGAAGATTTCAACTCCTGAGTTTGGAATTTCAAGGGCTGTGGAGAGAAGATTTGCGGTGAGGCGAAAACGAGTGCCTTTCACCGAAGAGTAGATATCTCCCTGATCGGAAAGCCCTAAGTTATTGTAGAACTCGGATACGGCAGTTGGAGAGTATTGCAAGTGGGAGTATAAGAAGGATGTCCACCCTTGAGTGTCAAAATAAGGTAGGAGTGAGGGGAACATCGGTGCTAAGGACTCGAAGTCCACATACCGGGATTGGACAATCTTCTTGAAGGTGCCGTTGGGTCGGATAAGACGGAGACCTTGAGGAACGATGAGTTCCGGTAACCGATCCTCACGATGCTTGCTGCGGCGTTCAGAAGGACCCTGGAGCTTTCTCCGGCGTCCGTCGGAGCGCGACGACGGCGAGCGAGAAGCTTCGATTTGGGTGCCATCGCAGGAGGAAGGATGAGAATGGTGTGAAGGCAGAGTGGAGGGATCCCAGACGAGGAGCAGGATCGTCGGAGACGGAGCCCTGAAGGGGGAAAGAGAGGGGGTTTGGAGAGGAGGAGGAGGGAACAAGAGAGGAGGGGTGAAAAAGGGTCGTGGGTGGCCTTAGAATGGACTTGGAGGGTTTTAAAAGGAAGGCCCCACAAAAAGGAGGTGAACCGGCGCGAGGGTTTTCAAAAAATGGATCTGGGCCGTCGTCTGTCGACAGATGCCAGTCTATCTGTCGACAGATAGCTCCTTTTTGGTGAAAACTTGATTTTTGTCAAAATTTTCAAAGGGACAAGTGTTCATTTGTTGTTTTAAGGCAAAATGGGTGTATGTGCAAGACAAAAATCCATATCCATTAAGATGAAGACATGACACAAATCTAAAAAGATTTTGAATTAAAAATGATAAGATCTTTAATTAGATCATGAGGAACACATTTCACAAAAGCCAGTGAAAATTAAATAACTCTTTTGATTAAGGCCGTTGAAGACAAACATGCATTTAAATAGAGATGATAGTCAGATGACAATTGAATTAAATGCCCACAAGAATGTCTTACCGAAGAAACACATTGGACTTGACAAAAAATTTCGGAGGCTTCACTCTATTTCTGGTATGATCTTGGAAGATTTAAGCAACGAAGATGGAAAAGAGTGGCAATGAGGAGCACTTTCACTTTTTCATGTGAAGGTAGACATTTGTGATGCCAATACCCCCAGTTACTCAATGTGAGTGTCCATCAAGCCATTGTATAGAGATAATGAAACAACCTTTTGACGCGAAGACTGACATTTGTGATGCCCATGTCCCCGGTTACTTAGTGATTTTCATCATTGCTCTACCTCCATCCCACAAATGAAAAACAAATTTGTTGATTGAACTGAAGAAATAGGTAGCTTTTCTCCCTTTTTTTTTTTTTTTTTTTTGCTTTTTGTCAAGTACATGAGATTTCTTTAGGCAAGTTGTAATGTGGAACATTAAATTCAAGAGTTTTCTGATTTTTCAAATCATTTTAGATTCATGTTTAACGACAAGGGAGTTATTCAAAGGAGATGTTTAAAAATCATTTGGTTTGCTCATTATGTTCAAAATGATCTAAAAAGACCTTAATCAGGTCATGCATCAAACAACATTTAGACTTGGTTCATGACTTCGACATGAAGTGGATATGAAGGGTTATATTGCACACAAACAAACCAAGGTTTACCTTTAAATCAATTAAGGAACACTTTTCCTGAAAAGTATGAAGAAGGATTTGAAAAATAAAGAAGAATGGGTGTATCTGTCGACAGAAGAAGTCTGTCTGTCGACAGATGCACACAGACTGAGGAATTGAAGTTTCTGCCAGAACAAGACTGATTGAATCTGTCGACAGATGGAATGTGTCTGTCGACAGATAGGAACAGAGTGGATTTTTCTTGTTTCAGATTGATTGCACTTTTGAGTTCAAGGAAGTGAGAATTCAACAAGTAGATGTATGAGGAGTTTCCTCAATAAGATACTCAACAATCCTTAACTTACTCCCCCATAGTGTGTGCACGTGTTGACACAACATCTAAGCAAGGATTCACACAAGCATTTGATACAAAACAAACATGATCATGAAAGAAAGTATACACAAGCACATGGTCACAGAAAAAACATTGTTTCATGGAGTTAACATGATAAAATGTAAGGAAACTAAAAATCCTATGTGAAGTACAGGACCTTTATATGTAATGGGACTATGGATACTTGGCGGAGAATGTTTTCTCACGCATGATGATAGTTTCCAAACAAGCCGAACTTGTTCTTCCACAGTTCACCATTTGATATACCACATAGTCATTCACACATAAAGAGCATGTATTCCAAAATGGATAGTCAGTTTCATTGCATTTTACACAAACCCAATTCTCTTCTTAAGGATGTGAATCTATCTTCAGACAAGGGTTTGGTGAAAATATCAGCCAATTGTTTTTCTGTGGGAATGAAAATGAGTTCCAAGGTTTTATTGGCAACTTCATCTCTCAAGAAATGATGACGGATTTCTATGTGTTTAGTCCGTGAGTGTTGGACAGGGTTTTTTGAAAGATTGATAGCACTTGTGTTGTCACATAGGATAGGTGTGCATCCAATTTGAACATTATAGTCAGCTAACTGACTTTTGATCCACAACACTTGAGCTGCACAACTTCCTGCAGCGACATATTCTGCCTCTGCAGTGGAGAGTGCAACCGAGTGTTGTTTCTTGGATGCCCACGAAACCATGCAACCGCCAAGGAATTGGCAATATCCACTAGTGCTTTTTCTATCGATTTTACATCCAGCATAGTCAGCATCAGAATATGAAATCAAATCAAAGCTACTGCCTGCTGGGTACCAAAAACCCAAATTGCATGTTCCGGAGAGATATCGGAAAATTCTCTTGACTGCAATTAAATGGCTTTCCTTTGGACTAGATTGATATCTAGCACAAAGGCAAACACTAAATTGAATATCCGGTCTACTTGCAGTAAGATAAAGGAGTGAGCCAATCATACCTCGGAAGTGCTTTGCATCTACCGGTTTACCTTTCTCATCATTTTCCAATTTGATGCTTGTGCTCATTGGGGTGGAGGCCGGTTTAGCTTGCTCAAATTGAAATCGTTTGAGAAGCTCTTTGACATACTTTTCTTGATTTATGAAGAATCCGTCTTTATGTTGTTTCACCTGCAAACCAAGAAAGAATTGAAGCTCCCCCATTAGACTCATCTCAAATTCACTGTGCATGTGTTTAGAAAATTCTTCACACAGTGAAGGGTTAGTAGAACCAAATATGATATCGTCCACATAAACTTGAACAACAATTATGTGATTGCGAACTTTCTTAGTGAAGAGTGTTTGGTCTACTTTACCTCTTGAGTAGCTCTTGCTTACCAGATAATTGCTTAGTCTATCATACCAAGCTCGAGGTGCCTGTTTCAAACCATAAAGAGCTTTGTGCAATTTATACACATGGTTAGGCATTTCAGAATTTTCAAAACCTGGTGGTTGAGAGACATAGACTTCTTCTTTGATATAGCCATTTAAGAAAGCAGTTTTAACATCCATTTGATAGAGTTTAAACTTATGGGAGCATGCATATGCCAATAAAATTCTGACTGCTTCTAACCTGGCTACAGGAGCAAAGGACTCTTCAAAGTCTACACCAAATTCTTGACTATATCCTTTTGCTACGAGTCTTGCTTTATTTCTTATCACTTTTCCTTCTTCATTAAGTTTATTCCTAAACACCCATCTAGTTCCTATGATAGAGATTTCAGGGGTTTTAGGAACTAAACTCCATACATTATTTCTTTGAAATTGACCAAGTTCCTCATGCATAGCATCAATCCATGAGTTGTCTTTTAAGGCTTCTTCAACATTTTTGGGTTCCACTTGAGAGACAAAGGCAAAAAGATCATGTTCAATTATTTTTCTTACTTGAGACCTCGTTTGAACAGAATCATTTAAACTACCTATCACATCATCAAGTGGGTGATCTTTGGAATACCTCACATTTGTGATTGTTGAAGGGCCGGGAGTATCTTGTCCTTGAGGAATTTGATCTTGTGAATGTTGTTCTTCAGGAGGATCACTTTCTGGTGGATTCTCTTCAAGTGTTTCATCTTGTTTTCTGAATGCTATTTCATCATCTTCATCGTAGTCCCGGTGAAGATATCCACCTTTGGTCTTGGAGTCTACTTCAGATTTGTCTTTTGCTTTGACTTGTAGATCCTTAAGCGATGTTCCTTCATCCTCTTCTTCAATCCTGTTAACATTCAATCTGTTAGACTTGGCATAAGTCTCATCAAAAATGACATGTGGAGTTTCTTCCACAGTTCGTGTTTTATTGTTAAACACCCTATATGCCCTAGAGTGTTCTGAGTAGCCTAGAAAAACACCTTGATCACTTTTGGCTTCAAATTTATCTAAATCAGATTTATCATTGTTGTGAATAAATACCTTTGAGCCAAAAACTCGGAAGTACCCAAGGTTGGGTTTCTTACCTTTCAATAACTGGTAGGGGGTTTTCTTTATCACAGGTCTTACCATGGCTCTGTTTAGAATGTAGCACGAAGTGTTCACTGCTTCTGCCCAAAATCTTTTGGAGAGTTGGCCTTCAACCAGAAGAGTGCGAGCCATTTCCACCAATGTTCTGTTTTTCCTCTCCACTACTCCGTTTTGTTCTGGAGTCCTTGGGGAAGAGAACAGATGTTCAATCCCTTGGTGCCTGCAAAAATCAGAAAATGCATTGTTATCAAATTCTCCCCCGTGATCGGTGCGGATTGAGCATATTTTATTCACATTGCCATGCTCAATCTTGTTAAAGAATTCTTGAAAGATTGTGAGTGTTTCACTTTTGTGTGCCAAGAATTTGACCCATGTGAACCTAGAGAAATCATCTACAATGACAAAACCAAAACGTTTGCCATTGAGACTTAGAGTTCTAGTTGGTCCAAACAGGTCCATGTGCAACAGTTCAAATGGTTTAGATGTGCTTACCGGTGCTTTAGATTTGAAAGACTTCCGGGTTTGTTTTCCTTGTGCACATGCATCACAAAAACTTTCGTTGTTGCTAAAAGAGATGTCAGGAAGTCCACTTACCAATTTGAGCTTCATGATCTTGTGCAACACGTTGTAGCTCGCATGGCCAAGCCTACGATGCCACAAGGTCAATTCATCCTGTCTATTTGCAACAAGACACAAGTTGTCATTTTCTGGATCATCTAAATCAACTAAGTAAATGTTATTCACTCTTTTTCCAGAAAATTTTACACTTCCTGTTTCTTTATCAACAATTTGACATGAATTTGATTCAAAAATGACGTTGTGACCTCTATCACATAATTGACTTATGCTAAGCAAATTGTGATTAAGGCCATCAACCAACAGTACATTTTCAATTGAATTGGAGGAACACTTACCAACATTACCTGTGCCAATGATTTGGCCTTTGTTGTTACCTCCAAAAATGACTTGTCCTCCGTCTTTCTCCACTAGGAAACAGAATTTACCTTTGTCGCCCGTCATGTGCCTCGAACAGCCGCTATCCAAGTACCATTTGTTTTGATGTTGGGCTGCTAGGCATTCCTGCAAATGTGGATCAGACAAGAGGTTTTGGTACCCAAATTACTTTGGGTCCCAAAATTTCATTCATGCAACAAAGTAGATGTTTAGGAATCCAAACTTGTTTGACTTTTTGTTTCTTTGGATTATTCCAACATTGTTTTTCATGATGACCAATCTTTTTACACACATTGCATGAAGGAATTTTCTTTTCAATTTTCTGTTGCTTGATAGACTGTTTATTCATTGAAATTGTTCTTGTCTGTCGACAGGCACCATTGTATCTGTCGACAGGTGGCTTTTTCTTTTGTTTGTTGGGAACATTTTGTTTGTGTAGTAGTGGCTTGGTCTGAGACTTTCTTGAATTATGCTTTGTGGGAGCATGCTTGGTTGTGCTTGGGCTAGGATCAACAAATGAAGTTATCAATGACTCTCCTATTTTCTTTTGTTTGACAGGTTGATATCCTAATCCATGCTTGGTTACATGTATTTTGGCGCCCAAAACCGCATCTAGATTTTGCTTCCCTTTTACAAATTTCATTAAGTCCTCAGATTTTTCTTTCAATTCCTTTTCAGTTTGTTCCAACTTTTTCTTGGTTTCCAATTGTTCTTCTTGAAGGAATTCAATAGAATGTCTTAAACAGTCTTTTTCTTTTTGTGTTTCTTGCAATTTCATTTTCAAGCAATCCATTTCTTCATTATGAGTCTTTTCATCAACTTTCATCATTTCTAATTCTTTTGTCAGGAATGCAATTCGTTCATCATTGTTCTTATCATGCACAAGGGAGTTGCATTTCTTTTTTAATGCTCTATTCTCAGATCTATATTCACGAAATTTTTCAAATAAAGTAGTGTATGCTTCCTCCCATTCACTTGCAGTGAAATCATCAAATGAGAAATTTACCTCGCTGGAGTCATCACTCCTGGCCATCAAGCATTTCACTTCTTCATCATCGGATGTTTCTTGTGCATCTTCATCTTCATCTTCATCACTCCAGGTGGCCAACATTGCTTTGGCCTTTTTGGAGGTGAATTTGTCTTTCTTCAGCTTCTTCTTGAGTTCCGGGCATTCTCCTCTCATATGCCCCTGTTTCTTGCATTCATAACAAACAATGTCAGATTTTTTGTTTGACTCATATTTCTGTGAAAAATTTTTCTTAGGAAAGGATTTGGAATTACCTGTTTCTCTCCTCTTGAACTTCAAAAATTTCTTGAATTGTCTAGTGAGCATTGCCATTTCACCATCATCACTCTCACTAGATGTTTCTTGCTCATCACTATCTTGTTGAATAGATTTCTTGGAGCTTGTTGATGTTTTATTGGATGCTTTTAAAGCAATTGACTTTCTAGGATTTTCTTCTAATTCTTTTCTTTTGATGTTGATTTCATATGTCATTAGAGAGCCAATTAGTTCATCCAATTTCATTTTGGAAAGGTCTTTGGAATCCTCAATGACAGTGGCCTTAGTATTCCAAGATGAAGTAAGAGATCGAAGGATCTTTCTCACTAAGTCACTTTCAGAGTATTCCTTCTTAAGACCTTTTAGCCCGTTAACTATTAGCATGAATCTTGCAAACATGTCTGATATGGTTTCATCAGTTTTCATCTTGAACATTTCATATTCAGACACTAACATGCTAACTTTAGTTTCCCTTACCTCGGACGTACCTTCGTAGATAAGTTCAAGCTTGTCCCACATCTCTTTTGCTGTTGAGCATGTGGAGACTCTTGAGAACTCCTTTGGATGCACCGCACATTGCATCATGTTTAGTGCACTCCAGTTGAGAGTTCCCTTGGCTATTTGGTCTTTCGTCCAGGTGTCTTCGTCCTCGGGCAATACATATGGTCCTTTGCTGACTATCTTCCACAGCTCGTAGTTTTGAGCTCTCAAAAATACCTGCATACGATTTTTCCAATAGGAATAGTCAGTGCCATCAAAATAGGGTGGCCTGGTTACTGAATGTCCCTCGGCCATATACCCTTTGCTAGAATCCATAAGATCGAAAATCTCCTGATCGCTAGATCAAATTACGAAAAGCTGTAAATCGGAGAAACCCGCTCTGATACCAATTGAAGAGTTATGCGGAAGTACACAATACGGTAATCTAGAAGGGGGGGGGGGTTGAATAGATTACGGCAATTTTAAACTATCGATGGCTTCTTTTAGATGCTACAGCGATCTTAATGAAATTTGATTCAAATTCAATTAAGTGTGAGACCGCTTGAGTTGATTTAAGTGAGAACAGAAAATCAAACGTGCGTATGAACACCGTGCCTACCAATCATCTATCGCAAAACGCGAACAAACCACAGAACACGATGATTTAAGGTGGTTCGGAGTACACAACTCGTGTATCCTACATCCACCGTCCACACACACACGCAGAAACGACTGCTTATGAGCGAGTTCAACACTACAACTCAACCACACACACGTTGTCTGATGAACCACGATCAGAACAACCACAAATACGTGAATCAAGCACAAGGGATGCTCGAAACACAACCACACACACACACGATGGAATGGAAATTATGAAATGGAGAAGAATTGGGAATTAGGGAACAAATCCGGTTGGAATTCTTCTCGTGGATCGTCCAAACACTCTTCAAACTTCGATTGGATGTAGATTGATCGATGTAGAAGGTTGAATTGATGACGATCCGGCTTCAGCTCCGCATAGATGGTGATTCCACGTCGATCTGGGCGGAAAGTTGAAGCAGAGCAGCAATTTGGGGCTTTTCCTCTTGGTCCCTTGGAGGCTCTTGGATGGGAGGCTGCTCTCTGCGAAATTGGCTCCAAAAGGATGCTTATATAGTGTTAGGTAAAGGTGGGGGTCGTGGAGGAAGGAAACACCCAAGTGGGGCCGGATTTGGAAACCCAAAATCTGAAGTTTCCGTCGGCTGTCGACAGGTGCACTTGCATCTGTCGACAGGCAGACTCAGGCTGAGAACTGGGTTTCAGGAAAATGAGTTTCTGAGTGTATCTGTCGACAGGCAGTTTGCATCTGTCGACAGATGCACTCAGGAATTGAAAACCTGAGCTCTGTCCTGGGTTGTCTGTGTGTATCTGTCGACAGGTACATTGCATCTGTCGACAGATACACTCAGAGATGCAAACCTGAGTTCTGTCTTGGAATGACTGTATGCATCTGTCGACAGGTAGAGTTCATCTGTCGACAGATACACCTTTTTGACAGATTTTTGTGCTTTATGCTCATCTCTTCAATGCTCCATGTTTCATGCTTGTGCACCTACATGCAAATACATTGTTAGTGATATACATTGTATGATTTAGCAATGTTTAACTCAATCACTTTCATGGTGTTTTTCATGTTAGTTAGCACATCAATTTTGCATTAAATCAATGTTCAAGGGTGTTAATGTGATCATCAAAAACATGATATATGAAAAACCCAACAAACAGGAGGTTCTATAGCATGTTTAAAGGATAAGAATGAGAAAGGAGGAAAGGAATCCTACCTGATTTGAAAAGGTGAAGACCTTCACTTCCCCTTAACAAAGAAACCCACGACTAGCAGGAGGAAGGAGATGACAAGGTTGCAATCGTAGCAGTCCAACAGTAGCTATAGCTTACAACACCTATAACAGGAGTAGTAAAAGCAGCAACTTCAACAACAACAACGACAGCTCCAGCAGGAACTCACCAACTACAAGAGGCTGGCAAGCACAACAACAGCAGGAGCAGCAAGAGCAGGTGTGGCCAAAACAGGAGTGGGAAGAACTCCCACAAAGGTTTGAAGGAGAGGTTTTACAACCCTCCAGCTTAAATGCATGCACGGCATGTAGGCTGTACAGGTGTGGAGGTAAAACCTCTTTAACCCACCTAAGGCCACGTTTAACATGCAAGTTTTCCTATGGTTACACCTATGGTGAAACGTGTAGGCTATTTAACCCATGGGTTATGGGCTTACATTACCCACACACGTAAGCAAGAAAAATCCCAGAAATGATTACCGTAAATAGATGATAATTCAACTGACCCATTTAACCCCATGTTTATGTGTCCAAATGGTGTCTATCCATGTTAAAATTTCAACCATAAGCTAATGAAAATGTTTTACAAATTATGGTGATTTTAGTTTAATTTTTCGAATTTATTTTGCACCTAGCAAAAATTGCCCGAAAAATAGTTTCGTCGGCTTAATCTCAAAATCCGCACGTCAACAATTCCGGATATTTACATTTCTGGTACCAACACATTTTTCTGGGAATTATGGTATTCTCGGATTTCATTTTTGTTACAGAATTCCAGTGTCGCCTTGTCGGAGCGCGCACTTTTGAGTACGATACTAGAAATAACATTTATTACCACCAATAAATCCTAAATTAAGATTAATTACATTTCTTGATAATAGTTATATTTAATCATCAAATTATTCACATTTTTCCAGTAAATAAAATTTTTGGGGTGTTACAACTTTCCCCCACTAAAAGAAATTTGGTCCTCCAAATTTAATAAAATAAGATTGTAACTACTAACCTGTAAATAGCTCCGGATACTTGGTTTTGATGGCATCTTCTAGTTCCTATGTCGCTTCTTCTTGTCCCCGTTTATTCCACTAAATCTTTACTAATGGAACTTCCTTGTTCCGGAGTTGCTTGATCTTTCGGTCGAGGATTTGTACAGGTCTTTCTTCATATGCCAAGTTTTCTTGTACCTCCAGATCTTGATATTCAATAATGTGCTCTGGATCATAAACATACTTCCTCAACATTGACACATGAAAGATGTCATGCATATTAGATAACTGAGGTGGAAGTGCCAGTTGGTATGTCATCTCTCCAACTCTCTTCAATATCTCAAACGGTCTAATATATCTTGGACTCAATTTTCCCTTAATGCCAAATCTCTTGATTCCCCTTCAGGGTGATACTTTAAGAAACACATGATCACCTTGTTGAAATTCCAGCTCTCTTCTTCGTAGATCAACATAACGTTTCTGTCGGTCTTGGGCAGCTTTCATTCGATCTTGCACCAACTTAATAATTTCAGTCGTTTCTTGGATCATTTCGGGTCCAAGAATATGTGATTCTTTCAACTCCACCCAACATAATGGTGATCTACATTGCCGACCATATAAAGCTTCAAATGGTGCCATTTGAATAGTAGACTGGTAACTATTATTATAAGCAAACTCCATAATTGCTAAATGATTACTCCAGTCATTTCCAAATTCTAGAACACAAGCACGACTTTTCTAGGATTGCCTCACCTCTTACAGAACTAACTCGAAAAGGAACTGCATTTGAATAGAGTGAGAGTTGTGAGCAAGCATTTCAATTACTGAAGGAATGTCTATCGTCTGCACCAGTTTTAGCTTTGCCGGTAGAAGGTAAAACATTTGAAGTTTATACTGATGCATCAAACATCGGATTAGGATGGGTTTTGGTGCAAGAAGAAAGAGTTATTTCTTATGCATCTAGACAATTAAAGACTCATGAGAAAAATTACCTAGTACATGATAAAAGTCTATTTATCAAAAAATGACAGAAATCGGGCACAAGAAATTAGAACTAGTGTTTATTCATTCCATATTAACATTGCGGAAGCATTTTTACATAACACTCCTCATTACAGTCTATATGAGGAGTAGAAAAGAGAAAACCTTTTTCTATTACATTCTATATTCACAATACTAAAGAAAAGTAAAATGGTTGGCCTCTGGTTGTCGGACGATCCACTCAGCACACACTTACCCCTTAAGCATCACCCCCATCTTGGTCACCTGAAATGGTGGAAATATGTGAGCTAACTAGCCCAGTAGGATTCAACTCCTCAAATCGAAGGACTAAGATATTCAAACCAAGATAAAAGATCTGACTGATATCAATATTGAATGTCAAAGATGACTGAATAAGCATGTCAATGAGATGATAGACGTGAAACAGAAGTACTGAATTACAAATATAGGAACTCATGATAATGTTCATATTCTAATTCATATACACATTCACACATGAAAGATATCATGATGACTAATCAAGCTTGTATTGATGCAATGACAAACATCCTTGGATCCTTTATCGTTCCGTACGGCCTGTAAATGAATTCGGGTGCTCCTCCCAGGACTAGACCAGCCCTATTTGCACTGGCATATATATCGTGTGAGTACAGGGACCCAATAATTGTCATCACAAGTTATTCATAAACAATTGTGGTACTCAAGTACTTAAACTCTCATGTAATAAAAGAATATGGATTAAAGTTACTGAATACAGGAAGATGTAACCAACTAGAATCTACTTGTACTCGGGGACTTCAAGGATAATCCAAAGAAGGATATAGAAATAACAATTGGATGACTTCTTTAGTGATATGTTGGTAAAAACCCCAGAGAATGAAAGTGGTAGCTTGCCAGGCTAATAGCATGATGTATCAACAAGATATTGAGCAAGGAAAGGTGCTGGAAAATTGGCCAAGACAGTATATGTCGATAGCCAGGAGGTGGCTGTCGACAGGTGCAGGTATCCAGAACCCAATTTTTGGTACTTGAGCAGTACCTGTTGACAGGTCTGGTCTGGCTGTCGACAGGCCAGTCCATCTGTCGACAGACAAATGCTATTTTTCGACAGCTACTGGTATGTATGAAGATTTGGGTTCTGGAAACTTGGGGTCTATCGACAGGTGATCCCTATCTGTCGATAACCACCAGGTTAACTTCCAGAAATGGTTTTGCAGTCACTCTAAAGACCTTATCAATGGTACCTATGGATTCAAACATGAACTTTAACAACTAGAAATATTTGTTCATAACTCCGAATACTACTTGACATGAAGGACAAAACTAAAATATGAGGAAGGCACAATCTAAACATGGTTAACTAGAAACTTAGAACAACAAGGTACTGGGAGAACATCTCCTCCAAACAACGGTTAGTTGCACTCAACAAGAAGACTTCTTCAAAAACACATGATGAACTCACAGTTCTAAAGGTATTTATGGAATCAAAACAAAGGTTTAAGGATTCAAACACCTAAATAGGAGGCTCTATAGCATGTTTAAAGGATAAGAATGAGAAAGGAGGAAAGGAAGCCCACCTGATTTGAGAAGGTGAAGACCTTCACTTCCCCTTAACAAAGAAACCTAGGACTAGAAGGAGGAAGGAGATGACAAGGTTGCAATCGTAGCAGTCCAACAGTAGCTATAGCTTACAGCACCTATAACAGGAGTAGTAAAAGCAACAACAACGACAGCTCCAGTAGAAACTCACCAACTATAAGCTAATGAAAAGGTTTTACAAATTATGGTGATTTTAGTTTAATTTTTATAATTTATTTTACACCCAGTAAAAATTGCCCGAAAAATAGTTGCATCATTTTAATCTCGAAATCCACATGTCAACAATTCCGGATATTTACATTTCTGATACCAACACTTTTTTCTGGGAATTATTGTATTCTCGGATTTCATTTTCATTACAGAATTCCGGTGTCGCCTTGTGGGAGCGTGCACCTCTGAGTACGATACTAGAAATAACATTTATTATCACCAATAAATTCTAAATTAAGATTAATTTCATTTCATGATAATAGTTATGTTTAATCATCAAATTATTCACATTTTTATAGTAAATAAAATTTTTGGGGTGTTACACATACTGGCTAAGAAGAAATATCAGTCAAGAAGAAGGCATTTCAAGAAGGGTAGAGACTTCAAAAGATCTGAAGGTAAAGATGTAAAGAGATCAGAACCAATATGCTACGAGTGTAAGAAGCCTGGACACATTAAAGCTTAGTGTCCAAAATTAAAGAAGACAAAGTTCAAGAAAAAGGACAACATGAAGAAATTTAAGAAGTACAAGAAGAAGGCCATGGCTGTTGCATGGAACAACGAAAGTGACTCAGACAGTGGGTCAAGCTCAGGAGAAGAAGAAGAAGAAAAAACCAACCTAGCCTTCATGGCAAATATTGATGATAAGGTAACTTCTGACTCATCCTTTACTTCTTACAATGAATCAGATTCGGATAGTTTAGAAGATGCTTTTAATGAATTATATAGTAAATATAAAGATGTATGTAAACTTTTAAAAACAACTAAGAAAAATTATGCATGTCTTGAAATAACAAACTCAGATCTAAAATCTGAAACTGAATAGTTAGAAAAATAAATTTCTGAACTGAAAAGGATAAATGAACTGCGATGCGAAGACATAAAAATAAAAAATGAGAATATATCAAACATAGAAAATCAAGAAACCACAAGAAGAAGGTAGAAATGTAAAGAGATCAGAACCAATATGCTACGAGTGCAAGAAGCCTGGACACATTAAAGACAAGTGACAAAAATTAAAGAAGATAGAGTTCAAGAAAAAGGACAACATGAAGAAATTTAAGAAGTACAAGAAGAAGGCCATGGCTGCTGCATGGAACAACGAAAGTGACTCAGACAGTGAGTCAAGCTCAGGAGAAGAAGAAAAAGCCAACCTGGCCTTCATGGCGAATATTGATGATAAGGTAACTTTTGACCCATCCTTTACTTCTTGCAATGAATCAGATTTGGATAGTTTAGAAGATGCTTTTAATGAATTATATAGTAAATATAAAGATGTCTATAAACTTTTAAAAACAACTAAGAAAAATTATGCATGTCTTGAAATAACAAACTCAAATCTAAAATCTGAAATTGAACAGTTAGAAAAACAAATTTCTGAACTGAAAAGAAGAAATGAACTGCTATGCGAAGACATAAAAATAAAAAATGAGAAGATATCAAACTTAGAAAATCAGGAAACCACAAGCAAACTTAAAAGTGAAATTAAAACACTAACAAAAGATAATGAATACTTAACAGCCACAATTGAAAAATTCACAAATGGAAAATATTCCTTAATATTAAAAGGAGCAAGAAGATCAGGTAGGAAAAAGTATGGCTTAGGATATACCCCACCAGACAATGAAGAAACTGTAATTCATCCTAAAATCTATCCAACACCAAAATTCGTAGCTGAACAAAATCTCAACTATAAAACAAATAACAGTAAGAACCATAAGCCAAACAGGATAATAAACAACATTCCTTGCTGCACTCACTATAACAAATTAGGTCACACTAAAATAACTTGTACTACCAAACACCTAAAATGGATTCCCAAAAGAAACTGTGAAGAAGCTAACCAACCAAGACCCCAAAGAACTTGGGTACCTAAATCTCATTGATTTATTGCAGGGAAGTCTTAGAGCATCAAAGTGGTACCTGGACAGTAGGTGCTCAAGGCATATGATAGGTAACAAGAAACTGTTCTCTCATATCAAAAATGAAGAAGGTACAGTAACCTATGACAATAATGGAAAAGGGTCAGTAATTGGTTGTGGATCCATTGGAAGTCAAGACAGAGTCCTTATAGAAGATGTTCTATGCGTCAAAGGACTCAAGCACAATCTAATAAGCATTAGCCAGTTGTGTGACAAGGGTCACCAGATCAAATTTCAAGAATCCAAATGTCTGATTATCAAGGATGGTGCAACTATCTTTGAAGCCAACAGAGAAAAGAATTTATATGTACTACATCTAGAAGAATTAAAGGATCAAGACATTTGTCTACCAGCAAGTAAAGAGCATAATGCAAAACTGTGGCACAAAAGATTAGGTCACTGCAGCCTGGATGGAATAAGAAAACTCATCAAACATGATCTAGTAGAAGGTCTGCCGAAGATTAACTCAAGATTAGACAGTATTTATGAGCCATGTGCAAAAGGAAAGTATGCAAAATCTTCCATCAAATCCAAGACAGTAGTCACTACCTCCAAACCACTAGAACTACTACACATGGACTTGTTTGGACCAATGAGAACTACTAGCCTGGGAGGAAAGAACTTTGGATTCGTTATAGTTGATGATTATTCAAGATTTACATGAGTATCATTTATTGAGCATAAGTAGGACACAATTGAGAGTTTTGTGAAGTTCAGCAAACTTTATCAAAAAGATAAGAAGTTCAGTATCATCAGTATTCGTTTAGATCATGGAGGAGAATTCAAAAACGAAAGATTTGCATAATTTTGTAATGATCAGGGTATAGAACACAATTTCTCAGCACCTAGAATACCACAGTAAAATGGAGTAGCTGAGAGGAAGAATAGAACCCTGTTTGATATGGCTAGGACCATGTTATCTGAATATAACCTTACAAGATACTTCTGGGCAGAAGCTATAAATACAACATGTTACATTATAAATAGAGTAATGATCAGGCCAATCCTGAAGAAGACTGCATATGAGCTGTACAAGGAAAGGAAGCCCAAGATCAACCATCTCATAACTTTTGGATGTCCATGCTTCATTCACAACAATGGCAAGAGAGACATAGGTAAGCTGGATCGCAAATCCGACGAAGGGATCTTTATGGGGTATACTTCTAAACCTAAAGGCTATAGAGTTTTTAATAAAAGAAGTTTATTGATTGAACAAACCGTGCATGTTATTTTTGATGAATCTAACCCGTCCTTAAGAAAGGAATCTGAAAGTGATGATGAAGATACTGATAATCTTACCCAAAAGCTGAAAGAATCTACCATCAAGGATGATAAAGATCCACCCTTAGAAGAACTACAACAGAAGGATATTATCCATGATGATCTTCCAAAGGAATGGAGGAACAAAAAGGATCACCCTATTGATAACATCATTGGAGATCCATCAGTTGGGGTAAGAACAAGAGGTAATCTCAATCCCTGTGATTATTTAGCATTTGTATCTCAAATAGAGCCAAAGACAGTCAATGAAGCACTGTCTGATGAATCTTGGATTCTAGCCATACAAGATGAACTTAATCAGTTCAAGAGAAATCAAGTTTGGTCTCTTGTTCCGAGACCATCAGATCATCCTGTGATTGGCACCAAATGGGTGTTCAGGAACAAATTGGATGAAGCTAGTGTTATCACTAGAAACAAGGCCAGACTGGTTGCTCAAGGCTATTCCCAAGAGGAAGGCATAGACTTTGATGAAACCTATGCACTAGTGGCTAGACTAGAGGCTATTCGAATATTACTTGCTTATGCATCTGCTTTAGATTTAAAAATATTTCAAATGGATGTGAAATCTATATTTTTAAACTGTTTTATAAAGGAGGAAGTCTATCTGGAACAGCCTCCTGGTTTTGATGATCTAGATTTTCCAAATCATGTTTTCAAATTACATAAAGCATTATATGGTTTAAAACAAGTACCTAGAGCATGGTATGAAGGACTTAGTGCATTCTTACTAACTCATGGTTTTATTAAAGGACAGGTGGATAGCACACTGTTTATTAAATCAAATGCCAAAAATATATTACTTCTGTAAATTTATGTAGATGATATTATATTTGGATCCACTGATGAATCTTTGTGCAAGTATTTTGAGAAGCTCATGCAGGGATAATTTAAAATGAGCATGATGGGAGAACTCAACTACTTCCTTGGATTACAAATCAAGCAAAGCAATGAAGGTACACACATTTGTCAAGCAAAATACACCAAGGAATTGTTGAAGAAATTCTGGTTTGATAATGCTAAACCACTGTCCTCTCCAATGAGCACATCCACTAGGTTAGACAGTGATAAGAAAGGTAAGAAAGTCGATCAGAAACTTTACAGAGGTATGATTGGGTCATTACTTTATTTAACAGCTAGTAAACCTGATATTTTATTTAGTGTATGCATGTGTGCAAGATATCAATCTGATCCCAAGGAATCTCACTTAATATCTGTTAAGAGGATCTTTAGATGCTTAGCCAAAACTCATAACTTGGGTCTATGGTATCCTAAATCTTGTGAAACTAGTTTAGTTGGTTATTCGGATGCTGACTAAGCTGGATGCAAAGTAGATAGAAAAATCAGTACTGGTGGTTGTCGATTTCTTGAAGGATGCTTGATCTCCTAGTCTTCAAAGAAGCAAAATTCAGTGGCACTATCAACAACTGAAGCTGAATATGTAGCTGCTGGAAGCTATTGCATTCAACTCCTATGGATCAAACAACAGCTTGAAGACTATAGACTGCACATCAAGACCATCCCGCTGCTGTGCGACAACACAAGTGTAATAAATCTCACTAAAAATCCAGTACAACACTCTAGGATGAAACATATAGAGGTCAAATATCATTTTATTAGAGATCATGTAGCTAACGGTAATATTAATATTTCATTTGTAGATACTCAAATTCAGTTAGCAGATATCTTTACAAAAGCCTTACCTGAAGAGAGATTTACGTCTCTTAGAAGGGAACTAGGCATGTGCAATTTGTAACAGATATGTCTGTATGTAACTGATATAATATAATTAATTTCAGGATGAGACTTATTCTTCCCCGATAGATTTAAGTAAATCCATTATTCCCTACATCATCTTCTCTTATTTTGTCGTTATCTGCATTTATTGCTCCACCGTTTCAAAAAGTCTTTATGTCCTTCTGTTACCTCCGTAATCCTTCCCACACTGATTTGCTTTCTCTCTCTCTCTATCTTATCCCCTTCGACTCAAAAGCCTGAAAAACCCTCATCGACTCCGAAAAATCTCTCTGTGCCTTCGAAGAAACCATTCCTTCCCACTCAAATTTCTTTAGGGGTTCTGTTCCTCCTCCTCCCACGATTTTCCAGAATCTTTCCTTGCTGGATTCCATGGCCGCTTCTGGGAGCTCCGGTAGCATAGGTGGTTACAATGTTGCCTTTCTTACGGATGATCAACAGGAGAGATATTCAGAAGTGAAGATCAAGCTCTGTGGGAACAAGGCAGTGGATTTAGCAAACTTGGAGAAGCACGGGATGCACATTGTGGTTGAAGCCCTTCAGAGGTTGAAGTGGACGGGGATATGTACAGTCTCAGAACCCAGTTATCCGCATCTGGCAAAGGCTTTCTACACGTGTTTGAAGACAGAGGAAGATGGTTCTCTCACCTCCAAAGTCAAAGGTACATCTATTCACATTACTCATGATTTGTTGGAGAGGCTATTTAGTGTGTCCACAGTCGGGCACAATTTGGTTGAATCCATGGATATTCATGCCAAGGGGCTAGGGATTATAGGAACTGAATACAAATTGAAGGATGGAAAGATAGATATCAATCTGTTCAATGCCTTCAACAAGATCCTACATTTCATAGTTTGTCAGATTTTAGTGCCAAGAAGTGCAACTTTTTTGTCATGTACCAAGGGAGATGCAGACATGACGTTCTGGGCTATTCAAAAGTAGGACATCAACATGGCACAGATAATTATTGAAAGAATGAAGTCTGCGGCATAAGCAATTTGGGACAGGAAGAACAAGCTAGCAGTGTCCCTTCCGTATGCTCATCTACTGACAAGGATTTTCAGTCACTTGGATATAGATTTGAAAGGAGAATTGATGGAAAAGATGGGTATGTAGGATCGAGTGATTAGGTGGAACAGATCTGGAAGGGGGGGGGTTGAATAGATCTGTGCCAATTCTTGCGGAAGCTTAAGAAAATTAAAACTACTTTGACTCAGAGATCTAATCACAAAAATGATTTTCAGATCTAATGTGTGAGTGTGTAAGAGGAGGTGTGAGACAATTAGGCAATTAGTGTGAGACCACAATCCTATGCAATCATCTAGCGCAGATCAACAATTCAAACCATTGCACATAGGATTTTTTAGGTGGTTTAGAAATCACACCTGTGACCCCAACATCCACCTCTCACATAGTGAGGACACACTACTCAAAATTTGAGTACAACTCACACTGGAGCACGACGACTCCAACACACTTGAGTTCAACAACTCACACACAAATTCTAGAGCACACCCGCTCCAGAAACTGAGCACACTTGCTCAACCGCACACTGAGTAGACAACTCACAAAAACCGAGCTCAATAACTCACAAAACACATGCTAGATCAAGACCAATATAAATCAGATCCTCTAGCAATGATCTGATCCAAGATAACTTCATTCACAGAAACTTGTGCAACACTTCATGCACAAATCTCATGGATGAATTGGAAGAATAACTTCAGAAATGTAAGAAATAGATACAGTATTTGTGTTCTTCGATGAAGATTCTTGCAGAAGGTTGAATTGAAGAGATCTGATGACGCTTTGAATCACTTGGCAATGCTCTGCTTCAATTGCTTCTGAATCACCATAAGATTCTCTTCAATTGCTTGCTTCTGCTGGATCTTGCGACGACCCTCCTCATACCGGTACGATTATACCAATCCACGTCGATATAATGAACGTCGTTACAGTGGGACATTTACCCAACACTACCACTCGATTGAGATGTACACAAATACAGTCATAGAACAGTGGAAGTAAAAGAACTAACTGTCAATTTTATTTCATCATCCACATTCGACATACATAGCCCATATAGCAATTTTAAAAGAAACTAAAGTCCACATAATGAAATTCTAGATCTAAATTACATTGTTCATCCACAATTACACAAGTCTCAAATTTCATACTATGGAAAAGAAGGTACAATGTCGGTGACTCCACAACAATCTACTCTCCTCGCTCGGAATCGCTCTCAACGATCTCCTCTAAGGAAGTAGGGTCACCTGCTAAACCTATACGCCGAAGCAAGAGTGAGTCTAAAAGACTCAACAAGTAATCCATACACACATCATGTGCACATTTTACTCTCAATTACGTCAATCAATACATGCAACATGGTTTGAACAATCTTTAAGAAAGCCTATCATGATACTTCTACCAATTTCATAACACATGATACATGGTTTATGTCATTCCACAATAATATATCTACCGCATGCTTTCTATACATTTACTCACATGATAGCTAAATTTATATCTATGTTGCAACATGATAGCAATTGAGACATGGAATTTTACACATAAAGGAAGAGCATTCCTAACATGGATTCTACGTACTTTTCCACATGCATATCACATTTGTAAACATACTAAGCTTGCTGTTTTGACATGAATCTAACTCCATCATATTATATTTCACAATTCTACATGCTATCACATTGGGTTCACATATTCACTTACACACTACGCATTTTCACTTATACACAATCACATTATTCTCACTTAAATGCCGTGACACAGTCCAAACCACCACTAGAAGGACACATATAACACATTCACATAACACATAGACGCCACGTAGGCAACACAATGACGAATCTTGGTACTGCACAGATCGGGAGAAGTACTCTCCACCCTAACCCGTGGTACTTGTCCACCTCCAGGATGTCATCCTAATGCCCATAGGATATCAAACACATTGAACCTTCCCGTGGGGACTTTACCACGGTACGGTTCCACAGCCCTCTATGGAAGCAGTGTCACACACGACACAATTTAAACATTTTCCAATTTAACACACACACAATTTCTCACTAATTAACACATCATTTCCATTTTCACATTCATGCACATGGTTCAGTTTCCCCTATCATAGTACTACTGTTCATAAGACATAAACATTCATGGATTTACACTAATCACGTTAAAACTATTTAACGAATCTAGCATGCTATAATTAATCATTTCATCGTAAAATTCACATAAATATCACTTACTGTTTCCCAATCAACATGAAATTTTAACCACGGGCTGTTCGCAGGTTGGAGATCATACAGACAAATTTTCACATTTTTCAGAGCTATACAGAATTTACAGAAAATAGAATAATCATTTTTATGCTTACCCATAAATCGGTTCATCATTGACTCACAACATTATGGTCATAATTAGCAGTTTACTGCCCTGTGTCTAACAGTCATATCATTATAGAAATTTTCTCGGAATTTAGCAATAATCAAATGATTTTCTGGAAATTTAAAGCAACTCATTCATGCTCCCTATTTCTCAATCCAGAAATTATAACTAATTACATAGACATTGGAAAATTCCCAAATTTTCATGACATGAACTGACACTTATCAACATCATCTAGAAATTTTATGGCACTTAAATTCCACACGAATTATGTAAACAATGATTTTCCATGTTCAAACCTGTTTAACATGCATTTCAGACAATTTCAATAATTAATACAATTAATGAAAATTCACGAAAATTTCACAACATGATCTACTATCTATATTACATAGCTTACAAAAACTACAGTATATCCTCATGCGTGAAAATCCGAAAAATAATCATATAAGGAAGAACAGTTCACTGTTCTTTCCTGAAGAACTAAACGGTAAGGGTCTGGCCGTTCACACAGGTTAACGGCAGTATCGGCTACCGCCAACTTAGGATATTAACGACAGGAGATACTGCCGTTAAGTTCCTGTCTATGCAAAACACAGACTGAACGCCAGAAACTTGGTGAAATTGGGGTTCCAGGACTCGAATAAAATTCCAGAAAAATGCCTAAGACCTACTAGACATATGTATGAACAATGGGGATGGGTTACTTGCCTCAGGAAAAATCAACAAGGGGAATAAAAGGTCGGGGAAGCTCTCCTCGGCCAGTGCCAAGAAGCCTCCAAAACCTCCCAGCTCCGGGCTCTGTGATGAGTCTCGCTGCACACCGGCGTCGGGGAAGCGTTCCCTGATGTCCAAAGAGTCCTCCAGTCGGGGTAGATCACCATAAGACGCCTCCAGTCGTTGGATCAAAGGCCACAAACTTTGGGTTTTCTCACAGCTCTAGGGTTTCTTTGCCAAAGAGATAAAGAGATCTCCTCAAGTCTCAAGAGGCTATTTTTATAAGCTGGGCCTTGGGGGTTTGCGTAGATGGGATGGGAGAGCCGTTGGAGACAGCGCCCCAATTAGAGAGCAAGGCAAAACGTGGGATTTCTGGATCTACTGCGCACATAATTTTAGAGAAATAGACGTCCACATACATGGCCGTCTACAAGTTTTTGGCGTCCATCGATATGGACGTCGACTACACATGAACGTCCATTCATGTTGTCGTCAATTGCCCTTCGGCCAGGTCATGAAATTATGCAGAAAACCATATTTACTCTATGTATATACATGCAATTTATGAAGTATAATGTAACTACTATCTACACAATGCCAATGAACAACATTTACGAACTAAACATACACATACATACATAGGTACACCAAGATAATATGTACATAAATATCTACATGTTTATACATGATACTATACACAAGCATGAATCCACACACGACAAAATAAAAGGGCAAAATTTCGAGGGCCTTACACCCTCTCCCCCTTAAAGAAACTTCATCCTCGAAGTTCGAACAACACTACTCAAACAATTGGGGATACTTCTTCTTCATCGCATCCTCAAGCTCCCAGGTAGCCTCCTCTCGTGAGAAGTTCCTCCACAAAACTTTTACCGACGCAATACTCTTGTTTCGGAGATGCTGAACCTTCCGGTTGCAACACATAGGAGTGATCTAGCTGGATCTCCACTGGCTCGTGACTAATAACATGAGATGGATCTCGAACATATCTCCTGAGCATAGATACGTGAAAAATGGGATGAACACTAGCTAAAGCCAGGGGTAAAGCTAGCTCATAAGCCACGCTACATAAACGCCTGAGAATCTCATATGAGCCAATGAATCTAGGACTTAATTTGCTATGCCTGCCAAACCTAACAACACCTCGAGTAGGTGAAATCTTCAAAAAGACATGCTCACCCACTTCGAACTCCAAATCCTTCCTCCTGTTGTCGGCATAACTCTTCTGCCTATTCTGTGCCGCAACAAGCCTCTTCCTAATCAACTGGACCTTGTCCGAAGTCTCCTGAACTAACTCCAGACCGATCAGCTGCCTATCACCTGTCTCCTCCCAACATAAAGGAGATCTACAGGGCCTACCATACAATGGCTCAAATGGAGCTATACCAATACTCGCATGAAAGCTGTTGTTATATGCGAACTCCACTAGAGGTAAATGGCGCTCCCAATCATCCTTCCAATCCAGCACACACGTTCTCAACATAACCTCGAGCGTCTGGATAGTCCTCTCGGACTGTCCATCTGTCTGGGGATGGAACGTCGAACTAAGCTTCAATTCAGAACCTAACGCATCCTGAAGACCCTTCCACAACCTCGAAGTAAATCTCGGATCTCAATCCGAAATGATCGACTTTGGCACACCATGCAACCTAATAATGCTACTAACATACAACCTAGCCAGACTCTCAACTGACTGCTTCTTCTTCATAGGCACGAAATGCGCAGTCTTCAAGAATCTATCTACGACTACCCAAATCGAGTCATTACCCCGTCTAGATTGAGGCAAACCCGAAACAAAATCCATAGTGACAGCTTCCCACTTCCATACTGGGATCTCCATCTTCTGCATAAGACCAGATGGTCGCTGCCGCTCGGCCTTCACTTGCTGGCATACTAAACACCTAGATACATAATCCGCTACATCCCTCTTCATGCCAGACCACCAAAAGGACCTCTTCAAATCCTGGTACATCTGAGTGTTACCCGGATGAATAGAGAATCTCGACCTATGAGCTTCTGCCAATACATGCTCACAGACATCTACAATGTCAGAAACACATACTCGGTGATGGAATCTAACCACGCCGTCCTCATCGCGAGCAATGCCTTCCTTGCCCACCAACTCATGGAGTCTAGGGTCGGCCTTCTGTTGCTCGATCACCTCATCCAACACCGAAGACCTAATGGACAACTGAGCTACAAAATCCTGACACAAAGATGGCTCTAACTCAGTCATCGCACACACTGCATCCTCCAACATCTTCCAATCCTACTGGAGAGAAGACTTCTTCCTACTAAGGGCATCCGCTACAACATTCGCCTTTCCAGGATGATACTGGAGGTCGAAGTCATAGTCCTGCAAGAACTCAATCCATCTTCTCTGCCTCAGGTTTAATTCCTTTTGGGAGAAAAGATACTTCAAGCTCTTGTGGTCTGTGAACACCTCAAATCTGGCACCATAAAGATAGTGTCTCCAGATCTTTAGTGCATGAACCACTGCCGCAAGCTCAAGATCATGAGTCGGATAGTTTCGCTCATGCTCCTTTAATTGTCGAGAAGCATACGCTACTACCCTTCCTTGCTGCATCAATACACAGCCAAGGCCAATCCGAGAAGCATCCGTATAGATAGAAAAACCCTCTACACTGCTCGGCAGAACTAACACTGGAGCTGATGTGAGCTTAGTCTTCAATAATCGAAAAGTACTCTCACACTCCTCGGACCAGACAAACTTCACTCCCTTCCTGGTCAGCTGAGTCAATGGGGCGGCGATGGATGAAAATCCCTCAATAAATCGCCTATAGTAACCCGCCAAACCAAGAAAACTCCGAATCTCCGAAGGGGTCTTCGGAATCTCCCAATCCATAACAGCCTGGACCTTCGCTGGATCAACTGCTACACCAGCACCGGAGATAACATGCCCAAGGAAATGAACCTCGTGCAACCAAAAATCGCACTTGCTGAATTTAGCATACATCTTGTGTGCACGGAGAACCTCTAATACTACCCTCAAATGCTGACAGTGTGTGGCCTCATCCGGAGAGTAGACCAACACATCATCTATAAACACTACAACAAAGCTATCTAAATAAGGCCTAAACACCCTGTTCATGAGATCCATGAATGCTGCAAGGGCGTTGGTTAGACCAAAAGGAAGAACTAAAAACTCATAATGTCCATAACGAGTCCTAAAGGCCGTCTTGGACACATCCTCACTCCTAATCCTCAACTGATGATAGCCAGACCGCAAATCAATCTTAGAAAAGACTGATGCATTTTGCAGCTGGTCAAACAAATCATCAATCCGAGGTAAGGGATACCTGTTCTTCACAGTCACTTGGTTTAGCTTCCTATAATCAATGCATAACCTAAGTGACCCATCCTTCTTCTTTACAAACAATACAGGTGCGCCCCAAGGAGAAACACTAGAGCGAATGAATCCCTTATCTAGCAATTCCTGCAACTGCCTCCTCAACTCGGCTAACTCCGCAGGTGCCATCCGATATGGAGCCTTCGAGATAGGAGAGGTGCCTGGAAGCAACTCTATGGTGAACTCTACCTCTCTATCTGGTGGCAATCCAGACAAATCTTCGGGAAAGACGTCTGGAAAAACCTGTACTGCATCGATCTCTACAAGAGTAGGTGACTCATCAGCCTCGGGTACTAACACTACGCTGGCAAGAAAAGTGTCACAACCCTTGTTTACCATGCGCTTCGCCTTCATGGCAGAGATGGCTAACTTTCCCACCAAGTTCCTTGGCAATGGATGAGAGAACTCGTCCTCACCAGGAATGCGGAAAACAATCCTCTTCCCACGACAATCTACTAACGCATAGTGCTCCTCTAGCCAATCCAGACCAAGAATAGCATCAAAGTCCTTCATCTTCAGGAAGAAGAAACACCCATCTAGAACCCTATCCTCAATGCACACAGGTAACGACGGAATACACTTCCTAGTTGATACCGTACCCGCAGGTGTGTGTATAGATAAAGGGACTTCTAAATCCTCAAACTCTACGCCTGACTCTATAGCCAACTGCCTAGAAAACCGCTCGGAAATGAATGAGTGAGTGGCACCCGTATCAAACAAAACCCGAGCGTGCACACCTAGAATTAAAACCGTACCTTCGGTGACATGCTCCGCCTGCTCGGCATCCTCTCGTGCTAGAGCAAACACTCGTGCTTGGGCTCGAGGCCTTCCTAGTCTTCCTGTAGCTGGTGGTGCTGCTGCTGCCGCTGCTGGGGCTGGCGCTCCACGCTGGACTCCCTGCTGAAGTCTCGGACAATACTTGATCTTGTGGTCGCTGCTCCCACACTTCAGGCATTTCCCCGCTACCATCCAACACTCCATACCACCGTGTGTCCTCCCGCAATGAGGACACTCCTTTACACTAGGGGAACGCTGGGAAGGTACCTGAGTACTGCTGGCTGCCACTGGGCGCTGCGGTGACTGGTACACTGCCTTCTTCTTATCCTGCCGCTAGAAAGGAGCTGTAGGCCTCTTTTGCGAAGCCTTCTTCTCCTCGAGGTACTGCTCCATCTCACCCTCCTGCCTACAAGCAGCGCTAAGGGCCTCGTCCAGGGTACGATGATCAAACGCCACAAGCCTCATCCTCAGTGATGGCTTAAGGCCCATCAGAAATTTCTTTGCCTTCCTACACTCATCCGCCACTATGTGAGGTGCATACTTAGATAATTCAGCAAACCTGGCCTCGTACTCGAGTACAGTCATGGAGCCCTGAGTCAAAGAACGGAACTCCTGCTCCATCCTATCCTGGATATGCTCGAGGACGAACTTGGCCCAGAAGAGCCTCATGAACTCGTCCCAAACAGCATCAATAGCACCATCCTCGAACCGGGTACGCAGTAAGGAAGCCCACCACACATCGGCTCTCTCCTGCAACACAACCTTCATAAGCACCAAACTAAACAACTTTAACTTAACAGGGTATACAAACATATAAAACTAACACATACCTATAGCATATAGGTGGCTAAAGTAACCTTGTCATCGTCCGCACACCTAACAGCCCGGAAGATCTTCTCGATGTCCATCATCCAGCTCTCAGCTAGCAATGGGTCGCTCTCCCCCTTAAAAGAGGGTGGTGATAATTGCATAATTGTTATGAATAATCGTGCCATTTGATTGACAAATAATTGATAATTTTATAAGTTCTGTTATCATTTCATTACAAGTGCGGAAATTGATAAAATCTCTGTTGTGTTGTGATTGCAGGATTAATGGGTCAAGAAATGAAGTGTCAAATGGGCCAATAAATTTGATTGGATCAAGAGAGAATAATGAGAGATTCTTTATTTTTTTAATATTCCCTCTCTCTCTTTCTTTTCAAAAACACTTTCTCATTTTAAAAATCTCCTCTCCTATTTTCTAAAAATCTCTTTCCTTTAATCTCTCCCCCTTCCTCTCTTTTCTCTAACACTTTATAAACTCTCTCCCTCTCTTTCTCATGCTATCATTCCCCTCACTTTCTCTCTCTCCCTCTCTCCTCCGATCCCCTCCTTCCTCTCTTCTTCTCCTTCCTCTTCTCTTCCTCCTTCTTCTTCTTCCTCTCTTCTTCTTCTTCCTCCCGGCCTCTCTCTTCTTTCCAGCAGAAGCAGCAGCCAGGCCTGCCCCGCGCCAGCAGCCCCGGGCCAGGCCCGCCTCCGCACGCACCAGCCTCGCGCCCACGCGCCCAGCCCCGCGCCCGCGCGCGAGCCCCCGCCTGCGCCTGGCCACGTCCGCCCGCGCCCCGCTTGGCCCGAGCCCGCCCGCACCCCCTGCCGCAGCCGCCTGCCACGCCGCGCCTCTCTCCTCTCTACGTGCATGCATGCACGTAGAGGAGGAGCCGTGCGCCTCTCCTCCTCTCTCGGCTCTCTCTCTCTCTCCTCTATCTCTCTCCGCTCTCTCTCTTCTCTCTCCTCTCTCTCGCCTCTCTCTCTCTCTCTCTCTCTCTCCTCTATCGCTCTCTCTCTTCTCGCCTCTCTCTTCTCTCTTCTCTCTCTTCTCTTCTCTCTCACGCGCTCTCTCTTCTCTCTCTCTTCTCTCTTCTCTCTCCTCTCTCCTCTCTCTCGCCTCTCTCCTCTCTCTCTCTCTCTCCTCTCTCCTCTCGTCTCTCTTATTCTCTCTCTTATTCTCTTTATTTCAATGTATTTCTTAATGGCTTTGGATTAGAATACACTCTTTGTGTTAATCATTTTGTTATTGTTTAATAGATTATAGCTTTAAGTTGTATCTTGTGTTCTCTCCTTCCCTCTCTATCTCTCTCTTTATTTATTTACTTAGCTTAGATTTATTTAACACAACTTAGTTTTAATATCACCATGCTATTTTCTTAACTAAAAACCCAACGTTTTCAACTCTAAAATCTAGTTCTCCGTGGATTCGACTCGGCTCTCACCACTTAACTATTGTCAAAATAATTAGTGTAGGCCGATAATTTTGAGATTGTTAGTCACGTTTGTAACGACGCATTCGTGGGCTATCAATTTTTGGCGCCGTTGCCGGGGAATTAGATTTTTAGTTTTGATAATCTTGGTGTTATTTGTATATATTCATGCTAACATTTTCTTTCTTTTTGTAGGTATCAAATAAAAGTGAAAAAATCCTGAAAATTGCAAAACTGAAGAATCTGCCAGAAAACTGTCGCTGAAAGTTGAATCTGTAGGTAAAAAGTTCTGGTTTGGAAAGAAAAATCCGAAAATTGCACAAAAAAATCAGAAAAAATGGTAAGTGAGGTGAGTTTCTTTCTCTCTCTCACTCTTTCTATTTGTTTTACTTTCCAAAAGAACGAGGGATTGCGTTGGAGGTAAGTACCCTTAAAACCCTCTTGATTGAGTTTCTTTTTTTTAGTTGCCATGTTTAGATAATTCATTAAAAAAAAATCAATCACTTGAATCCAATAAAAGATGTCATGTCAAGATTAGAAACTTTCCATCTTTAGGACATGCATCATTTAGATTTCCATCTTTAGGTAATTTCTTTTTTTTTTTTTAAGTTTCCTTTCTTGTCGAAGATTGTGGGAGGTAAGGTGAGAATCTGAATTTTTTTTTTTTTTTTTTAGAAAGCATGATCATGCATTGCCATGCTTGCATAAAACCCCTTGCTTGATTTTGTGGTGTGCACATCATTTCTAAAATATTTTAAGGGCAGTTTCCTTAACAAGATAAGGTGGGGATTTGATCACCCTTCCTTAGCCCACAAACCACAACTTCCTGCATCTTTTGCATTCCCAAGCCCAATAAAAGAAAGTAGAAAGTTGACCTAGGGTTCGCTTTGAGACTTAGGCCCACTTGGGCCCACTATCAAGTTTGGAGACTGGTGTCTAAGGCTAGAGGTTTATTGGCAAACGCCTAAGTGGACAAGTGGTTACTTAATTAGGTCCCTGTGAGAGCAGGGGGAACCTCCCACTTTCCCACCTCTTACCTGGCCAGTTAACGAGCTTGAGAGTGGATTTGAGTTAGGCCTCAGTTGATTAGTGAGAAATCAATTGTTTATATCTTAGGGGACCATAGGTGTCATAGGATTAATTGTTTGCTAACTTGTGTGAAAATACAAAAAAAAAAAAATCAAATATTTCAAAACAACAAAAAAAATAAAAAATATAAAAAAGAGAGAAAAAAAAAGTCTCATCTTTCCCATTCACCATCATATGTGGGCCAACCCAGCACATTATATAGGCCATGGCCCAAACCAATTTTCATCTCTCATTCAACATGGCCCAGCCTACTTTGAAAATACACAATTCTTGTCAGCCCATTATGAAAGTACATCCCCTGGGGTGGCCCAACTCTCACATTTTACCCAAGATCAGGCCCACCATACTAATTTGTTCCATAATCGGCCATCTTTCACCCAAGCAGAAACACAATATTTTCAATGGCCCTCCATCTCCACTTCTTACTCAAAAGATGAACAATATGTCCCTCCTACAGAATTGAGTTTGCTTTACCAAGACCCACAAGGGGAAATTCAAGGACCATTTCTTGGTGCCGAAATCATATCATGGTTCGATCAAAAATTTTTTGGCATTGATCTGCCGGTGTGCTTAACAAATGCTCCTGAAGGCACACCCTTCCAACCACTTGGAGAATTAATGCCACATTTAACACTTAGAGATCAACCTATTCTGGCCCAAGCCCAAAGTCCACCTATCAACAACTTTCATCCTTGGGCCCAATTTCAGAATAATATTCATGATCAAGGCCATGATGGGGGACAACCTGCAGATCCGCAGTCCATTTATACTTCTCCCCCACCATCAGGCCTATTTGATGATCAATTTGGGCAATCTATACAAAAGATCTATGATGCTCAACAAGTCTTTGAGCAAACATTCACCCACCAACAACAAGAATTGGAAAAATCTTTTACCAAAACTGACCTTCTAATTGATCAATTGATAGAAATCAGAAAGAGGCAAAATATTCAATTACCAACTCAATCAATTGACAATTATGAAACTCAATATCATGATTTTGATCAGCAATTTGACCCACAACTTTCACTTGAAACTTCACAGCCTAATTTGACTATGGACATGTCCACTTGGCAAACTGAGTGTAATTCAGATCAAGAGGAGATGGGTAGTACTACAAATCAATCCATAAATTTTACCCAACTTGAATTTGACTGCCAAGAAGAGCCCAGCCATGATGTCACCTGTGAAGAATACTCTAGGGAGTTAGTTGAACTCAAGTTGGAGGGAGAACAAGAGGAAGTGGACAAGCTAGATGATGATAAAACTTTATTTCTTGCCCTTCCTAGGTCTGATGTGACCTTAACCCAAGGAGGGGATGAAGAAAAGATGAGTTTGGAGATGGAATGGAGTCAAGTCATAAACCATTCTACTTGGATAAGGGAAGAGTTGAAAATTTTGTCTGGCAGTAACTCTAATGGGGACTTTCATGATTTAGGGGATGATGTGGATCTAACACCCATCCTTGACATTGGCAAAGCTAAAGTCAATTTGAGCATTATGCAATTAGCCAACTGGTCAAATCCACTTGGAATTGATGAAAATCTTTGTGTTAAAGAGCCTCCGCATCTAATTCCCAACAATTATGGTCTCCTTGACACTAGACATATGGTGGAATCTCCAAGGATCCATGATACCCAAACCCTTTCTCACCTCAACAATATGAATATGAATCCTAAAATCGAGGTTGAAGAAAAGAATTTGAAAAAAATTAAGGTCCAAATTGAAGTGTTCAATACATTTGAAGACCTTAAGTGTGTAGAGGAATATTTTATAATTGAAGACATGATTCTTCCTCTATCATTTTCTGACTCTCTTAGGCAACAGGTTGGCCCACGTATGTATAGATCCAGTCTTTTCCTCCAATGGTACAAGAGCTGGCACTTAAAGGAGGATAAGATCACATGGTGGCTCATTCTTAATGCAACTCGTTGGTTATGGAGCTTCATGGTGTCTGGCTGAGGACGTTAAACTTAGCGCTTATTGGGAGGCAACCCAATATTTTTAGGATATTTAACTTATTTCTTCGTTTCTATTGTGTTCTAGGTTTTTGAAGGCCCATTATCTTTGATAAAGCTAGTGTGCAACCACCCATCAGGTTGCATCTCTCCTTTCTTAACTTACATTGGCTGTATTCTATTGTCATTACTTTTATGCCATTGAGGACAATGTCATTTAAGTTTGGGGGAGAGACAAATTGTATTTCAAATTTTTGTCCCTAACATTGTGCTTCATGCTTCATATTTCATGTTCTAGCTTGACTCATAGTGTGTACTTGTGAAGGTGGTGAGTTGAAGGGGTGAGTTAACTAGTTATGTTTTTAGCATCTTCTCAAAATACATTTGAAATTTCATCAACATAGAAAAGTATTATTATGAGCTATTCAAATGGATGATGAGAGTTTTACCTAACATTCAGGTTGATTGATTATATTCTACACTCCTATTGACGACCAATCGTGGGGAAAAAGCTACCTGCCTACAAATAAATGTGAAAATGTGTGTAGTAGTGAAAAAAGAAAAAAAAAAGAAACATGGAAAATGCCCCTGATCTTAGTAACCGGGCATGTGGCTCCTAAGGTAAGAGTTGAGGCTCGCGTCAAACAGTGAAGGGAAGTGCAGCACCATGTAAATGAAAAAAAAAAAAGAATTAGGCAGAGTGAAAGCTACCTGTAATTCGAGGATCGAATTTAAGGAGTGTAGAGTTGATACCATCCTTGAGTGACAAGTAAAAAGCCCATGCATCCTCTTATTAATGCTCAAAGATTATACAAAAAGTCATGAAATTTTGTGTGTATCTTGAGGAACTGTCTAATGACATGAACTGACATATTTGCCTTTGACACTCTCGATTGGAACTTGAAATACTTATGACCAAGCATTCTCATTCTTACTTTCTTGTCATGAAGTATGATGTTTTAAACTCTTGTTTGTCCCAATTATTTACTTATGTGCATTGCTAAGGGACTAGCAATGAGTAAGTTGGGGGGTGTGATAATTGCATAATTGTTATGAATAATCGTGCCATTTGATTGACAAATAATTGATAATTTTATAAGTTCTGTTATCATTTCATTACAAGTGCGGAAATTGATAAAATCTCTGTTGTGTTGTGATTGCAGGATTAATGGGTCAAGAAATGAAGTGTCAAATGGGCCAATAAATTTGATTGGATCAAGAGAGAATAATGAGAGATTCTTTATTTTTTTAATATTCCCTCTCTCTCTTTCTTTTCAAAAACACTTTCTCATTTTAAAAATCTCCTCTCCTATTTTCTAAAAATCTCTTTCCTTTAATCTCTCCCCCTTCCTCTCTTTTCTCTAACACTTTATAAACTCTCTCCCTCTCTTTCTCATGCTATCATTCCCCTCACTTTCTCTCTCTCCCTCTCTCCTCCGATCCCCTCCTTCCTCTCTTCTTCTCCTTCCTCTTCTCTTCCTCCTTCTTCTTCTTCCTCTCTTCTTCTTCTTCCTCCCGGCCTCTCTCTTCTTTCCAGCAGAAGCAGCAGCCAGGCCTGCCCCGCGCCAGCAGCCCCGGGCCAGGCCCGCCTCCGCACGCACCAGCCTCGCGCCCACGCGCCCAGCCCCGCGCCCGCGCGCGAGCCCCCGCCTGCGCCTGGCCACGTCCGCCCGCGCCCCGCTTGGCCCGAGCCCGCACGCACCCCCTGCCGCAGCCGCCTGCCACGCCGCGCCTCTCTCCTCTCTACGTGCATGCATGCACGTAGAGGAGGAGCCGTGCGCCTCTCCTCCTCTCTCGGCTCTCTCTCTCTCTCCTCTATCTCTCTCCGCTCTCTCTCTTCTCTCTCCTCTCTCTCTCTCTCCTCTATCGCTCTCTCTCTTCTCGCCTCTCTCTTCTCTCTCTTCTCTTCTCTCTCACGCGCTCTCTCTTCTCTCTCTCTTCTCTCTTCTCTCTCCTCTCTCCTCTCTCTCGCCTCTCTCCTCTCTCTCTTCTCTCTCCTCTCTCCTCTCGTCTCTCTTATTCTCTCTCTTATTCTCTTTATTTCAATGTATTTCTTAATGGCTTTGGATTAGAATACACTCTTTGTGTTAATCATTTTGTTATTGTTTAATAGATTATAGCTTTAAGTTGTATCTTGTGTTCTCTCCTTCCCTCTCTATCTCTCTCTTTATTTATTTACTTAGCTTAGATTTATTTAACACAACTTAGTTTTAATATCACCATGCTATTTTCTTAACTAAAAACCCAACGTTTTCAACTCTAAAATCTAGTTCTCCGTGGATTCGACTCGGCTCTCACCACTTAACTATTGTCAAAATAATTAGTGTAGGCCGATAATTTTGAGATTGTTAGTCACGTTTGTAACGACGCATTCGTGGGCTATCAGGTGGCAACATCCTTTTGAACCTTTCCATGATGGAGGGTCCACCATGGTCCTGAGCCTAGGGAACTGGAACCTGAGCCTGCTACAACAAACAACAAGCGACGCATATTCAACATAACATCATGCAATTAAATAAAACATACTACTCTTTATCTTATTATTCTAACCTGAGCCTCCAACTAAGCCTGGAGTGCAGCCTGGGTGTGGACCTGCGTTTGCATGGCCTGCACTAGACCCTGCATGAACACTCCATAATCCACTGGCGGTGGAGGAGGAAGCACAGGACCCTGGGGTGCTGGGGCCTGCTGCTCACCCTGGTCCTCACGCCTAGGCTCATCTCTCCTCTGCTCGCCATCACGAGTAGGTACACCACCACGTCTACCGCGTGAAGCCATATGTTGCAATTAATTTAATCACTATTAGAAACTACGTTATTTAGTTCCTAACGACTTTCTTATCTATCTTTCATTGATTATTAATCATTTCTACACATGTAGACAATTCTATAGAGACTTAACATGTAATGAAGATGATGACTTATATATATTTATGTACAATCTCAACCACGGCGCTCTGATACCAATCTCTACGACGACCCTCCTTATACCGGTACGATTATACCAATCCATGTCGATATAATGAACGTCGTTACAGTGGGACATTTACCCAACACTACCACTCGATTGAGATGTACACAAATACAGTCATAGAACAGCGGAAGTAAAAGAACTAACTGTCAATTTTATTTCATCATCCACATTCGACATACATAGCCCATATAGCAATTTTAAAAGAAACTAAAGTCCACAAAATGAAATTCTAGATCCAAATTACATTGTTCATCCATAATTACACAAGTCTCAAATTTCATACTATGGAAAAGAAGGTACAATGTCGGTGACTCCACAACAATCTACTCTCCTCGCTTGGAATTGCTCTCAACGATCTCCTCCAAGGAAGTAGGGTCACCTGCTAAACCTGTACGCCGAAGCAAGAGTGAGTCTAAAAGACTCAACAAGTAATCCATACACATTATACATACACACATCATGCGCACATTTTACTCTCAATTACGTCAATCAATACATGCAACATGGTTTGAACAATCTTTAAGAAAGTCTATCATGATACTTCTACCAATTTCATAACACATGATACATGGTTTATGTCATTCCACAATAATATACCTACCGCATGCTTTCTATACATTTACTCACATGATAGCTAAATTTATATCTATGTTGCAACATGATAGCAATTGAGACATGGAATTTTACACATAAAGGAAGAGCGTTCCTAACATGGATTCTACGTACTTTTCCACATGCATATCACATTTGTAAACATACTAAGCTTGCTGTTTTGACATGAATCTAACTCCATCATATCATATTTCACAATTCTACATGCTATCACATTGGGTTCACATATTCACTTACACACTACACATTTTCACTTATACACAATCACATTATTCTCACTTAAATGCCATGACACATAGTACAAACCACCACTAGAAGAACACATATAACACATTCACATAACACATAGACGCCACCTAGGCAACACAGTGACGAATCTTGGTACTGCTCAAACCGGGAGAAGTACTCTCCACCCTAACCAGTGGTACTTGTCAACCTCCAGGATTTCATCCTAATGCCCATAGGATATCAAACACATTGAACCTTCCTGTGGGGACTTTACCACGGTACGGTTCCACAGCCCTCTATGGAAGCATTGTCACACACGACACAATTTACACACTTTCCAATCTAACACACACACAATTTCTCACTAATTAACACATCATTTCCATTTTCACATTCATGTACATGGTTCAGTTTCCCCTATCATAGTACTACTGTTCATAAGACTTAAACATTCAGGGATTTACACTAATCACGTTAAAACTATTTAACGAATCTAGCATGCTTTAATTAATCATTTCTTCGTGAAATTCACATAAATATGACTTACTATTTCCCAATCAACATGAAATTTTAACCACGGGCTGTTCGTAGGTTGGAGATCATACATACAAATTTTCAAAGTTTTCTTAGCTATACAGAATTTACAGAAAATAGAATAATCATTTTCATGCTTACCCATAAATTGGTTCATCATTGACTCACAACATTATGGTCATAATTAGTAGTTTACTGCCCTGTGTCTAACAGTCATATCATTATAGAATTTTTCTCGGAATTTAGCATACATCACATGATTTATTAGAAATTTAAAGCAACTCATTCATGCTCCCTATTTCTCAATCCAGAAATTATAACTAATTACATAGACATTGAAAAATTCCCAAATTTTCATGACATGAACTGACACTTATGCACATCATCTAGAAATTTTATGGCACTTAAATTCCACACGGATTATGTAAACAGTGATTTGCCATGTTCAAACCTGTTTAACATGCATTTCAGACAATTTCAATAATTAATACCATTAACAAAAATTCACGAAAATTTCACAACATGATCTACTATCTATATTACATAGCTTACAGAAATTACAGTATATCCTCATGTGTGAAAATCCGAAAAATAATCATATAAGGAAGAACAGTTCACTATTCTTTCTTGAAGAACTAAACGGCAAGGGTCTGTCCGTTCACAGAGGTTAACGGCAGTATCGGCTGCTGCCAACTTAGGATATTAACAGTAGGAGATCCTGCCATTAAGTTCCTGTCTGTGCAAAACACAGACTGAACGCCAGAAACTTGGTGAAATTGGGGTTCCAGGACTCGAATAAAATTCCAGAAAAATGCCTAAGACCTACTAGACATATGTATGAACAATGGGGATGGGTTACTTGCCTCAGGAAAAATCAACAAGGGGAATAAAAGGTCGGGGAAGCTCTCCTCGGCCAGTGCCAAGAAGCCTCCAAAACCTCCCAGCTCCGGGCTCTGTGATGAGTCTTTCTGCACACCGGAGTCAGGGAAGCGTTCCCTGATGTCCAAAGAGTCCTCAAGTCGGGGTAGATCGCTGGAAGACGCCTCCAGTCGTCGGATCAAAGGCCACAAACTTTGGGTTTTCTCACAGCTCTAGGGTTTCTTTGCCAAAGAGACAGAGATCTCCTCAAGTCTCAAGAGGCTATTTTTATAAGCTGGGCCTTGGGGGTTTGCGTAGATGGGATGGGAGAGCCGTTGGAGACAGCTCCCCAATCAGAGAGCAAGGCAAAATGCGAGATTTCTGGATCTGTTGTGCACATAATTTTAGAGAAATAGACATCCACATACATGGCCGTCTACAAGTTTTTGGCGTCCATCGATATGGACGTCGACTACACATGAACGTCCATTCATGTTGTCGTCAATTGCCCTTCGGCCAGGTCATGAAATTATGCAAAAAACCATATTTACTCTATGTATATACATGCAATTTATGAAGTATAATGTAACTACTATCTACACAATGCCAATGAATAACATTTACGAACTAAACATACACATACATACATAGGTACACCAAGATAATATGTACATAAATATCTACATGTTTATACATGATACTATACACAAGCATGAATCCACACACGACAAAATAAAATGACAAAATTTCGAGGGCCTTATAGATCTGCTCCCTTGAGAAGTGCTTCAACTTCTTCTTCAGAACACTCCTTCACTCCCTCGTGCTCTTCAGGAAAGGAAAATGGATCACCACAGCAACGAGATGAGCAGGAGTGGGAGATTCCCCTTTTTACCACCAAAACTTTCCTGGAATTCTCTAGAGGTCTCCTGATCCTTTGGGGGCCAAAATTGGGGGTATACATAGTCCCACAAGTCCAATTGTACCCTTGGAGTGCGTGGGCACATGATCCAAGGCAACTTCTATTGAACCCCAAGTGGCCACGTGTCCAGAAGAAACAAACATTGAGACTTCAGCCAGAGTGTGTCGACACCACCACTGAGTGTGTCGACACCCTGTCCCAGGCGGCAATATGATCTCCTTGAAGCTGGGTCTAGTGTTGACACCACCATTGAGTGTGTCGACACTACTTGACCTTGTCTTCAGAAATTGTTCTCGGACAGTAAGCCAGTGTTGACACCACCAATGGATGTGTCGACACAACCATGACAAAAACTGTATACCCCTCAAAAATTAACACAGAAGTCACTAGCACAGGGCATTATCATCAAAGTATGAAGTGTAAACTATTTAAAACATGTTGTTTGGGCATTATAATTATACAAATGATGTATGTAACATGGTCAGCCCATCAAGTACAAAATCACACAAGTCATCATCAAAACTAGGGAGAGAGGGATATTAAAACCACACTCAACCTAACAATCTCCCCCTTTTTGATGATGGCAACATTGAATCAACATGAAAATTTGATTTTATTAAAATGTGATTTTAAGCCATTCTTTCACAAAATCCCAAGCACACATAATGTATGACAATGAAATTCAACATCTTCATTTACTTCATCAGTTGTCATTGAAAGAGAGTTTCTATACAATATGACAGTTGTCACAACCAAAGCAAAATGTTACTAACAAGTATCCCTTTTCAAAATGAACCATACAAAATATGACAATCACATCTAAAAATTTTTGCTAACAAGCATCCCTTTCACAAACAAACCCTTCTCCCCCTTTGACATCATCAAAATAAGAAAATCCATCAAGAGGATGGAGGTGGAGGAGGGAGAGGCAATAAAATATACTCTATAGACTGCATTCTGGTGTCCAAAGTAGATAAATTTGTCCTCAACTGAGTTTGCATGGTGGACAAACGAGTATGCAACAGTTCTTCCATTCGTTGATGATTATCATGAATGTGCTCTTGAAGAGCACTAAGATTAGTTGGAACTTGAGATGAAGCTGAAGATGAGCTTGGCACATTGCTTGATGATTGAATATTCCGAAGCTCAGCCTTGAGTTCTATCATCTCCTCATCAATGTGAGCTAAGAATGTCTTCATTCTATCCATATCATCAACTAGGTGAGAAAACGACAGTCGAGTCTTAGACACAAGTGAGACAGTCTCTTGACTGTTGAAAAGGTCTCGCTGTGTGTTAGCTAAGATTCCTTGGAGAACTGATTCAAGCTGGTCTTGAAGATCTTTCAGTTGAACACAAGCATCTCCCAAGGTACCAGTAAGTCTGTTGAATCTATGAGTTGCATGTTCTGCCAGCTCTTTCTGTCTAATGAACTGACCATTAACTGTACTTTCCAACCTTTGAATTCGAAGCTCAAATCTGTCAGCTAGTTGTTGGATAGAAGAATTGAAAGTGGCAAACTTGTCTTCAAGAAAGGTATACAACTCTGGTGGAACAGAAGGTCCACCAGTAGAAGTAGATGCTGAACCAGGGAATTGGGGAAAGAAGGATTGAGGGTCCACATCATGATGTAGAGGTGAGGAACCATGTAATATGAGTGAATTGTGTGTATCTTGTGGAATTTGAACCTCAAACTCAGATGGGGGCTGAACCTCTTGAGTAGGCTGTGGTGACTGAACAACAGGAGGATGTGCCTCTTCTTCAGGTGCAGCAGGTGGCTCAACAGTTGGCCCTCGACAAACTTGAGCACCCTCAATCCGAAATCCCATAAACTTTTGCAAATGTTTCAAACAATAAATATTGTTTTGTGGAATGGATTGAAGCTTTTCATTTGCAAGAGAAACACCAAAATGCTGGAAGACAACAGTTAGATGGGCAGCATATGGCAGTGATCTATGAAGATCCTTCCTGGTTGTTTCAGACAAAATTTGATACATGATCACATTCAAATTGATCATGATATTCTTCGTCATGCAATACATGACAAACCTCTGAATATCTGTGAGCCTGTCCCTTCCACCACCTTGTAGTGTGATAATTGTAGTGAGAATGTGATGAATTAACCGAAGGACAACTGGAAATGTGTTTGTATTGAACTTAGTAACATAGGTTTGCCTGGAGTCTATTTGATGATGAGGCAGACCAGTTAACATGGTGTATTCTTCATGCAAATCAAATTCAAAGTTATGGTAATCTTCCCCTTCATCAGAAATCTTGAAAAGTCTAGAAGCTAGCTCAGTTGATAAGAGAATAGAAACCCCTTTCACTTCAGATTGAAAACCTTCTGGTACAACAGACAAATTCATATAGAATTCTTGCACCAGTCTAGGGTAGAAAGTACGAAATTCAGAAATAAAGGGCAGCCAGCCTTGAAACTTGAAAAAGTTGATGAAATCAGGAAATGCACTGGCAAAGTTCTCATCTTGCAAATCAACAGCTCTTGGCTTGAGAATGGGTTTCCCTTCAGTGACTATCTTGGAAGGTGTAGCCTCAGAAGGATGGGAAGACCTAGATGAGGCGGAGGAGGATTCATCTGAAGTGTCTGAAGAACTGGAGAGAAGCTTCCTCCGGGGATGACGAGGCACTTTGGGGGATTTGCCACGACCAGAGGATGACAACCTACCTCGCTTGGAGGGAGTTGCAGAGGGTGAAGGCACATCCTGTTGTTGTGTCGGATCATGGCGACGCTTGCTTCTACGTTCAGTTGGGGGCTCTTCATTCACAACCCCACGAGCAGTAGCCCTAGACCTTGCGCCCCTTTTTGGTGTCTGCTTGGGAGGCATCACAACAAGCAGAGAAGATAGGAAGATGATGGGGAGGAGGAGGAGATGGCGGGAACAAGAGAGAAATCTCCTGTTTCCTTGGAGATGAAAAGAGGCGGCGGGTCGACCTGCAAATGATGGTATAGAAAAAGGCTCCACGCAAGAGATGAAGAGTAAGATGAGCCGCCGGTGCTTTTTACCTTAAACAGTGTCTGATGAAGAAATCCGCCTGGAGAAGCAGTGGTGTCGACACAAGAGGGGACTGTGTCGACCTGACCAGTGATGGTGTCGACACAGGAAAAGGACTGTGTCGACCTGACTTGGATAAAAAAACTGAGATGGAGTCTTTATCATGATGAAAGAAGTATGGAATCAACTTGTCAAGGCTTTTTAATATGTTAAAGAATTCATTTGTCAATTCTGAACAAAAGCCCATTATTAATTCAAGGGTTAAATAGCACCTTACAAGATATGTTCATTGATTATAATGAAACACTGAAATGACAGTTTGAGTGATATAGGACATTCAATACAAGCAATAGCAATTCTTCATATTCTTCTAATCCAAGGTAATGAAAATTTTCTTTTAGAATGAAGTCAATTGTGATGAAATTAAACAGTCTTAAGCAATCTGATTTAGGGCAAGGTTGTTTGTTTTGATGGAATCTCCTTGGACATTTTTTTTTAAATAATCAATCTTTAAAATGTAGTAAATCTTGTTCACACAGGAACTAATGCTTTTTACACACCATAGTCCCTAATTACTAAAGATTTGCTCATTATCTAGTTTCAAAGGGGCAAATGATAACCTTTTGACATGAAAATATATGTTTATAAGACGCCAATATTTCCAGTTACTCAGTTATCATCAATATTGTAAGGATTTTTGTTTTTATTCTGTTTGACCCCTTGGAACAGAGATAGCAAAACACCTCATGACATACATGGCACTTCATTCTGTGTGAAGGTTTGTAGTTTCTCAGCATTAGTGCCATTGCTCTGTAGAAAGAAAAATTGAAGGAGAATATTATAAAACTGAATACAACCTTTTCCCTCATCAGTTGTAAAAGAGATGTCTAAATTCAATGCACATGTGAGCATCATGTCTTGAAGAAAATTATATTACTTTAGGAAGTCAGAATATAATTGAAGATTGACTGTAAAGATGTAGTAGATCAGTCAAAGAGTCATTCTATGGTTTCTTTTGAGAAAATTAATGAACATCTCATGAATAGGAATTTTGTCAACACAATGAATTAATGGTGAGTTTATGTAAGAAAAGAATTATGAATTCTATAGCTCCCCCTGATTTGTTGATTCTAGAAGTCTTCCATTAAGATAAAGAGAATCAAATGATTTGAATGAAAACAGGAATGTTTTTACTGAAGAATAGGGACTCCCCCTCAACAATTGCATACAAGACTCTTGATACTTGGCGGAGACATATACTCACGCATAGTGAAAGTGTCCAGACAAGCCTAACTTATCTTTCTTCAAATCACTATTTGATATACCAAGAATACCAATGCAATGTGAGAGTGAGGAACTGAGTTGCAAAAATGGAAAGTGTTTTATTGCAAAGAAAAATAGATAGAAGAATGTATAGTGAAAGGAATATTTACATCATGAAGCAATCACTCCCCCTCAGAATGTGCCCGAACAAACACATACACAACACCCAACCCAATGATAGAGAGGTCAAGAAGAATGTGGACATTTGCATAACCCAAGCTCTCTCCTTAAAGATGAAAATCTATTTTCTGGAAGAGGCTTGGTGAAAATATCAGCAATTTGATTTTCAGTTTCAATGAAATGAAGTTCAAGAGATTTCTTAGCAACCTCATCCCTTAAGAAATGATGCCTTATATCAATGTGTTTTGTGTGTGAATGCTGAATTGGGTTTTTAAACAAATTAATAGCACTAGTGTTGTCACATAAAATGAGAATGCATCCTAACTTATGATTATAGTCTAGGAGCTGGTGTTTCACCCAAAGAATTTGGGTGCCACAACAACCAGCCGTAACATACTCAGCCTCTGCAGTGGATAGAGCAACTGAGTGTTGCTTTTTGGAAGCCCAAGAAATCAAGCAGCCACCTAGATATAAGCACAAGCCACTAGTACTTTTTCTATCAAGCTTACAACCCACATAATCAGCATCACAATAAACAATCAAATTGAATTTACAACCAGCAGGATACCAAATGCCAAGTTCACATGTTCCAACAAGATATTTAAAAATTCTTTTGACAGCTAACATGTGACTTTCTTTAGGATTAGCTTGAAACCTTGCACACAAGCACACACTAAATTGAATATCAGGTCTAGAAGTAGTGCGATAAAGTAGAGAACCAATCATACCTCTGTATGTCTTTGGGTCTACTGACTTACCAAGTGTGTCTTCTTCTAGTTTTACATTTATTGCAATTGGTGTGCTTGAGTGCTTGAGGTTCTGAAAGTCAAACCTTTTTAGAAGTTCTTTGACATACTTTGTTTGACTTATAAAGATCCCTTCACTGGTTTGGTTAACCTGCAATCCCAAAAAGAATTGTAAATTACCCATTAAGCTCATTTCAAATTCAGTTTTCATTTGGTTAGCAAATTCAGTGCACAAATCTTTATTTGTGAATCCAAAAATTATGTCATCAACATAAATTTGGACAACAATTATTTGTTCACTTACTGTTTTTGTAAATAAGGTTTGATTTGATCAACATTACCTCGAGTGTATCCCTTATCCAATAAAAATGAACTCAAACGGTCATACCAAGCTCTTCGAGCTTGCTTGAGACCATAAAGAGCCTTATGAAGTTTGAAAACATGATCAGGAAATTTTTCATTTTCAAAACCTGGAGGTTGTTCTACAAAAACATTTTCTTTGATGTAACCATTTAAAAAGGCACTTTTGACATCCATTTGGTAAACTTTAAATTTCAGAGATGATGCAAAAGCAAGGAATATCCTCACATCTTCTAGCCTAGCTACAGGGGCATATGACTCTTCAAAATCAATACCAAACTCTTGATTGTACCCCTTGGCAACTAGTCTAGCTTTATTCCTAACAACCTATCCATTTTCATTCAATTTATTTCTAAATACCCATCTAGTGCCAATAACAGATTGGTCACTAGGTCTAGGTACTAATTCCCACACTTGATTTCTGTCGAATTGATGAAGTTCATCATGTATTGCATTGATCCAATCTTCACTCATTAGATCTTCATCAATTGACTTGGGTTCAATTTGTGAAATTAGTGCTAGTGGGTCTTCATTTATTGCATTAAAAAAAAGATGATCTAGTTCTAACTCTATCATGCACATTACCAACTACATTCTTAACTGGATGATCTCTCAAGAATCTATTTACAGGAAGTACCTCTTGAGATGCATTCAAGTCTGGAATAATATTACCTGATCCACTTGTGGTAGGTGAGTGGTTGTCCAGAGTTTCAACTGAGTCGTTGCTTTCCTCAACAGTTGGTGAAGATTCAACAATGAAATCATCTTCTTCCTTATTCTGAGGAACCCTGCAAGATGTAGAATCATCAGTTGAGAATGAGTTTACATCAAAGACTACATGTGGAGATTCTTCCACAGTTTTATTTTTGAGAATGTACACTCTCAAAGCTCTAGAGATTTCTGAATAGCTAAGAAAAATGGCTTCATAACTTTTGACATCAAATTTATCAAGATTTTCTTTATTGTTATTATGTACAAAGCATTTGCAACCAAAGACTTTAAAGTAAGACATAGTTGGTTTTTTGTTTTTCAACAGTTCATAGGGGGTTTTTCTGATTTTTGGTCTGACCAATGCTCTATTTAGAATGTGATCTGCTGTGTTTACAGCTTCAGCCCAGAAGGATTTGGGCAGTTTGCTTTCCAAAAGCATGGATCTAGCCATTTCCACAAGTGTTCTATTCTTCCTTTCCACAACTCTATTTTGTTCTGGAGTTCTTGATGAAGAAAATTTATGGAAAATCTTTAGTTCAGCACACAAATCAGAAAAAGTTTTATTTTCAAATTCACCCCCATGATTAGTTAAAATGTATTTGATTTTATGTGAAAAACCTGTTAAGGCATGGTTGCAGAAGTTTCTAAATTCTAGACAAGCATCACTCTTGTGGGATAAAAAAATAACCCATGTATATCTAGTAAAATCATCAATGATGACAAAACCATATCTTTTGCCACTAAGACTAAGAATCCTTGTTGGTCCAAAAAAGTCCATATGAAGCAATTCTAGTGGCTTAGATGTGAGTACATCATTGAAGGTTTTAAAAGATTTTCTGGTTTGTTTTCCTTGAGTACATATCCCACAAAGTTGATTCTTAATGTTTGAAAAAGATTCAGGAAGTCCTTTAACCAAATTTAGCCTTAAAAGTTTGTTTATTGTTTTGAAACTTGCATGACCAAGTCTTTTATGCCATGTCCATGCAACTTCATCTTTATTTGCAACTAAACAGATGTTTTCAGCAAAGTTTTTATCAAGATTGATCATGTAGACATTGTTCTCTCTTTTACCAAAAAATTTAATTTTGTCATTTGAAGAATCAATTATTCTGCAAAAATCTGATTCAAACACAACCTTGTGACCTTTGTCATAAAGTTGGCTAATGCTCAACAAATTATAGTTCAAACCATCAACTAACAAGACATTTTTAATTGAGTTTGAGGAGGATTTACCAACCTTTCCAGATCCAATGATTTTCCCTTTATTCTTACCTCCAAATGTGACAGATCATCTCTCTTTTTCAATCAGAAATGAGAACTTTGTTCTGTCTCCTGTCATGTGTCAAGAACACCCACTATCAAGAAACCATATATTGGACTTGGGTGCACGACCTTCCTGCAAAAATCAAATCAGAGAAGAGAAGATTTTGGTACCCAAACATTGTTGGAACCATCAGTGTGTTTGAGCAGAGACAATAGATCTTTTATAATCCATATTTGAGTTGTTTTTGGCATTTTCTTTGTTTCAGAAGTGATTTCTCTTTTTGCCAAGTCAACATTTCTTTTTAGAACGAAAACACCAGTGTTCTTTCTTTCATGAGCATGGAGATTATGCAATTTGGTATGATTATTCATGTATGAAAATTCAAACCAAGGATTTTGTTGGTATCTTGGAAAGTTTCGATAAAAGAATTGTGAATGGTACCAATAAGGATTATGATACCATTGATTCCAAGATTTGATCAAATCAGATTGATGTGTTATCATGAATCTCCAAGAATTATCATGAAAGTTTCCTTTTGTGTTTTGATTATTTTTCAAATTTTTGTTTGATTTTTTGTTTAACTGATTGTTGATTTTCAGAGTTGGACAGGTCGACCTGTGTTGGACTGGTGTCGACCTATCAGTGGTGTGTGTCGATCTATTTTGTTTCTTTTGTTTAGAAACATTCTTTTTATTATGATTCTTGGACATTTCAGATGTGTTATTTGACACTTGTTTATTATTAATTTCTGGACTAGCACCTTTAACACATTTTATCAAGGGAGTTTTTGAAGAATTTTCTTTCTTTTCACCAGATTTATTCTTCAAAGATTTTTGTGTGGTGAATCCTAGTCCATGTTTCTCAGATCTCATTTTTGATCCTAGCAAAGCATCAAGATTTTCTTTTCCTTTTGTGAAGGTTTCAATTACTTGTTCCTTTTCTTCCAACAAACCCTTAAGTTGCTGGATTTCATCAATATCTTGTTGCTTTTCCCTTTGTTGCAATTCAATTTTTTCAGAAAGTTTCTCAAAGTCATTATTTGCCTTTTGAGATGCAATTTCCAGTTCATCAATTTCGTTCAAAAGTTCTTCCTTTTCTTCATTGAATTCATATACTTCATTTTCAAGTTTAGAAATTCTTCTATTCAATGAAGTATCATGCATGGCATTTTCAAATTTCTTTTTCAAATGTTTGTTTTCCTTTCTTATTTCAGAAAACTTTTCAACCAACTCAGCATATGCATCTTGCCAATCTTCAATAGTGTAACGTTCAAAGGAAGTACCTACCTTTCCATCGCTACTGTTGGCCATAAAACATAGCTCCTCAGTCCCTGAACTTGAGGACTTCTCTTCATCATCCTCACTTTGGTCATCATCTGACCAAGTTGCTACCATGGCTTTAGGCTTCTTCATTTTGTGGTTCTTTTTGTAGTGGCCCTTTTTATTCTCAGGACACTCTCCTTTCATATGTCCTGCCTTGTTGCACCTGTAGCAAATAATAATCTCATCAGTTTTTTGATTTCTACTGGAATTAGCATTTGAAGTAGAAGAGATATTCCTTTTGCCAGAAGAAAATTTCTTCTTTCCAGTAAATTTCCCTTTTCTTGACTTTAAAAATTTTCTGAATTGCCTAGTCATGAGGGCAAGTTCATCCTCATTGGACTCAGACCCTTCAGAACTTGATTTCGCTTGACTTTTCTCTTTGTTACTTGATGAGGCTTTAAGTGCTACTGGTTTGGCTTTAAGCATATGTTCTTCATTTCTTTTCAAATTTATTTCATATGTCATTAAAGATCCTATGAGTTCATCCAAAGAGATTTTGGACAAATCCTTAGAATCTTCAATCACAGTGGCCTTAGTATGCCAGATGGATGATAGAGAGCGCAAAATCATTCTTACCAAATCAGCATCAGTGTACTCTTTACCTAGTGCCTTCAGTCCATTGACGATTGTCATAAACCTAGCAAACATTTCAGAAATTGATTCATCAGATTTCATCATAAACAATTCATATTCAGAAACAAGTATGTTTGCTTTGGTTTCCCTAACTTGAGATGTTCCTTCATACATTAATTCAAGTTTATCCCACATTTCCTTAGCTGATTTACACATGGATATCCTTGAATATTCTTTAGGGTGGACTGTACACTGAAGCATGTTCATGGCACTATAGTTAAGAGTGGCCCTCCTAATCTGTTCTCTAGTCCAATTCTCTTCATCTCCTTGATTTTCATAAGGACCCACTTCAACTACCTTCCATATTTCATAATTTTGAGCCCTAAGAAAAACTTGCATGCGATTTTTCCAATAAGAGTAATCAGACCCATTGAAAAATGGTGGCCTATTAATGGAATGACCTTCAGCAACAAAACCTCGAGAATCCATTAAGTGGAAGCAAAACAGTAACAAAACAATCAACCAATTCAAGCAAGTGTCACACAAAGATCAGATAAAAACACTCAAATCAGATCAGAACAATTGTGAACCCGCTCTGATACCAATTGTATGATCGTGATTAGGTGAAACAGATCTAGAAGTGGGGGGGGGGGGGGGGAATAGATCTGTGCCAATTCTTGCAGAAGCTTAAGAAAATTAAAACTACTTTGACTCCGAGATCTAATCACAATAATGATTTTCAGATCTGAAGTGTGAGTGTGTAAGATGAGGTGTGAGACAATTAGGCAATTAGTGTGAGACCGCAATCCTATGCAATCATCTAGTGCAGATCAACAATTCAAACCATGGCACATAGGATTTTTTAGGTGGTTCGGAAATCACACCTGTGATCCCTACGTCCACCCCTCACATAGTGAGGACACACTACTCAAAATTTGAGTACAACTCACACTGGAGCATGACGACTCCAAAACACTTGAGTTCAACAACTCACACACAAATTCTAGAGCACACCCGCTCTAGAAACTGAGCACACTTGCTCAACCACACACTGAGTAGACAACTCACAAAAATCGAGCTCAATAGCTCACAAAACACATGCTATATCAAGACCAATATAAATCAGATCCTTTAGCAATGATCTGATCCAAGACAACTTCATTCACATAAACTTGTGCAACACTTCATGCGCAAATCTCATGGATGAATTGGAAGAACAACTTCAGAAATGTAAGAAATAGATACAATATTTGTGTTCTTCGATGAAGATTTCTTGCAGAAGGTTGAATTGAAGAGATCTGATGATGCTTTGAATCACTTGGCGATGCTCTGCTTCAATTGCTTCTGAATCACCATAAGATTCTCTTCAATTGCTTGCTTCTGCTGGATCTGCTCCCTTGAGAAGTGCTTCAACTTCTTCTTCAGAACACTCCTTCACTCCCTCGTGCTCTCCAGGAAAGGAAAATAGATCACCACAGCAACGAGATGAGCAGGAGCGGGAGATTCCCCTTTTTTCTGCCAAAACTTTCTTGGAATTCTATGGAGGTCTCCTAATCCTTTGGGGGCCAAAATTGGGGGTATATATAGTCCCACAAGTCCACTTGTACCCTTGGAGTGCGTGGGCACATGATCCAAGACAACTTCTATTGAACCCCAAGTGGCCACGTGTCCAGAAGAAACAAACATTGAGACTTCAGCCGGAGTGTGTCGACACCACCACTGAGTGTGTCGACACCCTGTCCCAGGCGACAATATGATCTCCTGGAAGCTGGGTCTAGTGTCGACACCACCATTGAGTGTGTCGACACTACTTGACCCTGTCTTCAGAAATGGCTTCTGGGACAGTAAGCCAGTGTCGACACCACCAATGGATGTGTCGACACAACCATGACAAAAACTGTATACCCCTAAAAAATTAACACATAAGTCACTAGCACAGGGCATTATCATTAAAGTATGAAGTGTAAACTATTTAGAACATGTTGTTTGGGCATTATAATTATACAAATGATGTATGTAACATGTTCAACCCATCAAGTACAAAATCACACAAGTCATCATCAAAACTAGGGAGAGAGGGATATTAAAACCACACTCAACCCAACTGGGTCAGCCAATCAGATCAAGGAACCTGAAGAAGAGTGGATTTCCCCTCATTGGAAATGTATGGACCAAGACTTCAGCAGTAGAGAGTGAAGCTATCATTGGAGAAAGCTCCTGAAGTCCCTCAAATTCAAGAAGAAGAGGCAGCTGTTAGAGAAGAGGAGCCTCCTGTTCCTGAAAGGAGGATTGAGGACATTGCACCTGAACACATTGAGCCCATTGGGCAATCTACTGAAGAAATTATCCCTCCTACAGTCCCTGCACCTGCCATTGTTGAAGAAGTAGTTGCTGAAGGTGCTACTCATTTTGAGGGGGAGCATGAAGATATTCACATAGAAGAAACCCCCAATGTTCCTGAAGTAGAAACTGCACTGAAGGAGAGCCATGAAGACACAGTTGTAGAAGTTGTGGCACCAGGCCACACTGAAGATGTTCAGATGGTAGATGCTCCAGCTCAGGGGGAGCCAGAAGTCCAAAAGGAGCAAGAGATTCAAGGGAAGCCCACTGCCAGTGCCCCTGCAGACCAGTTCCAAGAAGGACTGGTTGAGGATACTTCAGATGATGATAATGTGGAGCTAGCTGTTGGCTCAGGAGGTAAAGGTAAAGGTGTTGCTACTAAAGTTCCCCTGCTCACCAGGAAACCACACCACAGATCCAGGAAGAAGAAGATTCATGTGCACATAAAGCCAGTCATTGCTAGACTGAATGCTCATGGGGAAATCCTGTGCTCTTTACAATCAGATATATCATCTATTTTCATTAGTCAGAGCACTGGAGCCAAGGAGATTGGAGCAGTTAAATTTGAGCTCTAGGAGATGAGAAGTGAGCTAGGTAGCCTAAAGAAGCTAGTAACTGATTTATCAGATTTTGTGAGGGTGCAATTGACAGCTCCTGCCCCTCCTGCTCCCACTAAGTCTATGCCAGAAGTCAGCAAAGGGCCACCAGGGCCTTCTAAACCAGTTGAGCAAACTGCTAGGCCATCAGGGCCATCTGTAGAGGAAGTTGGGCCATCAGGGCCATTAGTTGCAGAATCCGGGCCACTAGGGCCATCCTGGGAAGAGTCAGGGCCATCAGGGCTATTTGCAGTTGAAGATATTAGTGCTGGGCCATCAGGGCCATCTGTGTAAATAGAGTCAGTGGCAGGGCCAACCGGGCCTCAAGTATCTGTAGAGGAAGCTGTTGTGCCTCCAGGGCCTTCTGAATCTCCCAATCTTCAGACTCTAGCCCCTTCCTCTCCACATACATCCTTCACTGCCCCACCTGCACCTGAACCCTCTAAGAAACCACTTCCTAAACACATATCTTCTCCTACCCCTTTCCCTACTGCCACCTCTTCATCACCTCCTCCTTCCTCTTCCATTCCTCATCCCACCTCTGAGGCACCTCCAGCCTCATCCTCTTCTGCTGGTCCTTCCTCAGTAGGTCCCTCATCTGCTGGACCATCCACTCAACCTCCTCCTACTTCATCTTTTGGTTCCCTTCATCCACCTACTCCACCCTCCTTCATCACTATCATTCTTGATGGTGCCAGTATAGTTCACCATACTGTGCAAGACATCAAGGATGAATTTGAAGAAGCCATCCTCCGCACAGTTCTTGTTGTCTCTGCCCATATTCACAGGACTGATTCCCAACCTTCCTCCAGTCCTGCCTCTAAGCAAAGAAAAACCTCTTCAGCTCTTGTTTTCCCTTCCAATCAAATTTTCTTTCCTCCTCTGTGGTATTCTCTTTCTGTTGTCAACAGAAGGAAAACCTTATATGTTGAATATCTCCAAAAGTGCACTTTTGTAGCCACTTTTGGTCTTCCTTTCCTTAACCTTTCTGAGCATCTAAAAATAATTCTTCCTACTTCTTCTCTTCCTAAGGTTGAACAAGCTAAAATCCTATCTACTGCTGAGTCTAAGACTGAGGATCAGTGGGCTAGGGCCAACAAGTCACTCTATAGAAAATTTGAGGTTGCCAGGTCCAACATCTTTCCACCCTCGGATCACCCTCTCACCTTGTCAGAGTGGTTTGTCTGCCAGCACAGAGACTCTTGGGGTCCCTTCATTCAGAAGGAGATCAAATTTATCAGGCACTTCCAAATGTACCAAGACTACTGCTTTGTCAACTGCCTTCCAGAAGTTTAGCTTGGCCAGTTCAGGGCACCCATTGCTTAGCTCCGTATAGAGAATCCAGTCAACACCCCTCTTCAAGTTGACTTTGCTACTCTAAGGATGCCTGAGATTGCTTTTCTCCCCCAAGCTTCACTTTCTCCTTATGGAATCTGAGGTGGTCCTATCATTTTCGAGAGATTTGCAAGAGTCATGGCCAAGATCTTTGTTCTGTACGGAGCTCCTCTTGCATTCCATAGATTCCTCTTCAGGGAATATCAGAGAGGCTTCATCAAGTCATCAGTCTTAGCTCCACTGCTCTCAGAGGCAGAGAGATTTGTCAACGCTGACTAGTGTAAAGCCTATCCTGAGGTTGCACTTTAGCTGTAGAACCTGAACTCCTCCCTGCACAAGTCAAATCAGCTGATTCTCACTCTAGAAAAATTCATGGACCTCAACTCTTTAAATCTAGTTTCAGATCCTTATTCCACCTGGGGTGAGAGATATAAGATCTTTATAGCCTTGAAGAAAGATTTGCTTGCTCACAAGCTCCACTACCCTCTTTCTATTGATAAATTTCTTCAGCATGCAACTTTGGAACTGCTGGACCCTATAAGTCATCCCTTAGCAATCAGGAGTATACTTCTTTCATTGAAGAACAGAGACTACTCCACATCAAGGGACTTAGTCCAGAGATAGGGCCATCTTATAATATTAGTTGGGGTGTTTTTAGAAATCTTTTTGAAGAGCAGGAAGTTCATGCTTGGCGGCTCATAACTCGCCATGCTTCTAGATTGTCTCCTGCCATCTACATGCCTACCCCCTCTAATGAATGAAATTCCATTACTTGGCTCCATTTCTCTTTGTCTATCGACCATTTTATCTTCTGTCTATCTAATTATTTTTGCTTGATGACAAAAAGGGGGAGAAATTATTCCGAAATGCATACCTTAAATTTTTTTCCACAAATTAATTTCAGTCTTTTATATACATGCAACTCTCTATGTTTTGTCATCACCAAAAAGGGGAAGATTGATGATCAGTCAATCTTCAAGTAATTTATTATTAATTATATGTATTTTTTGGTGATTAACAAAACCTTGAAAAGTACTTTCTAACAATATTTTCTGAAGTTTATCCACAGGCAGTAATTCAAGCAATATCTATAAGTTGTCTGCACGCACTGCTATCTGAAGTTCAACGCATATGTTTTGTCTAAGTACACATCGACTTCTTTGATAGAACAACGACTTCTTTAGAAGAACATCGATTTCGGTTCTACATCGCTTTCATCTTACTTAAATATCGACTTCGTTGTTACAACGATTTCGTCTTACTTAAACATCGACTTCGTTGTTACAACGATTTCATAGAAACATCGATTTTGTTTCACTTAAACATCGACTTGGTTGCTACAACGACTTCATAGCTTCAACATCGTTTTCATTGCAACAACGATTTCGTCTCACTTAAACAACGATTTGGTTGCTTCATCGACTTCGTTTTACTTAAACTTCGATTTTGGTAGAACAATGACTTCATGTCTACAACGATTTCACTCAAACATCGATTTCCTATGGAACAACGATTTCATCTCTACAACGACTTCACTTAAACAATGATTTTAGTAGAACAACGACTTTATATGAAACAACAACTTCATGTTTATATCGGCTTCGTTTCAAACAACGATTTCATCAGCACATTGACTCCAGTTAAACAACGACTTTGTACATAACATCGATTTCATTAATACATGGATTATGCTCACATAGACTTGATTTCAATATGGATTACATTCTCACTTGACTTATGATTATATCATTGATTTAATATCAACATCGACTCTCTCTGGGTACAACCTGTCTAAATACATCAACCCTCTATTAATGATTACATTTAAGATAGCTGTCAAACATTCTCGTTTAAATCATTTTTAAACATTCTTTAGTTTCATTCCATATGATATTCAAATGTATTTCAAATCTTTGTAGATTTCAAGTTTTCCCACGAAAGCATGTTGTATCCCATGTTCTCTAACATTTATTATGACAGTACAAACCTATGCACGATATATCTTTTACCTATCTTGCCTACGACACACAAAGTCACACTTTTCATTATGACAGAATGGGATTTCCCTTATGGTGTATCTTCATACAGTACGACGACTAATGTTGACTAACAGTTTAGGCAAAGATAAGTTGTCTAGGTATCAGCATTTATTGTGTGCAGGGTTTCTGGTAGAAACATACGTTGCAAAGATAGACTTGTCAACCTGACAAGATGATAGAAGATTCAGACAATCTCTCCTTATGAGTGTATGTGTCAATCTGGGCATTAATGGCTGCAAGCTCACTTGCTCCATACTTCGGACTAGATACTCCAACGTGCATGAAGATATGAGACAACAGATACTTCAACGGTCAAATTATTTTAGAGAAGATAAAAGAAGACTGGTGACTCCAAGCACAAGATACACTCCTTTGAGAAGCTTGAACATCTTAGTCACCTGAAGAACAACAAGAGCCAGCTCGTCCATTCCAACTTTTTGTAGCTCTTAGCTCTCCATAGAATATTGCGTTGCGTTTGAGAGCTTGCATAGATTTGAGAGAGTTCATTTGTGATAATCTTGTGTCTCTCAGACTTCACCTCAGATCAAGCAGTGATTATAAGCTTGGCCTTGGGGCCTTTCTCTTTCAACTCATTTTTCTGTGAGTATTTCTCTTCGAGTGTGAAGAGAAGACCTGTTGCATCAGGTGGAGCGATCCCTCTTCTGGTAGAGAAGATAAGGCCAGCTGCTGCTGGATGTGTAAGTGTCCTTAAGGGGGACTGTACCCTTATTTAGTGGAATCCCGAGTGGTTGCTAACTCTAACCATCAATCTCTCTCTTTGTTTTGATTAACACTAACTCTAACCATCAATCTTAGTGTTGTCTATCAAGTGTGTTTATTTATAGGAATTATTGTAAAAAGAATTTTTAGCAATCCATTCACCCCCCTCTGGGATTTCTATCTGGGCAACACCTAATATATCTCATAATTAAATGCAAATATTTCATGTTAATTTCCCTATTATTTTTAATGGACTTGTCTTCAATTTGCTCGATTTGGATACCGTTATCGCACTCCTCTACCTTCGAGCACTCAAGGCAAGATGGGCAAATGTTTTCTATATACAATTTTCATGACTTGGATGGACTCTCTGTTTGGGAAGACTCCTATTCGGACCAGGTAATCCTTGTTCAAGGCCTCCGTAAAACTCCTTGACTTTGGCAGACGTCCATCGTCGATGAGCAGGTAGTATCCTTAATACCTATAATACCTTTAGGGATCAGCATGATCTGAAAGGCCTTAATTTTCTCTCTCTCTTTTTTTAAATGATGCTATACCTAGCATAAATGATACGGAAGCCACGGCTCCGATATCGTGAGAGCTAGGCAAATTTTATATATGATAAGACATAAAGGGAAAGGATTACAACAAGGGCCTGGGTACAACACAATATACCCTACACAGAGGGTCAAGTAAAGTGAAGCATCAACCCAAGAAATAGAAAATCTGCTCAGATCAATCCGCAAGGAAATCAGTCTGCTAGATCTTCAGCTGAGTTTATGCATCAGAATGAGCTCCGTGTTCTAACTCGTGGTTGTCACGACATTAGTTCTGGGGGGATGTACGGGCCAACCATATTTCTATAGAGTTGACACAAGTCATCGTAAGATAAAGACTCAACTTCCCTACCACCATCAAGAAGGCTTCTAACTTTGTATTGGGCAGGAAGGCAGATCACATGACCATCTGAAATTGCCTCCGAGCGAGGCTGCATAGGTGCTGCCACTATGTGCGCAGCAGGAGAGTAACTGTAAGGCCCTCGAATTTCCGTCGCATTATTTGTATTTGTGTGTGTATATTGGTGCTTGTGTATGTATGTACATATTTACGTACGCATTAATTAGTACAAGTACGTGTGCATGTGTTCATAATAGATATAAATAATGCATGTATTGAATGGTGATAGTATGGATACACTACCATATACATATTGCATGTATATATGCATGGTATGCATGGCTTTCTGCATATTTTAGACTTCTGGCCGAAGGCCATCTTGGCGTCAACCCCTAGCCGTCGAGGTGGTGTCAGCGTCCAGACATGGACGCCAACACTAATCCTGGCGTCGAGCGATATGGATGCCTATTTCTCTGGCCTGCATGCGCAGCAGAGCTGCAAACTTCTGAAACAAGAAAGCCAGCCATTGGGGGGCTGTCCCCAACGGCTCTGAGGGCTGTCAAGTCACCCTAAGAGTGGGGGAGAGGCCTCTCCTTAAGTCTGAACCCGGAGCTGCCTTTCCCACCCCTCTCTTCACCCTTGCAAGAGGAGAAAAAGAGAGAAAGAAAACCCTAGCAGAAAAACTGAGGAAACCCCACTCTTTGCACCCAAGAATCCGACTTCCTGGAGCTAGATCCGGCCATCTTCCACGACAAGAGGCTAGTTGGAGCAAAGGCGGAGGCTTCCCCGACATCCCCTTGCTGTGGAGATCATCCAGGAGCCCGGAGGAAGAAGATCTAGAAGGCGTTTCTGCACCTTCTTGGGACTGCCCAAGGAGGGCTTCACCAACACCCTAGATCCTTTGGAGCAATTTTTAAAAGGCAAGTGACCTAACCATAATGTCCCCGTATGAGTCTAGGTCGTTTTACAATTTTTGTACATTTTCCCTCGAGTCCTAGACCCTCACATTCACCAAATCTTGAGAGCTCGGGTCTGTGTTTCTGCACAGACCTGCATTGACGGCAAGGTCAATGGACGCGGAGATCATGCTTGGCGTCCATCGACCATGCCGCTGACCCAGAGTCAGCGGCCAGAGACCACCGCCAAGTTCCTCTGGATAGAACAATGACCTGTTCTGCCCTTCCTATACAACTATTTTCGGTATGGTTTTCGTGATGAGGATATATGGTAACCCTATACACTATGTATATTGTCAATTGTGGTGTGTGGATGAGTGTGATGTGTGATGGTGAATGTAGGAAATTTTATCCCATGAACTTGTAAGCATGACTTTGTTGATAATCTTGCCAATCCATGTTTCATGATTAGGATTAGTCTGAATACTTCAGTTTTTTCAGATCATAAATATTAGTGGATCAGTGTATGTATTCTCAATTTTGATAATTTGTCCATGCTTGCATGAGTTGCTAATAAATTCGGTTCGGTAAATAGAAAGACATGCAAGAATGGTTTGTGGTGATCGATCTGTGATTGTATGATTTAGGATAGTTCTATATTCTCAAATCATGCACATAATAGTAATCTCTGTTTAAACAGTAAGTGGGAAAATTGCATGATGTGTTAAACTCCATGTTAACTTAAATTGTGAATGGCATGCGAAATACGTGTTTGATTTTCTGTAAATTCTATTTAGCTCAGAAAAATCTGAAAATTTGAGTGTATGACCTTGAACCCGAAAATAGCATGTGGTTAAAATTTCAGGTCATTTGGACCAGTATATAAGAAGTTATGTATTTTTCATGTGAAAGGCAATAATCTATGTATGTTATCGTAGTGTGATTAGATATTGCTTAAACCTAACTTGATTGGTGAAATTACTGTGTGTTAAGCTCCTGAAATTCTGTAGTGCCATGTTAGGAAAAACAGAGATATACATGTGAGTGAGAAAGTGAATGAGATGAAAAGTGATATGTGTAAACCATGTGTAAAAATCGGTAAAATGTGTAAATGTGTAACTGTGCCAATGTGACACTGCTTCCGTAGAGGGTAGTGGAGCTGTATCAGGGAAAAGTCCCCCTGAGAAAGTTCAGTGTGTAAGTGACCCTAAGGGCATTAGGGGGAAATCCTGGAGGTGGACAAGTACCACTGGTTAGGGTGGAGACTTGTTCTCCCGGTCTGCGCAGTCCAAGAGTTGCCATTGGAATGCCTAGATGGCGTCTATGTGTAATGTGATGTGTATATGTCCTTCTTTGGTGGTTTGGACTATGTGTCACGGCACCTAAAATGTGTAATGTGCAATGTGTAATGTGTATGTGTTCATGTGTAAATGTGTAAGTGAACAATGTGAATGTGTATGTGCAAAGTGTAACCATGTGAAAGAGGAAACTTGTGTAAAGAAAATGTGAAATTCTAAATGAGAGGGTGTGATATTGAAATCCATATGAGACAAATCTGAAATCATGTGAAATCAGTGAATTCATGTTATTATCACCATGTTTATATGTGCAAAGATGTCTAGAATCCATGTTAGGGATAATTGGTGAACGCGGGCACAAGATAGCATGATTGGTTGTTCACATGATATGTTTTACGCAATATTGTAGCTCTCATGTATAGGTTTACAGCCATGAAACCATGTGAAATCAGCAACTTAAAGCATGTGAAAACGTCTATGTATGTGTTTAAAAACATGTAAGATCCATACTAGTCATGTTTTCCTTTCATATGTGCACAATGTTCATGTTGGTAGCTCTCATGTCTTGGTTCCTTAAAAGTAAGATTCCATGAGTAAATTGAATAGAAAGCATGTGATAGGTAAAGTTTTATTCTTGGAAATCTGAAAGCATGATCCATGTATTAATTTGTAAAACTTTCATGCCATGTGTTGAAAATTTTGAATGTGCATGTAGAAACCGCTAAGACTTATACGTGTATGTTATGAGTAGTGTTGCTTGCTGAGTCTTTGGACTCACTCCTTGCTTCGGCGTACATGTGTAGTTGGTGACGTGGCACCGTTGGAGGAGACAGTGGAGACGGACTCCGAGCGCGGAGATTAGCTAGTCTTTGGAGTTTCTGTGTGACTGTGCATTTCATAGTATGTAATTTTGAACATTGTATTAGAGTTATCATGAAAAGGATGTATAAGTGTGGACATTATGTATTTAAATTTCAGCAATTTAAATTATGTGAACTTTTAGCTCTTAATGTTAATTGCGAATTTCATGTATGTTTAAATGTGGATGATGAATGAATGAAGACAGATGTCTTTTACTTCCGCTACTCTGTTGTATATTCGCGTGTATCTCAGCTGTTAGTATCGTTGGGTAAATGTCCCACTGTGAGGACTCTCGCTATACCGACGTGGGTTGGTATAACTGTACCGGTATAATGAGGGCCGTCACAGAGATTGGTATCAGAGCGACCGGTTGAGATTGCACATGAATATACCTAAGTCATCATCCCCATTGCATGCTAAGTATGTCCACATGTGTAGGAAACACTAATAAGAAGTGAAAGATATATAAGAAAACGGTTAGAAAACTTAGTAACCTAACTCTAATGGTGGCTGAAATTTTATTACAGCCATGGCTTCGAGAGGTAGGCGTGGTGGAGCGCCGGCCCGTGAGGACGAGCCGCGACGTGATGAGCAGGCGGAGCAACAGGCCCCGGCACCGCGAGGCCCTGTACTTCCCCCACCGCCGCCTGTGGACTACGGAGTATTCATGCAAGGTCTGGTGCAAGCCATGCATACGCAGGCTCATACCCAGGCAGCACTCCAGGCCCAGTTGGAGGCCCAGGTAGAATAATGAAACAACTAATGGTTGCTATTTAAATTACATGATATTGTGTTTATCGTATATTGTTTATTGTTTAATGTAGCAGGCTCAGGCACCAGCTCAGGACCATGGTGGACCTTCCATCATGAAGCGATTCAAGAGGATGATCCCACCCTCTTTTAAGGGGGAGAGTGATCCTTTAATGGCAGAAAGCTGGTTAAGGGAGACAGAGAAAATCTTCCGAGTCATCAGGTGCCCTGATGAGGATAAGGTGACACTAGCCACCAACATGCTACAGGTATGCTTTAGTTTATGCTTGTATGTTGTTTGTCAAGTTAGAATTTGTTAGTTGGTGCTTATGAAGGTGTATCGCAGGAGAGAGCTGATGTATGGTGGTCCTCCCTACTATGTACACGCTTTGAGGACGGAGCAGTGGACGTGACGTGGGACGCGTTCGTGAGACTCTTTCGAGCCAAGTTCATCCCAGAGCATATCTAGGACAAAATGGAGCAGGAATTTCTCTCCCTAATGCAAGGCTCCATGACTGTACTGGAATACGAGGCAAGGTTTTCTGAACTTTCTAAGTATGCACCGCACATCGTAGAAGATGAGCGCAGGAAGACGAAGAAGTTCGTGATGGGACTCAAGCCATCACTACGGATGAGACTCGTGGCGTTTGACCACCGTACACTAGACGAGGCCCTCAGTGCTGCCTGCAGGCAGGAGGGAGAGATGGAGCAATATCTGGAGGAGAAGAAGGCTTCACAGAAGAGGCCGGCAGGGACATTCCAGCGGCAGGATAAGAAGAAAACGGTGTACCAGACACCGCAGAAACCAGTGGCAGTCAGAAACTCTCAGGTACCTTCTGTACGTTCCCCTGGTGTGAAGAAGGAGTGTCCCCATTGCGGGAAGACACACGGTGGTTCCGAGTGTTGGTTGGTAGCGGGTAGATGCTTGAAGTGTGGGAGCAGCGACCACAAGATCAAAGATTGCCCAAGACTTCAGCAAGGAGCTCAGCGTGGAACGCCAGCACCAGTAGTAGCGGCAGCCGCGCCAGCTACAGGAAGACCAGGAAGGCCTCGAGCCCCAGCTCGAGTGTTTGCTTTAGCTCGCGAGGACGCCGAGCAGGCAGAGCATGTCACCGAAGGTACGGTTTTGCTTTTCGGTGTGCACGCTCGGGTTTTGTTTGATACGGGTGCTACTCACTCGTTCATTTTCGAGCGGTTCGCTAGGCAGTTAGCCCTAGAGTCAGGCATAGAGTCTGAGGAGTTAGAGGTCCCTTTGTCTGTGCACACCCCTGCGGGTACGGTATCGACTCGGAAGTGCATTCCGTCGTTACCTGTGTGCATTGAGGATAGAATCCTAGATGGGTGTTTCTTCTTGCTAAAGATGAAGGACTATGATGCTATTCTTGGTCTGGATTGGCTAGAGGAGCACTATGCGTTAATGGATTGTCGTCGGAAGAAGATTGTTTTCCGCATTCCTGGTGAGGACGAGTTCTCTCATCCCTTGCCAAAGAACTTAGCGGGAAAGTTAGTTATCTCTGCCATGAAGGCGATGCGCATGGTGAACAAGGGTTGTGACGCATTTCTTGCCAGCGTTATGCTAGTACCCGATGCTGGTTCGTCACTGACTCTTGCAGAGATCGATGTGGTGCAGGATTTTCCAGATGTCTTTCCCGATGACTTGTCTGGATTGCCACCGGATAGGGAGATAGAGTTCACTATAGAGTTGCTTCCAGGCACCTCTCCTATCTCGAAGGCCCCATATCGGATGGCCCCTGCAGAGTTAGCGGAGTTGAGGAAGCAATTGCAAGAATTGCTTGATAAGGGATTCATTCGCCATAGTGTTTCCCCTTGGGGCGCACCTGTATTGTTCGTCAAGAAGAAAGACGGGTCACTTAGGTTGTGCATTGATTATAGGAAGTTGAACCAGGTGACTGTGAAGAACAGGTATCCCTTACCTCGGATTGATGATCTGTTTGACCAGTTGCAGGATGCATCAGTCTTTTCCAAGATTGACTTGCGATTTGGTTATCATCAGCTGCGGATTAGGAGTGAGGATGTGTCCAAGACGGCATTTAGATCCCGTTATAGACATTATGAGTTCTTGGTTCTTCCCTTCAGATTGACCAACGCCCCTGCAGCGTTCATGGATCTCATGAACCGGGTGTTTAGTCCGTATTTAGATAGCTTTGTCGTAGTGTTTATTGACGATGTGTTGGTCTACTCTCCGGATGAGGCCACGCACCGTCAACATCTGAGGTTAGTGTTAGAGGTTCTTCGTGAGCACAAGCTGTATGCAAAATTCAGCAAGTGCGATTTTTGGTTGCACGAGGTTCATTTCCTTGGGCATGTGATCTCCGGCGCTGGTGTTGCAGTTGATCCAGCGAAGGTCCAGGCAGTTATGGATTGGGAGGTTCCCAAGACCCCTTCGGAGATTCGTAGTTTCATTGGGTTAGCTGGTTACTATCGGCGATTCATTGAGGGTTTCTCATCCATCGCCTCCCCTTTGACAAAGCTGACCCGGAAAGGTGAGAAGTTCGTATGGTCTGAGGCATGTGAGCGTAGCTTTCAACTATTGAAGGCTAAGCTTACTTCTGCTCCGGTATTGGTATTGCCTAGTGGTCCAGAAGGTTTTGCCATTTATACGGATGCATCTCAGATTGGTTTAGGCTGTGTGCTCATGCATCAAGATAGGGTAGTGGCTTATGCTTCTCATCAGTTGAAGGAGCATGAGAGGAACTATCCGACTCATGATTTAGAGCTCGCAGCTGTGGTTCATGCACTCAAGATCTGGAGGCACTATCTTTATGGTGTCAGATTTGAGGTGTTTACCGACCACAAGAGCTTGAAGTATCTTTTCTCCCAAAAGGAATTAAACCTGAGGCAGAGGATATGGATTGAGTTCTTGAAGGACTATGACTTCGACCTTCAGTACCACCCCGGAAAGGCGAATGTCGTAGCAGATGCTCTTAGTAGAAAGAGGTCTTCGCTCAACCAGGATTGGAAGATGTTGGAGGATGCAGCGTGCTCTATGACCGAGTTAGAGCCATCGCTGTGTCAGGCTTTTGTAGCTCAGCTATCCCTTAGATCCTCAGTCTTGGATGAGGTGACTGAGCAGCAGAAAGCCGACCCTAGATTGTTAGAGTTAGTGGGTAAGGCGGGCATTGCTCGTGATGAGGACGGTGTGATTAGATTTCAGCACCGTGTTTGTGTCCCTGATGTAGTAGATGTCCGTGAGCATGTGTTAGCGGAGGCTCATAGATCGCGATTCTCTATTCATCCGGGTAACACTAAGATGTATCAAGACCTAAAGAGATCATTTTGGTGGTCCGGCATGAAGAAAGATGTTGCGGATTATGTGTCTAGATGTCTAGTATGTCAACAAGTGAAGGCCGAGCGACAGCGACCATCTGACCTTATGCAGAGGATGGATATCCCCGTATGGAAGTGGGAAGCTGTCACTGTGGACTTCGTTTCGGGTTTGCCTCGATCTAGAAGGGGCAATGACTCGATTTGGGTAGTTGTAGATAGATTCTCGAAGACTGCTCATTTCTTGCCTATGAAGAAGAAGTAGTCAGTAGAGAGTTTAGCTAGATTGTATGTTAGTGGTATCATTAGATTGCATGGTGTGCCGAAGTCGATCATTTCGGATCGAGATCCGAGATTCACTTCGAGATTGTGGAAGGGTCTTCAGGATGCGTTAGGTTCGGAGCTGAAACTCAGTTCGGCGTTTCATCCCCAGACCGATGGACAGTCCGAGAGGACTATACAGACGCTCGAGGATATGTTGAGAGCGTGTGTTCTGGATTGGAAGGATGATTGGGAGCGTCATTTACCTCTTGTGGAATTCGCATACAACAACAGCTTTCATGCTAGTATTGGTATGGCTCCATTCGAGGCGTTGTATGGTAGGCCCTGCAGATCTCCTTTATGTTGGGAGGAGACTGGTGATAGGCAGTTGATCGGACCGGAGTTAGTTCAGGAAACTTCGGATAAGATCCAGCTTATCAGGAAAAGGCTTGTTGCGGCACAGGATAGGCAGAAGAGTTATGCCGACAACAGGAGGAAGGATTTGGAGTTCGACGTTGGCGATCATGTCTTCTTGAAGATATCGCCTACTCGAGGTGTTGTCAGATTTGGCAGGCATAGCAAGCTAAGCCCTAGATTCATTGGCCCATATGAGATTCTCAGACGTTTGGGCAGCGTGGCATATGAGCTAGCATTACCCCCAGCTTTAGCTAGCGTTCACCCTGTATTCCACGTATCTATGCTCAGGAAGTATGTCCGAGATCCGTCTCATGTGATTAGTCATGAGCCAGTGGAGATCCAGCCAGATCTTTCGTATGTCGAGCAACCAGTAGCCATTCTTGACCGGAAGGTTCAGCATCTCCGGAACAAGAGTATTGCGTCGGTGAAAGTTCTATGGCGGAACTTCTCACGTGAAGAGGCTACGTGGGAGCTTGAGGATGCGATGAAGAAGAAATATCCCCTTTTGTTTGAGTAGTGTTGTTCTAACTTCGAGGACAAAGTTTCTTTAAGGGGGAGAGGGTGTAAGGCCCTCGAATTTCCGTCGCATTATTTGTATTTGTGTGTGTATATTGGTGCTTGTGTATGTATGTACATATTTACGTACGCATTAATTAGTACAAGTACGTGTGCATGTGTTCATAATAGATATAAATAATGCATGTATTGAATGGTGATAGTATGGATACACTACCATATACATATTGCATGTATATATGCATGGTATGCATGGTTTTCTGCATATTTTAGACTTCTGGCCGAAGGCCATCTTGGCGTCAACCCCTAGCCGTCGAGGTGGTGTCAGCGTCCAGACATGGACGCCAACACTAATCCTGGCATCGAGCGATATGGATGCCTGGCCTGCATGCGCAGCAGAGCTGCAAACTTCTGAAACAAGAAAGCCAGCCATTGGGGGGCTGTCCCCAACGGCTCTGAGGGCTGTCAAGTCACCCTAAGAGTGGGGGAGAGGCCTCTCCTTAAGTCTGAACCCGGAGCTGCCTTTCCCACCCCTCTCTTCACCCTTGCAAGAGGAGAAAAAGAGAGAAAGAAAACCCTAGCAGAAAAACTGAGGAAACCCCACTCTTTGCACCCAAGAATCCGACTTCCTAGAGCTAGATCCGGCCATCTTCCACGACAAGAGGCTAGTTGGAGCAAAGGCGGAGGCTTCCCCGACATCCCCTTGCTGTGGAGATCATCCAGGAGCCCGGAGGAAGAAGATCTAGAAGGCGTTTCTGCACCTTCTTGGGACTGCCCAAGGAGGGCTTCACCAACACCCTAGATCCTTTGGAGCAATTTTTAAAAGGCAAGTGACCTAACCATAATGTCCCCGTATGAGTCTAGGTCGTTTTACAATTTTTGTACATTTTCCCTCGAGTCCTAGACCCTCACATTCACCAAATCTTGAGAGCTCGGGTCTGTGTTTCTGCACAGACCTGCATTGACGGCAAGGTCAATGGACGCGGAGATCATGCTTGACGTCCATCGACCATGCCGCTGACCCTGAGTCAACAGCCAGAGACCGCCGCAAAGTTCCTCTGGACAGAACAGTGACCTGTTCTGCCCTTCCTATACAACTATTTTCGATATGGTTTCCGTGATGAGGATATATGATAACCCTATACACTATGTATATTGTCAGTTGTGGTGTGTGGATGAGTGTGATGTGTGATGGTGAATGTAGGAAATTTTATCCCATGAACTTGTAAGCATGACTTTGTTGATAATCTTGCCAATCCATGTTTCATGATTAGGATTAGTCTGAATACTTAAGTTTTGTCAGATCATAAACATTAGTGGATCAATGTATGTATTCTCAATTTTGATAATTTGTCCATGCTTGCATGAGTTGCTAATAAATTCGGTTCGGTAAATAGAAAGACATGCAAGAATGGTTTGTGGTGATCGATCTGTGATTGTATGATTTAGGATAGTTCTATATTCTCAAATCATGCACATAATAGTAATCTCTGTTCAAACAGTAAGTGGCAAAATTGCATGATGTGTTAAACTCCATGTTAACTTAAATTGTGAATGGCATGCGAAATAAGTGTTTGATTTTCTGTAAATTCTATTTAGCTCAGAAAAATCTGAAAATTTGAGTGTATGACCTTGAATCCGAAAATAGCATGTGGTTAAAATTTCAGATCATTTGGACCAGTATATAAGAAGTTATGTATTTTTCATGTGAAAGGCAATAATCTATGTATGTTATCGTAGTGTGATTAGATATTGCTTAAACCTAACTTGATTGGTGAAATTACTGTGTGTTAAGCTCCTGAAATTCTGTAGTGCCATGTTAGGAAAAACAGAGATATACATGTGAGTGAAAAAGTGAATGAGATGAAAAGTGATATGTGTAAACCATGTGTAAAAATCGGTAAAATGTGTAAATGTGTAACTGTGCCAATGTGACGCTGCTTCCGTAGAGGGCAGTGGAGCTGTATCAGGGAAAAGTCCCCCTGAGAAAGTTCAGTGTGTAAGTGACCCTAAGGGCATTAGGGGGAAATCCTGGAGGTGGACAAGTACCACTGGTTAGGGTGGAGACTTGTTCTCCCGGTCTGCGCAGTCCAAGAGTCGCCATTGGAATGCCTAGATGGCGTCTATGTGTAATGTGATGTGTATATGTCCTTCTTTGGTGGTTTGGACTATGTGTCACGGCACCTAAAATGTGTAATGTGCAATGTGTAATGTGTATGTTTTCATGTGTAAATGTGTAAGTGAACAATGTGAATGTGTATGTGCAAAGTGTAACCATGTGAAAGAGGAAACTTGTGTAAAGAAAATGTGAAATTCTAAATGAGAGGGTGTGATATTGAAATCCATATGAGACAAATCTGAAATCATGTGAAATCAGTGAATTCATGTTATTATCATCATGTTTATATGTGCAAAGATGTCTAGAATCCATGTTAGGGATAATTGGTGAACGCGGGCACAAGATAGCATGATTGGTTGTTCACATGATATGTTTTACGCAATATTGTAGCTCTCATGTATAGGTTTACAGCCATGAAACCATGTGAAATCAGCAACTTAAAGCATGTGAAAACGTCTATGTATGTGTTTAAAAACATGTAAGATCCATGCTAGTCATGTTTTCCTTTCATATGTGCACAATGTTCATGTTGGTAGATCTCATGTCTTGGTTCCTTAAAAGTAAGATTACATGAGTAAATTGAATAGAAAGCATGTGATAGGTAAAGTTTTATTCTTGGAAATCTGAAAGCATGATCCATGTATTAATTTGTAAAACTTTCATGCCATGTGTTGAAAATTTTGAATGTGCATGTAGAAACTGCTAAGACTTATACGTGTATGTTATGAGTAGTGTTGCTTGCTGAGTCTTTGGACTCACTCCTTGCTTCGGCGTAGATGTGTAGTTGGTGACGTGGCACCGTTGGAGGAGACAGTGGAGACGGACTCCGAGCGCGGAGATTAGCTAGTCTTTGCAGTTTCTGTGTGACTGTGCATTTCATAGTATGTAATTTTGAACATTGTATTAGAGTTATCATGAAAAGGATGTATAAGTGTGGACATTATGTATTTAAATTTCAACAATTTAAATTATGTGAACTTTTAGCTCTTAATGTTAATTGTGAATTTCATGTATGTTTAAATGTGGATGATGAATGAATGAAGACAGATGTCTTTTACTTCCACTACTCTGTTGTATATTCGCGTGTATCTCAGCTGTTAGTATCGTTGGGTAAATGTCCCACTGTGAGGACTCTCGCTATACCGACGTGGGTTGGTATAACCGTACCGGTATAATGAGTGCCGTCACAGTAACACGGGGGCATGGTGCCCTCTTGTGGCATGTGAGGAGGATGGCAAGAGGGAAGACCCTCCTGAGGATTGGTTGGTATCATTCGTATTTCTCCTCGCCTTGTCTTCTTGCGCAGAGCATCGACGAAAGACATCCTAGGGGGCAGATGGAGAGGCATCTCCGGAAGATGGTGACACTGCCACCCCGGATGGGGGACCTTCATGTGCAGCAGTGGGAACTTGCTGAACAGAAGGAACAGATGTAGGAAACCATGAAGGGGCGGCGGCATTCAGAACTGGAGGCAATTTATCCTTGTGTTCAGTAGAAACGGGGGTTGCAAGCTGCTGAATGGTTGCATCGAGCACCTCAGAAGGACCACCACTAGATTACTGGTTTATAGCATCAGGTGGTGAGGGGGCATCATGCACAGAGGTGATAGCAGTGGGCAGTGGCACCTTAAGCACTGCAGTCCTTCTTGGCTTACAGAGAGAGGAAGAAGCAGGGGCTGTTGCACATACCGTATCCACCTGAGCTGGTTGAGGCAAACCATCAAGCACATGATGTGCAGCAGTAGAAGAAGAAGACAAGACTATGCAACCAGTAGCTGCACTACTTAGTTCACATACAATGGTAGTGACGGGGGGTGCTGCAAGCACCGGGTGCATCTGATCTAGTGTAGATCCAACGTCGGTTGAGAGGACATCATTCTTCACACAAGCAGTCCCAGAGGTAACACCTTCAAAACCGCCATGCTTGGCATCAACATGTAGAGGATTTGTAGTGGTTCTCGCCATTCAAACCCGTTAACCCAATAACGAGCTTGATCTGACTCTGCCTCCCGCGAATAAGTTGTAGCCTCACAAGGGATATCATTCACGTGTCAGTAGAAATATAAAGGAAACAACTCAAATATATATAAGATTCCACATCTCACAAATATTTACATGAAATATACATAGCCAATCCTCAACTAGAGTCAAGTACAAAGTACCACAACCTGGGGCATACCCCGAGGTGAACAGAAAGAAAAGATTACACTGCTGGTGGTGCAGACCCAACTCCGCTACGGTGCGCCTCCGAACTAGACAAAGGGCGGGAAGCCTCCTGCTCTCCCTCACCTGAAAGGGGTAGGGGTGAGCCTCGCAAGTCACTGGCTCAGTAAGAAAACTCCCCAAAATCTGAACAAAACCAAAGTCACAAGGTACTAGAATAGGAAGCCACACTGGGAAATTTAAAGTACTAACTACGCATGATCCTAAATCTGTAAATAACAAGTATCACTAAGCTATCAACAGTAATCAGCCTTTAATAAATAAACGGCAAACCTCGTTCAAGTGTACGAACTAGAGTAGAAAATGCTACACTCGGGTCACGAAGATTGGTTCGCGACACCAGCGACTAACCCGGACAAACCACACAGGACTACCTCTCAGTCTCGCAGCCATGGATGAAAGGTCTAGCTACCACTCCACCAAAACAAAGCCAAGAAACTGTGGAGACCAACCAACACCACACTTGCGGACCACACTAACCTAGGCCCATGCCTGGCACCTTTAGGGACTCTGGCTCGAGCTCCCTAAAGTGAGGCACTAGAAAACAGGACTAGCTGGGGCCCAGTATGTCTACTGGTGTCCATAACCCCCAACCACGAGCGTGCTACAAGCGACAAACACAAACTCTCACAAGTCGTTGTCCCTTTGCCATCTTTCCCTCAGCCGGACGTACAACTCTACACAAGAGTGAGGGTGTCCAGGAAGATGACACAAACCTCGACAGTACACAATTACTGAGACAAACCCTGAGCACTAACGTGCCTGGCTCACACAAAACCTAGGGTACCCTACTAAAGAGGTAACCACGGTAGGCGTCATACTACTCTCCACGTACACACAAACCACGTAAACATCATTGTCCTCAACCACGATGCATGCCAATGCACCGCCTACGAATACCATGAATAATAAATAACACCAAACGATAATCACGTAGCCATGCATAAAAATTTAGCCTACGAAAGCCTAAATATGATGGGGTCCTCTATCGCCTTCAGAACGCGACGCCTCGATGCGGTGTGGGGCTGTCGCGTTCTGAACGCGATAACCAGGTTCGTTTCCTTCATAGACAGAGACCCAAAACTGGGGTTCCATCTCCAGAATCCCCATGCAAACCATGCAAATATGCATATAAAGTAGTTATAATCATTCTAACCATTGCACTAGCATGCTATCCAACTTCTATAATTCAAATAATCGCCTAAACATGCTCAACACACAATCCAAAGTGAGAAACAAGCTAGAATCTCACTACCTACGTGAAGTACACGAAGAACGATGACAATCCAGCGTTTCCCCCACTCCGTACCACATCCTTGCGATGAGAGCACGCCGAAAATGACACCAGAACCTTGAATCGCTCAAGAACATGCCACAAAAACCCTTCTCCTGGCCGAGTAGAGAACCTGTGAGTGCTCTGGGCCCAACTTTGGCCCACAAAGCCCCACAACCTGTGAGAACACCTCAAACACAAACCACAGGCAACACCCTAGCCACCACAACCATTAAACCATAGTTCGAATGGTCACTACGCTACATTACTATCACCTAAAAGAAATTTCATCCTGGAAATTTAAGAAGAAAGCTCAACACATAAATTTTCAATTAAACAAGCATGGTACTATCACCTAAAAGAATTTAAAAGCTTACTCAAACAAGTATGGATATGTTTTCATCATTTCCTCTGCTAATTCCCATGTGTCCTCTCCACCTGGTCTGTTTTCCCATCTAATTTTCACTAGTTCAATCTCTTTATTTCTCAGCTTTTAGGTTCTGTGTCCTGTAATCTGTAAGGAAATTGGAGATATGAAAACGCAGTGGAATATAAAAAATTTAAAACAATTTCCTTTGCGGATCGACTTTGGGATTGCAAGAACTCGATCAGATCTAGGAGAAGAACTTGTTTCTTTCACCTTGCGGAGATTTGGGATCTCCAACGATCGGTGCAGACATTCCTCGGGATCGTCCTAGCCGCGCAATCGCCCGGCCTCTAGCGGTATCGACATGAGCAGCGTAGATAGGGACACCCTCTCGTACTCCACACCTACTCTCCACCCTTGTGGTCTCCCCTTTGTCCTCTTCTCTTCACAAGAGAAAGACAAGAGAGATAGAAGAGAGAAGATGCAGATGTGAGAGAGAAGAGAGAAGAGAGAAGAGAGAGGAGATGGGAGGCGGCCAAAGCTTGGCTTGTCCACCCCCTCTCTCCTCCTCCCTTTTAATAGGATTAAAAACCCTATTTTTAATTAATTAATCCTATTCAAAATAAGATTAACATAAAACTCTATAAATATCTCATATTTATATTGATGTCCCTATCCTTTTTGGATTGCTCTTTTGTGTGTGACCCTCTAGGCCCAATATCATTCTGGTAGTAAACCCAAATAATATTAGAAACCTTTCTAATATTATTAGAACTCTTCTAACTTTAATTAACTTTTAATTCATATAAATTAATTATCTCATAATTAATTTATCTTTGCTCACAGATCATGGGACACACCAAGCAACACGCCATGGCCCCCAGATGATACAGGGGATTCTTAATCCATTGGAACCTTTTAGTCAACAGTTGCCGTGCAACTATAGTCCCTCATTCATACAATGCCCCTAATCACATTTGGAGTATGGCCATGCTGTCAGACTCCTACTTTTGTGATTAGATAGTTCATATCCAACAATTAAACTAGAAATACTTTTCTAATTAATTGTGTGACCCTAGCCAGGGATTTGTCCCAGATATGATTCTATAGGGCATTCTCTCTCTGTTGATACCGAGAGTGAATGATCCCTTTTCAACACTCACCAGTCTTCGCACGCTTCATGACACACCCAATTATCTGACTATACTAGATTCACATACAGTGAATCTATAACTAAAATATCAAAGTATGCCACTCCCTGTACAAGACATCTATGGTGTCTCAGGTCTAAGGATTAGTTGCACTACTGTGACTAAGAGTTTCTTGACTGACAGTCAAGTATCATCACCGTCCAGAAACTCAACATCGGATCAGTTCACTGAACTCATTCTCTAATGAGCACCTGCATACTCACCTTAGTGTCTCCACACAAATGACTGTGAGACCAGTCAGCTTCATCATATGAACAGGTGTAGTGTGCACTGGTCTAACTGGTCCACTTGATGTCCCACTCAAGTGTCCTATGACCAGGAGCATTTAGAACTTGTGTTTATAAATATCAGATCTCACTATCATAATCTTATTATGATTCTGACATCAATTGCACAAATTCATGGACTTCATCATGAAATAAAATATAAAACATAATGAACGAAATGCCAATAGTTCGAATAAGATAATTTAAAAAATATCCCATTACATAAATATAATTGGCTTGTAGGGCATACAATTCTTTCAATCTCCCACTTGCACTAAAGCCAATCACCTACATGTCTGATCCCCATCATAGACCGGTGACGCTCAAATATAAATTGAGACAAAGGTTTTGTGAGTGGATCTGCAATGTTATCAACTGATGGAACTCTTTCCACCACCACATTTCCTCGAGCAATGATTTCTCTTATCAGGTGAAAGCGTCACAGAATGTGCTTTGATTTCTGATGAGACCTTGGCTCCTTCGCCTGAGCAATAGCCCCATTATTGTCACAAGACATGGGGATAGGACCAGAGATGTCGGGGATGACCCCAAGATCTGTGATGAACTTTTTCATCCAGATTGCCTCCTTAGTAGCTTCAGAAGCCGCAATGTACTCCGCCTCAGTGGTTGAATCAGCAGTAGTTTCCTACTTGGAACTCTTCCAACTTACTGGTCCACCATTCAGAGTAAACACGTACCCTGAATTGGACTTGCTGTCATCAACATCAGATTGAAAACTTGAGTCAGTGTAGCCCTCAAGTTTCAACCCGTTTCCTCCATAGACTAAGAAAAGATCCTTAGTTCTTCTTAAGTACTTAAGAATACATTTCACAGCCTTCCAGTGCTCTTCGCCTGGGTCTGCCTGATACCTGCTCATAACACTTAGAGCATGTGCTACATCAGGCCTTGTACATAGCATTGCATACATGATAGAGCCTATGGCAGATGCATATAGTACTCTACTCATGTTCTCTCTTTCTTGGGGAGTCTTAGGAGACATCGCCTTAGAGAGATAAACTCCATGTCTTATTGGTATAAGACCCCTCTTGGAGTTTCCATGCCAAATCTTTTGACAATGGTGTCTATGTATATAGATTGGGACAAGCCTAACATCCTTTTAGATCTATCTTTATAGATCTTTATACCTAGTATATAGGATGCTTCACCCAAATCTTTCATGGAGAAATTCTTTGACAGCCAAGCTTTGACAGAAGATAACATACCTACATCATTTCCTATGAGTAGTATGTCACCCACATACAAAATCAGAAAAGTGATGGCACTCCCACTAACCTTCTAGTACACACATGGTTCATCTTCATTCTGAATGAAGTTATAAGATTTGACTGCCTCATCAAATCTTTTGTTCCAACTGTGGGAAGCTTGCTTAAGTCCATAAATGGACCGTTGAAGCTTACATACTTTGCCTGGATGCTCTTTTGATGTGAATCCTTCAGGTTGTATCATATACACTTCTTCCTCTAATTTTCCATTGAGGAATGCCGTCTTCACATCCATATGCCAGATCTCATAATCATGATAGGCAGCAATGGCAAGTAGAATTCTGATGGATTTGACCATGGCTACAGGCGAAAAGGTTTCGTCATAGTCAACTCCTTGTCTTTGACGATATCCTTTTGCCACTAGCCTAGCCTTATAGGTGTCAACCATTCCATCTGCTCCAATTTTCCTTTTAAAAATCCACTTGCATCCAATGGGTACAATACCCTCAGGTGGATCCACCAAGTTCCAAACTTGGTTAGAATACATGGAGTCCATTTCAGAATTCATAGCTTCTAACCACTTCCTAGAGTCAATACTAATTACTGCCTCCTCATAGGTCTTGGGATCCTCATCCACATTGTAATGTACATTATGTGCCGCTTCAATATGCCCTACATATCTTTTTGGCAATGTATGTACCCTACTTGACCTACGAACAGTTTGTGTGTCAGGTTCTTGAACAGGTTCCTTAGGCATTGATGTGCTAATTTGTGGTTCCAGAACTTCTTCTAGATCTACCTTATTCCCACTATTTCCATCAAGAATGTACTCCCTTTCTAGGAATACATCATGCTTGGCGACAAACACCTTTTGATCGCTAGGATGGTAGAAATAGTATCCATAAGTTTCCTTAGGATACCCCACAAATCTGCACCTTTCAGTCTTGGGCTCTAATTTGTTCGGATTATGCCTTTTTACATGGGCGTGGCAACCCCAAACCTTAACATGCTTAAGGTCAGGCTTTCTTCCTTTCCATATCTCATATGGGGTGGAAGATATTGATTTTGATGGAACCCTGTTCAATAGGTAAGCAGCAGTCTCTAAGGCATGGCCTCAGAGTGATGTGGGCAACTCAGCAAAAGACATCATAGACTGTACCATGTCTAACAAAGTACGGTTCCTCCTTTCAGAGACACCATTCAATTGTGGTGTGTAAGGAGGTGTCCATTGGGATACAATCCCATTATCTTTAAGGAATTGAGTAAATTCTGTACTTAAGTATTCTCCTCCACGATCAGATCGAAGAGTTTTAATACTCTTTCCAGTATGCTTTTCCACTTCATTCTTGTACTCTTTAAATTTCTCAAAAGCTTCGGATTTGTACTTCATTAAGTACACATATCCAAACCTTGAAAAGTCATCAGTAAAAGTAATGAAGTAGAGATATCCTCCTTTGGCATGTATGGACATAGGCCCACATACATCAGTATGTATAAGTTCTAACAACTCTTTGGCTCTCTCTCCATGTCCAGTAAATGGAGAATTGGTCATTTTACCCATGAGGCATGACTCAAAAATTGCATATGATTCATAATCAAATGGGTCTAAGTACCCACCTTTATGCATTTTGTTGATTCATTCCTCACTAATATGACCCAACCTACAATGCCAAAGATAAGCTTGATTTAAACCTTCTCTATTCCTTTTGATAACTTTGTTCACATTAAGGACATGTGGAGCAATATCTAAAATAAACAATCCATTTACTAATGTTCCATTGATAAACCATTCACCATTCAAAAACAGAGAGCAACCATTGTTCTCAAAATTAACTGAATATCCAACTCTATTTAAACTAGAAATAGAGATAATATTCTTAATTATTGAAGGAACATAATAGCAATTGTCTAAAATTAAAATAGCTCCAGAGGGCATCTTGAGATTTGCAGTCCCCACAGCAATAGCAGCAACCTTTGCACCATTCCCGAGATGTAGGTGAACCTCTCCCTTGTCCAGTCACCTATGCCTTGCCAACACCTGCAATGAATTGTAGATATGAGATGCACATCCAGTATCCAATACCCAAGATGTAGATCTTTGAACTGACAAGTTAAGGTCTATCATAAACAAACCTGAAGCTTCTGCAAGCTTCTCTTTTGCTTTCTCTGCAAGGTATATCTTACAGTTTCTTTTCCAGTTCCCATCCTTACCGCAGTGGAAGCACTGTCCTTTGTCCTTCTTGGCTTCTACTTTCTTGGCAACCTTTACCTCAGTCTTGAAGCCCTTGCCTTTACTGACATTCCTTTTCTTGAAGGCTTGAGTAGCCTTTCTTTTCTTGTTGGTCTTACCAACCATAAGGATATCGGGCTTTTCTTTCTTTATTGCATCCTCAACAGTCTTCAACATATTGAGGAGTTCAGCCAGTGACACCTCAATTTTATTCATGTTGAAGTTGAGGATGAATTGAGAGAAAGAATCTGGAAGAGATTGGAGGATGAGATCAATGCTGAGTTCATTATCCATAATGAAGCCCAAGTTAGCTAACTTCTCAATCCACTCGATCATCTTCAGGACATGATTCTGAATAGATGATCCTTCAGCCATCCTAGCTCGGAACAGATTATGTGATATCTCATATCGTTGTGTTCTAGTTTGCTCCTCAAACAACTCTTGTAAGTGAAGCAAAATGGCTTTAGCATCCATCTTTTCATGCTGCCTTTGCAACTCATTACTCATAGAGGCTAGCATGTAGCATTGGACGATAGTGGCATCTTCCTCATATTTCTGATAAGCTATAATTTCTCCCTCATCAGCGCCGTCACCCGGTGTGGGAACTATCGGTTTATCAAGGACATACACGATTTTTTCAGCAGTGAGAACTATTCTCAAGTTCCTGAGCCAAATGGCAAAGTTTGGACCAGTGAGTTTATTGGCATCCAATATGCCACGGAGTGGGTTTGAGTTGACAATGGTAATCTACAAAAATTAAATGCAAGAATAAATACATTGCAGATATTCATAATATTAAGATATGGACTTTAATCTTAACATGCTCCCACTAAATTTTATCGAATTGCAAAACCCTCATTAGCAAGACGGGAAATACTTGTTATTTCCTAGTTGTTATCGGAATCCTATTAACATCATGCATGTGTCCTTGTGGTAGCACAACAAACCACATCATGCATAATGGGTAGACAACTCTTGTCAATTGTAACTCTTTACAACTTCCGATTTACTCGGCCTCCCAATCAATGTGGTCTTGTGGTAGCACAACAAACCATAAGGATTAGGTTAAGTCAATACCATCATTACATAGTGGGCATGGATTAGTAATGTCACCCTTGTGGTAGCACAACAAAGTAACATCATGCCTCCACCCCACTTATGACATCTCCATGTCTTAGATTAAAGTCTAGCTTTCTAATTAAGTTGACCTTGTGGTAGCACAACAAATCAACTCAATAGAAGAGTAGTCCTTCAATCTATAATGATGGAAGGCCACGCGGATCATTCTTAATGTCTCATGCTTATTAACTTAATTTTTTAAAACTTTGAGGGGTATTTATTTTTTTGAAAAATTTTGGCCTCATCTAAATTATCGCGTCACACACAATAAATATTTACATATAATACATCGCATGCACATATGTACCTATTAAAAGTAGAAAGTATATATCATATATATACTGTGGAGGCTTTTTCCTTTACTGGGCCGGAGCCTGTCAAGCCTACACCTCGAGAAGGAAGGAGATGAATGCCGGTGACGGACGAAGGCCTGCACTCACCAGAGAGACGTCAGGGGGGCCCGGTTGAAGAACCGGGGAGAACCCTCCGATGCCTAAGTCAGTAGGTGACTAGAGAGGATGGGAGTTCTCGTGTGTGAGCGTGTTTGCGTGAGGGTCAACGTACCTCTGCATGGCACTATACCTGTGTCTTTTATAGGCATGGGCGCTGAGGCGAACGGATGTAACGTCTCTAAATCGTGCCTGGAAGGGCGCCTTAATTAACGCACGTAACGGGGAGTTACATGTCCAGATGCCCGTTGGCATGCTTGGCAGTTCACACGCCTCTTGATAGTGGGGCGCATGGCCCGCGCTGGTTGTAACCGTTGCTGTCATGAAGAGGCTGCTCGGGTGGCCTTGACCGTAGATCTCGAGCAGGTTGCCTTGTGGGGGAAGACGAACCTGGTGCTCAATGACCACGAAGACTGCTCTGGGCCCGAGCAGGGCAAGTGTCTCCGAGGATGCTGGAGATGGTCATCCGAGGACAGATGATGCTCTAGGACAACACAGTGCCAGTTCGTTTCGCCATGGGCCACGCGAGCTTTGTTGATGGGCTTGGGTGGCAGGAAGTGACCACCACACTTGCCCCCCATGCCATCGAGCCGGCTCGGGAATTGAGGCGCTCGAATGGCGGTAAAGCACTCAAATGTCCTGCCAGCATTTAATGCGATGGCGACCTCGGATGTGCGAACGTCAACCGGCACTGTCGCTTCGTACCTTTTGCCTTGAAAGAATCGGAGGGTCCATGACGAAGGAGGGTATCGTGGCAAGCAAAGAGTCCGTTGATTCGGCCGAACGGTCGAAGGAGAGGGCGCTCCGAGGCTTCAAGGGTTTCTCGCCCTCTCTCCTTTATAAGGAAGGGGAGAGGAGAAGGCGGGGAATTACGCCTTCGAAAAACCTCTTGCTGGAAGCCCTTTTTTTCTTCCGAACTCCTCCGTTTCTTCGTCTCCTTCATCTCCGGCGATGTTGCAGAAGGGCAAGGCTTTGGCTGGTGCGAGCGGTGGCGATGGTGCGCCAGGAGCCGTCCGGCGGGAAAGGTACCGCTTCTTCGACAGGCTTCGAGAGCGGTATCGCATTGGCGCGGAATACAACATCGTGCTTGCGAAGGAGGAGGAGCCCTACTGGTGGGAGAAGACCGGGTGCATCGCAATGTCGCACGATATCCTAGAAGCAGGATTCCGACTACCGTTGCCGGCAGTGGCGAGGGAGCTGCTCAACACCTGGGGGATCACCCCAGTTCAACTGGCGCCGAACAGTTGGCGGACGATATGCGTCTTTTGCATATCGTGCAAAGTTCGGGGGATCGAGCCCACTGCCAACCTTTTTCGGAGCCAATTTGTTCTGACTGCGTCACCGGGGACGAGCCAGAACGTCTACTACACTAAGCATCGGCCGGACTGCATGAGGATTGAGTTCTCCCCCCAGCTGTCGAGCCACAAGGGGCGGACACATCGTATCCTCTTCCTGGCGCGCCATGTGGAGGCGCCAGAGTGGGGGTTCCCCACGCGGGTGAAGAGCGCGCGTAAGGATCTATACCCGTTCATGCAAATTGGATGAATGGCGCTCGCGAAGCGCCTCAACAACATCTTCGTCGAGAAGGCGGAGGAATACATCACCGAGGCCCAGCTGGTCCAGCACGGGCTCAGTCGAGCATGGAGTGAGTGATAGTTTTGCCTCTCTCCTCCTTCCGTTCCTCGAAAACCATTTCTTCTTTGTTGTTTAACTTCTCTTTCCTTGTGCAGCTGCTAAGGAGTTGGCGGAGGGCATGGATACAGAGGACATGGCCCTCTACACCGAGCAGATCGTCGTCACAGCGCATGTGGCGGTAGTCGGTGAGGAGCGTCCTGCTGCTGCCGCCCCAAGCCGCCCTGCCGAGGGACAGGGAGCTGTCAGCTCGGGGGTCCCTAAAAAGGGGCCCAAGAAGATACGCTTGAAGAAGAAGGCTACTACGAAAGGGGCTTCGAGGGCCATAGCCAGACCCTTGCCCGAGCAGCAACCAGTCGAGGATGAGGCTGAGAGAGAGGCAGCGAAGAGTCGTCTCCAGAAGAAGAAGAAGCGAAGACTGGTGCTCGCTTCGCAGCGCTCGGATGGTCCACCCGCCGAAGAGGATGAGGAGGAGGAAGCCGTGCCGCCGCTGGAGCGGAAGAGGAAGCGGAAGGCTGCGGGGGCGTTCGGGGAGGGGACGCCTCAGGTGCCTGCCCAACGAAACCCCGAGGTCGCCAAAATGATGGCGGTCGACCTCGGGCTCGTGGATGTAAGCTCCTCGTCTGGAAACTCAGACGTGGAGCAGGCAAGGGCGTCGATGCCGTAGGGCCCCGTTGGGGGTCATTTTGAAGAAATGCCCGTGGGGGTTTTAAGCACCAGGGGTGCCGAGGACAACGCCGCGGCTGGTGGCGAGGAGGTTGAAGAGACCCTGGCTCGGACGGACGTCGGACCTGGTGAAGGCGCCGACGCAATGGAGGGTGCCACAGCCGAAGGGGTGCTGGCGACCGAGGAGGAGGCACCCCCAGCACTAGATGCAGCCCCACTCAGAGGCCAGGAGATGGTTCCCTCTACGGGGGCCACCGAGGAAGCAGCCACAGTGACGGGGGCCGTTGAGGAGGTCGTCGTAGCAACGGGGGCCGTCCTGCCCCCCATGCCCCCCACCGAGGCGGTTGCTGATGTTGTTGCAATCACCAAGGTAACTGACGGTGCAAGAGGGGAGGCAGTAGAGGTGGAAGGCGAGGGGCGGACTGAGGAATCCGATGACGATCGGAGGCCCCTTAGGGAAGTGTTGTAGAAAAAGCTTCCCGAGGTTCCCTCGGTGGCGGCGCTGAAGGCGATGCTTCACCGTGTTGATGACGCACCAAGGGAACTGCCTGCGAGCCCTTCTGCCTCCCGCCTCGACTGGATAGCGAGGTGCCTGGACCTTCCAGCCGACCAGAGTCCGGAGGCGTCAGGCGGAGGATACTACCTAGAAGGCCATGAAGACGATGGCGTGGGTGATGACGTTGACTTGGGGGCCCTTATGGACGGGGTCTCCAAGTCGTTGGATGTTCTAAGGGCCTTAGCCGCTCGGGCTCAGAACCAGAAGCATCTGTGGGAGGCACAGATTGCTTTTTGCCAGGGCCTTACAGCGCAGCACAAGGCTCGCGAGGCGGTGTTGGAGGAGGAGGTGAAGAACCTCAAGGCTGCTCTCCAGGCTTCGGAGTTGAATTTGACCTTGGCCCGGGCCGAGAAGGACGCCATCGCCAAAGTAGCTGCTGATGCGGGGGCCCGCGCCGTTACAGAATACAAGGCCGGAGTAGGTTTCAAAGAAGATCTGGAGCAATATGGGGCCCGCTGTTACCGAGTGGGCCTCAAGGCTGGTAGGGATTATGGAGAGCGGCTCTCTTGGGTCGATCGCGCCCGGGCAGCCTTCGAGGCTGCCGTGCAAGAGTGCCGGCGTCGTACCAATGATGCTCGTCTGGATGGAGTCCAATTCGCACAGTTCCAATCTGGGTGAATGCCTTCTCCAGGCGACGGTGCTGGTCCCTCCGAGCAGGCTCCTTAGCCTTGCTGCTCCATGTCCTTTCTTGTTGGATTTTGTTACCGAGGTCGAAGGGGCCTTCCTGTAAGCAAAGAACTATGAATGAAAATTGCCTCTTCAGGAGTTGTCTATGGCTTCACTTTTTCTATCCTCTCCCTTTTACCATTGTCCCTGCCCGGATTGGGATCTGCTGGTTTTATAAGAGTTGCATGTACCACGCAGATCGTTGGGAACCATAAAAAAGGTTCCGATCAGGGGTGTATACTAAGCACTTGTCTGACCATAGGAATAGGGAGAAGAGAAGTAGGATGCTGATCAAAGGCTTTTATAGGTAGTAAGCCTTGAGATTAGATACATGCCAAGTCCTGGGTATGGCTTCGCTATTAGGGGTAGTTAGCTTGTATGAGCCTTTCCCGAGGACCTGTGCGACCTGATAAGGTCCTTCCCATTTAGGGGCGAGCTTGCCGACCGCTCTTCGGGGATCCGAAGCCAAGCAGCGACGCAGAACTAAATCTCCCACGTTGAAGCGCCTTTCCCGAACCCGTGCATTATAATATTGCGCGAGCCGTTGCTGATAGGAAACGAGACGAATGCTGGCGTCGTTCTGTCGTTCGCCGAGCATGTCAAGATTTTCCCGAAAAGTACGGTTATTGGCGGCTTCGTCGAAGTGAGTTGTTCGAAGGGTGGGGAGAGCTACTTCCAGAGGCACAACGGCTTCTGAGCCGTAAGCCAAGTGGAAAGGTGTTTCTCCCGTTGCTACACGAGCTGTTGTTCAGTGGCACCAGAGCACGTTGGGGAGCTTCTCAATCCACGATCCTCCTGCAGCCTCCACTCTTGTGCGGATCTCGTGCAGCAGTGTTCGGTTGGCGTTTTCCACCAAACCGTTTGCCTGGGGATGCGCCATGGAGGTGAGGTGGTTGTAGATCCCGAGCTCGGCGCACTTTTGCTTGAAGAAGGTGCTGTCGAACTGCTTCCCGTTGTCAGAGGTGATCACCCTTGGGACGCCAAACTGGCAGAGGAGGTTCTTCCAGACGAACTTCCATGCGGCTTGTTCGGTGATCGTGGCAACAGGCTCGGCTTCAATCCACTTGGTGAAGTAATCGATGGCCACAAATAGAAACTTCTTCCGACCTTGGGCCTCTGGGAAGGGGCCCAAGATGTCGATGCCCCATCTGGCGAAAGGGCATGGTTCGAACAGGTTGTGAAGCTGCTCGGCAGGCTGCTTAATAAGCTGCCCGAATTTCTGACACTCCGGGCACCTCCGAGCAAAGTCCATACAATCATTTTGCAGAGAAGGCCACCAGAACCCTGCTCGAATGATACTGCGGGCCAACATTCTGCCCCCCAAGTGGCTACTGCACAGCCCTTCGTGAACCTCTTCGGTGGCAGCGAGTGCTTCTTCGGGGTTGAGGCACCGTAGAAGAGGTCTTGAGAGGGACCGTCGGTACAACTTGCCTTCTACGAGGGTGAAGCGCTGAGAGCGCATCCTGATCTTTCGAGCTTCACCCTGCTCAGGCGGAAGCTCATCTCGAAGTAGGTAGGCCAGGAGAGGGTATATCCAGCTCGGAGCCGGTGGGCCTATCTCAATGGCAGCGATGTCCACTTCGGTGCTCGGCGAGGCGAGGTCTTCAATGAATACGGAACGAGAAGGGGCGATGTCACCTGAGGAGGCCAACTTGGCCAGTGCATCAGCTCGCGCGTTCTACTACTGTGGGACGTGTATAACCTCGAAGTAAAGGAGACCCTCTGCTTGGCTCTTAACCTGCTGGAGGTATTGGGCCATACGAGGCTCCCTTGCTTCGAACTGCCCGTTCACTTGGCTAGCAACCAACTGGGATTCACTGAAGACCCTCAGTCGAAGGGCTCCGAGGTGTCTAGCCATTCGGATACCAGACATCAATGCTTCATATTCGGCAACGTTGTTGGAGGCTTCAAAGTGGAACCAGAGGGCGTATTGGAATTCTAACCCTTCTGGAGAGGTGAGGACCAGACTTGTTCCGCTCCCTGTGACACAAGAGGATCCGTCAACGTAGAGCTCCCATGGAGGCTCATCAGCCAACGGTGGGTCCTGCTCGGTAGGGAGAGTACATTCCCCGACAAAATCTGCCAACGCTTGCGCCTTGATTGCTATCCTTGGGCGGAAACTGATGTCGAACTCGCCAAGCTCTAAGGCCCATTTGATGAGTCTGCCGGAAGCCTCTGGCTACTGGAGGATAGACTTCAGCGGTTGGTCGGTAAGGACCGTAACGGAATGGGCCTGAAAATAGGGCCTAAGCTTCCGAGCAGCCGTGACTAGAGCAAGGGAGAGTTTCTCTGCTCGGGGGTACCTCCTTTCAGCTTCCTAGAGGACCCTGATGATGTAGTACACCGGATGCTGCGCCGCTCCCTCTTCTCTGATCAAAACCACGCTGATGGAGTGTTCAGTAACCGAAAGGTATATGAACAGTGGTTCTCCGAGCACAGGCTTTGAGAGAATTGGTGGGGCTGCTAAGTATGCCTTCAGCTCGGTGAAGGCAGCTTCACACTCCGTAGTCCACCGTACATGCCCCCCTTACTGTGAGGCACCTTTAGGACCTCGCAGCAACTTGAAGAAGTTGAAACTTCTTTCTGCTGCTCGGGACATGAACCGGTTCAGGGCGGCGAGGTGACCAGTAAGACGCTGGACGTCTCGCACCGTCTTCGGACTACCCATCTCAAGTATGGCTTGGACTTTCTCTGGGTTTGCCTCTATCCCTCTATTCGAAACGAGGAAACCGAGGAACTTACCCGAGCGTACTCCGAACGCGCACTTGGCTGGGTTAAGCTTCATATTGTACTTTCGCAGAGTTGCGAAAGTTTCTTCAAGATCGGATATGTGGTCGGTGCTCGGGAGCATTTTGACCAGCATATCATCGACGTAGACCTCCATATTGCACCCGATCTACTGCTCGAACATCTTATTGATCAGTCGCTGGTACGTCGCTCCAGCGTTCTTTAGACCGAAGGGCATCCGGGTGAAACAGTATAACCCCAGGTCTGTGACGAACGTGGTAGCGTCTTGGTCCGGGGGATGCATGCTAATCTGGTGATAACCAGAGTAGGCATCCAAGAAGCTGAGAAGCTCATGACCGGATGTAGTGTCCACCAACTGGTCGATGCGCGGCAGGGGGAAGTTATCCTTGGGCATCGCTTTGTTGAGGTCCTTGTAGTTGACGCACACACGCCACTTGCCATTGGCCTTGCATACGAGATCCACATTGGAGATCCACCTCGGATACTGGGCTTCTTGAAGGAGCCCAATGGATCGGCTTCTGACGACGTGATCCTGGATCACAATCTGTCGTTCCCTATTGACATGTCGCCTTCTTTGCTGAACCGGTGGGACCCGTGGGTCCAACCGGAGGCGATGCACTATCACTTCCGAAGGAATGCCTGGAAGTTCATCGTCGGACCACGCAAACACGTCCAAGTTGGATAGCATAAAAGTTATGTAGCGTCGCTGCTCGGCCTCTGCTAGTAGAGCACCAATATAAAGGACGTGCTCGGGGTTGTCGTCCACCCGAACTGGAAGCAGATCTTCAGCGGGCGTTCCTCGGTTGGTGGAGGGTTGATCGGTAGGTGTCAGAACTTGGTCTGGAGCTGCGAGTGGTTGCATGTCTCTTAGAGAGAGCACATAGCACAGTCGAGACTCGCGCTGACACCTGAGCACTTTGCCAATCCCGCTCGGAGTTGGAAACTTTATCTTCTGATGAAGGGACGAAGGTACTGCTCTGATTCTTCCGATCAGGCCTCTGCCGAGGATGGCGTTGTAGCCTGGCATGTTCTTGATGACCAAGAAGTCAACTACCTTGGTCACAGTCTTCGGTGCCATCCCTAAGGTGATCGGGAGGCGTACTCTGCCTATGGGCTACACCGAAACCCCCGAGAAGCCGAACAAGGGTGACTCAACTAGAGTGAGCTGGTCGGCTTTAAAGCCCATAAGAACAAAGCAATCGTAAGCCAAAACGTCGGGGGCGCTTCCATTATCTACCAAAATCCGACGCACATTACAATGGTTGATGGTGGCCGAAACGACCAGCGCATCAGTGTGCGGGGACGTGACCCCTACAAGGTCTTCGTCCGAGAAGGTTATGGCCTCCTCAGACAGTGTGCGTGCAGGACTGGCAGGATATGGAGCTGGCCTAGGCGCTGAGGGCCTGTCTACGACGTGCACTCGCATTGCGTAATCGCGTCGGCTTCGAGTGCTCTCTCCACCCGCGCCGAAGCCTCCCGCGATCACATTGATTTCTTGCCCGTTGGGCTCATTGTTGATCGGCTGCTCGGGAGTCCGCTCTCAGTGTCTGGGGCGATCTTCATTCCGGCGCACATACCGTCCAAGGTAGCCGTGCTTGATGAGGTCTTCAATTTCATCCTTGAGCTGGGGGCATTCGGAGGTGTCGTGGCCGTGGTCGCGATGGAAGCGACAGTACTTGGCTTGATCGCGCCTCCGAGGGTCGGAGCGCATCCTCTGTGGCCACCGAACGAATAGTTCGTTCCTGATCTCCGCCAGGATCTGTTCGGGTGCCACAGTGAGGGGTGTGTAGTTGGTGAAGGGACGTGGTTGGCGCGGTGAGTCCCCATTGCGCCGTCCCTTTTTTCGATCACGGTCAGAGCCATTGTCGGAGGGTCTCTTCTTGTCTGACGATTCCCCCTGCTCTGCTCGGCTTGCAGCTAAGCTTTCTTCGCAAGCCGCATGGCGTTGTGCGAAGGAAAGCAGTTCGGCGAGGGTAGCAGGTTGCTGGACGCCGAGAGTCCTCTGCAGGAAGCCATCACGAGTGCCCTGGATGAGGGCACTGGTGGCAAGAGGGATGTCCAGGTGCGAAATACGAAGTGCTTCGGTCCGGAACCTCTTAACGAAGTCCCAGAGCGCTTCACCCTTTTTCTGGCAAATTGCCAGGAGGGAAGCCGCCGTGCGCGGCTGTGACCTTCCACCAAGGAAGTTGTCCCGGAAGGATTTCTTCAGTTGGCGGAAGGAAGAAATGGAGCCCCCCGATAGAGTCTCGAACCAGGCTGTGGCGGTCTCCTTGAGGGTTGCAGGGAAAGCTCGGCACTTGGCCGCATCTGATGCTCCGTGGAACACCATGTGCTACTCAAAGCCGTGGATGTGGTCTGCCGGGTCAGTAGTGCCGTCGTAGGGTGCGATGGTGGGCAGAGGGAGCTTGGGAGAGACCCGGGCTTCCAGGATCTCCCCACTGAAAGGGGAGCGGAAGTCCAGGTCATCATCCGCTGGGGCTTTTCCCTCCGCACGCTGGACCATTGCGTCCACACGGCGCTCCAGGTCGACCACACGATGGAGGCATCTGGCGAGCTCCTGCTCCGAATGGACGGAGCCTTCTCGACCGGTGCCATGGGAGTTGGCTCCCACAACTGAGCGCGGCGGACGGGGGGCGACAGCAGAGCGACGAGGCGAACGGCCTCGGCGCTCTGGTGCCCGCTCCTCAGACGGAGCTCGGTGCGACCAGCGCGGTGAGTCCACTTGCTGATCCTGGGGCGCAGGGGGAGCACGAGATCGTCGGTGAGATGACTCTGCCTGCCGCTCCCACGGCAAGGAGGTCGCCGGGGCTGGCGGCCCAACCAACTGAGCCTGCAAGGCTAGGCAGATGCCCGTCAACTGCTGCATCTGCCCCCGGAGTTCAACCATCTCCGGGGCGGTTGCAGGCATGACGGCCACTGATGTAGGGACGTCATTCTTTGCGCCAGCAGGGGCGATGCTGACGTCAACGGGAGGGGACCGACGGCAAGACTCCACGCGTGATTGGCGAGATCTTGTTGCCCTACTCCCGATGTTCTGGTAAGAGGATCGTCCGCGAGCCATGGCTGCGTCCTTCCCACAGATGGCGCCAAAAGTGTGGAGGCTTTTTCCTTTACTGGGCCGGAGCCTGTCAAGCCTACACCTCGAGAAGGAAGGAGATGAATGCCAATGACGGACAAAGGCCTGCACTCACCAGAGAGACGTCAGGGGGGCCCAGTTGAAGAACCGGGGAGAACCCTCCGATGCCTAAGTCAGTAGGTGACTAGAGAGGATGGGAGTTCTCGTGTGTGAGCGTGTTTGCGTGAGGGTCAACGTACCTCTGCATGGCACTATACCTGTGTCTTTTATAGGCATGGGCGTTGAGGCGAACGGATGTAACGTCTCTGGATCGTGCCTGGAAGGGCGCCTTAATTGACGCATGTAACGGGGAGTTACAGGTCCAGATGCCCGTTGGGATGCTTGGCAGTTAACACGCCTCTTGATAATGGGGCGCGTGGCCCGCGCCGGTTGTAACCGTTGCTGTCATGAAGAGCCTGCTCGGGTGGCCTTGACCGTAGATCTCGAGCAGGTTGCCTTGTGGGGGAAGACGAACCTGGTGCTCGATGACCACGAAGACTGCTCTGGGCCCGAGCAGGGCAAGTGTCTCCGAGGACGCTGGAGATGGTCATCCGAGGACAGATGATGCTCTAGGACAACACAGTGCCAGTTCGTTTCGCCATGGGCCATGCGAGCTTTGTTGATGGGCTTGGGTGGCAGGAAGTGACCACCTGTGGAAATGGAAAAATTTAACAATTCCTAAGATCTCTTTAAAATGTTGTCTTTTATCATGTTTTCTCATTGATGCACACGTATTGCCAATCCAAATCTCATCGAACGCCACTTGAGCAAGAGTGACGTGAGATGAATCAGCAATTCGCGCAGCGCGGGAGTGACAGTCACCGAACTGACAACCAAATGGTTTGCCTCCGAGAGTCGGAGGGCTTTAAGTCTGTTGTGCGCGCCGTTTGACTTCATCAAACGAAAGTGAAGTGTCGGGTCCTGGACCAAAATCCCGCCGTTGCCTAAACGCAACGACGTTAAATACATCCCTGTGGGAGGGAAAACCCTTGATTAATCGCCAGAAATTAGAAAGCCTTATGGCCTTGGTACGGAGACATCCGATGAAAAGTGCAACTCAAAACTAGGCCGGAATGATAAACAGACACGGTGCCTATTCGAGGTTGCCGGGTCTTTTAATTAGATGTGATTGAGTCTTTTTACCCATTTACCCATTCATTCTATTCATTAACATGAAAAACATTCTTAAGTCGGTCTCTTGCTCTTTTGAAAACACATTTACTCTTTTATTACAAAATGGGGTTTCATTCGAGTCTTTTATTCTTTTGAAATGTGTAATGATCTGCTTGCTTTTCTTATTACAAAGAGAATTTCATTTGGGTCTTTTGTTCTTTTGAAAAGATGAGATAACCTATTTGCTCTTTTGCTATATATATAAGAAAAAAAAGAGTTTCATTTTTGGTCCTTTGAAAGCGTAAGGTGGTCCATTTGCTTATTTTCCTTTTTTTTTTACTTTTATCATGAAAAGATTTCTTTGACTTGATCTCTTGATCTTTTAAAACATGTGCAATGCGAAATTTTTTGATTTGCCCATTTGTCACCCTTAACGATGAACCATTCCCTCCATTGGCTCTCTTATTCTTTTAAGGGGTGTGCAATGTGGTTCTATTCGCGATTCGGCGCTACTCTATTAGACTTTGGGGGTTTCTTTTAACGGAGAGAAAGGACCCTTGCCGATTCGACCCTCACGGGTAAAATCCGGCAGCATCTCCCCTTATCTTGGTTGATAGAGGAGAACACGGTACACACCCACCAAAATGGAGGCAGTACCAAAAGAGAGGGTGTATGTCAAATGACGACATAACCCCAAATGGCACATGGCACCAACCCCCAAGGCAAGCCTTCGGTGGGGGTGGGTATCACCATGACCACACGAATACCAATCGATAAGTGAAGCATGTGCGGGCCCATATACCCGGGCATAGACATCACGTTGTCTAACCCGGATTTAAATGGGCTTCTCATCGGTCCATCGTCCATTTCCTCAGCTTGGACCCCATGAAGCATGGCTTAGCTTCCATGGTCTGGCCAAGGGTGGGTAGCTGGATGCCGAATCGGCAGGCCTGTTCAGGGCTGCCGAATCAGAGGGCCACCCACAGAACTGACAGCTGAAACCCTTCTCTTATGAGCAAAGAGCCAACATTTTTTTGAAGTTGGTCTCACCCATGTGAGGGGAGGTTCTGGGCCCAAAGACAGGCTTATTGGGCCGTCCATTATGGGTGCTAAGTATGGGGGCATGAGCATTGTGTGCTCAACCCTTGGCTTGCAAATGGATATCCCCTTAAGCATGAAATCCCTTAATGGGCCATTTAAAGCCACAGAAACCTGAACTTTAGAGAGGCCCAAAACATGGATCTAATGGGTCTCTTGCAAGGGTTGATAAGCAAAAGGTCATGAGCATTGATTGCTCAACCCCTTTGCTAGCAAATGGGGACATTTCTAAGGCAAAAGTGCACATTTAGGGGGCGGTTTTAACAGTACAAACCTGAACCATTAAGGGTCCAAAATAGAGGGTTTAAGGGGATCTATTGCATGCAATACCAAGCTTTGAGCATGGGCATTAATTGCCCAACTCATTTGCTAGCAAAGGGGCATGCTCCCAAGGTGAAATGCACCTAAATGGACCATTCTAACAGTGAAAATCTGCGGTTTTAGAGGGTCAAAACAGAGGGTTTGATGGGTCTTTTGCAAAGAGGTGCTAAACAAGAAGGCATGAGCATTGATTGCTCAACCTTTTGGCTAGCCAATGGGGTATGTTCCAAGGGTGGAAAAGCACACAAATAGTTCTTTTAGGCATCAAAACTGAACCCTTAAGGGGGAAGAACAGTGAGGAAAACCTCACAATCCCTTAGAAAAAATCGTGGGAAACTTGCTCTTTAGGAGGCCCAAACAAGGCCCACTAAACCCCATCCTCCCAAGACCTCATTTATTGAGGCATGGAGGGGTATGGGGGTCTCATGTATGCTCTTTGGGATGAGAGGAAGTCCACCATGTAAAAGATGGCTCCTCAACATCCCGTAGCTCTTGGTAGCACCAAAAATAAAAGAAGGGATTTAAAACCCATGCACACACAAGAGAGGGAGAAGAGGGCAATAAATGCATGGAAATGACATTTGCATCTAAAGGAATAAAAGGACACAAGGTGATCTTTTCTATTGTTAAGAAGAAGAGAGGGAGTACAAAAGATGAAAGAACAAAGGAAAGGGGGGAAGAGGATCCCACGCCACCCCACTCATCTCTTCACTCTTTCTCCCCTCACATGATGGGACTACACATCAAGATGGCACTCTCTCTCTTTCTCTTTCTCTTCTTCTCTTCCTTTCTATTCACCTTTTCTTCTTCTCCCTTGCAGAGGTCTTCACGGGTGGGAAAGAGCTTAGAGGGGAAGAAGTTGCAGCAGCCCGTTGGAGGAGGAAGAAGCCTCCTCTCCTTGCTTTTTTCTCCTTTTTAAAACCCACCAGCCAAGCCTCCTCTTTCTCTGTTACGCAAGACCACCCCAGGCAGCCCTTTTTTCTCCCTTAGAAAATTCTAGAAGGCCACCCAAAAGAGACCCAAGCAGCCATCTGCCCAACCTGCACGACCCCCTTTTTACCATTTTTGGCAACCACCTTTTGGGAGATGTTGCCTTTGCTTATCCTCACCTCCCCAACTTTTCATGGTGAGATGGGCTTTGTAAATGGGCTTCATAGGTGTGGGCCAAGTGGGAGGAGCCATTTCTTATGTCCTCATGTGTGTGGCGGAATTGGGCTGGTTGATGGGCCCAATAGCAGATTTAGGCGTCCACACTACCACATATACGTATTAGTGGATGATCATGGACGAGAACTAGGGTGATCACACTAGAGCCATAAGTGGATCATAATTAGCCTATGGTGTTGTAAGCATCACATGCACACGTGGACCAATATAATTGGATCATCCTCTCGCGGGTCCATCTTTTCCATCTTCAACGCCTTCATGCTCCAAGTCCTCCAAAGTACATAAATAAAATTGGCACGCAGGCCTTCAAATGTACAACAATTATCAATTAAGAAACCTTGATCTAATCAAGGGGAGGTAGATTATGGACATTGATAGAAAGTACAATCTGAAATATTAGAGAGAGGAAGAGACTCGCAGGCCCCAACAAATACAACCACATCATACACATAGCCACAATGTTTTAATAATCCATGATCATCCACATCCATACATACATCACATGCATATATAGATATTATATAATTACTACAATTACATTGCAATAATTACAAGCAATAACTCTTATTTCATATTTAAAATTCAAATATTTTAACTTATTGGGTTTCCATAATGGGTGCCATGAGATCCACAAAATGTTCAATTGCTTTCATAAAGACAATATTTAACTTAAATGGCTCCTTAAACCAAGGGATTCCCAATTAAATGGTTTCCAAAATTTGTGAGTTTTAAAACCATTTTAAAACCATAAATTTCTCAATTGAATGATTTCTAAAATTAATGACTATTCTAATTGAGGAAATTAATAGGAAAATTTCAAAAACCATCAATAAATCCTAATTTATTCACAATATAATTAGAAAATTTAAATAAGAATCCCAAAGGAAGGAAATAGACAGTCTTGTGGATCTTCCACAGCAAAGCGCCATCGATGCACAACACCCAGGGCGTAGGGGCGCACCCGCTGGTCTGTGCGGCCAGACGGTGCCCGGCGCATCGCGCCAGGAGGTGCGCGGCGCACCGCGCCAGAGCGTAGCGGCCCAGCCGCTTTGCCCGTGTGCCAGCGTAGGGCGCCTGTGTGCGTGGGCGCATGCGCGCCTGGGTGCCTGCGTGCGTGGCCATGCCCACGTGCAGAGAGCCTGTCCCTTCCTGTGCGGGGCCGGCCTGCAGACACCCAAACAGTGTCCAGGTGATCTCATCACCACTGGATCCGAGCCAGAAACCCAATAAAATATAAAAATTTAATTTTAAACAGGATATACCTGGATTCTTGCAATCTCAAAACCTGTCTCTGATACCACTGTAAGGAAATCGGAGATATGCAAACACAGCGGAATATACAAAATTTTAAACGATTTCCTTTGCGGATCGACTTTGGGATTGCAAGAACTCGATCAGATCTAGGAGAAGAACTTGTTTCTTTCACCTTGCGGAGATTTGGGATCTCCAACGATCGGTGCAGACGTTCCTTGGGATCGTCCTAGCCGCGCAATCGCCTGGCCTCTAGCGGTATCCACATGAGCAGCGTAGATAGGGACACCCTCTCGTACTCCACACCTACTCTCCACCCTTGTGGTCTCCCCTTTGTCCTCTTCTCTTCACAAGAGAAAGACAAGAGAGATAGAAGAGAGAAGATGGAGATGTGAGAGAGAAGAGAGAAGAGAGAGGAGATGGGAGGCGGCCAAAGCTTGGCTTGTCCGCCCCCTCTCTCCTCCTCCCTTTTAATAGGATTAAAAACCCTATTTTTAATTAATTAATCCTATTCAAAATAAGATTAACATAAAACTCTATAAATATCTCATATTTATATTGATGTCCCTATCCTTTTTGGATTGCTCTTTTGTGTGTGACCCTCTAGGCCCAATATCATTCTGGTAGTAAACTCAAATAATATTAGAACCCTTTCTAATATTATTAGAACTCTTCTAACTTGAATTAACTTTTAATTCATATAAATTAATTATCTCATAATTAATTTATCTTTGGCTCACAGATCATGGGACGCACCAAGCAACACGCCATGGCTCCAGATGATACAGGGGATTCTTAATCCATTGGAACCTTTTAGTCAATAGTTGTCGTGCAACTATAGTCCCTCATTCATACAATGCCCCTAATCACATTTGGAGTATGGCCATGCTGTTAGACTCCTACTTTTGTGATTAGATAGTTCATATCCAACAATTAAACTAGAAACACTTTTCTAATTAATTGTGTGACCCTAGCCAGGGATTTGTCCCGGATACGATTCTATAGGGCATTCTCTCTCTGTTGATACCGAGAGTGAATGATCCCTTTTCAACACTCACCAGTCTTCGCATGCTTCATGACACACCCAATTATCTGACTATACTAGATTCACATACAGTGAATCTATAAGTCAAATATCAAAGTATGCCACTCCCTGTACAAGACATCTATGGTGTCTCAGGTCTAAGGATTAGTTGCACTACTGTGACTTAGAAATTCTTGATTGACAGTCACGTATCATCACCGTCCAGAAACTCAACATCGGATCAGTTCAGTGAACTCATTCTCTAATGAACACCTACATACTCACCTTAGTGTCTCCACACAATTGACTGTGAGACCAGTCAGCTTCATCATATGAACAAGTGTAGTGTGCACTGGTCTAACTGGTCCACTTGATGTCCCACTCAAGTGTCCTATGACCAGGAACATTTAGAACTTGTGTTTATAAATATCAGATCTCACTATCATAATCTCATTATGATTCTGACATCAATTGCACAAATTCATGGACTTCATTATGCAATAAAATATAAAACATAGTGAACGAAAATGCCAATAGTTCGAATAAGATAATTTAAGAAAAATCCCATAACATAAATGTAATTGGCTTGTAGGGCATACAATTCTTTCATAATCTGTACTGGATATTCTGGCATTGACATGTCTGGTTTCAGATCATCTCGTGTGTAGCTAACTATCTGAGAGGGATCTCGAATATACCTTTTGAGCATAGAAACATGGAACACATCATGTGTATCTGTAAAGTCTACTAGGAGATCTATTCTGTAAGCTGTTTCACCAATTCTTTCTAAAATTTGGATTGGACCAACATATCTCGGACTCAGTTTACCTTTCCTACTAAATCTTAGCACACCTTTGGTAGGGGAAACCTTTAGAAACACATAATCACCAACTTCAAATTGCAATGGCCTGCGTCTAGTATCTGCATAACTCTTCTGACGGCTCTGAGCTATTTGAAAATTTTCCTGAATGAATTTAACCATTTCTGAGCATTGCTGAATCAATTCTAGTCCCATGACTTGTCTTTCACCTACCTCATGCCAATTTAATGGTGTCTTGTACGGTCTTCCATATAAAGCTTCATAAGGTGCCATCCCAATACTTGCATGATAGCTGTTATTATAAGCAAACTCTACCATGCCCAAGTGGCGCTCCCAAATACCTCCCCACACTAAACAGTAAGCCCTCAACATGTCTTCTATGGTTTGAATTGTTCTTTCTGTTTGCCCATCTGTCTGCAGATGGTAAGCTGAACTATACCTCAATTCAGTGCCAATTACTCTCTGTAAACTCCTCCAGAAGCCTGAAGTAAATCTGGGATCCCTATCTGAGACAATTGTTACCGGAATTCCATGCAGTGGTACTCTTCTATCCACATATAATCTGGCTAATCTGTCTATAGTCCATGACATACTCACTGCTAATAACCTGCATACTTTACTCAATCTGTCCACAAACACCCAAATTCTATTGTAACCTGTTGCTGTTCTGGGTAAGCCAACTACAATATCCATAGCTATGTCGTCTCATTTCCACTGTGGAATAGGCAATGGCTGCAATAATCCCCCTGGCCTCTGATGCTCTGCTTTTACCTGTTGACATACTAGACATCTTGATATAAATTCTGCGATTTCTTTCTTCATATTCGGCCACTAGAAATGCTTCTTCAGATCTAGATACATTTTTGTGCTGCCTAGATGAATAGTGTACCTGGACCTGTGAGCCTCTTCTAATACCTTCTGCCTCACCTTGGCTTCTGCTGGAACGTACAATCGACCTTTAAGCCTAACCACGCTATCATCATCAAGTGTAACCTCTTCCATTCTTACAATATCTACTAGATTTTCATCTGTTCTTTGTGCTTCTACTATCTACCAATATAATGAAGGTTCCACTGTACTGTTTACTAATACTGCTCGCTGCTGATTATTTGACACAAATAGTGAATTCTCTGCTACATCTTCATATAATTTCCATTCTCTGATCATCATTTGGCTCAAAACTGCCTTTCTACTCAGTGTATCTGCAACAACATTAGCTTTACCTGGATGATATGCAAGACTGAAATCATAATCCTTCAAATACTCCATCCACCTGTGTTGCCTTAAATTTAAGTCCTTTTGCGAGAAAATATACTTCAAGCTTTTATGATCTGTAAAGATTTCAAATCTTTCTCCATATAGGTACTGCCTCCACAATTTCAATGCAAAAACCACTGCTGCCAACTCTAGATCATGTGTAGGGTAATTCTCTTCATGCCGCTTCAATTGTCATGAAGTATATGCCACTACTTTTCCATGTTGCATTAATATCCCTCCCAATCCTCTTCTGGATGCATCTGTATACAACACAAATCATCCGCTGCCTGATGGTATCTCTAATATGGGTGTTGTAGTAAGCCTCTTCTTCAATTCTGCAAAACTTCACCGACAATCTGAAGACCACACAAAGGGCACTCATTCCTAGTCAATCTAGTTATAGGTGATGTAATCTTTGAGAAATCTTGAATGAATCGCCTATAGTAACCTGCCAGACCAAGGAAACTTCTGATTTCTAACATGGTTTTTGGCTCTTCCAATTTCATTACTGCTTATATCTTAGCTGGATCAACTACTACACCCTGTCCTAAAATTACATGGCCCAAAAACTGAATTTTCTTTAACCAAAATTCACATTTACTGAACATAGCATACAACTAGTGTTCCTGCAAAGTCTACAATGTAATCCTCAGATGTGCTGCATGCTCCTCCTCTGATGCTGAATACACTAATATGTCATCGATGAATACCGCAATAAACTGATCCAGATAAGGGTGAAATATTCTGTTCATCAGATTCATAAATGCTGCTGGTGCATTAGTTAACCCAAATAGAATAACTACAAACTCATAGTGCCCATATCTGGTCGTGAAAGCTGTCTTGTCAATATCTTCTTCTTTAATCCTCAGCTGATGATATCCTGATCTCAAATCAATCTTAGAGAATACCATGGCTGACTATAACTGATCAAATAAATCATCAATTCTGAGAAGTAGATATTTGTTCTTAATAGTGACCTTATTCAATTGCCGGTAATCTATACACATTCTCAAACTGCCATCCTTCTTTCTAACAAATAACACTGGTGCTCCCCATGGTGAATGAATGGGTCTGATAAAACCTTTCTCTAACAATTCCTATAGCTACTTCTTCAATTCCTTCAACTCTGCTGGTGCCATCCTGTAAGGTGCTTTAATGAGCATACTGCCTGGCTGTAATTCTACTGTGAAATCCACCTCCCTGTGTGGAGCTAACCCTGGCAACTCTTCTAGAAACACATCTGTAAATTCCTTAACCACGGGTATCATTTCTATAGACTTGCCTGACTCAACTAAACTGAGTGAAGCAAGATATGCCACACACCCAGCATTAATCAACCTCCTAGCCCTAAGTGCAAAAATAATAAACTTTAGGAGTGTAGAACGGCATACCTTGGAACTCAAACACAGCTCCACTGGGTCGACAAAATCTAACTTTCTTCTTTCTATAGTCCACTACTGCCCCATAGGCCTCTAGCCAATCCATTCCCAAAATCACATCATACTCTTTTAACTGTAGTGCATACAACCTTGCTGGCAACTGATTCCCTTGTACTATGATCGGAACATCATCTAAATAATATGAGGTGAGCATAAAACCACCAGAAGGAACTTCCACAACTCACACTGCCTCTCTTGTAAAGGGTGAACCATGCTATCCAAAAAATCTTCAGAAATAAATGAATGCGAAGCACCTGGATCAATCAACACTCTAGCAGAAAATTCAAAAAGAGGTAATATACCTTCAATCAGGTTGAATGCCTCCGCCTATGCTCTGGTAACAGCCATAACTCAACCTCGTCCCCTCTGGAAAGGTGGACCTCTACCTTGCTCGGCTGCTGGCTGCTGGAATGGCTGCTGCTGCTGCTGTTGTGACTGTATTCCCAAGGATGCAGACAATTTCTGGCTAAATGCCCTGGCTATCCACAATTATAACACCTGAAACCTGAAAAAGCTGCGGGCTGCCCTACTGTGCTTTGCTACGAGCTCTGGAGTTGGCCTAAAACCTCGGCCCTACTGTAAACCCTGCTGGAAACCCTGCTGCCTATCACCACCTCGTCCTCTAAATAACTTCTTCAATTTATTACCCCACTTGGCAAATCCGGATGATGATGATGCTCCCGAGGGTGCCTTACCCTTGCTGATACCTGCAGATTGCTGCAGATGCCGAAAGCTACCTGACCCTCCTGAATGTCTAGCCTACACAGTCCTTTCAAGAATAGCTGCCCTTTGCGCTGCTTCCTCCACTGTCCTGCACATAAGGGGAATCACCGCATCCTGTAGCTCTGGTTGTAACCCGCGAATAAAATAATCCACCATCATAGCATTATTTGTAACCACATATGGGGCATATCTACTCAACGCCATAAACCTCATCTGATATTCTAATACCGATAGATTCCCCTGCTGCAATGTCCGGAACTGCTCCCTCTTGGCCTGTTGTATCTGGACTGGAAAGAATGTGTCATTGAATACCCCCAAGAACTCTGGCCAAGTAATGGTGTCCTCTGTTCTTCCAGCAAACACTGTCTGCATCTTTAATCTCCACCACTCCTGTGCGAATCCCCGTAACTGATAAGTACCTAGAATTACTCTATCATCTTACGAACACCTCATAGTAACAAAAACTCTCTCTATCTCATGTACCCAGTGCTCTGCTGTATCTGGATTCGGGCCTCTAGAATAAGTAGGTGGCTGCAATCACAAAAACCTCTCCAATAATGCTGTAGGCTCCTCTACATTGGCTAGCCATGTGGGTACAGCTGGAAGTACGGGTACAAACTATGGTACCTTGAATCCCGGTGGTGGTGGGGGTGGGGGTGGTGCCACTGGTACTGCCTCCTCCACAATCTGCGGTGCCTCTGCTACTGGTTGTACTGATGCCTGCTGATCCAGTCTTGTCTGGATCTCTGTAATACTTTCCCATAGCCTCTCAATCAATTGTTGTGTAGTCTCCTCTGGCTCATTTCCACCACCTCCCCAATCTCTCCTATCAGCCATTTTTGATTCTACACATACATCATTCCAACCACATAACATGCAAATAAATCAATACAAAAACCAGGGTCAACTACCAGCAGTGGACTAAAGTAGATACCAGGCTATGCAAATTTCCGATTCCTTTATGTTCACACGGACCTTGCTCTGATACCAACTGTAGCGGTCCTCGTCATTCAAACTCGTTAACCTAATAACGAGCTTGATCTGACTCCGCCTCCTGCGAACGAGCCGTAGCCTCGCAAGGGATATCATTCACGTGTCTGTAAAAATATAAAGGAAACAATTCAAATATATATAAGATTCCACATCTCACAAATATTTACATGAAATATACATAGCCAGTCCTCAACTAGAGTCAAGTACAAAGTACAACAACCTAGGGCATACCCCGAGGTGAACGGAAAGAAAACATTACACTGCTTGTGGTGCAGACCCAACTCCACTACGGTGCGGCTCCGAACTAGACGAAGGGCGAGAAGCCTCTTGCTCTCCCTCACCTGAAGGGTGTAGGGGCGAGCCTCGCAAGTCACTGGCTCAGTAGGGAAACTCTCGAAAAGCCGAACAAAACCAAACTCACAAAGTACTGGAACAAGAAGCTACATTGGGCAATTTATAGTACTAACTATGCATGATCTTAAAGCTGTAAATAACAAGTATCACTAAGCTATAAACAGTAATCAGCCTTTAATAAATAAACGGCAAACCTCATCCAAGTGTACGAACTAGAGTAGAAAATGCCACACTCGGGTCACGAAGACTAGTTTGCGACACCAGTGACCAACCCGGACAAACCACACAGGACTACCTCTCAGTCTCGCAGCCACGGACAAAAGGTCCGGCTGCTGCTCCACCATAACAAAGTCAAGAAACTGTGGAGACCAACCAACACCACACTTGCAGACCACACTACCACAGGCCCATGCCTGGCACCTTTAGGGACTCCGGCCCGAGCTCCCTAAAGTGAGGCACTGGAAAACAGGACTAGCTGGGGCCCAATATGTCTATTGGTGTCTGTAACCCCCAACCACGAGCGCACTACAAGTGACAAACACAAACTCTTAAAGGTCGCTGTCCCTCTGCAGTCTTTCCCTGAGCCGGATGTACAACTCTACATAAGAGTGAGGGTGTCCAGGAAGATGACATAGACCTCGACGGTACACTAGTACCGGGACAAACCCTGAACACTAACGTGTCTGGCTCACACAAAACTTGGGGTACCCGATTGGAGAGGTAACCATGGTAGGTGTCGTACTGCTCGCCACGTGCACACAAACCACGTGAACACCGCTATCCTCAACCACGGCGCGTGATAATGCACCGCCTACCAATACCACGAATAATAAATAACACCAAATGATAATCACGTAGCCATGCACAAACCTCTAGCCTACGGAAGCTTGAACGCGACGGGGTCCTCTGTTGCCTTCAGAATGCGACGCCTCGATACGGCGCATTCTGAAGCAGAACGCGATGGGTCGGGCTGTCGCGTTCTGAACACGACAACTAGGTCCGTCGCCTTCACAGACAGAGACCCAAAACTGGGGTTCCATCTCTAGAATCCCCATGCAAACCATGCAAACATGCATATAAAGAAGTTATAATCATTCTAACCAGTGCACTAGCATGCTATCCAACTTCTATAACTGAAATAATCGCCTAAACATGCGCAACACACAATCCACAGTGAGAAACAAGGTGGAATCTCCCTACCTACATGAAGTACACGAAGAACGACGACAATCTGGTGTTTCCCCTGCTCCGTGCCATGTCCTCGTGACGAGCGCACGCCAAAAATGACACCAGAATATTCAATCGCTCAAGAACAGGCTGTAAAAACCCTTCTCCTGGCCGAGCAAAGCTTACTGAGCTCTATTTGGCCAACCTAGGTTAAAAACCCTTTGGAGTCTAGAATGCGACGCACCCTGCCGTCGCGATCAGAACGCGACGGTGTAGGCCATCACCTTCTCATCGCTAACGCCAGCCGGCTGCCCTATGCGCGCCACGTGGTGGGCATGCAGCCAAACACCCCAAATAGAGGCAACAAGAACGCAACGCCCTGGACCGTCGCATTCAGAACACGACACCCAGCTCTATCGCATTCATAGACAGAGAACCTGTGAGTGCTCTGGGCCCAACCTCTCGGCCCACAAAGCCCCACAACCTACGAGAACACCTCAAACAGAAACCACAGGCCACACCTTGGCCACCACAACCATTAAACCACAGTCTGAATGGTCACTACGCTATAGGATCGGCCTCAAAAATCAGTCCTGATTGTTGAGGAGGCACATCATCAAACACTTGGTGTGTCAGGTGTAGACACGCGAATTTGGCTCCACCACGGGCAAATTTCATATTGCGCCATAATGCCACAAATGACCCTCTTTTTGCCTCGCAAGAGTGTTTTTCCAATATTTCTGGATCTCACCCTTTCTTTCTCGGTGCAGCTAAATTTGGTTAAGGCACAACTTCATCGATTCACGTCCGCTACAGTGGACGCCTTTTAAATGCGGCGATCATGGTGGACGTGATTCTAAACATAGCCGCAGGCTACGGCCATCATGCACCTGTCACATCAGTTTGACTTTCTTAATTGCGGTCTGCCGCCCGGACGCGATTTAATTCATAATCGCGGTTCCCTGTTTGGATACGATTCAAGAATTTGATGCCTATAAATAGACCCCCGAGGGTCATTTGTTCAGGATGGGCATTCAGAGCGGCGAAGCCCTGCCGGATTCACGTCTCACCTCCGACCCGCGGAGACCCTCTACTCTGAGCAATCCACGCCATCCTCCCGTAGTGTTCGGAGCCGGCGTCCTCTCCATCGTCCATGTACCCCAGAGTGAAGCAGGCGACGTCTTCCTCCTCCTCTTCATCCATTCTGTCCGTACCGGCAACGCCGTCATACCGTCCATTCAGGGAAGTACCCCCTCCCCTTTCTCTTTTCTCCTCACTTTCATCTCCTCCAGGTCCCATGTGGCCTTTGTACTCCCTTTTTAACACACACACACACATACATGCATGCATTTTACACACACCCACATTCTTTAGGGGTTTAAAAGACACCACCCGGTAAGTACACCTCCATGTTCTTTTATTTCATTAATTCTTTATTTTTAGGATTTGATACTACACGTGGCTAATCCCCTTTCTTTACTTTTCTTTGTCTTTTTTTGCCAGGGTAATCAACGAGGAAACGCCCTCTACCGTGGCCGGCCGTGTTCGTAGAGGAAGAAAGGACTCACATTCCCCCGCGCAATCTCCCTCCGCTAAAAAGGTACGTACGCGATCACTTCCTTCATCCGCACGCCTCGCGCGTGCGCCTCCATTTGGCACCCTCGCGTGCCTGGCGATCACGATCTTATTATTTTATTGTCTTTTTCGCCATCCACTCCATATCACACACACATACTCACAACACTATTCATTCCCCCCTCTTTGTGGGCACCGCGAAAGCGTCGTCTACACTAGGGTAGGTGCTGCCCCACCTTTAGACAGATGTGCCTTCTGGTTATCCGGCGGATCAGAGACCTTGTCACCAATGTTAATGGGGCATCAAACAAGATTTTCAAACTACCCTGAGATAGGTCCATCAGAGATCGGACCATGTATGGTAGGAGCACTCCCAGACTTTTCTTGGCGTGGTTCATCTGGCTGTTGGTTCAGTTTGGTAGAGCTTTTGCTGCATTTAGATGGTAGGTGACCGAGGCGTTTGTAAGAGGAACAGAAGAGTGGAGGGTTTGGATACACTATCAGCTGCCAATAACCCTTTGTCCCCATGCCAACCCAGATTCGATCTGACAATTTCTTTGACACGTTCAGTTGGACATTAATCCGAGCGGAGTGTATGTGCAACATGGTTAGGGTGTTGCTGTCCACTTTATGAACTGGGCCTAGGCTCCCAGCAATGGAGCGCACCATAACATCATTATAGAAGTTTGCAGGCAGTCTAGGCATCTCCAGCCACATTGGAATCACTGGCGACTCCTCATCAAGACAGAAATCTAAAGACCATCTGAAGAACGTGAAGTCTCGACCCTGCACAAGCATGGAATCCTTCAGAAGGACCTGAAGGTAGTCTTCCCTGTTGAAGAACCTGATCAGAAGATGGCGGCAGTCAAGGGCACTAATGATGAAATCGTACTGGAGCTTGAATCTGAGCTTCATATGGGAGCGGATCTCCTGGAAAGAAGGCCTGCCCTGAGGGGTTCTAGCTATAACTGCAAGATTCAGGGGCTTGCAAGAGGCATTGATCTTCTCCATGGAGAAGAAGACTGCTGGCTCACCTTGGGATCACGCCGGACCTCTGGACCGTGTTCGTAGCACGGCCAGTGGGCGGTTAGTGAATTCTACCAGACTGCTACCACCAAATGTGAGTGTTGAGCAACCATTACAATCGTCGTTTTATCGTTGTTGTACAAACATGACCCCGTTCTCATCTACTATCTCTATCTTCTCGTCTATGTAGATTCTCTCTATACTCTTGTATATTTTTTCTACTATCTCATCCACTACTTGGTACTCTACTAGCTATTTGACTGATTGTCTAAAGATAAAAACTTGATTAATGCCAGGAAACATTATAAAGGGCCTGGTCTAGTCCTGGGAGGTGTGCCCAAAAGTGCTAGTGCCCATGAGAGTTTATTGGCCAGGGTGTTCGACATTACACTGAAGTCCTAATTATCTCCAAAATCTAAAGACAATCAAAGTGCTATCTTGACTAGTGTGCTATTGTGTTATTTATACGTGCTATCTCATGATATGTCCATTCCTTTATCGTGCTACTTGTGCTAAATTCTTTGAAAAGTACTATTGTTTTCTTGCTACCATGTGCCATTACTCTCTCGACTATACATGATCGTTCTATCTAGTAATCCTGCTATTCAAGACATTAATTACTTAAATCATGCCTATTTTCGAGATATTAAGTCCTACTGGGTGTTATCTGTAACAACCCTTCTTATATCGGTATGATTATACGAATCCACGTCGGTACCAAGAACGCCGTCACAGTGGGACATTTACCCAACACTAAACGATTGGTTGATATGTACATGAATAACAACAAAGTACAGCGGAAATAAAAGAACAATTCTCATTCTCATTCCATCATCATCACATATCCACAGTCTTACTAGTAATAAAAGGAATACTTGTTGGGTTGAGTGTGAACTTTATACATTTCCCCTCATAATTTTGATGATGACAAGTTATGATTTTACTTCGAATCAGAGATCAATTCACCCAAACAATTTACTGATCTGAAGTGTGATTAGTGTGTGTGAGCAAATCAATTAGTAGTGAGAGCGAAATCCCTATGCATGCATCTAGCGCAATACAAAGGCAAACCACAATTCAAACCACTGCACAGAGGATTTTTAGGTGGTTCGAAAATCACCTCCAGTGACTCCTACGTCCACCCCTCACACAGTGAGGCCACACTACTCGAAACCTTGAGTACAACTCACACTGGAGCACGACGACTCCAAACACCCTTGAGCACGACGACTCAAGAAACACCTGGAGCACGACGACTCCAAACTGAGCACGACGGCTCAAACCACACAGTGAGTGCGACGACTCACAAACCAGAACTCGACGGCTCATAATACAAAAGCTAGATCAAACACAAAAGAGATCAGATCCTCTAGCAATGATTTGATTCAAGACAAATTCGTACACAGAAATTTGTGCAGAACTTCATGCACAAATCTCACAGACGAAGTAAGGAAGAACAAACTCTGAGATGAGGGAAATGGATGTAGAATGAGTGTTCTTCGATGAAGAGGCCTTGCAGAGACATCAATTGAGGAGGCTTGATGGAAATCGATGGAGATTCTCCTCAATTAACGATGCTCTGCTTTGATGGCATCTGAAATGCCAGAAATTCTTCTTCTACTGCTCCTCTTCAGTTGGATCTGCTCCCTTTCCTTGCACAGCAAGCTTCTCTCCAGAGATTCCCCTTGATTCCCACGTCCTTCCTATTGAAAGGATGGTCTGTAACTTCTAGAGATGGAGCACGATCTGGAAAGCCCCTTTTAGCCGCCAAAAAGGTTCTTCAGGAAGTGTGTAGGCTCCCTTCAGTTGGATGGCCAATTGGAGGGTATTTATAGCCTAATGTGTCCAAAAGTACCCTTGGGGGTCGAGGGCACATGAACCAAGGCCGATCCACATGATCCCTAGAGTGACACGTGTCCAGATGTGACTTAAGGCAAAAAAGTTTCCGGAGTATGTCGACCTGCCCATGGGGTGTGTCGACACACTGTCCCAAACTGGCACAGAAGGTTCTCTGGGAAGGGTCTCTAGTGTCGACACTACTTTAGACTGTGTCGACACACTGTCCCAGTCTGGCAAACAGGTCTTCTGGGAACTGGATCTAGTGTCGACACCATTTGATCCTGTGTTGACACACTGTCCAGACCTGTTGACTGGGTTCTCTGGGAGCTGGGTCTAGTGTCGACACTACTTGATCCTGTGTCGACACCACTTGACCATTTCTTCTTCATTTTGCCTTGGGTTTGAAGCATTGTGTCGACACCAGTAGGGGGTGTGTTGACACTACCCTTGCAAGAATTGTATGTCCCTGAGAAATAAACACATAAATCATTAGTCCAATGTATTATCATGAATATAAATGATAAATGTGTTTGGAAACATATTTTTTGAATATTGTTATTACAGGGGAGATGTATTTAACATGTTCCACTTATTTGTGCATTAAAATCACAACTTGTCATCATCAAAATTATGAGGGGAAATGTATAAAGTTCACACTCAACCCAACAATCTCCCCCTTTTTGATGATGGCAACATTAAGTCCACATGAAAATTTGAAATTTCAATGAAATGTGATTTTAAGCCATTTGTTTACTCAACATTCAACTTCAAACACACTGAATGACAATGAATCATGTTTCAATCACTTTTATTCACAATTATCAAAGGCCATTGAACACACTTTAGCAACATTTGACATTTTGCACATTCAAGAGGCACAATGTTACTAATGATGAAGTCTTTTCATTAATGGCCAAGCAGCTTGACAATCATCCATTCATTGACATTCATTAACATTCATTCCAGAGATTTTCAATCACAATCAAGACAAGTGTGTTTCTTTTCATTCAACAAAACAAGTATCACTTTTCATTAACAAAGATGTTCATTACAAGCATTCAAATACATTCCAAAAGTTTTTCTTTCTTTTCTTTCTTTCTTCTCCCCCTTTGACATCATCAAAAGAAGAAGTACATTAAGCAGGAGGAGGAGGAGGAATTGTAAGAAGGAGTGATTCAATTGACTTCAGTCTTGATTCCATAGCATGAAGGCTGGATTTGAGCTGAGATTGCATTGTGGAGAGTCTTGTATGCACAAGTTCTTCCAATCTTTGACTGTTCTCATACATATTAGACTGAAATAGTGACAGATCAGCTGAAGTTGGTTGTGCACCAGAAGAAGAAGAGTGGTAATTCCATGCTTGTTGATGTTTCTGAGCTCTGTCTTAAGGGTAGACATCTCACTGTCTATGTGTGCAGAGAGATTCTTCATGCCTTCTAAGTCATCAGCCATATGAGCAAATGACAGCCTAGTCTTGGATATCTGTGTGACTGCTTCCTGACTGTTGAACAAGTTTGATTGGGAATTTGCCAAAATTCCCTCAAGGACCTTTTCTAGTGTTTCTTGATGCTCCTTGAGTTCAATAGATGCATCAGCCAAAGTTCCAATGAGTCTATTAAACCTTTGAGTTGCATGATCTGATGCTTCTTTCTGCTTGATGAATTGAGCATTCATAGAATTTTCCAACCTCTGTATCTTCAGATCAAAGCTCTCTGACATTTGTTGGATGGTAGAAGTAAAAGCATCAAACTTGTCATTTAGGAATGAATATAACTCTAGTGGAACAGAAGGTCCACCAAAGGAAGTGGAGGTTTGAGCATGAGCATGTGGAGAGAATGAAGGAATATCCACTGCAGGATGAAGTGGTGAAGAGGTCTGAAAGGGAGGTGTAAGAGGTACATCCTGGGGTATTTGTGTTGCATCCTCAACAGGAGGCTAATCCTCATGTGCAGGAGGCTGGTCCTCATGTGCTGGTACCTCAGGAGGTGGTGCCACTACCTCAGGAGCCACAGGGGCCTCAACAACAGCTGGTCCTCTTCTCACTTGATCACCCTCAAGCCTAAATCCCATAAACTTCTGCAAATGCTTGAAGCAGTAAATATTGGACTTTGGGATTGATTGAGCTTTTTCATTCTCAAATGAGACTCCAAAGTGCTCAAAAACTGGTGTTAAATGAGCTGCATATGGAAGAGACCTATGGAGATCTTTCCTAGTAGTCTCAGACATGATCTGGCACATGATCACATGCAGGTTGATCTTGATGTTCTTCTTCATGCAATATATAACAAATCTATGAATGTCTGTGAGTCTATCCCTACCACCACCTTGGGGTGTGATGATTGTGGTGAGGATGTGGTGGACAAGTTTCAACAAAGGTGGGAAGGTGTTTGTGTTGAACTTGGTCACATGGGTTTGCTTTGGGTCAGACTCATCATCTGGGAGTCCAGTCATCAAGGGGTAAGCCTCATGGAGATCAAATTCAAAGTTGTGGTAATCTGCCCCTTCATCAGGAATTCTAAACAAGGTGGCTGCTGAAGGGTTGCGGAATTCCCAATATGGTAATCTAGAAGGGGGGTTGAATAGATTACTGCCTCTTAAAAACTATTATCACGTTCTTTTTCTTAAAGCATAGATTATCAAGACAATATCAAGATCTAAACTATGTGTAGATGATGTAGAAACCTATCTAGTGTGTGAATATGCAACGTGTCTATCAAACATCTATCGTAGAAATGATCAAACCACGAGACACGCAGATTTACGTGGTTCGGAGTACACAACAGTGTATCCTACGTCCACGGCACACACACACACACAGAGTAAACTGCTTATGAGCGAGTTCAGTGACTACAACTCACACACACACGTGTTTTCTGATGTGCACCCACGATCAGAACAACACACACACGTGATCTCAAGCACAAGAGACGCTTGAATCACACAAACACACACACAGTTGATGAGAATTATGAAACAGGAAGAGTTCAGAGCGTAGGAATAAATCCTAATGTGGAACTCTTCTGAGAACGCCTGGATGGAGTTCAAACTTCGACTTGAGTGCTCTGGACTGATGGAGAAGGTTGAATCCACGACGATCTATCTTCAGTACTGCAGGATCAACTGATCTTTCGGTCTCTGCACTGCAGACTTGAAGCAGAGCAGCAGCAACTTCTTTTCTCTTGGACTTGGCTTTAGGGTTTTTGGTTGTGGCTGCTTCTGTACGAGATTCTCTTCAAAAGGATGCTTATATAGTTGTGTTTTGATGTGGAGAGTCGTGGGACTTGAAAACACAATCTTGGATATGAAGGAAGGTTTCCGTATTTGAAGATCCTCTGCATCTGTCGACAGGTTCTGAGTATCTGTCGACAGATTGCAACAGATTTGCAACAGACAGACTTCAGGTTGCTCTGGTCTGTGGCATCTGTCGACAGGCGATATCCATCTGTCGACAGGCAGAGACAGTTTTGCCAAAACACAGAACTCTGGTATTTCTGTCTGCGACATCTGTCGACAGGTCTCTGAGAATCTGTCGACAGGTGCTCTCAGTACTCTTCAGTCTGATCACAACTGCGGCATCTGTCGACATATGCCTTTGGGTCTGTCGACAGGTACATGTATACTCTGTGATTGTGATCATTTTCTCATGATTTGAGAAGGCTTGGTTATATGCATTTGTACCTGCATGATAAAACATGTATAGTTAGGTATAATGTAGACATAGATAACCAAATATTGTATCATCTTAATTGACATGTATGAAACCTCAATTCAACTCATTCATCATTAAAAACATTGTTTGACTTTCATTTATCACTTAGAGTGTGAATTCACTTAGTTTCCAGAATATGAACCCAACAGCTGCTAACTCAGTAGGCAGATCAATTGAAACTCCTTTTACTTCAGACTTGTAACCCTCATCAGTACATTCCAAATTTAGATAAAATTCTTGTACAAGTCTGGGGTAAATGGTTCTAAATGCAGAAATGAAGGGCAACCAAGTCTGGAATCTGAAGAATTGAAGGACTTCTGGAAATGCAGTTGCTAAAACGTTGTCGCCCAAATCTACTGCCCTCGGTTTCAAAATGGATTTCCCTTCACTAACCAGCTTGGAAGGGGTTGCCTCAGATGGCTGGGAAGATCAAGATAAATGAGATGAAGATTCTTCAGAAACTTCAGGAGAAGATTGCAGAATCTTCCTCCTAGGGTTTGCAGAACCCCGCCGGGAAGGACCTCGACTTGAAGAGGATGCCTTACCTCTCTTAGATGGAGAAGGAGATACAGAAGAAATCCCTGGCTGCTCTACAGGGTCATGGCGATGCTTGCTTCTCCGCTCAACAGGGTGTTCTTCCACGGCAATAGGTCTGGCATTTGCCCTAGACCTAGCACCACGGCGAGGTTGCTGCTTGGGGGCCATGGTTGCAGGACAAAATGGAAGAACAGGGTATAAAGGAAATGGGGTGAAGGGAAGGAAGATAGAGATGGTCGGGAGGAGGGAAGGAGAGGAGGATTCTTGCCGTTTTCAAAGGTAAGAGGCGGCCATGGGGTCGACCTGGGGTATAAAAGGGGTTTTAGGGGTATAATGGCCCGCAGGAACAAAAAGCCCCAAACCGGCGCCAATGGCTGGAATCGCCCAGAAAGCTTGTGTGTCGACACTAGACAGGGAGTGTGTCGACACGGGCTTAGACTGTGTCGACACTAGATGGGAGTAGTGTCGACCTGGCCTGAAGAATTTTGAGGTTTTGAGCATGGAAAAAAATTTGTGAATTTCGGGAAATCTTTAATATGATGAAATATGAATGGAATTAACTTTTCAAAAATTTTTAAGACACCAAATAATTCATTTGTCAAATTGTTACAAAAATTCAGCAAACTTCAAGTTTTACACAACAACTTACAAGATATGTTCATTAAGTGACTTGAGCCATTAAAATGATGGTTTGAGGGATATAATACATTCAACAATCAATGACAAACGAGCATATTCTCCAAATCCAAAGAAATAAAAATGTCTTTTAGATTGAGATCAAGTGTGATGAAAATAAACAGCTTTAAAGCAAACTGATGAAAGATAGGGATGATTCTTTTAAACAATTCTCCTTTGACACATTATTATTTTTTAATCAAACTATCAAATGTAGTAAGTCTGGTTCACTCAAGAACTAATACTTTTTACACACCAAAGTCCCTGGATACTAGAGATTTACCCATTATCCAGTTTCAAGGGGTAAATGACAACCTTTTAACGTGAAAATATACGTTTATCAGACATCAATATTTTCAGTTACTCAGTCATCATCAAAAATATATTGAGCATGTTGTTTTGTTTTGTTTTTTAATTTTTTAAAAACCCCTTTGAACAGAGATAGCAAAAAGGCTTCATGACATACATGGCACTTCATTCATTGTGAAGGTGTGTAGTTTCTCAGCATTTGTGCCATTGCTCTATTGAATAGTAATTTTAAGGAGAATTTTATAAAAAGAAAGCATTTATATCCCACATCAGTTGCAAAAAAAATGTTTAAATTCAAGGCACACATTATCCTTCAGTCTTGAAAGAGATTTGAATTTATGTAGTCTTGAAGAGTATAGTTGAGAGGTGACTGTAAAAAGATGTAGTAGATCACTCAAGGAAAATCATTTTAAGGTTCTAGACAACTGAATTAGTACATCATGCAAGGAAGTTGTTGTAATTCAAGAAGAGTGTTGAATTTTGCAAAAAGAATGAGTTGTGAATTCTCTAGCTCCCCCTGAGATGTTGATTCCAACAACTTTTCATCAAAATAAAGATATGCAAGTATTTTGAAAATAGAAATGATTCTCTTTGAACAACAAAGCTCCCCCTCAACAATTGCATATTCATTTCTTGGTACTTGGCAGAGACATATACTCTCGCATAGTGAAAGTGTCCAGACAAGCCTGACTTATTTTTCTTCAAATCACCATTTGATATACCAAGAATGTCAATGCAATGTGAGATTGAGGGAATTATGTGCAAGAAGATTTGTCAATAAACTGAATGGGAGATTGTTGATAAATCAGATATGAAAGAATATTTCTATAGCATTTCACTCAAAGATTCTTTTGACTCACTTCCCCATAAGATATGCATGATATATATGAAATAATCATTTAAGCAGTTCAGATATGATCATTCCAAACAGTTTGCATAGAAAGAATATGAACATTTTGCACTTTTTCAAATTTACTCCCCCTTAATATGTGCATGGAATGAAAAAGCTAGCAAGCAATTCACACATGATTATGCACACAATTGGCTTTAAGCATAACATGACTTCTGGTACTTGGCGGAGTATTTTACTCACGCATAATGATAGCTTCCAAACAAGCATAACTTGTTTTTCCACATGTCATCATTTGATATACCAAAAAGTCAAAGCAGTTGATATGCACACAGAATCATGGGCACAGTTAAGTAAGCATGATAACACAAACATGATTCCAAGTGTTAAAACACATAGTTATTGTTGGGAGTAGTATCAGAACACATTTTTCATTATTTAGATAAAAAATCAAACATCATTTCAATTCAGGCAATTCAAATTTGAAATGATAAAGAAGTTTTACCTAAATGGACTTCAATTGCTTTTCAAAGATTTTACCTGTGTTCTCTAATCATTTCTTGCCTTGCACAGCCAATACCTTGAATCCATTTACAATGTATGGCTGCAAGACTCCTCAGCTTGCTGATCAAGCTGGTTTTGGGACCCACACTTGCTTGGGTCCTGCAATGAAATCAATGTTAGTGTGCAATAAAGATTTTTGAATGCAAAATGATTTTATTTTTGATATAGATGCATTTCTTTCATTGACAGAACTATGAGCAGAATTAGTTCCAAATTTTCTTTTTGCCTTGCTCAATGCATCTATGTTTTCATGAGTTTTTTAATTTTTGGATTTTTAATATAAGCAGAAACATAATGATTTTGTGCAGCATTTCTATGCCTATACACATGGAATTTCTGAACATTTTCAGTATGAACATGATATATATTCCTATGTGTATGAGCATATGCATTAGACTGAAATTTCTGAGCATGCACAACAAAATCATTTCTGTACCAACAGTTCCTAGAAATATGACCAATTTTATGACAATGAAAGCATTGGACTGATTTGGCATGTTTATTGAAATGTTGATCTCTATTCCAACAAAATTTGGCTAAATGACCAGGTTTATTGCAATTAAAGCAAATGAGATCATTTCTTACCTGGTACTCACCTTGGCATGTATGCATTTGCTGGAATCTCCTTTTCATGTGAGGAGACTTACCATGAGGAGAAGGAGGTGCTTTTTGGTGGCTCTTGGCATGATGTAAATTTGTAACTTGCCTTGGAGCTTTTTGGACTGATGGAGGAAGTAGATGAATCTTCTTGACAGTAGCATTCTTCTTTTCCTCTGTCTGTTTCTGAACAAGAACTTTCACTAGTTTTTCATTAGAATTAGAAGAGTTCTTATTCACAACAGCTTTAACAAATGTTAATTTTATTTTATTTTCATTTTTCTTGTCTCTTACAGAAGCAAGACTTGTGTATTTAGTATTTTTCAATTCATATTGAAGCTTCTGTTTTTCAGCTTCTAATGCAACAACTTCTTTTTCTAAAATTTGAAGCTTGTTTAGCATGACATCCAATCCATTTTTCATCTTGTTCTTTTCATTTTCAAATTGAGCAATTTGTTTTTCCAAATCAGAAATTTTATTACTTAAATTGCTACAATCATTGTCCAATGGTTTGTCATGCAACAAGCATTCAATCTTCCTTTTTAGATGACTATTTTCTTCAACAAGTTGTTTGCATCTTTCATTTATTTGATGATCATGAGCCATGTTAGAGATCTATTTGTTTAATTGATCATTATCAAATTTGAAGTTTTCATTGAGATCAATCAATTTTTCATTTTCATATTTCAAATCAAGATTTTCAAATTCCAACTAATCATGATCTTCTTTTAACTTGGACAACTTGTTTTCACAAATTTTGATTTTATCTTTCAGACTTTCTTTTTCAGAATTCAGTTTCTGAACTTCATCTTTCAAATTCTCATTTTCTTGTGAAAGATCTTTATCATTGTTTTGGAGCAATTCAAGTGTATTTTTCAAATTTTCACTTTCTTTATGGCAATGTTTTAAAGTCTTTTTCAAATCATTATTTTTAGTGTTCAGCTTTACATTAAAATTTTGTATCTTCTCACAGAATTCAATCAATTCAACATAAGACATGCCTTCATCTGCATCAGAATCAGAATTAGAATACATAAATGGATCTGGAATTGATTTACCTAACCTAGTAGACCCATTTGAACTCTTGTGTTCTGAAGAGGATGAAGAATGCTTTGAGCTCTTAGAATGTGCAGTGAGAGCCACAACCTTCTGAATTGTTGATTTTCTGGATTCATTGAGGCTTTTCTTTGCCATAAAGTACCTGTGAATTTCTTTTGCTCATTTTCTTTGTGGTTCCTTTGAAAAACTTGATGAAGGTGAGACTGGTGATTTCTCTTGCAGATTAAAGAGATTTTCCATTATATCAAAACTCAAAAGACTATTAGATCTAATCACAGTGAACCAATGTAACAAGGAATTAGATCTAACAATTAGAGTGGTAAACCCGCTCTAATATCAAATGTTGGAATCAGAGCGATTAAGCACACAGAGACAGTGAAAGAACAAGCAAACAGTTCAAGCAATTAACACAAAGATCAAATAGAAGCAATCAAATCAGATCAGTAACAGACATTAACCTTCTCTAATACCAATTGTTAGGATCGGATGGGTGGATGGATCAGATCTAGAAGGGGGGTTGAATAGATCTAACACCAATTAATGCAGAAGCTTAAGCAATTCAAAATTACTTCGAATCAGAGATGAATTCACCCAAACAATACTAATGTCCACATTATTACAACATCAAATAAATTATATTGTTCAACTGAATTACATTGTCCACAATATTGATTTGCATACTATGAAAGGAAAAGTACAATGTAGCATTGTCCACAAATAAAGCTACTCCTTGTGCTCGGAGTTGCTACTCTCAATGTCCTCCTCAGGAATGGAGGTACCTATCACACTTGTACGCCGAAGCAAGGATGAGTCTTCTAAAAGACCCAGCAAGCAATCTAAGCACAACATCCATACACATATCACTTATACATGCTGTCTTTTATCAATAAAGAGAAACACATGGTACATGCTTATAACAATTGACAATATAACATAATCATCCTACTCATGCTTTCTACACATAACATGTAACATGCTTTATAATTCAAACTCTATTCATATTATTGCACAATTCTACCAAATTAGAACATGGAGTTATGTACAAGGTAAATAACAAACCTAGCATGGTATCTAAGCATTTTCACATGTAGTCACTACACTTAATCACATGTTTAACTTGCTGTTTTAATATAAATAAAACACATTTACACATGGTATCACATTTTCACATATTAACACTTTCACATTACGTTATCACATGCTCATATTCCACATTCGCACAACTACATGTTCACATTCACATAATTCACACTTTTACACTTAGTTGCCGTGACACATAGTCCAAACCACCATTAGAAGGACACACTTACACATACACATACCCGTCACCTAGGCAACACAGTCACGAATCTTGGTTAACTGCGCAGAACCGGGAGAAGCCCTCTCCATCCTAACCAGTGGTACTTGTCCACCTCCAGGATTTCATCCTAATGCCCATAGGATATCACACACATTGAGCCTTCCCGTAGGGACTTTACTATAGTACAACTCCACAACCCTCTATGGTAGCAGTGTCAATGTCGGCACAATTTTACACATTCACATTTTATCACATTGTTCACATGCACTATTTCACACATTTACATGTATTTTTAACCAATCACATATGCATCAGTTCACAGAACATGGTATTTCTGTTTCACAGTGAAAATTAACTCACAACCTAAACCTAATCATGTTGCTAATCACTGAATTTCACATAATTAGAATTAACATGATTAATATGGTCAATTGCACTTGCTAGACTGATCACAACACCTACTGATGTCAATATAGCATGAAATGTTTATCAAAGAATGAACACATGTCATATATCGCATATCCAAATTTTTAGATTTTTTGGAATAGTAAACAAATTTTAACATTTAAAACAGATTACATGCAGATTTATTAAAAATTTCCTTTAAATATGATCCACAGTAAAACAGTCATACCTAACCATTTCAAACCCTGAAAACAGTCAACATACGATCATGGAAAAATTTATGAAACCCTAATATACCATGGATCTATTTATTCAGGATTTATCATGGTCAAATCGTGCCCATTATTTATTTGTAAAAATTTTAATAAATAATACTATGCACAGAAATTTGATCTACCCTCATGACATGACCTAATGACTGTACCTGACCAAATAAATTTTTCACAATATGCACACATACCTAGAAATATGACAAACACACCACATAGATCAAAACAACCATTCTGTAAAACCTGCAGAAGTTGGCGGCAAAGGAGTTGCCGCCAACAGGGGTTAACGGCACAAGATGTTGCCGCTAACTCAGGATCTTGACGGTAGCAAGCTTGTCGTCATGTTCCTATCTGTAGAAACACAGATAGACCGCACATAAGTTGACGAATTGGGGGTTTCAGGACACGAGGAAAAATCTAATAAAATCCTAGGACCTAAAGGACATGGGTAGGGTTGAAATCTCTAGATCACTTGCCTGAAATAAAATCTCTAGTGGAATTATTTTGTCGAAGATGCTCTCCTCGGCCAAGCTAAGAAGCCGCCCAAAATCCTCCCAGATCTAGTCTTTGTGTTGATGTCGGTCGCACACCAGAGTCGGAGAAGCCTCACCAATGTCCAGAGTACCTCCCAGTCGATGTAGATCGCCAGTAGGAACTCCCAATCTCCAGATCAAAGTGCACAAAGTTTGGGTTTTCTCACAGAAAGCCCTAGGGTTTCTCAAAGACCAAAAGGCCTAATCTCGCCCAAGACGAGGTGTTTTATAGGCTTAAGGCTTCGGGGAACGAGTTAAGGATAGGATGCTACCATTGGAGGTGGGTTTCCAAATCCTGAACCATAGAAAACGCGATCGTTTCCAGATCTTAACCTGCAACAAAAACTGAGAAGTAAACGGCCATAATGCTGCCGCTAACTGGAAATAAACGGCCATCGATCTGGACGTCGACTTGCCCTTAATGTCAAGGGATATTGACGTTAATTGGCATTTCGGCCAGAACACAGAAGTCAGATAAACATGCATTCACCTTATAAATTACATACTCTATACATCATATTATTTAAATACAATATGTACAACTTAAATAAAAACAATATGTACATAATTAGACATGTATATACATATGTACATATACACAACATCATTTAAACGTCATATGTACAGAAATAAACATATATATATATACATATATATATATATATATTCACATATGCACATAAACAATATACACAAAAGTAAATAAACATCATATGACAAAGTCCGCATAATGAGAACAAAGTTCGAGGGCCTTACACCCTCTCCCCCTAAAAGAAAACCTTGCCCTCGAAGTTAGAAGGAAACTAATCAAACATGTGGAGATACTTCTTCTTCATAGCATCCTCAAGCTCCCAAGTAGCCTCCTCTCGCGAGAAGTTCTTCCACGACACCTTCACGGACGCAATGTTCTTGTTCCTGAGGTGCTGAACCTTCCGATCAAGGATAGCTACCGGTTGCTCAACATACGACAGATCTGGCTGAATCTCTACTGGCTCGTGACTAATAACATGAGACGGATCTCACACATACCTTCTGAGCATAGATACATGGAAGACTGGATGTACACTCACTAGCGCTGGGGGTAAAGCTAGCTCATATGCCACGCTGCCCATCCGCCTAAGAATCTCAAACAGGCCAATGAATCTAGGACTCAACTTGCTATGCCTGCCAAACCCGACGACACCTCGGGTAAGCGAAACCTTTAGAAAAACATGCTCGCCAACCTCGAACTCTAAATCCTTCCTTCTATTGTCGGCATAACTCTTCTGCCTATCCTGCGCCGCAACAAGCCTCTGCCTAATAAGCCAAATCTTATCTGAAGTCTCCTGCACTAACTCCAGACTAATCAACTGCTTATCACTAGTCTCCACCCAGCACAAAGGAGATCTACAAGGCTGCCCATACAAAGCCTTAAACGGAGCCATGCCAATACTCGCATGAAAACTGTTGTTATATGCGAACTCCATAAGAGGCAAATGACGCTCCCAATCACCCTTCTAATCCAGCACACACGCTCTCAATATATCCTCGAGAGTCTGGATAGTCCTCTCGGACTGCCCATCTGTCTGGGGATGGAATGCCGAACTAAGCTTCAATTCGGAACCCAAAGCCTCCTGAAGACCCTTCCACAGCCTCGAAGTAAACCTCGGGTCTCGATCCGAAATAATGGACTTCGGCACACCATGCAACCTCACAATGCTACTCACATACAACCCAGCCAAACTCTCCATAGACTGCTTCTTCTTCATAGGTAAGAAATGCGCCGTCTTGGAGAATCAGTCTACAATCACCCAAATCGAGTCATTGCCCTTCACTGATGTGGGCAAACCCGTCACAAAATCCATAGTGATTGCTTCCCACTTCAATACTAGAATCTCCATCTTCTGCATAAGACCAGATGGTCGTCGACGGTCGGCCTTCACTTGCTGGCACACCAAACACCTGGATACAAACTCTGCCACATCCTTCTTCGTACCAGACCACCAGAAAGATCTCTTCAAATCCTGGTACATCTTAGTGTTATCGGATGAATAGAGAACCTCGACCTATGAGCTTCTGCTAGAACATGCTCACAAACATCCACAACATCGGGAACATAAACTCAGTGCTGAATTCTAATGACACCATCCTCGTCTCGAGCAATGCCTGCCTTGCCCACCAACTCTTGGAGCCTAGGATCAGCCTTCTGCTTCTCAATCACCTCATATAGCATAGTGGACCGAATAGATAACTGAGCTGCAAAAGCCTGACACAAAAGTGACTCTAACACAATCATCACACAGGCTGCATCCTCCAACATCTTCCAATCCTGCTGGAGTAAAGATCTCATCCTGCTAAGAGCATCCGATACGACATTTGCCTTCCCTGGATGATACAGAAGCTCGAAGTCGTAGTCCTTAAGGAACTCATCCATCTCCTCTGCTGTAGGTTCAACTTCTTCTACGAAAAGAGATATCTCAGACTCTTGTGGTCAGTGAACACCTCAAATCTGACACCATAAAGGTAGTGTCTCCGGATCTTCAGTGCATAAACCACTACCGCAAGCTCCAAATCATGAGTCGGATAGTTACGATCATGCTCCTTCAATTGATTAGAAGCATATGCCACTACCCTACCATGCTGCATCAACACACAGCCAAGACCAATCCGAGATGCAGCCGAGTAAATAGCAAAACCCTCTACACCACTTGGCAAAATCAGCACGAGTGCTAATGTAAGCTTCGCCTTCAGCAACTTAAAGCTACTCTCACAATCCTTGGACCAGACAAACTTCACACCCTTCCTGGTTAGCTTAGTCAGAGGTGCGGCGATAGATGCACAACCTTCAATAAATCAACTATAATAGCCCGCAAAACCAAGAAAACTCTGAATCACTGATGGGGTCCTTGGAATCTCCCAATCTAATACAGCCTAGACCTTCGCCGGATCAACTGTTACTCCAGTGCCTGAGATAACATGCCCAAGGAAATGAACCTCGCACATCTAGAAATTGTACTTGCTGAACTTTGCATATAGCTTGTGCTCTCGGAGAATCTCTAGAACAACCCTCAAATGATCACGGTGTGTAGCCTCATCTGGAGAATAGACTAGCACATCGTCAATGAACACCACAATGAAGCTATCTATATAAGGTCTAAACACCATGTTCATAAGATCCATAAATGTTGCAGGGGCGTTGGTTAGACCAAATGGAAGCGCCAAAAACTCATAATGTCCATAACGAGTCCTGAAGGCCATCTTGGACACATCCTCAACTGATGATAGCCGGACCGCAGATCAATCTTAGGAAAACACAGATGCATTCTGCAGCGGATCAAATAAATCGTCAATCCACGGTAAGGGATACCTGTTCTTCACGGTTACCTGGTTGAGCTTCCTATAATCAATGCACAACCTAAGGGAACCATCCTTCTTCTTCACGAATAATACAGGTGCACCACATGGTGACACACTAGGGTGAATGAATCCCTTATCCAGCAAATCCTGCAACTGCTTCCTTAGCTCAGCTAATTCCGCAGATGCCATCCGATATGGAGCCTTAGAGATAGGAGATGTGACTGGAAGCAACTCTATGGTAAACTCTATCTCCCTAGCCAATGTCAAACCAGACAAATCATCAAGAAATACATCTGGAAACTCGTGCACTACTTCTATCTCCTCTAGGGTAGGTGACTGATCAGCCTTCGGTACTAAGACCACGTTGGCAAGAAAAGCATCACATCCCTTACTCACCATCCTCATCGCCTTCATGGCGGGGATCACAAACCTTCCCTCTAAGTTCCTTGGCAAAGGATGCGAGAACTCATCCTCACCAGGAATACAAAAATTAATCTTCTTTCCACGACAATCTACCAAAGCATAATGCTCCTCAAGCCAATCTAGACCTAGAATTGCATCATAGTCTTTCATCTTTAGCAAATAGAAGCACCCTACTAAGCCTCGGCCTTCAATGCACACAGGTAAAGACAGAATACACTTCCTAGTCGATACCGTACCGACTGGTGTGTGCACAGACAAAGGAACCTCTAACTCCTCAGCCTCTACTCCTAACTCCACTACTAACTGTCTCACAAACAGCTCAGAAACGAACGAGTGCGTGGCACCCGTATAAAACAAAACCCAAGCGTGTACACCCATGAAAAGAACCGTACCTTCCGTGACATTTTTGGCCTGCTTGGCATCCTCTCGCGCTAAAGCAAACACTCGAGCTTGGGCTCAAGGCCTTCTTGGTCTTTCTGTAGCTAGTGCTGCTACTACTGCCACTGCTGGGGTTGGTGCTCCACGCTGAACTCCCTGCTGCAGTCTAGGACAGTCTCTGATCTGATGCTCGGTGCTGCCACACTTTAGACACTTCCCCGCTAGCTTCCAACATTCTGTGCCGCCATATGCTCTTCCGCAGTGAGGGCACATCTTCTTGTCACTGGGCCTGATGTCGAGGGACCGCGGTGTAACTGCCTATTGACTACTAGCTGCCACTAGACACTGCGGTGACTGGTACACTGCCTTCTTCCTGTCCTGACGTTGGAAAGGTGGTGTGGATCTCTTCTGCGATGCCTTCTTCTCTTCCAGATATTGCTCCATCTTGCTCTCCTGCCTGCACGCAGCACTAAGAGCCTCATCTAGGGTACGGTGGTCGAACGCCATAAGCCTCGATCTCAGTGATGGCTTAAGCCCCATAACGAACTTCTTCGCCTTCCTGCGCTCATCAACAACTATGTGAGGAGCATACTTGGACAATTTTGTAAACCTGGCCTCATATTCTAACACCGTCATGGAGCCCTGAGTGAGAGAAAGGAACTCCTGCTCCATCTTATCCTGGATATGCTCTGGGATAAACATGGCCCGGAATAGCCTTGTGAACTCATCCAAGTCACCTCGACAGCACCATCCTCGAACCTGGTGCGAAGGAAAGAGGCCCACCACACATCGGCTCTCTCCTTAAAAATACAACCCTTAAGCACCAATCTAGATTACACCTAAACTTAACACAAATACGTGCATATAATTTAAATATCTGCAGCATATAGGTGGCCAAGCTAACTTTGTCCTCTTCGGCACACCTAATAGCTCGGAAGATCTTCTCAATCTCCCTCATCCAGCTCTCCGCTAAAAGGGGCTGACTCTCCTCCTTAAAAGAGGGCGGAGCCATCCACTTGAATCTCTCCATGATGGAAGGACCACCATGGCCTTACTTCTGAGGGATCAGAGTTGGAGCCTGAGCCTGAGCCTGCTACAACAAGCAAGATAAGCAACACATATAACAATCATACATTTAATAAAAACAGACTACTCTATTTAACAATTCTAACCTGAGCCTGCAGTTGAGCCTACAGTGTCGCCTGAGTATGTGCCTGGGTTTGCATAGCCTGAACTAGACCCTGCATGAACACTCCATAATCTACAGGCGGTGGAGGAGGAAGTACAGTAGGACCCTGTAGTACTGGGGCCTACTACTCACCCCTGTCCTCTCGTCTCTGCTCGTCATCCCGAGCCTGAGCACCACGTCTACCTCGAGAAGCCATAGCCTGTAAAACAAACTAACCTCAATTAGAAACTAAGTTATTTAATTCCTAACTATTTTCTTAACTATCTTTCATTCATTATTAAATATTTTCTACATACAAGGACAATTTCTATAAAGACTTAGCATATTATGAAGATGATGACATATTCATGTACAATCTCAAACTTGCTCTAATACCAATCTCTGTAACGACCATCCTTATACCATACGATTATACCAATCCACGTCAGTACAAAGAACGCCGTCACAGTGAGACATTTATCCAATACTAAACGATAGGTTGATATGTACATGAATAACAGCAAAGTACAACGGAAATAAAAGAACATTTCTCATTCTCATTCCATCATCATCACATATCCACAGCCAAACTAGAAATAAAAGGAATACTAATGTCCACATTATTACAACTTCAAATAAATTACATTGTCCAACTGAATTACATTGTCCACAATATTGATTTACATACTATGAAAGGAAAAGTACAATGTAGCACTGTCCACAAATAAAGCTACTCCTCGTGCTTGGAGTCGCTCCTCTCAATGTCCTCCTCAGGAATGGAGGTACCTGTCACACCTGTATGCCGAAGCAAGGATGAGTCTTCTAAAAGACCCAGCAAGCAATCTAAGCACAACATCCATACACATATCACTTACACATGATGTCTTTTATCAATAAAGAGAAACACATGGTACATGCTTATAACAATTGACGATATAACATAATCATCCTACTCATGCTTTCTACACATAACATGTAACATGCTTTATAATTCAAACTCTATTCATATTATTGCACAATTCTACCAAATTAGAACATGGAGTTATGTACAAGGTAAATAACAAACCTAGCATGGTATCTAAGCATTTTCACATGTAGTCACTACAATTAATCACATGTTTACCTTGCTGTTTTAATATAAATAAAACACATTTACACATGGTATCACATTTTCACATATTAACACTTTCACATTACGTTATCACATGCTCATATTCCACATTCTCACAACTACATGTTCACATTCACATAATTCACACTTTTACACTTAGTTGCCGTGACACATAGTCCAAACCACCATTAGAAGGACACACTTACACATACACATACCCGTCACCTAGGCAACACAGTCACGAATCTTGATTAACTACGCAGAACCGGGAGAAGCCCTCTCCACCCTAACCAATGGTACTTGTCCACCTCCAGGATTTCATTCTAATGCCCATAGGATATCACACACATTGAGCCTTCCTGTAGGGACTTTACTATAGTACAACCCCACAGCTCTCTATGGTAGCAGTGTCAATGTCAACACAATTTTACACATTCACATTTTATCACATTGTTCACATGCACTATTTCACACACTTACATGTATTTTTAACCAATCACATATGCATCAGTTTACAGAACATAGTACTTCTATTTAACAGTGAAAAGTAACTCATAACCTAAACCTAATCATGTTGCTAATCACTGAATTTCACACAATTAGAATTAACATGATTAATATGGTCAATTGCACTTGCTAGACTGATCACAACACCTACTGATGTCAATATAGCATGAAATGTTTATCACATGATGTACACATGTTATATATCACGTATCCAAAATTTCATATTTTTCGGAATAGTAAACAAATTTTAACATTTAAAATAGATTACAGGCAGATTTATTAAAAAATTCATTTAAATATGATCCATAGTAAAACAGTCGTACCTAACCATTTCAAACCCTGAAAACAGTCAACATACGATCATGGAAAAATTCATGAAACCCTAATATACCATGGTTCTATTTATTTAGGATTTATCATGGTCAAATCATGCCCATTATTTATTTACAAAAATTTTAATAAATAATACTATGCACAGAAATTTGATCTACCCTCATGACATGACCTAATGACTATACCTGACCAAATAAAATTTTCACAGTATGCACACATACCCAGAAATCCGACAAACACACCACATAGATCAAAATAGCCATTCTATAAAACTTGAAGAACTTGGCGGCAAAGGGGTTGCCGCCAACAGGGGTTAACGGCACAAGATGTTGCCGCTAACTCGGGATCTTGATCGCAGCAAGCTTGCCCTCAAGTTCCTGTCTGCAGAAACATAGACACACTGCACATAACTTGACAAATTGCAGGTTCCAGGACACGAGGAAAAATCCAATAAAATCCTAGGACCTAAAGGACATGGGTAGGGATGAAATCCCTAGATCACTTGCCTGAAATAAAATCGCTAGTGGAATTATTTTGTCGAAGATGCTCTCCTCGGCCAAGCCAAGAAGCCGCCCAAAATCCTCCCAGATCCGATCTTTGTGTCGATGTCGGTCGCACACGGGAGTCGGAGAAGCCTCACCAATGTCCAGAGTACCTCCCAGTCGATGTAGATCACCGGTAGGAACTCCCAATCGCCAGATCAAAGTGCACAAAGTTCGAGTTTTCTCACAGAAAGCCCTAGGGTTTCTCAAAGTCCAAAAGGCCTAATCTCGCCCTAGACGAGGTGTTTTATGTTGGGTTGAGTGTGAAAAACAAATCATTTCCCCTCTTATTTTGATGATGACAAGCTGTGATTTTAATGCATAAAAAATTAGAACATGTGAAATACATTACCTAAATTACCAATATTCAAAAAGCATATTTCCAAGCACATTTATCATTGATATTCATGATAATATATTTATCTAATGATTTATGTGTTTATTTTCTCAGGAACAAACATTTTTTGCAAAGGTAGTGTCGACACAACCATCCTTGGTGTCGACACAATGGTTCAGAACAAAGGCAGAAATGTGAAGAAAAGTCCATCTCAGGTCGACACGAGTCCAGAGCAGGTCGACACTAGAGACAGATTCCAGAGAAATATGTGAACAGATTGCCATCTCAGGTCGACACCAAATCAGATAGTGTCGACACTAGATAGCCTTCCCAGAAGGCCTGTTTTGCTGTCTAGGACAGTAGGTCAACACTACCTCATTTCAGGTCGACACTAGAGACCTCTTCTAGGGAATTGTTTTGCCAGTCTGGGACAGTGTGTCGACACACCTCAAGGGCAGGTCGACACACTCCGGAATCTCTGTGACTTAAACTTCCTCCTGGACACGTGGCACCCTAGGGAGATGTCAGATCAATCTTGGATCATGTGCCCACGTACCCCAAGGGTATCTTTCGGATATTTAGGGTATAAATACCCTCCTAATGGGCACCCATCCAAAAAGAGAACCTTCTAAGAGCCTCCAGAAACTGCTTGTGGCGGCTAGAGAGTCTCTCCTCCCTGTTTTGCTCCCTCTTGTGCTTCCACATCTCAATTCACCCTTCTCCAAGCACAAGGATCGAAGATTGATCAACATGAAGCACTAGGATCAACTTCAAAAGGAGCAGATCAAGTAGAAGCCAGCAATTGCGAAGCACTCAAGGAAGATCCCAATATCAAAGTTGCAGAGCATCGGCCAAGGGACTTCAAGTGATCAAGATTCTTCCAATTCGGCCTCTACAAGGGAGTTTTCTTGAAGAACAAGAACTGTCAACCTCGTGTCTTGAGTCTTTCTTGTTTCTTCTTGGCTATTCTAGAAATTGTGCATAATTTATTGCATCAATTTTCTTGAATTGGCCTTAATAGATCAGATCATTGCTAGAGGATCTAGATCTTGCTGTTTTTATTCTAGCAAGTGGTTGTGAGCCTGTGTGCTCAGGTTTTTGAGTCGTCGCACTCAAGTTGGGTTGTTGAGCAGTCTTGCTCAGAGTCTAGAGTAGTCTTGCTCTAGGTAGTGTGTGAGTTGTCTAACTCATTTGTGGAGTTGTCAGGCTCCAGTGTGGGTTGTGTAACCCAGGTTGTTTAGTGGATCCTCACTGTGTGTGAGGGGTGGATGTAGGAGTCACATGGTGTGATTTCTGAACCACCTAAAAATCTCTGTGCATTGGTCTGTTTGTGGTTTGAATTTTCTCTTCGTTAGATGAATGCATAGGAACGTTTGAATCCATATAATCAACCTGTTTACTCACTGCAATTGCTTAACTCACTTAATATCATTTCAGATCTGTGAAATTTGCTTCCAATCTAACTCTGATTCAAAGGACTTTCAAAATTGGTTTTAGCTTCCGCATTAGTTGGCATAGATCTATTCAACCCCCCCTTCTAGATCTTGCCCACATTCTTTATCGATCCTTCAATTGGTATCAGAGCGGGTTTACACTTGATCTGATCTAATCTGAGTAGTTTCTGAGTGTTCTGTGTTGCTTGTTTGCTTGCTTGTTTGTTTTGCTGAGTGTTTCCTTCCTTGCACCATCTGTTTAATTAAATGGATTCCAGAGGATTCATAGCTGAGGGTCATTCCATAAATAGGCCACCATTCTTTAATGGAACGAACTATTCTTATTGGAAAAATAGAATGCATGTTTTTCTAAGAGCCCAAAATTATGAAATCTGGAAAGTAGTGGAGGTAGGTCCCTATGAAAACCAGGGAGAAGAAGAAACCTGGACTAGGGAACAAATAAGAAGAGCTACATTGAATTATAGTGCCATGAACATGATTCAATGTGCTGTTCACCCCAAAGAGTACTCAAGAATCTCAATGTGCAAATCTGCCAAAGAGATGTGGGATAAACTTGAGTTACTCTATGAGGGAACATCTCAGGTTAAAGAAACCAAGGCTAACATACTTGTCTCTGAATATGAATTGTTCATGATGAAGTCTAATGAGACAATCTCTGAAATGTTTGCCAGGTTTATGATCATAGTCAATGGACTGAAGGCCTTAGGTAAGGACTATACTGATGCTGACTTGGTAAGAAAAATTCTACGTTCTCTATCTTCAATTTGGCACACAAAGGCCACTGTTATTGAAGATTCTAAAGATCTGTCCAAAATCTCTTTGGATGAATTAATAGGATCTTTAATGACATATGAAATCAACTTAAAGAGAAATGAAGAACACATAATCAAAACCAAGCCAGTAGCATTAAAGGCCTCATCTAGTAACAAGGACAAAAGTCAGGATAAAACCAGTTCTGATGAGTCTGAGTCAAATGAGGATGAAATTGCCCTCATGACCAGGCAATTCAGAAAATTCTTGAAATATAGAAAAGGAAAATTTTCTGGTAAAAAGAAATACTCTTCAGGTAAAAGAAACACATCCTTTTCTAATGCAAACTCTAACAAGAATAAAAAATCTGACGATATTGTCATCTGCTACAGGTGCAACAAACTAGGACATATGAAGGGAGAATGTCCTGAGAACAAGAAGGAGAAGCACAAGAAAATTCACAAATTCAAGAAGCCGAAGGCCATGGTAGCCACTTGGTCTGATGAGGACACAAGTGAAAATGAAGAAGAAGAAAAATCCTCAAGCTCTGGAAGTGAGGAGATTTGCTTCATGGCAAACAGCTCAGATGGAAAGGTAAGCACTTCTTTTGAAGATTTTTCTAAGATTGGCAGGATGCTTATGCTGAATTAGTTGAAAAATATTCTGAAATGAGAAAAGAAAACAAACACATCAAAAAGAAAATTGAAAACATCTTGCACAACCAATCCTTCAACAAAAGAATTTGTGAACTTGAAAATGAAGTAACAGAATTAAATGAAGAAAAAGAAGATCTTCTGAATCTGATTGATGAACTTAAGCTAGCCTCTCAAAAGGCCACCAATGAATTCAAAGACTTATCTGAAAAGCTGGAAAAAGAAAATCAAGATAAACAACAAAAGATTGAAGAAATCAAAATCTTGGAAAACCAGCTAAGACAAAAAGATGAAGTCATTGAAACATTCACAAATGGCAAAGATAATTTGGAGGCCTTGTTGGGAACAAATATGAAATCAATCTCTCATGGACTAGGATTTGATAAACAAAAATCTAAGAAAGACAAATCCGGTGAAAAGAAGGATAAAGCACCACTAATCAAATTTGTTAAGGGCCCTAGTCTTGAAAATACAGAAGTCAAACAAAAATCAAGCAAAACACAAAAAAGTCCAAAAACTCAGAACAAAGACAAGGCAACCAGGTCGACACAATCTCCTGACGGGTCGACACCAGTCCACAAGAAGAAGGCTTCTGTGGCTGTAGTGTCGACACCAGTGAAAGAGAGGTCGACCTGCTCAACAGCAACAAAAACAAACCACAAAATAAAAAATTCAAATAAAAATTTTAAAAATGAGAAAAATCCAAAGAAAATCATTGATAAAAAACCTTGGACCTCCAAGACAGCATATCAAGCTGATTGGACCAATTCTTGGAGCCAATGGTATAACAATCCATGTTGGTATCATCCTCAATTTTTCTATCCAAACTTTCTGATGTACCAACAAAATCCTTGGATTCCACCTCCTCATCTGAATTCTCAGGCTCAAATGAAAAACACCCCTCCTATCAAAAACAAAAACACTGGTGTTTTCATTCCTAAAGAAAAGAAGAAAGTGAAAAAGTCAGAGAACACCAATGTCATAAAACCAAAATAAAAAACAAGTCAAATTTGGGTGAGAAAAGATTTGATAATGTTGTCCAAACTTTCTGATGGTCCCAACTCTGTTTGGGTACCAAAATCTTCTCTCCACTAATTATTTTTACAGGAAGGTCGTGCACCCAATTCAAATGTGTGGTTCCTTGACAGTGGGTGTTCACGACATATGACTGGAGATAGAGCCAAATTTTCTTTCCTGCTAGAGAAGGAGGGAGGTTCAGTAACATTTGGAGGTAAAAATAAAGGAAAGATCATAGGATCTGGAAAGGTTGGTCAAACTTCCTCAAACTTTGTCGACAATGTTTTATTAGTTGATGGTCTAGATTACAACTTGCTCAGTATCAGCCAACTATGTGACAAAGGTCACAAAGTTGTGTTTGAATCTAATTTTTGCAAAATAATTGATTCATCAACTGATAAAATTAAATTTTTTGGAAAAAGGGAAAACAATGTTTATATGATCAACCTTAATAAAAACTTTTCTGAAAATCTCTGTTTTGTTGCAAATAAAGATGAAATTGCATGGACTTGGCACAAAAGACCTGGCCATGCAAGTTTCAGAACAATGAATAAATTGTTAAGGCTGAATTTGGTTAAGGGTCTTCCTGAATCTTTCTCTAACATTGAAAGTCAAGTTTGTGGGATCTGTACCCAAGGAAAACAAACAAGGAAATCTTTTAAGACCTTCAATGAAGTACTCACATCTAGGCCACTAGAACTACTCCACATGGACCTTTTTGGACCAACAAGAGTTCTATGTCTAAGTGGCAAAAGATATGGGTTCGTAATCATTGATGATTTTACCAGATTTACTTGGGTTATCTTTTTGTCCCACAAAAGTGATTCTTGCCTTAAGTTCAGGAAATTCTGTACCACCGCCTTAATAAATTATTCATATAAAATCAAAAATATTTTGACTGATCATGGGGGTGAATTTGAAAACCAATCTTTTTCTGATTTGTGTGCTAAATTTCATATATTCCACAAGTTTTCTTCACCAAGAACTCTATAACAAAATGGAGTTGTGGAAAGAAAGAATAGAACTCTTGTGGAGATGGCTAGATCCATGCTCTTAGAAAGTAAGTTGCCCAAATCCTTCTGGGCTGAAGCTGTAAACACAGCAAATCACATTCTAAATAGAGCCTTGATCAGACAAAAAATCAGAAAAACCCCCTATGAATTATTGAAAAACAAAAAGCCAACTGTTTCTTATTTCAAAACCTTTGGGTGCAAATGTTTTGTACACAATAATGATAAAGAAAATCTTGACAAGTTTGAAGCTAAAAGTAGGAAGCCATCTTCCTTGGCTAATCTGAAGTGTCAAGAGCTTTCAGAGTGTACATTTTGAAAAACAAAACTGTTGAAGAGTCTCCTCATTTTATATTTGATGAAAATTCCTTTTCAACTAACACTTTTAAATCTTGCAGGGATAAACAAGACAGTGAAGAGGATGACTTCATTGTGGACTCTTCACCAACTGTTGAGGAGCTTGAAGACTGTGGTGAGAATTTGAACAACAGTTCACCATCTTCAAGTGGAACAGGTAACATTGCTCCAAATTCAAGTACCCCTCAACAGGTAACTACTGAACATTGAATCTTGAGAGATCACCCTTTGGATAATGTAGTTGGTAATTTACATGATAGAGTTAGGACTAGATCTTCATTCCTGCATGCCATTGAAGATGACCCACTAGCTCTAATTTCCCAGATTGAACCAAAGTCAATTGATGAAGCTTTATCTAGTTCTGATTAGATTAATGCCATGCATGATGAACTTCATCAATTTGAAATAAACCAAGTATGGGAATTAGTACCTAGACCTAGTGACCAAACAGTCATTGGCACTAGATGGGTCTTCAGAAATAAACTGAATGAATCTGGTCATGTCATAAGAAATAAAGCTAGGCTAGTTGCAAAGGGGTACAATCAAGAGTTTGGAATTGATTTTGAAGAATCATATGCCCCTGTAGCTAGACTAGAAGTAGTTAGAATTTTTCTTGCTTTTGCATCCTCCATGAAATTCAAAGTTTATCAAATAGATGTTAAAAGTGTATTTTTAAATGGATATATCAAGGAAAATGTTTTTGTTGAACAACCTCCTGGATTTGAAAATGAAAAACATCCTAACCATGTTTTCAAGCTTCATAAGGCTCTATATGGTCTTAAACAAGCTCCAAGAGCTTGGTATGACCGTTTGAGTTCTTTTTTGCTTGAAAAAGGATACTCTAGAGGAACTGTTGATCAAACCTTGTTCATAAAAAAGTAAATAATCAAATAATTGTTGTCCAAATTTATGTTGATGACATAATATTTGGATCAACCAATAAAGGCCTGTGTAATGAATTTTCCAATCAAATGAAAATGAATTTGAAATGAGTTTAATGGGAGATCTAAAATTTTTCTTGGGATTGCAGGTTAACCAAACTCATGAGGGGATCTTCATCAGTCAAACCAAGTATGTCAAAGAACTTCTGAAAAGGTTTGACTTTCAGAACCTCAAGCATTCAAACACACCAATTGCTATTAATGCTAAGCTAGAAGAAGACTCAAATAGTAAGTCAGTAGACCAAAAGACCTACAGAGGTATGATTGGTTCTCTACTTTATCTTACAACTTCTAGACCTGATATTCAATTTAGTGTGTGTTTGTGTGCTAGATTTCAATCAAATCCTAAAGAAAGTCACATGCTAGTTGTCAAAAGAATTTTCAAATATCTTGTTGGAACATGTGATTTAGGAATTTGGTATCCTGCTAATTGCAAGTTAGATTTGATTGCCTATTGTGATGCTGATTATGCTGGTTGTAAATTAGATAGAAAAAGCACAAGTGGCTTGTGTTTATACTTAGGTGGGTGCCTAATCTCTTGGGCTTCTAAGAAGCAACATTTAGTTGCTCTGTCAACTGCAGAGGCTGAGTATGTTGCTGCTGGTAGGTGTGGAACCCAAATTCTTTGGGTGAAACATCAACTTCTTGATTATAACCAAGACTTAGGTTTTGTTCCCATTCTACGTGATAACACAAGTGCAATTAATCTGTCTAAAAATCCCATTCAGTATTCCAGAACCAAGCATATTGAAATTAGGCATCATTTCTTGAGAGATGAGGTAGCAAAGAAATCCTTTGAACTCCACTTCATAGAAACTGAAAAACAAATTGCTAACATTTTCACAAAACCCCTTCCTGACAGTAGATTCTCATCCTTAAGGAGAGAACTTGGTCTTTGTAAATGTCCATTGGGATTGGGTTGAGTGTTAGGCATCTTCTGAGGGGGAGTTCTTTGCAAAATCATATTCATTTGCTTCCTTGATTCATACTGATCATATCTCTCTCCATTTCACTTCTATTTCTTTTTGACAATGAACTCTTCAACTCACATTGTGTTGAACTTCTTGGTATATCAAATGGTGATTTGAAGAAGGACAAGTTCTGCTTGTCTGGACACTTTCACTATGCGAGAGTATATGTCTCCGCCAAGTACCAAGAAATGAATATGCAATTGTTGAGGGGGAGCTTTTGTTGCTCAAAGAGAATTACTTCTGATTTCAAAAACTTGCATATCTCTATTCTGATGAAAAGTGGTTGAAATCCTCATCTCAGGGGGAGCTAGAAAATTCACAAGTCATGTATTTTGAAAAATTCAAAACCTTTCTTGCATTACATCAATTTCCTTGCATGATGTCCTCATTCAGGTGTCTAGAGTCTCAAAATGATCCCTTGAGTGATCTACTACATTCATTTGTCAACTCTCACCTATATTCTTCAAAACTATAGAAATTCAGATTTCTTTCTAAGACTGAAGGATAATGTCTGTCTTGATCTTAAACATGTTTTTGTTTGCAATTGCTGTTGGATATAGATGATATATTTTTGTCAAAACTCTCCAAAATCTATCAATTCAACAGAGCAATGGCACATGTGTTGAGAAACTGCACACCTTCACAATGAATGAAGTGCCATGTATGTCATGAGGCACTAATGCTATCTCTGTTCAAAGGGGTTTAAAATTCAAAAATAAATGAAAAAAAAATAAATATGTCCTATTCCTTTTTGATGATGACTGAGTAACTGGAAATATTGGCGTCTAAAAAACGTATATTTTCATGTCAAAAGGTCATCATTTACCCCCTTGAGACTTGATAATGGATAAATCTTTAGTATCCAAGGACTATAGTGTGTGAAAAGTATTAGTTCTTGAGTGAACAAGATATATCTCATTTGATAGTTTGTTTCAAAAAAAAATGTGTATATCTTTGGAGAATTGTTTTTAAAAGAATCACTCTTATCCATCATCAAGTTGTTCTTAAAAAGATTGTTTATTTTCAACACACTTGTTTTAAGTCTAAAAGATTTATTTATTTATTTGGAATTAAAGGATATGGTAGTGTGTAGTTGATTTATTAAATATATTATATCCCTCAAATCATCATTTTAATGACTCAAGTCACTGAATGTTCATATCCTGTTTGATATTGTGTAAAACTTGATTTGTATTGAATTTTTGCAAAATTTAACAAATGAGTTTTTTAGTCTCTTAAATATCCTTGAAATGATTATTCCACCCATTGATTATCATTATAAAGATGTCCCAAAAGTCACATAATTTTTCCAGACTCAAATCCAAATTTTTCATCAGGCCAGGTCGACACTACTCCATCTAGTGTCGACACACTTTCACTCAGGTCGACACTCACCTCTTCTAGTGTCGACACTGACCCCCTGCCAGACTTAATTGAATCATGGGCGCCGGTTAAGCGCGTGTTGTTCCTGCAGGGTAGGTTATCCAAAACCCCCCTTTTTCTTCTCCAGGTCGACCCGACGGTCGCCATTCTTCTGATTTCCGGCAGGAGATTTGAACCCTTTCAATCTCTTCTCTCCTCCAACTCATCTCCATCCATCTTCTCTCATTCCTCTCTCTCCATCATCCCCGATTCCACTCTGCTTCAATGGTGCACAAGCAGGCTCCTCGCCGTTGTGCCAGGTCAAGGGCTACGACAAGGCCCCCTCCGGCAGATGATGTTCTTCCTACTGAAAGGAGAACAAAGCGTCGCCATGATCCTGCAGAGCAGCCAGGATCTTCATCTGCTAAGAGAGGTAGGGTATCCTCTTTTGGTCAAGGTCGAGGGTCTATGTACCCTAGGAGGAAAACCTTGGACACTTCACCTGAAGTTTCTAAGAAATCCACATCCTCATCCTCATCCTCATCCTCTTCCTCTTCCTCAGAGTCCTCCCAGCCCACTAGGAGACCCCCTTCCAAACCCCTAAGTGCTGGGAAGACCATCCTGAAACCCAGAGCAGTGGATCTGGATGACAGTGAACTCATTGATGCATTTCCTGAAGTCTTGAACTTTTTCAAATTCCAGTCTTGGCAGTCTTTCATATCAGAATTTCGTATCATTTACCCTAGACTTGTACAAGAATTCTATCAGAATTTGGAATGCACAGAAGAAGGGTACAAGTCAAAGGTCAAGGGAATTGTCATAGACATGCCAACAGACCTAGCAGCCACAATCTTCAAGATTCAGATGAAGGAGAAGACTACCAAAATTTTGAATTCAACCTTCATGAAGCCTATACCATCATGACTGGTTTGCCTGCAGATGAGTCTGATGTTAAGTAAACCCATGTCACAAAATTCAATACCAACACCTTTCGCCCTGTGTTGAGGCTTACTCATCACATGCTCACTACTATCATCACACCTCAAGGTGGTGGGAGAGATAGGCTTACAGATATTCAAAGGTTTGTGCTATATTGTATGAGCAAGGACATCAAGATAAATCTCCATGTCATCATGTACCAGATTATCTCTGAGACCACTAGGGCAGACTTGCATAGATCCCTTCCATATGCAGCCCATCTCACTCAAGTATTCAAACACTTTGGTGTGTCTTTAGAGAATGAAAAATCTGAGAAGATTCCTAAGTCCAACATCTATTGCTTTAAGCATGTTCAGAAATTCATGGGCTTTAGGATTGTTGGTGATCAGGTAAGGAGAGGGCCAGCTGCAGTAGAGGCCCCTGTGGCTCAGGAGGATCAGCCTCCAATTCAAGAGGAACAGCCTCCAGTTCTAGAGGAACAGCCTCTAGCTCCAGAGGATCAACCTCAAGTTCATGAGGACCAGCCTCCCATAAATGAGGATCAGCCTCATGTGGCAGATGAAGTTGAGGAACCTTTCATTGCCCCTCACTCTCCTCAACCTCAGCCCTCCTCCTCCATGAACCTTGAACCTGAAATCCCATCATTTTCTCCACCACCTCCAGTTCAAGCATCCTCTTCCTTTGGTGGACCTTCTGTTCCACCAGAGTTGTACACATTCCTAAATGACAAGTTTGATGCCTTGAAGACCTCTATTCAATCCATGTCAGAAAACTTTGAATTGAGGATTCAGAGGTTGGAGAACTCAGTGTCTGCCAGGTTCATTGAACAGAAGGCAGCCTCAGACCATGCCACCCAGAGATTCAACAGGCTGATTGGCACTTTGGCAGATGCCTCTGTTGAACTGAAAGAGCATCAAAAAGAGTTGGAAATAGTCCTAAAGGGAATTTTGGAAAATTCCCAAGATGATGTCTTCAACACAAAGGAGACACTATCTCAGATAAGCAAGACAAGATTGTCTTTTGCTCACCTGGTGGATGATCTGGAGAGCATGAAGAATCTCTCTGCTCACATAGATGGAGAAATGTCTGCACTCAAGAAAGAATTCAAAGTATTGAATAGGCCTGGTTGGTCAGCTGGATCTTCATCTTCATCACAACCAATGTCAAATGAATTCACTGCAATTCAAGCTGCCATGTCAGAGAACTCAGAGAGAATGGAGCATCTTCTGCACACAAGACTCTCAACTATCCAAGCTCAGATGAAGTTTAGTTTAACTTCAATGGAAAAGAGGCTAACGGATATTGAGACTATTTTGTTACCCATTCCTCCTCCTCCTCCTCCCCAATAATGTAATTCTTTTGATAATGTCAAAGGGGGAGAAGTTTGTTTGAAATTGTAATGTTCACATCTTGAATGAAATGAAATGAATAGAAATTTCTGTGCCTATTTTTGTGCCTTAAATGTGATTGCAAATCTTTTGAATGAATGTGAATGTGATGAATGCTTGTCAAGCTGCTTGACCTTTGTGTGAAAATAGCTTATTTCTAGTAACATTGTGTCTATCATGTGTATAAATTTCACTGTCACTAAAAAATGTTCAAAGGTCCTTGACAAGTATAAATAAAAGAAAATGAAAATGATTAAAATCACATTTCATGGAAAATTTCCAATTCCAAATGAACTTAATGTTGCCATCATCAAAAAGGGGGAGATTGTTAGGTTGAGTGTGAAAAACAAATCATTTCCCCTCTTATTTTGATGATGACAAGCTGTGATTTTAATGCATAAAAAATTGGAACATGTGAAATACATTACCTAAATTACCAATATTCAAAAAGTATGTTTCCAAGCACATTTATCATTGATATTCATGATAATATATTTATCTAATGATTTATGTGTTTATTTTCTCAGGAACAAACATTTTTTGCAAAGGTAGTGTCGACACAACCATCCTTGGTGTCGACACAATGGTTCAGAACAAAGGCAGAAATGTGAAGAAAAGTCCATCTCAAGTCGACACGAGTCCAGAGCAGGTCGACACTAGAGACAAATTCCAGAGAAATATGTGAACAGATTGCCATCTCAGGTCGACACCAAATCAGATAGTGTCGACACTAGATAGCCTTCCCAGAAGGCCTGTTTTGCTATCTGGGACAGCAGGTCGACACTACCTCATCTCAGGTCGATACTAGAGACCTCTTCCAGTGAATTGTTTTGCCAGTCTGGGACAGTGTGTCGACACACCTCAAGGGCAGGACGACACACTCCGGAATCTCTGTGACTTAAACTTCCTCCTAGACACGTGGCACCCTAGGGAGATGTCAGATCAATCTTGGATCATGTGCCCACGTACCCCAAGGGTATCTTTCGGATATTTAGGGTATAAATACCCTCCTAATGGGCACCCATCCAAAAAGAGAACCTTCTAAGAGCCTCCAGAAACTACTTGTGGCGGCTAGAGAGTCTCTCCTGTTGGGTTGAGTGTAATTTCATATCATTTTCCCTCCTATTTTGATGATGACAAATGTGATTTGAATGCAAATTATTTGAAACATGATAAACACATTTCACCTGAATTACATATTCAAAAAGCATGTTTCAAAGCACACTTATCATTTGTACTCATAATAAAATATTTTACTAATGATATATGTGTTTAATTGTCAGGTACAAACACTTTTTGCAAAAGAAGTGTCAACATACCCCATAATGGTGTCGACATAGCAACCCAGATTCAAAGGCAAAAAGCTGAAGAATTGTCGAGACTATGTCGACACAAGTCAAGAGTGTGTCGACACGAGTTGCAGATTCCAGGATTTAGACTACTCAGGTCGACGCACTCTCAGGGCAGGTTGACACTGGACTCAGTTCCCAGAACAGCATGTTTGCAGAATTGGGACAGCAGGTCGACGCATGACCAGAGCAGGTCGACACTGGAGTCAGCTCCCAGAACAGCCTTTTCTCAGGTTTGGGACAGTGTGTCGACACCACCACCAGGGCAGGTCGACACACTACGGAAAGATTGCAACCTAAATTGGATGTCTGCCACGTGTCAGCCTAGGGCGATGGGTATCAACCTAGGATCGTGTGCCCTTGTACCTAAAGGGTATCTTTGGAATCTTTTGGGTATAAAAGGCCCCCAATTGGCCATCCATCATATCAAGAGACCAACGAACTCTCCAAGCCTCCAGAAAAGTTCCCTTTGGCGGCGTGAAGAGTTCATCTCCCTCTTCTACTCTCCTGGTGTCTTCTGAAGACCAATTCTCATCATCTCGACTGTGAGAATTGGAGTTTGATTGTTGAAGAAGCATCTGAAGCTTCTCAAGGAAGCAGATCAAGTAGGAGCATTCGTTGGAGAAGACTTCAAGGAAGATCCCCAAGTTCAAAAGTGTAGAGCATTGGCTGGGACTTCAAGGATTCAAGTCTCTTCCCAATCTGAGCTTCTACAAGGGAGTACACTGAAGAACAAAGTCTTTTCATACAATTCTAAATGTACTTTTGTTCTTCTGAGACATTTTGAGATTGTGCAAGTGCTTCTGCATAACTCTCATGAATGTTCTCATGTCTGACATGATCTGCTGCTAGAAGATCCATGTCGTGTGTTGGTGTCTAGCATTGTTATTTGTGAGCCGCCGTGCTCAGTTGAGTTGTCAAACTCAAGTGGTTGTTGAGCAGTCTTGCTCAGGGATCTAGAGTAGTCTTGCTCTAGAGGTGTGTGAGTTGTAAACTCAAGTGTTGGAGTTGTCTGGCTCCAGTGGGTGGGTTACCCAAGTTGTTTAGTGAATCCTCACTGGGTGTGAGGGGTGGATGTAGGAATCACATGGGTGATTTCCGAACCACCTAAAAATCTCTGTGCACTTGTCTATTTGTGGTTTGATTCTATTATCCGTTATATGCTTGCATAGGATCGCTCAAGATTCACTTAATCAACTGGTTTCACATCTATTTTTATCAACTCACTTAATATCTCATCAGATCTGTGTTTTTCACTGTTAAAATTGCCTCTGATTCTCAAAGCATTTTTAAATTGCTTAAGCTTCCGCATAGAGTGGCATAGATCTATTCATCCCCCCCCTTCTAGATCTTATCCACACTTTTTCCTCGATCGTTCAATTGGTATCAGAGCGGGTTTATACTTGATCTTATTTGATTTGAGCAGTTTTTGAGTATTATGTGTCTGATTGCTTGATTGTTTGCTTGTTTGCTAAGTATTCTTTTTGTGCTTTCTTTTTATCTCAATGGATTCCAAAGGTTTCATAGCTGAAGGGCATTCCATAAATAGGCCACCATTCTTTAATGGAACGGACTATTCATACTGGAAAAATAGAATGCAAGTCTTTCTAAGAGCCCAGAACTATGAAATTTGGAAAGTGGTTGAGGTTGGTCCCTATGAAAACCAAGGAGAGGAAGAAACCTGGACTAGGGAACAAATAAGAAAAGCCACATTGAATTATAGTGCCATGAACATGATTCAATGTGCTGTTCATCCCAAAGAGTATTCGAGAATCTCAATGTGCAAATCTGCCAAAGAGATGTGGGATAAACTCGAATTACTTTATGAGGGAACATCACAAGTAAAGGAAACTAAGGCAAATATTCTTGTTTCAGAATATGAATTGTTTATGATGAAGTCTAATGAAACAATTTCTGAAATGTTTGCCAGGTTCATGGTTATTGTCAATGGACTCAAGGCCTTAGGTAAGGACTACACAGATGCAGACTTGGTAAGGAAAATCTTACGTTCACTCTCTTCTATTTGGCACACAAAGGCCACTGTCATTGAAGATTCTAAAGATTTATCCAAAATTTCTTTGGATGAATTGATAGGATCCTTAATGACATATGAAATCAATTTGAAAAGAAATGAAGAACATATAATTAAGACCAAGCCAATGGCACTTAACGCCTCCTCAAGTAACAAAGACAAAAGTCAATAAAAGACAAGTTCTGAGGAGTCTGAGTCAAATGAGGATGAAATTGCCCTCATGACCAGGCAATTCAGAAAATTCTTGAAATATAGAAAAGGAAAAATGTCTGGGAAAAAGAAGTTTTCCTCTGGTAAAAGAAACACTTCCTCTTCTAATTTTAACAAGAATCAAAAAACTGACGAATCTGTCATTTGTTACAGGTGTAATAAGCCAGGACACATGAAGGGAGAGTGTCCTGAGAACAAGAAAGAAAAGCACAAGAAATTCCAGAAGTTCAAGAAGCCAAAGGCCATGGTAGCCACTTGGTCTGATGAAGATTCAAGTGAGGAAGAAGAAGACAAAAAATCCTCAAGCTTTGAGAGTGAGGAAATCTGCTTCATGGCCAACAACTCTGAAGAAAAGGTAAACACTTCTTTTGAAGATTACACTGTTGAAGATTGGCAGGATGTTTATGCAGAACTAGTTGAAAATATTCTGAAATGAGAAAAGAAAACAAACACATCAAAAAGAAAATTGAAAACCTTTATCATAACCAATCTTCAAACAACAGAACTTGTGAGCTAGAAAATGAGATAACAGAATTAAATGAAGAAAAAGAAAATCTCATGAATCTAATTGATGATCTGAAGCTTGCCTCTCAAAAGGCCACCCAAGAATTCAAGGACTTATCTGAAACGCTGGAAATGGAAAAACAAGAAAAACAACAAAAGATTGAAGACATTAAAGCTCTTCAAAACCAGCTAAAAGAAAGGGATGAAGTTATTCAAACCTTCACAAAAGGTAAAGATAACTTGGAGGCATTGCTAGGAACAAATATGACAACAACCTCTCATGGATTAGGATTCAACAAACAAAAACCAAAGAAAGACAAATCCGGTGAGAAAAAGGGCAAAGCACCATTAATTAAATTTGTCAAAGGTCCTAATCTTGAGAACACAGAAATCAAGCAAACATCAGACAAAACATCAAACAAAACACAAAACAAATCAAAAACCCAAAAACAAAAGAAGACAACCAGGTCGACACAGTCACCTGACAGGTCGACACAGTCTCCTGACAGGTCGACACCAGTCCACAAGAAGAAGACTTCTGTGGCTGCTGTGTCAACACCAGTCATGGAGAGGTTGACCTGCTCAACATCAAAAGCTACAAACAACTCAATCAAAAATTCAAATAAAATTTTGAAAAACAAGAAAAAATCAAAGGAAATCAGTTATAAAGAACTTTGGACCTCCAAGACAGCATTTCAAGATGATTGGATCAATCCTTGGAGCCAATGGTATGAAAACCCTTGTTGGTATCACCCTCAATTCTTTCATCCAAACCTTTGGATGTACCAACAAAATCCATGGATTCCACCTCCTAATCTGAACTCTTATGCTCAAATGAAAAACTCCCCTCCCACTAAAAACAAAAATGTTGGTGCTTTCATTCCTAAGGAAAAGAACAAACTGAAAAAGACTGAAAACACCAATGAAACAAAATGAAAATAAAAAACAAGTCAAATTTGGGTGACAAAAGATTTACTAACAATGATCAAACATTCTGATGGTCCCAACTCTGTTTGGGTACCAAAATCTTCTCTCCACTGATCTTTTTGCAGGAAGGTCGTGCACCCAACACCAATGTGTGGTTTCTTGACAGTGGGTGTTCACGACACATGACGGGAGACAGAGCCAAATTCTCATTCCTGATTGAAAAGGAGGGAGGGTCAGTAACTTCTGGAGGTAAAAATAAAGGAAAGATCATAGGATCTGGTAAGGTTGGTCAAACTTCCTCAAACTCTGTAGATAATGTTTTACTAGTTGATGGTCTTGATTATAATTTGCTCAGTATCAGCCAACTATGTGACAAAGGTCACAAAGTTGTGTTTGAATCTGATTTCTGTAAGATAATTGACTCATCAACTGATAAAATCAAATTTTTGGAAAAAGGGAAAACAATGTCTACATGATCAACCTAAATAAAAACTTTTCTGAAAATCTTTGCTTTGTTGCAAATAAAGATGAAATTGCATGGACTTGGCATAAAAGACTTGGCCATGCAAGTTTCAGAACAATGAATAAGTTGTTAAGATTGAATTTGGTTAAGGGTCTTCCTGAATCATTCTCTAATGTTGAAAATCAAATTTGTGGGATTGTGCTAAATGAAAACAAACAAGAAAATCTTTTAAAAACTTTAATGAGGTACTCACATCTAGGCCACTAGAATTACTTCACATGGACCTCTTTGGCCCTACAAGAATTCTAAGTCTTAGTGGCAAAAGATATGGGTTTGTAACCATTGATGATTTTACTAGATTTACTTGGGTTATTTTTCTGTCCTACAAAAGTGATACTTGTCTTGAATTCAGGAACTTCTGTACCACTGTCTTAACAACTTATCCATATAAAATCAAAAATATTTTGACTGATCATGGGGGTGAATTCGAGAACACATCCTTTTCTGATTTTTGTGCTGAATTTCAAATATTCCACAAGTTTTCTTCACCAAGAACTCCAGAACAAAATGGAGTTGTGGAAAGAAAGAATAGAACTCTTGTGGAAATGGCTAGAACCATGCTACTTGAGAGTAACTTGCCCAAATCCTTCTGGGCTGAAGCTGTGAACACAGCCAATCACATACTCAATAGAGCATTGGTCAGACCAAAAATCAAGAAAACCCCCTATGAATTATTGAAAAACAAAAAGCCAACTGTATCTTATTTTAAAATCTTTGGGTGCAAATGCTTTGTACACAACAATAACAAAGAAAACCTTGACAAGTTTGATGCTAAAAGTCAGGAAGCTATCTTCCTTGGCTATTCTGAGGTGTCAAGGGCTTTCAAAGTGTACATTCTTAAAACTAAAACTGTTGAAGAATCTCCACATGTTATCTTTGATGAAAATTCCTTTTCAACTAACAATTCTAAATCTTGCAGGGAAAGACAAGACACTGAAGAGGATGAGTTTATTGTGGACTCTTCACCAACTGTTGAGGAGTTTGAAAACATTGAAGAGAACCTGAACACACCATCTCCAAGTGGCTCAGGTAACATTATCCCAGAAGTGGGTACTTCTGAACAGGTAATTTCTGAACATAGGTTTTTAAGAGATCACCCATTAGACAATGTAGTTGGCAATGTTAATGATAGAGTTAGGACTAGATCATCATTCTTGCATGATATTGAAGAAGACCCACTAGCTCTAATTTCCCAAATTGAACCAAAGTCAATTGATGAAGCATTATCAAGTTCTGATTGGATAAATGCCATGCATGATGAACTTCATCAATTTGAAAGAAATCAAGTATGAGAATTAGTACCTAGACCTAGTGACCAAACAGTCATTGGCACTAGATGGGTTTTCAGAAACAAATTGAATGAATCTGGTCAGGTCATTAGAAATAAAGCTAGGCTAGTTGCAAAGGGGTACAATCAAGAATTTGGAATTGATTTTGAAGAGTCATATGCCCCTGTAGGTAGACTAGAAGCAGTTAGAATTTTCCTTGCTTTTGCATCCTCCATGAATTTCAAAGTTTATCAAATGGATGTCAAAAGTGCTTTTTTAAATGGATATATTAAGGAAAATGTTTTTGTTGAACAACCTCCTGGATTTGAAAATGAAAAATATCCTAACCATGTTTTCAAGCTCAATAAGGCTCTCTATGGTCTTAAGCAAGCTCCAAGAGCTTGGTATGACCGGTTGAGTACCTTTTTACTTGAAAAAGGATATTCTAGAGGAAATGTTGATCAGACTTTGTTCACAAAAACAGTCAAAAATCAAATAATTGTGGTCCAAATTTATGTTGATGACATAATATTTGGCTCCACTAATAAAAGCCTATGCACTGAATTTTCAAATCAAATGAAGAATGAATTTGAAATGAGTTTAATGGGAGATCTAACATTTTTCTTGGGATTGCAGGTTAACTAAACATCTGAAGGGATCTTCTTTAGTCAAACCAAGTATGTCAAGGAACTTCTCAAAAGGTTTGACTTTGAGAATCTCAAGCATTCAAGCACACCTATTGCTATAAATGCTAAGCTAGAAGAGGACTCAAATGGTAAGTCAGTAGACCCAAAGACCTACAGAGGTATGATTGGCTCTCTACTCTATCTTACAACTTCTAGACCAGATATTCAGTTCAGTGTGTGTTTGTGTGCTAGATTTCAGTCTAATCCTAAGGAAAGTCACATGTTAGCTGTTAAAAGAATTTTCAAATATCTTGTTGGAACATGTGAATTAGGAATTTGGTATCCTGCTAATTGCAAGCTAAATTTGATTGCTTATTGTGATGCTGATTATGCTGGTTGTAAATTAGATAGAAAAAGCACAAGTGGCTTGTGTTCATTCCTAGGTGGGTGCCTTATTTCTTGGGCTTCCAAGAAGCAACATTCAGTTGCTCTGTCAACTGCAGAGGCTGAGTATGTTGCTGCTGGTAGGTGTGGAACCCAAATTCTTTGGGTGAAACATCAACTTCTCGATTACAACCAAGATTTAGGTTGTGTACCCATTCTATGTGATAATACAAGTGCAATAAATCTGTCTAAAAACCCCATTCAACATTCTAGAACCAAGCATATTGAAATTAGGCATCATTTCTTGAGAGATGAGGTTGCAAAGAAGTCATTCGAACTCTATTTCATTGAAACTGAAAAACAAGTTGCTGACATCTTCACCAAACCCCTTCCTGAAAATAGATTTTCATCTTTGAGAAGAGAACTTGGTCTTTGTAAATGTCCACATTCTTGATCTCTCTTTAGGTTTGGGTTGAGTGTTATGCATTGTCTGAGAGGGAGTTCTTTTCATATCATAACCCTTTGCTTCCTCCAGTTACACTGTCCATATCTCTCTCAATTCCACTTCCATTTCCTTTGGACAATAAATTCTTCAACTCTTATTGTGTTGAAATTTTTGGTATATCAAATGGTGACTTGAAGAAGGACAGGTTATGCTTGTCTGGACACTTTCACTATGCGAGAGTATATGTCTCCGCCAAGTACTAAGAAATGAATATGCAATTGTTGAGGGGGAGCTTTTGTTGTTTAAAGAGAATCTTTCTTGATTTCAAAAACTTGCATATCTTTATTTTGATAGAAAATGATTGAAATCATCATCTCAGGAGGAGCTTGAAAATTCACAAGTCATGACTTTTGCAAAATTCATAACTTTTCTTGTATTTCATCAATTTCCTGCATGATGTCATCATTCAGATGTCTAGAGTCTCCAAATGATCCTTTGAGTGATATATCATATTTTTTATTAGTCAATTGTCAACTATATTTTTCAACCCACAGAAACTCAGAATTCTTCCAAGATTTAACACAACTTGAGTCTTGAAATTAAAACATCTCTTTGTTTGCAACTGATGTTGGATAAAATTGATCTCTATCTTACAAAACTCTCAATTTTTTTTTAAAATTCAACAGAGCAATGACATTTGAGCTGAGAAACTACACACCTTCACAATGAATGAACAGGCACTAATGTTATCTCTGTTCAAAGGGGATAAAAATTCAAAAATAAATTCAAAATACAGCAAAAATGTGCTATACTTTTTGATGATGACTGAGTAACTGGAAATATTGGCGTCTACAAAACGTATATTTTCATGTCAAAAGGTCATCATTTACGCCTTTGAGACTTAATAATGAATAAATCTTAAGTATCCAAGGACTATGGTGTGTAAAAAGCACTAGTACTTGAGTGAAAAAGATTTATATCATTTGATAGTCTGTTAAAAAGACAAAAAATATGTCTTAATGGAGTTTTGTTTAGAAGGAATCATTTTCATTCATCATCAAGTTGTTCTTTAAGATTCTTTTTATTTTCAAACCAATTGTATTCAGTCTAGAGGATATCTTTATTTCTTTAATGTTGAGAAATATGGTAGATTATAGTTGATTGTTAGATATACTATATCCCTGAAATCATCATTTCATTGACTCAAGTCTTTGAATGCTCATATCCTATTGGAAATTGTTTAAAACTTGAATTGTGATGAATTTTTGCAAAATATAACAAATGAATTTTTAAGTCTCTTAAAAATCCTTAAAAATCCTTAAAATGACTATTTCTCTCATTAGTTATCATTTTAAAGAAGTCCCAAATTTCTCAAAAAATTCTCACTCAAAAATTCAATTTTTCTTCATAGGTCGTGTCGACACCATCCTATCTCGTGTCGACACACACCCTAGGTCAGGTCGACACTACATTCTTCCAGTGTCGACACTGCCCTCTTGCCAGAACTTTTTAAATCGTGGGTTCCGGATAAGCCCTTGTTATTCCTGCGGGGTATTGCACCACTGCAAACCCTTTTTAGGCATCAGGTCGACCCGACGATGCTTTTCTTCTCATTTCCGGCAAGAAATCCCACACATTTCTCCCTCTATCAAAAACGTTTCTCAATCATCTCTCTTCTCCTTCATCCACTCCCGATTCCACTCCATCCTTGCAACCATGGTGAGAAAGTTGGGTCCTCGCCGTGGAGCAAGATCTCAGGCCTCATCTAGGCCAGTTCCGGCAGAGGATGATGTTCCTCAGTTGGAAAGAAGAACCAAAAGGAGGAATGACCCTGCAGAGCAACCAGGGTCCTCCTCTGCACCTCAGCCAGCAGCCAAGAGAGGTAGACCCTCTTCTTCAGGCAGAGGTAGGGTTTCTAGACCAGAGAATCCGAGCTCTTCTTCTGGAGATTCTTCAGAGTCATCTTCATCTTCGTCTGAGTCTTCCTCGTCTCAAGACACCACTAGTGAAGCCAAGTTAATCTTGAAGCCCAGGATAGTCGATTTATCAGACATTCAGCTAGGAAACACATTTCCAGAAATTCAGACATATTTCTCTCTTCAGTCTTGGTTGCTATTCATTTCAGAATTTCAAACCATCTATCCAAGACTTGTTAGAGAATTCTACAAAAACTTGAAATTCACAGATGAAGGGTATGAATCAAAGGTTAAGGGCATAGTTATTGACATGCCAACTGATAAAGCTACCTCCATTTTCAAAGTACCAGATGAAGGGGCAGATTATCATGCCTTCGAATTGATCTTCATGAAGCCTATACCATCATGACAGGCCTTCCTGCTGATGCTTCTGATCCAAAACAGACCTATGTCACTAGATTCAACACAAATTCATTTCCCCCTATGTTGAGAGTCATCCACCACATTTTGACCACAATCATTACCCCTCAAGGTGGTGGAAGGGACATGCTAACAGATATTCAGAGGTTCATTCTTTATTGCATGGTAAAAGACATCAAAATTAACCTCCATGTAATAATGTATCAAATCATATCTGAAACAACAAGGAAAGACCTCAAGAGATCTCTTCCATATGCTGCACATCTGACCTCAGTGCCCATATCTCTCCACAACCCACATTTCATGCATCCACATCCTCTGGTGGACCTACTGTTCCACCAGAGTTGTTCTCCTTTCTAAATGAAAAATTTGAAACCTTGAACTCCTCTATTCAAACCATGTCAGAAAACTTTGAGTTGAGGATTCAGAGATTGGAGAACACAGTGTCTGCCAAGTTTATAGAGCAAAAAGCTGCCTCAGACTATGCAGCTCAAAGATTCAATAGGTTAATTGGCACACTGGGAGATGCTTCAATTGAGCTCAAAGAACATCAAGAGAAACTAGAGCAGGTTCTTAAGGGAATTTTGGCAAATTCCCAAGCTGATGTGTTCAACACAAAGCAGACTTTACATGAGATCACCAGCACTAGACTCGCTTTTGCACATTTTGTGGATGATTTGGAAAGCATGAGGAATTTCAATGCACATATTGACAAGCAGATCTCTGATTTGACAAAGGAATTCAAAATCATGCAAAGGCCTGGTTGGTCAGCTGGATCATCTTCCTCTTCACAACCTATATCAGCTGATCTAGCCAGAATTCAAGCTACTTTGATAGAAAATTCAGATAGAATGGAGCATTACTTGCATACAAGACTTACAACCATTCAAGATCAAATGAAGACCAGCTTGACTTTCATGGAGAAAAGACTGTCTGACATTGAGACCATCTTACTTCCCATTCCTCCTCCTCCACCCTCTTCATAATGTATTTATTTTTTGATGATGTCAAAGGGGGAGAAGAAAGAAAGAACAAGAAATGTTTGTAATCTTTTTGGAATGATTGTAATGGTTCTCTTGAATGAAATGAAATGCATTTTGCTTAGCTTGAATGATTTTTCTCATTTGTGCCTTTAATGTGATTGAAAATCTTTATGTGAATGTGAATGAATGAGTGCTTGTCAAGTTGCTTGACCTTCTTTATGCAACTAACTTACTTCAAGTTTCATTGTACTTCTCTAGTACAACCATCAATTGTGACTTAGTAATATTTAAAGGTCTTTGACAAGCATGAACATGAACAAAAATAAGGATATTGAATAACCAAAAATTGCTTAAAATCACATCTCATCTAAACCTCATTATCATATGGATTTAATGTTGCCATCATCAAAAAGGGGGGGATTGTTGGGTTGAGTGTAATTTCATATCATTTTCCCTCCTATTTTGATGATGACAAATATGATTTGAATGCAAATTATTTGAAACATGATAAACACATTTCACCTGAATTACATATTCAAAAAGCATGTTTCAAAGCACACTTATCATTTGTACTCATAATAAAACATTTTACTAATGATATATGTGTTTAATTGTCAGGTACAAACACTTTTTGCAAAAGAAGTGTCGACACACCCCACAATGGTGTCGACACAACAACCCAGATTCAAAGGTAAAAAGGTGAAGAATTGTCGAGACTGTGTCGACACAAGTCAAGAGTGTGTCGACACGAGTTGCAGATTCCAGGATTTAGACTACTCAGGTCGACGCACTCTCAGGGCAGGTCGACACTGGACTCAGTTCCCAGAACAGCATGTTTGTAGAATTGGGACAGCAGGTCGACGCAGGACCAGAGCAGGTCGACACTGGAGTCAGTTCCCAGAACAGCCTTTTCTCAGGTTTGGGACAGTGTGTCGACACCACCACCAGGGCAGGTCGACACACTACGGAAAGATTGCAACCTAAATTGGATGTCTGCCACGTGTCAGCCAAGGGCGATGGGTATCAACCTAGGATCGTGTGCCCTTGTACCTAAAGGGTATCTTTGGAATCTTTTGGGTATAAAAGTCCCCCAATTGGCCATCTATCATATCAAGAGACCAACGAACTCTCCAAGCCTCCAGAAAAGTTCCCTTTGGCGGCGTGAAGAGTTCATCTCCCTCTTCTACTCTCCTGGTGTCTTCTGAAGACCAATTCTCATCATCTCGACTGTGAGAATTGGAGTTTGATTGTTGATGAAGCATCTGAAGCGCCTCAAGGAAGCAGATCAAGTAGGAGCATTCGTTGGAGAAGACTTCAAGGAAGATCCCCAAGTTCAAAAGTGCAGAGCATCGGCTGGGACTTCAAGGATTCAAGTCTCTTCCCAATCTGAGCTTCTACAAGGGAGTACACTGAAGAACAAAGTCTTTTCATACAGTTCTAAATGTACTTTTGTTCTTCTGAGACATTTTTAGATTGTGCAAGTGCTTCTGCATAACTCTCATGAATGTTCTCATGTCTGACATGATCTGCTGCTAGAAGATCCATGTCGTGTGTTGGTGTCTAGCATTGTTATTTGTAAGCCGTCGTGCTCAGTTGAGTTGTCAAACTCAAGTGGTTGTTGAGCAGTCTTGCTCAGGGATCTAGAGTAGTCTTGCTCTAGAGGTGTGTGAGTTATAAACTCAAGTGTTGGAGTTGTCTGGCTCCAGTGGGTGGGTTACCCAAGTTGTTTAGTGAATCCTCACTGGGTGTGAGGGGTGGATGTAGGAATCACATGGGTGATTTCCGAACCACCTAAAAATCTCTGTGCACTTGTCTATTTGTGGTTTGATTCTATTATCTGTTAGATGCTTGCATAGGATCACTCAAGATTCACTTAATCAACTGGTTTCACATCTATTTTTATCAACTCACTTAATATCTCATCAGATCTGTGTTTTTCACTGTTAAAATTGCCTCTGATTCTCAAAGCATTTTTAAATTGCTTAAGCTTCCGCATAGAGTGGCATAGATCTATTCATCCCCCCCCCTTCTAGATCTTATCCACACTTTTTCCTCGATCCTTCATCTCCTCCCTGTTTTACTCCCTCTTGTCCTTCCACATCTCAATTCACCCTTATCCAAGCACAAGGATCGAAGATTGATCAACATGAAGCACTAGGATCAACTTCAAAAGGAGCAGATCAAGTAGAAGCCAGCAATTGCGAAGCACTCAAGGAAGATCCCAATATCAAAGTTGCAGAGCATCGGCCAAGGGACTTCAAGTGATCAAGATTCTTCCAATTCGGCCTCTACAAGGGAGTTTTCTTGAAGAACAAGAACTGTCAACCTCGTGTCTTGAGTCTTTCTTGTTTCTTCTTGGCTATTCTAGAAATTGTGCATAATCTATTGCATCAATTTTCTTGAATTGGCCTTAATAGATCAGATCATTGCTAGAGGATCTGGATCTTGCTGTTTTTGTTCTAGCAAGTGGTTGTGAGCCTGTGTGCTCAGGTTTTTGAGTCGTTGCACTCAAGTTGGGTTGTTGAGCAGTCTTGCTCAGAGTCTAGAGTAGTCTTGCTCTAGGTAGTGTGTGAGTTGTCTAACTCATTTGTGGAGTTGTCAGGCTCCAGTGTGGGTTGTGTAACCCAGGTTGTTTAGTGGATCCTCACTGTGTGTGAGGGGTGGATGTAGGAGTCACATGGTGTGATTTCCAAACCACCTAAAAATCTCTGTGCATTGGTCTGTTTGTGGTTTGAATTTTCTCTTCGTTAGATGAATGCGTAGGAATGTTTGAATCCATATAATCAACCTGTTTACTCACTCCAATTGCTTAACTCACTTAATATCATTTCAGATCTGTGAAATTTGCTTCCAATCTAACTCTGATTCAAAGGACTTTCAAAATTGGTTTTAGCTTCCGCATTAGTTGGCATAGATCTATTCAACCCCTCTTCTAGATCTTCTCCACATTCTTTATCGATCCTTCATTTTATAGGCTTAAGGCTTCGGGGAACAAGTTAAGGATAGGATCCTACCGTTGGAGGTGGGTTTCCAAATCCAGAATCGGAGAAAACGCGACCGTTTCCAGATCTAAACCCACAACAAAAATTCAGAAGTAAACGACCATAATGCTGCCGCTAACAGGAAATAAACGGCCATCGATCTAGACGTCGAGTTGCCCTTAACATCAAGGGATATTGACGTTAATTGGCATTTCGGCCAGAACACAGAAATCAGATAATCATGCATTCACCTTATAAATTACATACTCTATACATCATATTATTTAAATACAATATGTACAACTTAAATAAAAACAATATGTACATAATTAGACATGTATATACATATGTACATATACACAACATCATTTAAACATCATATGTACATAAATATATATATATATATACATATATATATATATATATATATATATATTCACATATGCACATAAACAATAAACACAAAAGTAAATAAACATCATATGACAAAGTCCGCATAATGAGAACAAAGTTCGAGGGCCTTACATTATCGCTCATCATGCGCTATTTTTTATATGTGTTTCAGGTGAGTCTGATGAAGAATACCACACTCATAAGGATGGAGACGAGCAGATACAAGAGTGACCCGATGTGCAGTCGTCCAGTTGTCTTAGTATTATTTAGATAGTTAGTTTGCTTTTATTTGAATAAAGTACTACGGGCCCATAGTTTTGGCTCTAAATTAGCGAATTTAATAGTGAAATTATCAATAAAGCTGGTTCATTTGGTATTATTCCAAATTATGTAATGGTTTGATATCTATTTTACGCTCTATACTATATATTTAACTGTAGCTCACTCTGATATTCTGCGTCGGGGCGTTATAGTTTTGTAGTATCAGAGACTAGGATTTTGTTAAGCCTAGGAAGTTGTAAGTCTAGGACGTTGTAGGATGAACTACCTTGACTACTTGTCATCTATCATACCTATGTAAGGATTGGGTAGAACCATGGTTAAGATCTAAAATACATTCACACACGCACTAACTTAGTGCCACATTAAAATCTTACATCAAATTTTCTTTAGAAAGAGCTTAGAAAATTTCTATGGCTGCGAAGAGTGCCCAACTGCGTGACATGCAACAGACCATTCAGGATCTGATCCAAGCTCAATTCCAAGCTGCACAAGGCGGCAAAAATCGTGGAGCTGGGGACTTGCACATAATCTTTAGGAGCAAGAATCCACCACGGTTCAGTGGAACGTCTGATCCCGATGAGGTAGAGCACTAGTTGAAGGAAGCTGAGCGCTTCTTCTGTGTCATGCAATGTGCGGATGGTGACAAAGTATTGCTTGATGGCCCACTTGATATGGCAGCAAGACTAACCTAGAGGGGGGGTGAATAGGAAATTTGAAAATTGAAATAAAAATCACCACTTGAAAATATTTGGTTAGTATAAATAAACGTGAGTAATGAAAGTTAAGAGCGCAGAAGCAAGCACACAAGGGACACCGAGATTTATCCTAGTTCGGCCCTTCTAAATGGAAGTGCTACGTCCAGTCCCCAAGCATACTCTTAGGATTTCACTAGCCACCAAGTAACCTTGGTCTTCCCTTAAACAAGGGGCATACAACACCCAGCACCCCAGCTGGTCTTCTTCTCTTTCTGGGTAAGATGGCAACCCATTGTCTCACCTCAGTCTGGTGCTTCTTGTATGAGCTCAGAAGTAACTCACTAGTACACACCCAGTAGGACTTCCCTTCAAACAAGGGGAGCACTGGTACAAACCCCAGATGGTCACCACTAGGTGCAAGCTGGTCTTCCCTTCTAATCAAGGGGAACGCTTACACAACAAGTCTACTCTTACAACCGAAGAGGAACACTTCTGAACACAGAAGCTAGGACCTGAAGCCCCTAGATCAAGTTCAAGATAAATAATGAATTTCTTGATATGAGACTCAACCTAAGAAGAAAAGAGTTTACAAGACAAGACTCTCCTTAGGCAAACCCCCCGGCTCTCTCTCTCTCAAATACACAAAGACACAGACAGAGAATGAGAAAGAAGGAAGATGGCTTGAATGGTTCAGCTTGAATGGGCTCGAGCTCTCTTCTTTTCTTGCTTTGAGTGTGTATGGAGTTGGATGCTCACTGTATGTACACTCCTTGAATGATCTTTAGGTTTTTTTTTTCCCTATCTTTTTTTTTGGGCTTTTGCTTCTCCCTTTTATGGAGCAACTTGAAGAGATTCGTTGACAGATGGCCGTTGGAATTTCTTGACTCTCTTATTCTTTAGCTCTATTTCTCTTGAGTTTAACGGCTTCCTTCTTGGGCCTACTAGCTACTTGGAATGCAAGAAGATGTTCCAGCTGGTGTGCACTTCCAAGAATGCCAGCAGCAAGTCCAAGATGTTGACTATGTGTAGAGCTGGACCTGCAGACATTAAATGCAAGGCAGATGTACAGACTCAAAAAGTCATTTGGATCATACCTCTTTTTGCTTTCTATCTGTATTTCTTATAGATAGCTAGAAATAGAAGGTTCAGTGCTTTTCTTTTGTTGCAGGAAGGAGGAATCTTCTTTTGCCTTTTGTCTATGTTTTCCTGTTGACAGCCTGTTGTAAGAGCTTTTTATCTATCAGAAAAATGACAAGATTATAGTTAGAAAGTTGTTTGAATTTTCAATGGGTGCCAAAGGCATTTTGAAACCCAATCGGTGTGAGTCATAACAGTAATCGATATGATATTATATTTTTAACACCAATCGGTAGGAATAGAAAGGCAATCGATGTTTGCTTAAAGGCAATCGATATGAAACAACTGTAATCGATGTATGAAGGCAATCGATGTTTAAAAAGCAATCGATGTTCTAATGCAAGCGATGTTTAAATGAAGCAATCGATGTTTGAAGGCAATCAATGTTTAAATTTAAAAGACAATAGATGTTCATAAAAGCAATCGATGTGAATGAAGAACAATCGATGTTTAAGTGAAGCAATCAATGTTCTAATGCAATCAATGTTTAATGTTCCATAATCAATGTAATATTAAAACAGCAAGCGATGTGTCACTTCGGCTGGTCAAGATACAACGCAATCGGTCGAAGTGGAACTTTGGATATGACCAAGTGTAGCTTAGTATATGACGAAGTGGAACTTCATATACAATAGTTCATAACAATGTCGGTCGAAGTGAACTTCGTATATAGCTTCGAATATGACGAAGTGTAACTTCATATGTACAAAAATCAACATTGTCAGTCGAAGCTAAAACTTTAGATATGACAAAGTGTAACTTCGGATGTACAGAAATCAACGTTGTTGGTCGAAGTGAACTTTATATATAGCTTCGGATATGACGAAGTTGGACTTTGACTCATTACGACCAAAACATGCATGACAAGGTGCTAGCTTCGTATATGATGAAGTGGACTTCGAATATGATGAAGTAGGACTTCAACTGATCATGACTAAAAGCATGCATGATGAAGTGCTAACTTCGGATATGACGAAGTGGACTTCGGATATGACGAAGCTAGCTTTATATATGACGAAGTAAGCTTTGGATAAAACATGTTATTTCTTATGCATAGATAATCTTGAAAAATTGGTAATAAATATATTCATGTTATTTATGATAATCATGAGGTTTTGTTATCACCAAAATAAAAGGATAAAATATAAGAGTGGGTCAACAATCTCCCCTTTTTGGTGATGAAAAAACTCATGTGAATTTTCAAGAAATATTCAATACAACTAATGAACAGAAAATTCATAACATAAAATACTCTCCCCCTTTTTGTCAATAACCAAAAAGGAAGGATCTTACCATTTACATTCTCCCCTGAAGGAATATTCTTACCATTTTGAAGGAGAGAGGTTCAACAATAGTTGAATGAATTATTTTCTCCCTCTTTTACTTGCTCCCCCTGAATGTGAGGCTCCCCCTTGAAGGATCGAGATGAATGTGTGGAAAAGATCTAGAAGGGGGGGGGGGGGGATGAATAGATCTAAGCCACTTTTGCGGAAGCTTAAACAATTTTAAAAACACTTTAGAATCAGAGGCAATTTTATCTGTGAAAAGTCACAGATCTGATAAGATTAGAGTAAGTTGGTAAAAATAGATGTGAAATAAGTTGTTTAAGTGAGTAAAACCGATCCTATGCAAGCATCTAGCGGATGAATTAATCAAACCACAAATAGACAAGTGCACCAGGATTTTTAGGTGGTTCGGAAATCACTCAAGTGATTCCTACATCCACCCCTCACAACCCGTGAGGATTCACTAAACACAACTGGGTAACACACCCACTGGAGCCTGACAACTCCAACACTGGAGAGCTTACAACTCACACCACTTCTAGAGCAAGACTACTCTAGAACAACTGAGCAAGACTGCTCAACCCACACTTGAGTTCGACAACTCAAAACTGAGCACAACGGCTCACAACAACCTGAGCACAAGGCTCACACAATTACTTGCTAGACACCAACTCAAGACATAGATCTTCTAGCAACAGATCTAGTCGAAATTTGAGAACACTAATGAGAATTATGCAGAAGCACTTGCATAATCTCAAGAGATATCTCAGAAGAACAGAAGTACAGTAAAATGTATTGAATGGCTTCGTTCTTCAAGTGTACTCCCTTGTAGAAGCTTGGATTGGGAAGAAGCTTGCAGACTTGAAGTCCAAGGCGATGCTCTGCAATCTGGGAGGTAGGATCTTCCTTGAATTCTTCTCCAATGATGGCTTCTACTTGATCTGCTTCATTGGCATGCTTTAGAGGCTTCTTCAAGGATCAAACCCCAATTCTCACACCTTGAATTGGTGAGAAGAGGTCTTCTGGAAGCACAGGAGAGAGCAGAGGAGGGAGACAACCTCTTGCAGCCGCCAGGAACTTTCGGGAGGCTCTAAGAGATTAGTTGGGTCTCTCTCATCGATGGAGGGCCAATAAAGGGCCTTTTATACCCAAAAGAATCCAAAGATACCCTTTAGGTATAAGGGCACACGATCCTAGGTTGATTCCCCATCGGCCTGGGCTGACACGTGGCAGCCATCCACTTTAAGATGAAAACTTTCCGTAGTGTGTCGACCTGCCCTGGTGGTGGTGTCGACACACTGTCCAAAATATGGAAACTGTTGTTCTGGGAAGAAGGTCCCGTGTCGACCTGCTCTGAGAGTGTGTCGACCTGCTGTCCCGAATCTGCAAATAGCCTGTTCTGTTAACGGGGTCCAGTGTCGACCTGCTCTGAGAGTGTGTCGACCTCGGTGGACTGATTTCTGAAAAACTGCAACTCGTGTCGACACACTCTTGACTCGTGTCGACACAGTCTCAATGTTTCTTCATCTTTTGCCTTTGAATCTGTGTTGTTGTGTCGACACCATTGATGGGTGTGTCGACACATCATTTGCAAAAAGTGTTTGTACCTGAAAAATTAAATACATAAATCATTAGTTAAATGATTTATCATGAGCATAAATGATAAATGTGATTTGAAATATGCTTTTTGAACATTGATTTCAGATATGATGTTTTTGACATGTTTCATTTGAATTGCTTTAAATTTACCTCTTGTCATCATCAAAATAGGAGGGAAATGATATGAATTATGCATTCAACCCAACAATCTCCCCCTTTTTGATGATGGCAACATTAAATCCATATTTCAATGTGGTTTTGATGAAGTGTGATTTTAAGCAATTTTTGATTGTTTAAATTTTTGTTTTCTTTTTGTTCATACTTGTCAAGGACCTTTTGATATTCTTCAGTAACAATTGATGATGTGTTTGTGAGATACAATGTTACTTGAAATGAGAACTTTTGTGCACACAAGTCAAGCAATTTGACAAGTATTCAAACACAAAGACAAAGATTTGCATTCACAATCACAATACTTTTCATTGAAGCCAAGCAAACATTTCATTTCATTCAAAAGACCATTACATCAAAATATTACATTCAAGTCATTCATTCTTCTCCCCCTTTGACATCATCAAAACAAATGTACATTAGGTAGAAGATGGAGGAGGAGGAGGAATTGGAGCAAGAAGAAGCTCAATGTCTGACAATCTTTTGTCCATTAAAGTCATGCTTGACTTCATATGTTCATGGATAGTTGTCAGCCTAGTGTGAAGATAATGCTCCATTCTATCAGAATGCTCCATCAAGGTGCTTTGAATTCTTTTCAAATCATCGGAGACAGGTTGAGAGCTTGATGGAGATCCATCTGACCAACCAGGCCTTGAAATTATCTTTACTTCCTTCTTCATGGTTGAGATCTCTTGACCAATGTGTTCATTAAAGTTTTTCATGCTTTCCAAATCATCAGCTAGATGAGCAAAGGCACACCTGGTCATATTAAGCTGAGAAAGAGTCTCTGTAGTGTTGAAGACATCTGCTTGGGAATTTGCCAAAATTCCCTGAAGTACTACTTCCAGCTTTTCTTCGTGCTCTTTCAGCTCAATATAGGCATCTCCCAGAGTGCCTATAAGTCTGTTAAATCTCTGAGCTGCATAATCTGAGGCTTCCTTCTGCTCAATAAATTTAGCTGACACTGTGTTCTCTAGTCTTTGAACTCTCAACTCAAATTTGTCTGACATGGTTTGAATAGAGGAGTTCAATGTATCAAATTTAGCATTGAGGAAAGAGAACAATTCTGGTGGAATTGAGGACCCACCAGAAGAAGTAGATGATTGGAATGAAGAGGAGAAATGTGGAGGTTCAGAAATATGTGGAATGAAAGAGGAAGGATCAGCTTGATGTGGAATAGGGGGTTCAAGCTGAATGCCACCGTCAGGAGTGATATGAGGCTGGTCCTCATCCATTAGAGGCTGATCCTCTGGCAGTTGAACTTGATCCTCTTGAACTTGAGGCTGGCCCTCATGATGTTGAGGCTGACCCTCCTGATCTTGATGCTGGTCTCTTTGAGCTGGAGGCTGTTCCTCTTGTGCTTGGGGCTGATCCCCTTGAACCTGAGGCTGGTCCTCCTGAGCTTGAGGGGCCTCAACCACAACTGGCCCTCTTCTAATTTGATTTCCCTCCAATCTAAATCCCATAAACTTCTGGATATTCTTAAATGTGTAGATGTTTGACTTGGGAATAGATTGGGACTTCTCATTCTCCAAGGGCACACCAAAGTGCTGGAACACTGAGGTCAGATGTGCTCCATAAGGAAGTGATCTCTTTAGGTCTGTCCTTGTTGTTTCAGACATGATTTGATAGAGAATTGCATGGAGGTTGATTTTTATGTCTTTCACCATGCAATAAATAATGAACCTCTGGATGTCTGTCAACCTATCCCTTCCACCACCTTGAGGAGTAATTATGGTGGTCAAAATGTGGTGGATGACCCTTAACACAGGGGGAAATGAATTGGCATTAAACCTGGTTACATAGGTCTGTTTGGGATCTGATACATCTGCAGGAAGGCCTGTCAAGATGGAATAGGCTTCATGAAGATCAAATTCAAATGCATGATAATCTGCCCCCTCATCTGGGACTTTGAAAATGGAGGCTGCTTTTTCAGTTGGCATATCTATGGCTATTCCTTTAACTTTGGATTCATACCCTTCATCTGTGCAGGTGAGGTTCTTGTAGAATTCTCGAACTAATCTTGGATAACAGACTTGAAACTCAGAGATAAAAGGTATCCAAGATTGAAAGGAGAAATAGGTTTGAATTTCAGGAAAAGAGTCTGCTAGCTGAATGTCTGATAGGTCTAGAATTCGGGGCTTCAAAATCAACTTGGCTGCACTGACTGACTCTGAGGGAATATCCTTTTGGGATTCAGAAGACTCAGAAGAAGAGGAAGATGATTCCTCAAGGTTCTCAGAAGAATCGCCCGGAATTTCTGTTCTAGGGTTTGGAGGAGTTCTACCTCTGCCTGAAGAGGAGGCTCTACCTCTCTTGGCTACCCTTTGAGGTGTTGAAGAAGATCCTGGTTGCTCGGCGGGATCGTTTCTTCTCTTGGTTCTTCTTTCCAATTGTTCAACAGCAACCTCTGCCGGAACTGGCCTTGAAGAGGCCCTTGACCTTGCGCCACGGCGGGGACCCAACTTCCTGACCATGGTGAAAGAGGAGTGGAATTCGGAATGGATGGAAGATAGGAGAGATGATGAAGGATTGATGCGATTGAGAGAGAATTTGGGAGGATTTGTTGCCGGAAAACAATGAGACAGAGGCCGTCGGGTCGACCTGATGCCTAAAAGAGGAGCAGTGGTGCACTGCCCCGCAGGAACAAATAGGGCTTATCATGAACCCAAACGGTTTGAAAAAAAAATAATCAGGCAAGGGGTTAGTGTCGACACAGGATGAAGAGTGTGTCGACCTGACCGAGAGTGTGTCGACATAGGATGGGACGGTGTCGACACGGCCTTAGAAGAAAAGATTGAATTTTTGAGAGGAAGTTTTTGAGAAATTTTGGGACATCTTTAGAATGATGAACAATGAGAGGAATTATCATTTCAAGGATTTTTAAGAGGCTTAAAAATTCATTTGCTATATTTTGCAAAAAATTCATCACAATTCAAGTTTTTTCAAACAATTTCCAACAGGATATTAGCATTCCAAGACTTGAATCAACAAAATGAGAAATTGAGGGATATAATATATCTAACAATCAACTATAAACTACCATATTTCTCAACTTTAAGGAATTAAAGATGTCATCTAGACCAAATGCAATTGTGTTGAAAATAAAACACAATCTTAAAGAACAACTTAATGAGGAATGAAGATGATTCTTTCTAGACAAATCTCCAATAATGTTTACATTTTGTTCTTTTAACAAACTGTCAAATGATATAAATCTCTTTCACTCAGGTACTAGTGCTTTTTACACACCATAGTCCCTGGATACTTAAGATTTAGTCATTGTCAAGTCTCAAAGGGGTAAATGATGACCTTTTGACATGAAAATATACGTTTTGTAGACGCCAATATTTCCAGTTACTCAGTCATCATCAAAAAACATAGCACATTTTGCTTTTGTTTTGGATTTATTTTTATTTTGTTTCCCTTTGAACAGAGTTAGCAATAGTGCCTCATGACATACATGGCACTTCATTCATTGTGAAGGTGTGCAGTTTCTCAGCACAAGTGCCATTGCTCTGTTGGATTTAAAAAAAAATTTGGAGAGTTTGTGAGATAGAGATCAAATACATCCAATCATCAGTTGCAAACAAGGAAATGTTTTAAGTTCAAAGCACAAGTTGATGTTTAGTCTAGGAAGAGATCTGAATTTCTGTGGGTTGAGAGATATAGATGAAAGTTGATTAGTAAAAAATATAATAGATCACTCAATGGTTCATTTTGAGACTCTATACTTCTAAATGATGACATCATGCAAGAAATTGATGAAATGCTAGAAAAGTTGTGAATTTTGCAAAGTGATGACTTGTGAATTTTCTAGCTCCCCCTGAGATGATGATTTCAACCACTTTTCATCAAAATAAAGATATGTAAATTTTTGAAATCAGAAAAGTTTTCTTCTTAGACAACAAAGACTCCCCCTCAACAATTGCATATCCATTTCTTGGTACTTGGCGGAGACACATACTCTCGCATAGTGAAAGTGTCCAGACAGGCATAACCTGTCCTTCTCCAAGTCACCATTTGATATACCAAGAGATTTCAATACCATAAGAGTTGAAGAATTCATTATCAAAAAGAAATGGAAGTGAAAATAAGTAAGTTTTTGAAATCAGAAAAAGTATCCTCTTTGAACAATAAAAGCTCCCCCTCAACAATTGCATATCAATTTCTTAGTACTTGGCGGAGACATATACTCTCGCATAGTGAAAGTGTCCAGACAAGCATAACCTGTCCTTCTTTAAATCACCATTTGATATACCAAGAAACTTCAACACAATAAGAGTTGAAGAATTCATTATCAAAAAGAAATGGAAGTGAAAATAAGCAAGTTTTTGAAATCAGAAAAAGTATCCTCTTTGAACAATAAAAGCTCCCCCTCAACAATTGCATATCAATTTCTTAGTACTTGGCGGAGACATATACTCTCGCATAGTGAAAGTGTCCAGACAAGCATAACTTGTCCTTCTCCAAATCACCATTTGATATACCAAGAAACTTCAACACAATAAGAGTTGGAGAATTTATTGTAAAAAGGGGAATAGAATTGAAAGTGAGAGAGATATGAACAATGTAACTCAAGGAAGCAAAGAATTATGAAATGCAAAGAACTCCCCCTTAAACAATGCATAACACTCAACCCAAGCCTTGAGAGAGATCAAGAAGGTGGACATTTACAAAGACCAAGTTCTCTCCTTAAGGATGAAAATCTGTTTTCAGGAAGGGGTTTAGTGAATATGTCTGCAATTTGTTTTTCAGTTTCAATAAAATAGAGTTCAAAAGATTTCTTTGCAACCTCATCTCTCAAGAAATGATACCTAATTTCAATGTGTTTTGTTCTGGAGTGCTGAATGGGGTTTTTAGACAAATTTATGGCACTAGTGTTATCACATAGGATGGGTACACACCCTAAATCTTGGTTGTAATCAAGAAGTTGATGTTTTACCCAGAGAATCTGAGTTCCACATCTACCTGCTGCAACATATTCAGCTTCTGCAGTTGACAGAGCCACTGAATGTTGCTTCTTAGAAGCCCAAGAGATAAGGCACCCACCTAGAAATAGACACAAGCCACTTGTGCTTTTTCTATCTAATTTACACCCAACATAATCAGCATCACAATAGGCAAACAGATCTAACTTGCAACCAGCAGGATACCAAATGCCTAAGTCACATGTTCCAACAAGATATTTGAAGATTCGTTTAACAGCAAGCATGTGACTTTCTTTAGGATTAGATTGGAATCTAGCACATAAACACACACAAAACTGAATATCAGGTCTAGAAGTTGTAAGATAGAGCAGAGAGCCAATCATACCTCTGTAGGTCTTTGGATCTACTGACTTACCAGATGGATCTTCTTCTAGTTTAGCATTAATTGCAATTGGTGTGCTTGAGTGCTTAAGGTTCTGAAAGTCAAACCTCTTTAAGAGCTCCTTGACATATTTGGTTTGACTGATGAGGATTCCTTCAGTTGTTTGGTTAACCTGCAATCCCAAAAAGAATGTTAAATCTCCCATTAAGCTCATTTCAAATTCATTCTTCATTTGATTTGAAAATTCTGTGCAAAGGCCTTTATTGGTGGAGCCAAAAATTATGTCATCAACATAAATTTGGACCACAATTATTTGATTTTTTACTGTTTTTGTGAACAATGTTTGATCAACATTACCTCTAGAATATCCTTTTTCAAGTAAGAAGGAACTCAACCTGTCATACCAAGCTCTTGGAGCTTGCTTAAGACCATAGAGAGCCTTATTAAGCTTGAAAACATGGTTAGGATATTTTTCATTTTCATATTCAGGAGGTTGTTCAACAAAAACATTTTCCTTTATATATCCATTTAAGAATGCACTTTTGACATCCATTTGATAGACTTTAAATTTCATGGAGGATGCAAAAGCAAGGAAAATTCTGACAGCTTCTAGTCTAGCTACAGGGGCATATGATTCTTCAAAGTCAATTCCAAATTCTTGGTTATACCCCTTTGCAACTAGCCTAGCTTTGTTTCTAATTACCTGACCAGATTCATTCAATTTATTTCTGAAAACCCATCTAGTACCAATCACTGCTTGGTCACTAGGTCTAGGTACTAATTCCCATACTTGATTTCTTTCGAATTGATGAAGCTCATCATGCATGGCATTAATCCAATCAGAACTGGATAAGGCTTCATCAATTGACTTGGGTTCAATTTGGGAAATTAGAGCTAGTGAGTCTTCTTCAATATTTTGCAAGAAGGATGATCTGGTCCTTACTCTATCATTCAAATTGCCAACTACACTGTCTAATGGGTGATCTCTCAAATATCGAGGTTCAGTAATTACCTGTTGAGAAGTACCCACTTCTAGAGCAATGTTACCTGACCCATTTGAAGATGGTGAGTTGTTCAGGTTCTCTTCATTGTTGACAAGCTCCTCAACAGTTGGTGAAGAATCCACAATGAGGTCATCCTCTTCATTGTCTTGTCTTTCCCTTTCCAGATCCTAAGATCTTTCCTTTATTTTTACCTCCGAAAGTAACTGACCCTCCCTCCTTTTCAATCAGACAGGAAAATTTTGCTCTATCTCCAGTCATATGTCGTGAACATCCACTGTCAAGGAACCATACATTGGATTTGGGTGCACGACTTTCCTGCAAAAAGATCAATGGAGAGAAGATTTTGGTACCCAAACAGAGTTGGGACCATCAGAATGATTGATCACAGATATCAAATCCTTTCTCACCCAAATTTGATTTGTTTTTGACTTTTGTTTTGTTACTTTGGTGTTTTCAGCCTTTTTCTGTTTGTTCTTTCTTTTAGGAATGAAAGCACCAAGATCTTCGTTTTTGGGAGGAGGAGGAGAGTTTTTCATTTGAAAATTGGAGTTGAGATTAGGAGGTGGAATCCATGGGTTTTGTTGGTACATCAAGAAATTTGGATAATAAAATTGAGGATGATACCAACAGGGATTTTCATACCATTGGCTCCAAGGATTGGTCCAATTATCTTGAACTGTTGTCTTGGAGGTCCAAGGTTTTTTATGAATCATTTCTTTTACCTTTTTCTTATTTTTCAGATTTTTATTTGAATTTTTGGTTGAGTTGTTTGTGATTTTTGCTGTTGAGCAGGTCGACCTCTCCTGAACTGGTGTCGACACAACAGCCACAGAAGTCTTCTTCTTGTGGACTAGTGTCGACCTGTCAGAGGACTGTGTCGACCTGATAGTCTTCTTTTGTTTTTGAGTTTTTGCTTTGTTTGGTGTTTTGTTTAAGGTTTTGTTTGCTGTTTGTTGAATTTCTGTGTTTTCCAGATTAGGACCCTTGACAAATTTAATCAATGGTGCTTTTCCCTTTTTCTCACCAGATTTATCTTTTGCTGGTTTCTTTTTGTTGAATCCTAATCCATGAGATGTGGTTGTCATGTTGGATCCTAGCAATGCCTCTAGGTTATCTTGGCCTTTTGTGATTTGGATAACCTCCTCCTTTTCCTTTAGCTGGTTTTTAAGAGTTACAATTTCTTCAATTTTCTGTTGTTTTTCTTGTTTTTCAATTTCCAGCTTTTCTGTTAAGTTTTTGAATTCTTGGGAGGCCTTTTGAGAGGCAAGTTTTAGTTCATCAATAAGGTTCAGGAGATTTTCTTTTTCTTCAAGCAATTCTGTTACTTCAGTTTCCAGTTCACAAGTTCTATTGTTTGAAGATTGGTTATGGTAAAGATTTTCAATTTTCTTTTTGATGTGTTTGTTTTCTTTTCTCATTTCAGAATATCTTTCAACCAGTTCTGCATACACATCCTGCCAATCTTCAACAGTATAGTCTTCAAAGGAAGTATTTACCTTTTCATCTGTGCTGTTGGCCATGAAGCAAACCTCCTCACTTTCAGAGCTTGAGGATTTCTTCTCTTCTTCTTCCTCACTTGAGTCTTCGTCAGACCAAGTGGCCACCATGGCCTTTGGCTTCTTGTACTTCTGGAATTTCTTGTGCTTATCCTTCTTGTTCTCAGGACACTCTCCCTTCATGTGTCCTGGTTTGTTGCACCTGTAACAGACAATATTTTCGTCAGTTTTGTGATTCTTGTTGAAATTAGAAAAAGAAGTGTTTTTCTTACCTGAGGAAAATTTCTTTTTCCCAGCCATTTTCCATTTTCTATATTTCAATAATTTCCTGAATTGTCTGGTCATGAGGGCAATCTCATCCCCATTTGACTCAGACTCTTCAGAGCTTGTCTTTTCCTGACTTTTATCTTTATTGCTTGAAGAGGCCTTAAGTGCCATAGGCTTGGTCTTTATTATGTGTTCTTCATTTCTTTTTAAGTTGATTTCATATGTCATTAAGGATCCAATCAATTCATCCAAAGAGATTTTGGACAAATCTTTTGAATCTTCAATGACAGTGGCCTTAGTATGCCAAACTGAAGAAAGTGAACGCAAGATTTTTCTTACCAAGTCTGCATCAGTGTATTCCTTACCCAAGGCCTTCAGTCCATTGACAATCACCATGAACCTGGCAAACATTTCAGAAATATTTTCGTTAGACTTCATCATAAAAAGTTCATATTCTGAAACTAAAATATTTGCCTTGGTCTCCTTGACCTGAGATGTTCCCTCATAGAGTAATTCGAGTTTATCCCACATCTCTTTGGCAGATTTGCACATAGAGATTCTCGAATACTCCTTGGGATGGACAGCACATTGAATCATGTTCATGGCACTATAATTCAATGTGGCTTTCCTTATCTGTTCCCTTGTCCAGGTATCTTCTTCTCCCTGGTTCTCATAGGGACCCACCTCAACTACTTTCCAGATCTCATAGTTCTGGGCCCTCAGAAATACTTGCATTCTATTCTTCCAATAAGAATAGTCCGTTCCATTAAAGAATGGTGGCCTATTTATGGAATGGCCCTCAGCTATGAAACCCTTTGAATCCATGACTCTAAAGAAATTGCACAAAGAAGGAACTAAGCAAGCAAACAAACAAACGAGCAAACAATCAAACACACTACACTCAGAAACAAGAACTGCTCAGATCAAATCAGATCGATGTAAACCCTCTCTGATACCAATTGAAGGATCGAGATGAATGTGTGGAAAAGATCTAGAAGGGGGGGATGAATAGATCTAAGCCACTTTTGCGGAAGCTTAAACAATTTTAAAAACACTTTAGAATCAGAGGCAATTTTATTTGTGAAAAGTCACAGATCTGATAAGATTGGAGTAAGTTGGTAAAAATAGATGTGAAATAAGTTGTTTAAGTGAGTAAAACTGATCCTATGCAAGCATCTAGCGGATGAATTAATCAAACCACAAATAGACAAATGCACCAGGATTTTTAGGTGGTTTGGAAATTACTCAAGTGATTCCTACATCCACCCCTCACAACCCGTGAGGATTCACTAAACACAACTGGGTAACACACTCACTGGAGCCTGACAACTCCAACACTGGAGAGCTTACAACTCACACCACTTCTAGAGCAAGACTACTCTAGAACAACTGAACAAGACTGCTCAACCCACACTTGAGTTCGACAACTCAAAACTGAGCACAACGGCTCACAACAACCTGAGCACAAGGCTCACACAATTACTTGCTAGACACCAACTCAAGACATAGATCTTCTAGCAACAGATCTAGTCGAAATTTGAGAACACTAATGAGAATTATGCAGAAGCACTTGCATAATCTCAAGAGATATCTCAGAAGAATAGAAGTACAGTAAAATGTATTGAATGGCTTCGTTCTTCAAGTGTACTCCCTTGTAGAAGCTTGGATTGGGAAGAAGCTTGCAGACTTGAAGTCCAAGGCGATGCTCTGCAATCTGGGAGGTTGGATCTTCCTTGAATTCTTCTCCAATGATGGCTTCTACTTGATCTGCTTCCTTGGGATGCTTTAGAGGCTTCTTCAAGGATCAAACCCCAATTCTCACACCTTGAATTGGTGAGAAGAGGTCTTCTGGAAGCACAGGAGAGAGCAGAGGAGGGAGACAACCTCTTGCAGCCGCCAGGAACTTTCGGGAGGCTCTAAGAGATTAGTTGGGTCTCTCTCATCGATAGAGGGCCAATAGAGGGCCTTTTATACCCAAAAGAATCCAAAGATACCCTTTAGGTATAAGGGCACACGATCCTAGGTTGATTCCCCATCGGCCTGGGCTGACACGTGGCAGCCATCCACTTTAAGATGAAAACTTTCCGCAGTGTGTCGACCTGCCCTGGTGGTGGTGTCGACACACTGTCCAAAATATGGAAACTGCTGTTCTGGGAAGAAGGTCCCGTGTCGACCTGCTCTGAGAGTGTGTCGACCTGCTGTCCCAAATCTTCAAATAGCCTGTTCTGTGAACGGGGTCCAGTGTCGACCTGCTTTGAGAGTGTGTCGACCTGGGTGGACTGATTTCTGAAAAACTGCAACTCGTGTCGACACACTCTTGACTCGTGTCGACACAGTCTCAATGTTTCTTCATCTTTTGCCTTTGAATCTGTGTTGTTGTGTCGACACCATTGATGGGTGTGTCGACACATCTTTTGCAAAAAGTGTTTGTACCTGAAAAATTAAATACATAAATCATTAGTTAAATGATTTATCATGAGCATAAATGATAAATGTGATTTGAAATATGCTTTTTGAACATTGATTTCAGGTATGATGTTTTTGACATGTTTCATTTGAATTGCTTTAAATTTACCTCTTGTCATCATCAAAATAGGAGGGAAATGATATGAATTATGCATTCAACTCAACACCCCTTAGTTGATGCTCTTGCAAATTTTCACAAATACCTTTTGTTTATCGACTAATTTGTCATCATCTATCGACATCTTCTTGTTGATTTCTTGACATATTCATTTGTTATTATGTTGGGGGGTCTTCAAGAGTACTCTTTACATTGATCCTATAAAGAGACATAAATGCTTACAAGGATATTAGTAGTATCGTTAAAAAAATGAATGTAATTTAAAAAGAATTAAGGATGACTGCTTCCTCTTCAGATATGAATGATGTGAAGAGTTGGTAGTCACAAATTGGATGCTATTGAGCATCTCTAACCATACCCATTTGAATGCCTTTTTTGTTGTTTTGTTCATCAAGACTAGATTGGCATTCTCTTCATCTTCTTCTGTGCTTGAGCTGTCTGAGGAGTTATCCCATGTAGCTGTGAAGGTCTTCCTTTTATATTCCTTGTATTTCTCCTATTCTCTCTTCTTCTTTTCATAATTTTATTCTTGAGCATTATTCTTGAATCTTGGACAATCTGGCCTCAAATGTCCAGGCTTTCTATATTCATAGTAGACATGTTTCTTCTTTTTTTTCTCCTTGCTCTTGGATAAGATTTTCGGATGATTTCTTCTTCACTGTCAACATCATTGCTATCACTGGCAGTGTCTTCATCCGAAGTGCTCTCCTCAGCCTTGAATGCATTATTTGGCCTTCTTTTGAAAGAGCTTTCTCCTAATCTCTCCTTGTTGATCTCACGAGCCATGAGAGATCCAATAAGCTTTTCCAATGTCATTGTGGATAGGTCATTGCTTCTTCTATAGCAGTGACCTTTGGAGTCCACTGCTTTGGGAGAGATCTTAAGATCTTTCTGACTATGTCTCCCTGGCTGTACTTCTTAACCAGACATGTAAGTCCATTGATGATTTCAGTAAACTCATTGTACATCTGAGATATGGATTCACCTTGTTCTATTTTGAACTTCTCATATTTTGTCACCAAGATATCAATCCTAGTTTCTTTGACCTTGCATGTTCCTTCATAGGTGAGCTTAAGCTTGTCCCACATCTCTTTTGCTGTCTTGCAAGTAGATACTCTATTGAATTCATGTTTTGTTAGTGCGCAACACATGAAGCTTTTGGCCTTTCTATTCAGGGATATTTTCTTTTTATCTTTGCCTGTCCATTCTTCCTTGGGCTTAGATGTTTGGAGGTCACCATCTCCTTGTAGGAAGAATTCCACCATTGTCTTCCAGTAAGGGTAGTCTTCTCCATCAAATAGAGGAGGCCAGAAGATGGATTGGCCTTCTGCAAAACCTTGAGTTGCCATTTGATCTTTGCTCTAAGATCGTTGGATCTTCTTGATGTTTAGAGACCAATGCTCTGATACCACTTGATGGCCCACTTGATATGGCAGCAAGACTAACCTAGAGGGGGGGGGGGTGAATAGGAAATTTGAAATTTGAAACAAAAATCACCACTTGAAAATGTTTGGTTAGTGTAAAAAAATGTGTGTAATGGAAGTTAAGAGCGCGGAAGCAAGCACACAAGGGACACAGAGATTTATCCTGGTTCGACCCTTCTAAATGGAAGTGTTACGTCCAGTCCCCAAGCAAACTCTTGGGATTTTACTAACCACTAAGTATCCTTGGTCTTCCCTTAAACAAGGGGTATACAACACCCAACACCCCAGTTGGTCTTCTTCCCTTTCTGGGTAAGAAGGCAACCCTCTATTTCAGCTCAGCCAGGTGCTTCTTTTACGAGCTCTGAAGCAACTCACTAGTCCACACCCCAGCAGGTCTTCCCTTCAAACAAGGAGAACACTGGTACAGACCCTAGATGGTCACCACCAGGCACAATATAGTCTTCCCTTCTAATCAAGGGGAACACTTGCACAACAAGCCTTCTCTTCCAACCAAAGAGGAACACTTCTAAACACAGAAGCTAGGACCTGAAGCCCTTATATCAAGCTCAAGATAAACAATGAATTGCTTGATCTGAGACTAAGCCTAAGAAGGAAGGAGTTTACAAGACAAAACTCTCCTTAGGCAAAACCCCCAGCTCTCTCTCTCTCAAATACACAAAGACACACAGAGAGAGAATGAGAAAGAAGGGAGATGGCTCGAATGCTTCAGCTTGAATGGGCTCGAGCTTTCTTCTTTCTTGCTTTGAGTGTGTATGGAGTTGGATGCTCACTATTTGTACACTCCTTGAATGATCTTCAGGTTTTTTTATCTATCTCTTTTTTTTTTTTTTGCTTTTGCTTCCTTTTATGGAGCAGCTTGAAGAGATCTGTTGCCAGATGGCCGTTGCAGTTTCTTGACTATCTTATTCTTCAGCTCTCTTTCTCTTGAGTCTAACGACTTTCTTCTTGTGCCTACTGGCTACTTGGAATGCAGGAAGATGTTCCAGCTGGTGTGCACTTCTAAGGATGCCAGTAGCAGGTCCAAGATGTTGACTATCACGTCCCGAGAGTTACGCAGCGGATATTAATAATAATGCGGAATAATTCGAGTCGATATCCCGAGACGTGAACAGTCGGCAAATAAGCCTCTAGCTAGCACACACTAAATGTATAACAACATACATCATCATAATAGGGCCCTAATATTGAACTCAACTAATCTTGTATTCAAATCTCAACTCATTGTATTCCAAATGGAAACTATTACAGGACTAAGACTCAATAAAAGCAAAAGTACATAATACCTCACTACCTACTACAAGAATCTAACACTCAAAGCAAACTACTATAACTAGACTCATAGTTGGAACGCTCATCACTCGGACGCATTCCCATCCTCGACTTGCTCCTCCTCTTGAACATCATAGTCACCTAGATTGGGTAAAAGTAGGGGATGAGCAAACTATCCCAGTAGGATTTATATCTCAATGTGCGGGCAATGATATAAGTGATTAACATTTTAGAACTAGGTAAGCACGATGAATGTCATGATATGCATGTGCAAATAAAACTCATTAAAACATGTTACATGGACAAGCTAGATAGAGTGATCATGATAGAACAAGATTTTTGAACAAGATGACAAGATAGAACTAGCAATAGATCACTTTGTACAAGCACACAAGATCTCACTTGATGTCAAGAACGCAAGATATCACTAATTGCATTAAATGTAGGATGGCCATATCACGCAAGCAAGCAAGCACGCACGAGCACGATCATGTAACACTAATCAGACACGTAGACACTAATGTACACCAAGAAAAGATCCATCAAGAATGTACACCAGGACACGTGTATGCGGTTATTGTATCTACCATTCAACAAGCAAGCAAGACTCACAGCGCAAATGCAACGCCAGTAATCATTATACCCCATGGTTAACAATATATTTATGACTCTCCGTCATTGGGACTAGACTGGAGCCCTTGGTCACTCGCCGTGCCCGGTCAGCATCTCATTTCAATTTTTAAATGTAGATACACACAGTCATTAACAATGGCCAATGAGAGTTTCAATATGTACGCATGTGTAATGTCATGTTCATGATGATGATGAGAGCAAGTAACAAGTAAATTGAACATGATTTCATGAGAACAATGGTCAAGAGATAAATTTGGCAGCATAACGATACGATTTATACTTTAGTTCAATCTTTACATTAATGGCTTTAGTCTAGATTGTAAATCACACTCACGAGAACAAGAAGAGAAAGGAAGTGCACGCTATCTCCGGGGAACTTCAATGGTACAACCAACTCGGCCTCCATGTGGGAATCCACAGAGAGCGGAGATTTAGGGAGGTCTTAGAGAAAAGGTCGCTTGTCTACCGATTCGGAATGACCGATAGAGAGCTTCCAAATCCCCAAGAAAGGGTTGCCTAGATGTGCAAGTGTGTAGTGATGTACGCATGTCAATTCACAATCCATCGGTCTCAAACTCGCGTAAAACACTTAACATGATGGCATGCAATGAACAATGCATTTAACTACACATGGGTTTGTATGATTTTAAGATAATAATTATCATTTTAATCATGCTAGAACAGTAACAAGAGCAAATCACAAGTTTCATGAATGATCAAGTCATTAAGAGAATAATTAGAATACTATTCATGTAATTATAGTTTCTAAATGGGTTAACCACTTTTAAGCCATTAAATAACCATCATGTAATGACCAGACCAAAAATATGTAATTTACACATTGAACACCATGTTAAACAGACCTCGGGTATAGTGGTAAGTTTTGCAAAAGAAATAAGTGGTGTTTCACGCAAAATTCTGAGAACGCGACACACCCCAGTAAGGGTCGCAAAAGGGTCGGGACAAAACGCGACAAGGGTATGTACAGAACGCTACGGGTGTGCTGTCGCGACAAGACATCAGAACGCAGCCTATCGGGCCGTCGCGCTCACAGGGTCTGCACCTGAATCCGACAGAGAAAAGACATGTTCTTGGATTGCGGTCCAGAACTGCCTTATATTGACACATGATGCTTCAAAAATAGAGAACAAATTGTACAGTGCATGACAAATCACGAAACTAGTTTTAAACCAACCTAGACATGCAAGGGTGCTTCCAGTAAATCAGAATTAGAAAACACTGATGGTTTCGATAGGCTTTGATCAAGTCTAACATGAGGTATAGAAGACTGAGAACAGTCAAATGTAAGATTTACTTTGCAAGGTATGATGCCGAAATGATTAGGGTTGTTAGGACAAACGTCTCATCATGAAAGTTGTTGGGAACATGGAATAGATGTAGACTATGATTTTTAAGTAATTTTAAACGACCTCGATATGCATGATAATTCGACACAACGTAAAAGCTAAGTGCAACCTGAAAACGTAGTATCATGCAGCGACCCTCTTACCATGCTTATAACTCTCTACCTGTTGATAGTTAGACAAAATGTTCAACATAAAACATGACGAGGACAGCTAGTACAAATACTTTCATGTTGTGTGTTTGCTCTAATTCGGTCTTGAATCGCATGCAACATATAATGAACGGGAAAAGCCCTAATAGTGCGCGACTTGGGGAAAACACTTATAATTCAAAATCTACTCATTGGAATTCGATGAAACCAGTGGGACACGAAAGTTAACTTGATTCTCTACACATTGGTATAGGATATGTTAAGGTTTGGCCCATGAAAACCTACCTTCTGGGTTGAAGAAGTCCCATTTTTCCAGAAAACTCATGTTCAGACCACTTGGAGGAGAACGCTTACTGCAGCCGATCTACTAAGTGAAAAATAGTGAAACCAGTGGGGTTAGGAACTAGACTCGACCCTCTTTCCAAGGGTATATACCTTGCAAAGTTTGGTTAGGGTTTGACATACCTTTGGTCGACTTCAAGATGACTATCTGTGCAGGTCGCAGCAGATGCAACGGGGAAGAAGAACGGCTTGGTGTGGGCGATCACCTGCTCCCCCAGCCGCCAAGAACTCCTCCACACGACCCTAAAAATATGTAAACTCATCCCCAAGGGTTTGGTGGAGAGTATTTAAGCATCCATGGTGTTTAGGAGTCCTATTGTGACAAGGAAAGGAGAGTTGCGGTTTTGGATTATTAGTTTCCTAATTTGAGGATTTCTTCCTCCATTAGAGTGTGTGAGGCTTTAGGAAACCTCCCACCATAGTTAAGCACGAATTTGGGTTTCCAAGAAAGTATGTTCTCATCCCAATTCAACTCTAATTGCCTCTTTCTAATTTTAGCCTATTTATGGTTACGAATTTCCATGTACTTTCTAGCTTCATTTGATTTTTGGGCCACATGTGGTCCATTGGCTCAATTATGATATTGGGACATTAATATATAATGTTGAAAGTCTCTCCAACATTTTTATTTAATTTTTGGTTGCGTCGTATTTCCGTGTTAACGATTTTCCGACTTGTTTCCTAATTTAGATAATCCGTCACAATAACTCTTAAATCAAGCCCAAATGATTTTTATTGACCCAAATTCCTTGATGGGTCATTAGAGGATATTATTTGAAGTCAGTATATGATTTTTATTTAATTTTCTGACTCATCCGAGTATGTGTGATAATGATTTTTTGACGTATTCATGAATTACGATAATAAATCGCAAAACACTTTAAACTTGACTAATCCGATTTTTCATGCCACAAATTTCTTTGTGAAACATTTAGTAATAATTTTTGGGGTTGATTTATAATTTTTATGAATTTTTCCAATGTGTTTTAGCACATACAATAATGATACGTATGTTTTAAACACTCTGATATTATGGAAATTATTTATTTCCATTTATTCGAATTTTTATATAATTAAAATTTTCGGGGTGCTACATTGACTATGTGTAGAGGTGTACCTACAGACATTAAATGCAAGGCAGATGTTCAGACTCAAAAAGTCATTTGGCTTATACCTCTTTTTGCTTTCTATATGTATTTCCTATAGATAGCTAGAAATAGAAAGTTAGGTGCTTTTCTTTTGTTGCATGAAGGAGAAATCCTCTTTTGCCTTCTGTCCATGTTTTCCTACTGACAGCCTGCTTTAAGAGCTTTTTATCTATCAGAAAAATGACAAGATAAGAGTTAGAAAGTTGTTTGAATTTTCAATGGGCGCCAAAGGAATTTTAAAACCCAATTGGTGTGAGTCATAGCACTAATCGATATGAGATTTTATTTATAACACCAATCGGTAGGAATAGAAAGGCAATCAATGTTTGCTTAAAGGCAATAGATATGAAACAACTGTAATCGATGCATGAAGGTAATCGATGTTCTAATGCAATCAATGTTTAAATGAAGCAATCGATGTTTAAAGGCAATCAATGTTTGAAGGCAATCAATGTTTACATTTAAAAGACAATCAATGTTCATAAAAGCAATTGATGTGAATGAAGAGCAATCCATGTTTAAGTGAAGCAATCGATGTTCTAATGCAATCGATGTTTAATGTTCAGTAATCAATGTAATATTAAAACAACAATCGATGTGTCACTTCGACTGGTCAAGATGCAACGCATTCGGTCAAAGTGGAACTTCAGATATGACAAAGTGTAACTTCGTATATGACAAAGTGAAATTTTGCATAAAACAGTTCATAACGCTGTCGGCCGAACTGAACTTTGTATATAGCTTCGGATATGACAAAGTTAACTTCAGATATGACAAAGTGTAACTTCAGATGTACATAAATCAATGTTATCACTCGAAGTGAACTTCATATATAGCTTCAGATATGACGACGTTGGACTTCAACTGATCACAACCAAAACATGCATGACGAAGTGCCAGCTTCGTATATGACGAACTGGACTTTGGATATGATGAAGTAGGACTTTGACTGATCACAACCAAAAGCATGCATGATGAAGTGCCAGCTTCGGATATGACGAAGTGGACTTTGGATATGATGAAAGTAGCTTCGTCGATGATGAAGTATGCTTCGGATAAAACATGCTATTTCTTATGCATATATAATCTTGAAAAAATGGTAATAAATATATTCATGTTATTTATGATAATCATGAGGTTTTGTTATCACCAAAATAAAAGGATAAATATATAGGAATGGTTGAACACTGCTTGCTACTTTCCAATTAGAAAGAGATGACCATGCATGGTGGGAGTTACTGGAAGCCTCTAGGGATAATGTACAATTCACTTGGAACGAGTTCAAAGAGGAATTCAACTCTAAATATTTCTCTGAATGAGTTTAGAGAGAAAGGCCGCTGAGTTCATTGCACTGAAACAAAGGAACCTCACTGTGGCAGAATATGAGGCTCAGTTCTCTTGATTGGCACGATATGCCACTCACCTTGTCAACACCGAGAGGATGAAGGCGAAACAGTTCCTCAATGGACTCAAGCCTTCATATATTACTCAACTAGCACCACTCGACATTCATACTTATGCCGAGATGGTCAAGAAGGCACAACTGCTGGGGGATGTGACCAATTTCACAGATCACATCAAGGGTAGAATCGTCAAGAAAGAGCAAGTACCTAGTTCTTCAAGCAGACCAACCAATGGCAAGAAGCGGACATTGAAGAATTGCGGAATTAACTATTTAGGGAATCTAGAAGGGTAGTTGAATAGATTACCTCCAATTTCAAAAATAGACAACACTTAAATTCGAAATTAATAAATGATATGATAAACTGGTGTGTGCACAGATTGGGTTTAAGTTCAGTTGTGTGTGCACAGAGTGAATTCAAGGCTAACAATATGATAGAAGTGAGAACAATTGATCATGCCTATCAAACATCTAACGATGGAACAATTCAAACCACAAGACATAAAGATTTGTTGTTTAGATTACACAACTTGTGTATCCTACATCCACCGTTCACACACACACACCAAATTGCTTATATAGCAAGTTCAACACATGCACAATAGCACACACACGATCTAAGATGATCAATGTCTCAGATCAAAACACATGAGTGTGAATTGAGCACAAGGATTGCTCATCTCAACAGTTCACACAATTGAGATGATGAAATTAAAGTGTAGAGGGAGAATTCAAAAGCTAGAAAGAATAGATGACAAGGTTGAATCCTCCAAGTTCTTCATCCAGATATTCTGACTTCGAGTTGCAGAATTCTGGAGTAGATGCTTGAGCTCTGATGATGAATTTTGCTCCAATTTGATTTCCTGCGATGAATCTTCTGGCTGTCGATCCTTGGAGCTTAAGCAGAGCACCGAGGAGTCTTCCTCTGGTTGCTTCTAAGTCTTGGAAAGAGTGTAGAGGCTCCTTAGTCTGAAAAAGGAGCAAAGGATTCCTTATATAGGTGTGTCCTTATCTCACACATACATAGGGATTCATGTGTACAAGAAAAGGATGCCCTAATTAAGAGCACATGCTGCTCATGTGTTGGTGTTGAGACTGCGGTTGTTGACAGACGCACAGAACTTATCGACAGCTACTGCTGCAAGTCTTCTATCCAGAACTGAATCCTTGAGTATTTAGCTGGGTTGTCGACAGACGCCTCCTAGTTGTCGACAACTACTGCTTGCCTTGATTTTTCCAGAAACTTGTTGTTGAAGGCTTTCACTGGTTGTCGACAGACACATCTCAGTTGTCGACAAGTACTTCTTGAATTCGTCCATCCATAAGCTATTTGTTGGATCGAAATGGCAGATTCACAGTCCTAGAGGGGGGGGTGAATAGGACTTTGTAACTTTTCTAAATTCTTCTGAAAAAAAAAAACACAACACTAAGTAGATGTGTTAGTACTTGGTGTGGTGTGTGTAATTCAAGTGTGAACTTGGCGGAAAACAATCACACAGAAAATTGCACAAGAGATTTATCCTAGTTCGGCCCTTCCCACATGGAAGTCCTACATCCAGGCCTCAAGCCAACCACTTGAGATTTCACTAAACTGCCAATCAACTTGGCCTTCTCTCACCCTTGAGAGGAAATTACAACACCCACTTGCTCCAAAGCAAGTCTTCCCTAAAACAGGGGTAAACAAGACTGCCTTATACCAAAGGCCTTCCCTTCACAAGAGGGGCAATGCAGAATCAAACTTCTGCAGAAAATACAACAGAAATGAAGGAAGAAACTCTTGTGTGTTTGCCTCAAGAATGAGCACAGAACACACACTTTCCAGAAGGATTGAAAGATAAGGAGTTCAATCTAAATCCTAGCTGAAGATACTTGGGTGGACTTTGAAGTAAAAGCAATTACAGTTGCCACCCAAAAGACAGATCTTCAGAACAGGAATTTCTGAAGAGATTCTCTCAAATAGGAACTTGAGCAGGAAGGCTTTGAGAGGGCTTGAAGAACGCAAGATGAGATTTCAAGGAATTGTCTTGAACACTATGCCTAGTTGTGTTTCTTCAAGAGCTTTCTTCATTTTTTATAGTCTTTAAAAACTAGCCGTTTGGAGAAGATAGCCGTTGGAGTAAGATGGCTGTTGTGTTCTTAGCCGTTTGGAGATAGTCTTGGGGATCCTTTGGATCTTGGAAGTTTTTATCTGAAGGGTCATGAAAATTGTCTCTTTCCAAGGTCTTCAGAAGTAGGAGCAGTTGCCATAATAGAAGATAGGCTATTAAAGTCTTGAGCTGAGCAACCCATGCTAGACATGTGCTCCAATAAATGCCTGTTTAGCAAGGACGAGACAAAGACAAAAGCATCTCCATACCTTTGTGGTAGGTGGGTCATTGGAGTACAACAAACAGTATGGAACCTAGTATTCTTAGTCATTTCTGAAAATAAAGCAGACAGACAAAAAGGTAAAGTATGGGTCTGACAGTGGTAGGTGAGATGGTCAGAAGCCATGCGTCTGAAACTTACATAAATGCTTTGTGTCTCTTAGAAGATATAGACTGAAGGCAAAGGATACTTAAGACTGTAAGACTAGAAATAAATTGCAAAGAATATTTTACATAAATTCGAATGTACTGAATTTCGTCAGAAGAAATATATTAAAATAATGATCATGAAATTTGTCACTGATTTTATACTTAAGAGGTTTAAGATTCAACAAAGAACTAATAGAAATATTTCCTGACAGGTAGAACTGACAACAGGTACAAGTACACAACTAACAGTGTAGTCGAATGCAGTAGAATAGGTAATTCGACTTAAGAAGTAAGCATGTTTTGACTACAGTAGGAACTATGTAAATCGACTACAATAGAGCAACCATCAGTCGAATGTAGTGTAAGACTATGAGTCGAGGTGGTGAGTCGAATGATGTTTTAACTGTGAGTCGAAGTCTTGAATCGAATACATTGTAAAAGACATTCGACTGTATGAGTCGAATACAGTGTAAAAGACATTCGACTGTATGAGTCGAAGTCATGAGTCGAGTACAGTGTAAAAGACATTCGACTGTATGAGTCAAATACAGTGTAACATTGTGGACTTAGAAAGATTTTCAAGACTTGTGACTGAGCTTCTGAATGAGTCGAATTAGTCGAATACATCAATCGAATTCAGTAGGCTATAGAGATAGTCTGTGCCTTAGAAAATTTTGGGTATTGCATCTGTCTAGAAATTTTTGTGATATATCTATATTATGGAAAATACATATTTAGGGATTTTTTATGGTAGAAGCTAAATATATATTTAAAGATTTGTCATAGAAAAATCATTATTATTTAAAGACTTAGGGGTAGTTGCTCAACAATTCTCCCCCTTTTTGTTAATGACAAAAAAAATCTTTAAATGGTAGCTGATAGCCTGATATATCATTAAATTTCTGCTATATTTTGAGAAAGACTGAGTAGCTACCTTTTCTTTTCTCCCCCTTTGTGGCATTAACATAAAGGATAGCAATCAGACAATAATAAAAAGAAGGAGAAAGAGCAGTAAATTCATTCATTCAGAAAAAGAAATAAGTGTCTGAAGCAAACATTGAAGCAAATTACAGAAAAAAAGGATAAACAACACAATGTTTTTAAGTTCTGGTAGAGCTGGGGAGATAGAGAGCAGGGGGAATCTTAGCCAGGAATGGCTCAATAAGGTTCCAAAGCTTCAGCTCATTGGTGGGGAAAATGTGGTCAAACTTTGAAGGGTCCACATTGTAGGTTGGACTGGTGAAAGGTAATTTCTTCAGAGACTTGATGTGGCGCCTTCTGTAAAAAGCGCGCTTGAGGCTAGCCTTTTCTGGATCCATGACACATTTGATTTGAAGGGGAGTGAACTTCTTAGTAACTACCAGTGAGAGGAACTCAGGAGAGTGATGTTCCAGTGGAGACCAATCGAGAGAGCTGCATCCTTGGCCTGATAGTAGTACAAATATCTGTGTGCCCATTTGAGGCCTATGTGCTTTCTCAGGTCTAGGAGGCTCTTGGAGTGATACTCATTGAGAGTGAGTTTCATTTTCTGGCACTGAGCATGATGATCTGGATAAGCTTTCTCCCATTGATCAGGAGTGAACCATTCAGACTCAGCAAAGCTTAATTGGAGATCAAGAAGGTTCTTCTGAAATTTGGGTATGTGAAGAAGAATGAACCTCTGAAAACTGAGCTTGGACTTGTACTTGATCTTGAACCTTGTAGAAATCTGGAGGAATCTGTTATAGAGGGTATCAGCAAAGGGGCCTCTATAGAAAACAACTCCTACAAGGGGTGGATGGAGATCAGGTAACAAGGCTGCTGTCATTGAAGGAACCACTTGCCTTTGACCTCTGATGAGCATATCATATTGGCCTCTTGAGACATCATGCAGACCAAGGTTGAACCTCTCAAAATTGAAGGCTTTCATTGCAGTATATTTGGCCTGAGAATCTCTAAGAAGAGTGGCAAAGAGGTCATGAAACTGGAGGGAGATATGTGTATAGATTTTGAGGTGGTGGTTCCGGGATTGGGCTTCCTGAAATCTCATGGCTTCCTCAGGGTAGAGATCAACAAACTCTTGAGGAGTCAGACAGTGACTCTTCTGAGAAACAAATTGAAGTTCAGAGATGGAAACCTGGGAAGTTTTGATTAAGGTTGGAAGCCAGTGTTCAAAAGTGAAACCTGGGATGTTATGGATTTCAAGAAAGGCTCTAATTTGAAGGTATTCTCTGAATAGAGCCATGAACTGAGGAGAATGGTAGACAAAGGCATACCAAAATGGAGGAAGAAGTAAAGCTGCTTTGTTTCCCAATTTGGGACCACGGGAAGCTGTAGTTGGAGGCTGGGAACCATTTCAATTATTTACAAATGGGTTTTCTGAGAACCCGGTTTGGGAACAGTTGGCAGAGATGAATAAAACTGTGGAGGTTGGGTGGACAGGGTTATTGCTACCTCCTTGAGTGGCTTGGGTTGGTATTGCAAGGGGTAGATGGAGAATTGGATATAATTGGATATCCTTCAAGGATGGATCTACTGGGATGCTTGGGGGAGGCATATCTGGAGAGGATACCTCAAGAACTGAGGCAGAGGGAGCAGTGGATGTGGGTGCTGCAGGAGTAACTTCTGGAGGATTAACAACTGGAGGGGCAGGTGAGCAAGGCCTGGAAGATGGAGAAGGACGGATAGGATTGCCATTCTTGATTAGCCTTCTCTTTACTTTTCTCTTGAAGGTGTGGACCTCAAGAGAGGCTTCAAGGGGTCTCCTGCCTAGGGACACTTCTGCTTCTGCTGCTGCTGCTGCTATTGCTGGCTGCTGATCAGCCACGGACTCTTGCTGCTGCTCTTCAGGGGGTTGATAAACCACCACTGCTAACTGAGGCTCAGAGACTTGCTGTTGCTGGTGAAGGGGCTGCTGGATTTCATCAGACAGGTGCTGCTGATCAGCCTAGATCTCTTGATCCTTTTCTATTGTTTGCTCAAGCTCTTGATTTTTAGGATGTTTTTCTTGGGTTTGATCTTGATGTTGTGGCTCTTGAGCAGAAGGTACTTCTTCTTACTGCTGAGAGGGAGCTGGCCCTGCTGGCCTGGGAGTGCCTTGCTGGCACACAAACTGAAGCATAAGATCTTTAATCTGCTTCACCTCATCAGCCAAACTGTCAAACTTGACATCTATTACTTCAACTTGCATATGGAGGACTGAAAGATTCTCTTGCTGGGTTCTGACAAGCTCTAGAATGGTGCTAAGACTGTTGCTACTCTCCCCCTGAGACCTTGGCCAGGTCTCAAACTGAGATGGGGAGTAGGAGGGCTCTCTCTCTTCAAAAATATGTTCCATTGGAGAAACATGAACATCTTTAGATAAAATCCCTTTACCTCTGAGATCTCTTAAGACTTCATGTACAGTCTCAGAGGGAGCATCTTGCTCAGGAAGAGAGGAGGAGGCAGGAAGCTGAATATCTTCAGATGGTACTTCAGGAGGGATAACTGGTTGGGCAACTTGCTCTACAATGGGTTCAGGAGGCTGAACAAAAACATCTGGGATTGCTGGAACTGGTGGGGCTTTAATTTGAATACTTGAAGCAGGAATATCTTGGGTGAGCAAAGAGACTAGGGGCTCATCTGGATAAATTCATGCTCACATCCGGGACTGAGTCCTTATACCATAAGTTCTGCTTCTTTCCAACCAAGGAGTAGTGACTACTTCTGAGAGTAATGAGCTCAATCTTCTCCTTGGTGCTCATAGGCACATCTCCAGACAGATCCACAGAGAGCTTCTTAAAAATCATGGTAAGCAAGGATCCATAAGGGAGAGATTCTTGTAAGTCTTTTGTTGCTATCATTCTCTCCCAGATAACTGTTGGGAGGTTGACTCTATGCCCATGAATGACCCAAAAGAGAAGGTTCCCATCTCTAGCTGTGATTGAGGAATGGGTTCCTGCTCTAGGGGTAATGATATTGGAGATGATGGAGTGGATTAGCCTCTTCTCTGCTGATAGTTCATTTACTTGCAAACCTCTTTTGCACAAAGTCCCCAGACTCCCAATAATCCCCAACTTTTGCTTTTCTAAGGGGATAAACTCACTAAGGCAGTGGCTGGAGTTGGGACAATCCAAAAGCTCCACTAGATATTCTTCAGAGATAGTGATTTTGGTTCCTTTAACATAGCCCACTATAGTGCTACCAGTCGAAACTTTCAGGGAAGCATAAAAAGACCTGACTGCACTGGCCACAAATGGTTCAGAAATTTGACAAAGCTTGGTCCATCCCATTGCAGTGAGGGTCTCTTCTACCCAAGCTAGGTTTCCACTCAGGTGGGAGAACTCAACAGACTTTTTAGAACAGATGGGGATCTTGGCTCGTCTCTGGAGTTGGTCAGAAGTGAGTTGAACGGAAACTTGAGCCCTAGGAGATGCCATCTAGACAATAGACGAAAGGGAGACCTAGAAAACCTTTAAAGGAGGAGAAGATATTCTCGAAATAAGGTAAAGAACCTACCTTCTTCTCGAGAGGATGAGGTTTCGCAGAGGGCTTCTGGAGGTCCTTCGCCGGAGAGCAGGAAGGCGCGAAGAACGATGAGGACAGAGGAGTCGAAGAGAGATTTCAAACGGGTGCTTTCTAAAGGGGTGAAAGAGTTGTTTATATAAAAGTTGGAGGAAAACCGTCCCTTCATCTCAGGCTGAACGGATGCGATGGAAGGATGTGAACGTTACGTCATGAAGAGACGCGCCTTAATTAGTTGTCAGTTACGGAATTTAAATATTAAGCGACGTTTCATGGAAACTTAAGTGAATCAATTGCCTTAACTCTACATGAGTCGAATGCCTTGACTCTTCATGAGTCGACTACACAAGTCGAAGGACTGGGACTTAGAAATTTTTTAGGATACTTTTTCACAGACAATACACACAAGTATTTTTCAAGCATGATAATTTAGTCAAATTTAATCAGGATTGCACATACCTATTTCTCTTCTAATAGATGTAAATCTATCTTCAGGTAGGGCTTAGTAAAAATATCTGCTAATTGATTTTCTGTGGAAACAAATTCAAGAGATATATTGCCATTACTTACATGGTCCCTGATGAAGTGATGTCTAACCTCAATGTGCTTTGTTCTTGAGTGCTGGATTGGATTCTTGGTCAAATTGATTGCACTTGTATTATCACAAAGCATTGGGATTTCTTGAAGCTGATGACCATAGTCTTCCAATTGATGCTTGATCCATAACAGTTGAGTACAGCAACTTCCAGCTGCAATGTATTCAGCTTCTGTAGTGGATAAAGCTACTGAATTTTGTTTTCTGGAAGACCAAGATATTAAACATCCTGCAAGAAGTTGACAAGTGCCACTGGTGCTTTTTCTATCTAATTTGCATCCAGCATAGTCAGCATCACTATATCCAATTAACTTGAATTCTGAGCATCTGGGATACCATAGACCTAGATTACTTGAATTTATAAGATATCTAAAAATTCTTTTAACAGCATGAACATGAGATTCTCTAGGATCAGCTTGGAATCTCGCACATAAACAAACACTGAACATTATGTCTGGTCTACTTGCAGTAAGATAGAGCAATGATCCTATCATTCCTCTATAGATCTTTTGATCTACCTTTTTACCAAGAGGATCACTATCTAGCTTAATGCTGAGCTCATAGGTGTACCTAAAGGCTTACATTTGTCAAAGCCATATTTGATAAGCAAATCTGATATGTATTTGGTTTGACAGATGTGAGTCCCTTCTTTGGTTTGCTTAATTTGCAAGCCAAGGAAGTAATTCAGTTCACCCATCATGCTCATTTCAAATTCACTTTGCATTAGATTTTCAAAGAATTTGCAGAGTGATTCATTAGTAGAACCAAAGATAATATCATCAACATAGATTTGTACAATTAGGATTCCATTTGAAAATTCTTTATGAATAAAGTACTATCTACTCTTGCAAATCATGTGATATAAGATAAGCACTTAGTCTTTCATACCAAGCTCTTGGAGCTTGCTTCAAGCCATATAGTGCTTTCTTTAAACGGAAAACATGATTAGGATTTTTAGTATCTTCAAATCCAGGTGGTTGCTCAACATACACTTCTTCTTTTATAAAACCATTCAGAAAAGCACTTTTAACATCCATCTAAATAAGTTAATATTAAGAGAGCAAGCATATGCTAATAAAATTCTGATTGCCTCTAATCTAGCAACTGGAGCATAGGTTTCATCAAAGTCTATGCCTTCCTCTTGGGAGTATCCTTGAGCAACAAGTCTAGCCTTGTTCCTGGTAATTACCCCTGATTCATCCATTTTGTTTCTGAAAACCCATCTGGTTACAATAACTGGATGGTCAGTAGGTCTAGGCACAAGGATCCAAACTTCACTACGTTGGAACTGATTAAGTTCTTCTTGCATAGCAAGGATCCAAGATTCATCACCCAGTGCATCATTGATTGTCTTAGGCTCAATCTGTGAAACTAATGCAGAGAAATCACTTGGAATTTGCATACCTCTTGTTCTTACCCTGTCTTGAGGATTACCTATGATATTTTCTCTAGGATGATTCCTGTGGTACCTTAATTCTGTAGGTAGTCCTTCTTGTGTTTCTTCTTGTTGTTGGAGATCTTCTAGTGGGGATCTTCTGATTCTTCACTTTGTTTTGTTCTCCTTCAAGAGAAGTCTTTTCAAGATCCCTGCAAAGATCATCAACACCATCTTCTTCTTCTTCTATCCTTTTGATAGAAGGGTTAGTTTCATCAAATAAAACATGTACAGTTTGTTCTATATTTAGTGTTCTTCTATTAAACACTCTATATCCTCTAGGTTTTGAGATATACCCTAACAGAAAACCTTCATCACTTTTAGCATCTAATTTTCCTAAGTTGTCTTTACCATTATTTAAGATAAAACACTTACAGCCAAAAGGTCGAAGATGACTGATGTTGGGCTTCTTATCCTTGTATAATTCATAAGGAGTCTTTTTTAGGATGGGTCTGATCATGCATCTGTTGATAATGTAGCAAGCTGTATTTACTGCTTCTGCCCAGAAGTACTTTGGTAGATTATACTCATTTAGCATAGTTCTGGCCATATCTAGCAATGTTCTATTCTTCCTTTCTGCTACACCATTTTGTTGAGGTGTTCTGGGAGCTGAGAAATTGTGTTCAATTCCATTTTCTTCCAAAATTCCAGAAACTCTTCATTTTTGAATTCTCCTCCATGATCAGACCTGATACTGGTAATCTGAAATTTTTGATTCTTTTGAACAATTTTGCTGAATTTCAGAAAGGCTTGAAAAGCTTCAGATTTGGCTTCTAGAAAAGACACCCAAGTATATCTTGAGTAATCATCAACTAATACATAGCCATAGATCTTTCCTCCAAGACTGACTGTCCTCATAGGTCCAAATAAATCCATGTGAATCAATTCCAGGGGCTTGGAAGTTGTAACAATTGTCTTGGACTGAAATGAGGTTTTTGTCTGTTTACCTTTTGCACATGCTGAGCAAATTCCAGACTTTTTGATTTTCATCTTGGGAAGACCCTCAACCAGATCATGCTTTAATAATTTCTTGATCACTGAAGTGCTTGCATGACCAAGTCTTCTGTGCCACAAATCAGATTCTTCACTTTTGGTAGTTGCCAAGCAAAGGTTTACTTCTTTTAATTTTGCCAGTTGCAATGTGTATAAGTTCTTTACTCTTTGTGCCTCAAAGACCTTTTTGTTGTTCTTCAGAATTACACACTTATCATTCTGAAAACTTACTAGATGGCCTTTATCACATAACTGACTAATACTGATCAGGTTGTGCTTGAGACCTTCTACATACATGAGATCTTCAATTAAATCTTTTTCTTTAGTACCAATAGTTCCACAACCTAGCACTTTTCCTTTTCCATTGTCACCATAAGTAACTTGACCAGATTCTTCTCTAAAACTTGTAAATATCTTCCTATCACCTGTCATATGCCTCGAGCATCCACTATCCAAATACCATTTGGATGCCCTTAGTCGACCCTGCAAACAAAACTAAGTTTTAACTTTTGGTACCCAAACTTTCTTGGGTCCTTGATGGTTAGTTTTAGGAATCCATCTTAAGTTTCTAGTAGTGCATGTGCTAACTGTGTGACCTAGTTGGTTGCAATGTGTACAACATAAATCAAAAGGATTTTTCTTGTGTATATTTCTACTATATTTCTGTTTTTGTTTATAAGCATGTTGATTTACCCTTTTGGTATTCTTTATATCATCCTCTGTTACAAACTTAGGAGTTGGATATACTTTAGGATGAATAATATGTTCTTCATTTTGTGGGGTGTGTATCCTACTCCATATTTCCTTTTTCCTTTTCTGGCACCTTTCAGATCTACAAATAATGAAGTTTTGCAAGTAGTTATTTTATCTAAAGTGGCTCTTATATAACTATTTTCTTCTTGCAATTTTTCTTCATTTTTCAGTTCTCTTAGATTTGATTCTAATTCTAATATTTTGTTATTCTTTTTTTTTCAAATCTTCACATAAAAGTTCATTATCTCTTTTAGTTTCAGTTGAATTTTTCTTTAACCTTTCAGCCTCATTTTTAAGAAAGGTATTGCTCTTTTCTTGATTTAACAAATTTAGCTTGATTATTTTTATTTGCTTTACAATAGACTTATATTTTTCATAAAGTTCATTGAAGGCATCCTCTAGACTATCTGAATCAGATTCTGAGTAGGAAGTAAAAGATGTTTCAAAATTTACCTGTTCTAGTCCTGCCATGAGGGCTAGATTTGCCTTTTCTTCTTGTTCAGATTCTGAGCTGGAGGAGTCTGAGCTGGTAGCATCTTCATTATCCCATGTTGCTGCCATAGCTTTCTTCTTGAACTTTTTGAATCTCTTTTCTTTGCCCTTCTTCTTTTCTGATTTTTCTGCTTGGTCCTTCTTTTTGAGTCTGGGACACTCAGATTTGTAATGTCCCGGCTGATTGCACTCATAACAGGTTGGCTCTTTCTTTTTCTCTTTCTTGAAGAACTTTCTTGAGCCAAACTTCTTCTTCTTAGCAAAATTCTTTGTAATTTCCTTGAGAGCATAGCCTCATCATCACTGTCATCTGATTTCTCTTTGGAGTCCTCAGATGAAGAAGAATCTGCAATCTTTAGAGCATTTGAAATTTTCTTCTTTGAAGAGCTTTCAGAAAATCTTTCCATATTTATTTCATGTGCCATGAGAGTGCCTATTAATTTATCAATGGACAATTCAGTGAGATCATGGGCTTCCTCTATGGCAGTGACTTTAGGGGTCCATACATTTGTTAGAGATCTTAATATCTTTCTAACTGTTTCTTCATTGGTTAGATTTTTCCCTAAGGCACTTAATCCTATAATTATGTTTGAGAATCTATTGTACGTTTGTGTTATATTTTCACTTGGAAGCATTGTGAATTGCTCATATTGAGATACTAGTATATCTATTCTAGTTTGCTTTAGTCTATCAGTTCCTTCATAGGTTACCTGTAATTTGTCCCACATTTCTTTTGCTGTCCTACAAGCCGAAAGTCTATTGAATTCTCTTTTAGATAAGGCACAGCAAAGATAATTTTTTGCTTTATAATTTAGGGACATATTTCTCTTATCAGCAATAGATAAACTAGTAGAGGTGGAAGTTGCTCCAACTATTTCATAATCACCTTGTTCAATTACCTGCCAAAGGTCGTAGTCTGTACCTCTGATGAAGCATTCCATTCTCATCTTCCAATATTGATAATCTTCACCATCAAAGAATGGTGGCCTTGTGACTGATTGGCCTTCATAGTTGTGAGCTTATGATGCCATTTCTTCTCAAATCTTTTTGATTCTTTTGAGAAGACCTCCGCTCTGATACCACTTGTTGGATCGAAATGGCAGATTCACAGTCCTAGAGGGGGGGGGGTGAATAGGACTTTGTAACTTTTCAAAATTCTTCTGAAAAAAAACACAACACTAAGTAGATGTGTTAGTACTTGGTGTGGTGTGTGTGATTCAAGTGTGAACTTGGCGGAAAACAATGACACAGAAAATTACACAAGAGATTTATCCTAGTTCGGCCCTTCCCACATGGAAGTCCTACATCCAGTCCTCAAGCCAACCACTTGAGATTTCACTAAACTGCCAATCAACTTGGCCTTCTCTCACCCTTGAGAGGAAATTACAACACCCACTTGCTCCAAAGCAAGTCTTCCCTAAAACAGGGGTAAACAAGACTGCCTTATACCAAAGGCCTTCCCTTCACAAGAGGGGCAATGTAGAATCAAACTTCTGCATAAAATACAACAGAAATGAAGGAAGAAACTCTTGTGTGTTTGCCTCAAGAATGAGCACAGAACACACACTTTCCAGCAGGATTGAAAGATAAGGAGTTCAATCTAAATCCTAGCTGAAGCTACTTGGGTGGACTTTGAAGTAAAAGCAATTACAGTTGCCACCCAAAAGACAGATCTTCAGAACAAGAATTTCTGAAGAGATTCTCTCAAATAGGAACTTGAGCAGGAAGGCTTTGAGAGGGCTTGAAGAACGCAAGATGAGCTTTCAAGGAATTGTCTTGAACACTATGCCTTGTTGTGTTTCTTCAAGAGCTTTCTTCATTTTTTATAGTCTTCAAAAACTAGCCATTTGGAGAAGATAGCTGTTGGAGTAAGATGGTTGTTGTGTTCTTAGCCGTTGGAGATAGTCTTGGGGATCCTTTGGATCTTGGAAGTTTTTATCCGAAGGGTCATGAAAATTGTCTCTTTCCAAGAAAGGAAGCCCAAGATCATTACCCCTCTACTTTGAACAAGACTAATTTTAATCATTGTGACAAGGCTGGTCACACTGCTGAAGAATGCTAGAGGAAAGCTGGCGCATACTTGCGCTGTGGGAGTCGCGAGCATCGCATTCCTTATTGCCCTATGATAAAGGAGAACGAGAAGCGTTCTGGTGGGCAGAAGAGACAAGGCAGACTTCAAGCCGTACAAGAAATAGAAACCATTGAAGAAGGTGGAGTGGTTGAAGGTATACTACAAGTCTTTTCTCAATCAACATTTATCTTGTTTGATACTGACGCTACACATTCGTTCATATCACAAGCATTTGGTAATTCTCTAAATATTAAACCCACACCTATGGGGTTTGAATTCCCTATCTCCACACCATTAGGAGAAAAGGCAAAGCCCAACAAATATTTCCCATTAGCGGATGCTATGATTGGAGATCTAAACCTAAGAGCCGACCTAGTATGTATGCCCATGGAAGGCTATGATGTTATATTATGAGCTGATTAGCTATCCACTTATGGGGCTTGCGTCGATTGTAGAAAAGGGGAGGTTATGTTTAGTGAATTCCCTAAGCTATCCTTCACTGGACATAGATACAAGAGACACTTGTCTCTAATCTCTGCCATACGTGCACAATGCATGATTAGGAAAGGATGTGTGACATTCTTTGCCACTGTAGTAGTTGAAAAGAAAGTAACCAAGGTAGCAGACATACACATAGTGCAAGACTATCCTGACGTCTTCCCCGATAAGATGCCAGACATTCCACTTGAATGATATGTGAATTTCTCTATCGATCTAATCCCTAGAGCTGCACCAGTGTCACATCAGCCTTATAGAATGTCTTCTGCCGAGTTGAAAGAGCAATTGATGGAGTTGCTCGAAAAAGGCTTCATCAGACCAAGTACTTCCCCATGTGGAGCACCCATGCTATTTGTCAAGAAGAAGGACGGATCCAGGAGACTGTGCATCGACTACATACAGTTGAACCAACTAACTATCAAGAACAAGTACCCTCTGCCTCACGTTGATGAACTATTTGATCAAATATATGGAGCTAAATATTTCTCTAAGATTGACCTTAGGTCTGAATATCATTATATGAGAATCATGGATGAAGATATTTATAAGATGGCTTTCAGAAGCAGGTATGGATATTATGAATTTGTCATTATGCCTTTTGGTCTAACAAATGCTCCTACAGCTTTCATGCAATTGATGAACAACGTCTATCGGCCATACCTCGACAAATTCATCATGGTATTTATTGATGATATCCTTATATATTCCAAAACCAAAGAAGAACATGAAGAGCATCTGAGGATCGCTCCACAGATCTTGCACGACAATAAGCTCTATGCAAAATTGAACAAGTGTGAGTTCTCGAAGTAGTTTCATTTTTTGGCCTTGCCATATCCAAGGAAGGTATATCTGTTGATCCTTCCAAAGTTGAAGCTGCACTCAATTGGGGACAACGAACAAATGTGACTGAAGTTAGAAGTTTTCTCGGACTGACTGGTTACTACAGGTGGTTCATATAAGATTTTTCCAAGATTGTTGTACCCCTCACTCGCCTTACGCAAAATGTGAATCCCTATGTCTTGGGTAAGGAGTGTGAGCAAAACTTCCAAACATTAAAAGAATGTTTGACATCTGCACCTATCCTCACTTTCTCAATTTATACTAATGCATTTGGAATTGGTATAGGATGTGTGCTGGTGCAGAAGGAAAAGGTGATAGCCTATTCGTCAAGACAATTGAAGCCTCATGAGGTCAACTACCCTGTACATGACCTAGAATTGGTGGCAGTTGTCTTTACACTCAAGATCTGGAGACACTATCTCTATGGAGAGCAATTCACTATTCACTCAGACGACAAAAGTCTAAAGTATCTATTTTCTCAGAAGGAGCTCAACATGAGAAAGAGAAGATGGTTGGAGTACCTTAAGCTTCGACTTCAATATTCAATATCACCCTGATAAGGGTAATGCTGTAGCTGATGTGCTTAGTAGGAAGCCTGTGGCATCTTTGTCTTGTTTAGTTATGGGTGAGATGCAATTGCTAGAACAATTTGCCAGACTAGACATAAATGTTGAGCAAAGGAACGATCATGTACTGGTTGCTAACCTCAGTATACAACCCAACATTTTTGTCGAGATCAGAGATCAACAAGCTGTTGGGTTTTTCATATATCATGTTTTTGATGATCACATTAACACCCTTGAACATTGATTTAATGCAAAATTGATGTGCTAACTAACATGAAAAACACCATGAAAGTGATTGAGTTAAACATTGCTAAATCATACAATGTATATCACTAACAATGTATTTGCATGTAGGTGCACAAGCATGAAACATGGAGCATTGAAGAGATGAGCATAAAGCACAAAAAATCTGTCAAAAAGGTGTATCTGTCGACAGATGAACTCTACCTGTCGACAGATGCATACAGTCATTCCAAGACAGAACTCAGGTTTGCATCTCTGAGTGTATCTGTCGACAGATGCAATGTACCTGTCGACAGATACACACAGACAACCCAGGACAGAGCTCAGGTTTTCAATTCCTGAGTGCATCTGTCGACAGATGCAAACTGCCTGTCGACAGATACACTCAGAAACTCATTTTCCTGAAACCCAGTTCTCAGCCTGAGTCTGCCTGTCGACAGATGCAAGTGCACCTGTCGACAGCCGACGGAAACTTCAGATTTTGGGTTTCCAAATCCGGCCCCACTTGGGTGTTTCCTTCCTCCACGACCCCCACCTTTACCTAACACTATATAAGCATCCTTTTGGAGCCAATTTCGCAGAGAGCAGCCTCCCATCCAAGAGCCTCCAAGGGACCAAGAGGAAAAGCCCCAAATTGCTGCTCTGCTTCAACTTTCCGCCCAGATCGACGTGGAATCACCATCTATGCGGAGCTGAAGCCGGATCATCATCAATTCAACCTTCTACATCGATCAATCTACATCCAATCGAAGTTTGAAGAGTGTTTGGACGATCCACGAGAAGAATTCCAACCGGATTTGTTCCCTAATTCCCAATTCTTCTCCATTTCATAATTTCCATTCCATCGTGTGTGTGTGTGGTTGTGTTTCGAGTATCCCTTGTGCTTGATTCACGTATTTGTGGTTGTTCTGATCGTGGTTCATCAGACAACGTGTGTGTGGTTGAGTTGTAGTGTTGAACTCGTTCATAAGCAGTGGTTTCTGCGTGTGTGTGTGGACGGTGGATGTAGGATACACGAGTTGTGTACTCCGAACCACCTTAAATCATCGTGTTCTGTGGTTTGTTCGCGTTTTGCGATAGATGATTGGTAGGCACGGTGTTCATACGCACGTTTGATTTTCTGTTCTCACTTAAATCAACTCAAGCGGTCTCACACTTAATTGAATTTGAATCAAATTTCATTAAGATCGCTGTAGCATCTAAAAGAAGCCATCGATAGTTTAAAATTGCCGTAATCTATTCAACCCCCCCCTTCTAGATTACCGTATTGTGTACTTCCGCATAACTCTTCAATTGGTATCAGAGAGGGTTTCTCCGATTTACAGCTTTTCGTAATTTGATCTAGCGATCAGGAGATTTTCGATCTTATGGATTCTAGCAAAGGGTATATGGCCGAGGGACATTCAGTAACCAGGCCACCCTATTTTGATGGCACTGACTATTCCTATTGGAAAAATCGTATGCAGGTATTTTTGAGAGCTCAAAACTACGAGCTGTGGAAGATAGTCAGCAAAGGACCATATGTATTGCCCGAGGACGAAGACACCTGGACGAAAGACCAAATAGCCAAGGGAACTCTCAACTGGAGTGCACTAAACATGATGCAATGTGCGGTGCATCCAAAGGAGTTCTCAAGAGTCTCCACATGCTCAACAGCAAAAGAGATGTGGGACAAGCTTGAACTTATCTACGAAGGTACGTCCGAGGTAAGGGAAACTAAAGTTAGCATGTTAGTGTCTGAATATGAAATGTTCAAGATGAAAACTGATGAAACCATATCAGACATGTTTGCAAGATTCATGCTAATAGTTAACGGGCTAAAAGGTCTTAAGAAGGAATACTCTGAAAGTGACTTAGTGAGAAAGATCCTTCGATCTCTTACTTCATCTTGGAATACTAAGGCCACTGTCATTGAGGATTCCAAAGACCTTTCCAAAATGAAATTGGATGAACTAATTGGCTCTCTAATGACATATGAAATCAACATCAAAAGAAAAGAATTAGAAGAAAATCCTAGAAAGTCAATTGCTTTAAAAGCATCCAATAAAACATCAACAAGCTCCAAGAAATCTATTCAACAAGATAGTGATGAGCAAGAAACATCTAGTGAGAGTGATGATGGTGAAATGGCAATGCTCACTAGACAATTCAAGAAATTTTTGAAGTTCAAGAGGAGAGAAACAGGTAATTCCAAATCCTTTCCTAAGAAAAATTTTTCACAGAAATATGAGTCAAATAAAAAATCTGACATTGTTTGTTATGAATGCAAGAAACAGGGGCATATGAGAGGAGAATGCCCGGAACTCAAGAAGAAGCTGAAGAAAGACAAATTCACCTCCAAAAAGGCCAAAGCAATGTTGGCCACCTGGAGTGATGAAGATGAAGATGAAGATGCACAAGAAACATCCGATGATGAAGAAGTGAAATGCTTGATGGCCAGGAGTGATGACTCCAGCGAGGTAAATTTCTCATTTGATGATTTCACTGCAAGTGAATGGGAGGAAGCATACACTACTTTATTTGAAAAATTTCGTGAATATAGATCTGAGAATAGAGCATTAAAAAAGAAATGCAACTCCCTTGTGCATGATAAGAACAATGATGAACGAATTGCATTCCTGACAAAAGAATTAGAAATGATGAAAGTTGATGAAAAGACTCATAATGAAGAAATGGATTGCTTGAAAATGAAATTGCAAGAAACACAAAAAGAAAAAGACTGTTTAAGACATTCTATTGAATACCTTCAAGAAGAACAATTGGAAACCAAGAAAAAGTTGGAACAAACTGAAAAGGAATTGAAAGAAAAATCTGAGGACTTAATGAAATTTGTAAAAGGGAAGCAAAATCTAGATGCGGTTTTGGGCGCCAAAATACATGTAACCAAGCATGGATTAGGATATCAACCTGTCAAACAAAAGAAAATAGGAGAGTCATTGATAACTTCATTTGTTGATCCTAGCCCAAGCACAACCAAGCATGCTCCCACAAAGCATAATTCAAGAAAGTCTCAGACCAAGCCACTACTACACAAACAAAATGTTCCCAACAAACAAAAGAAAAAGCCACCTGTCGACAGATACAACGGTGCCTGTCGACAGACAAGAACAATTTCAATGAATAAACAGTCTATCAAGCAACAGAAAATTGAAAAGAAAATTCCTTCATGCAATGTGTGTAAAAAGATTGGTCATCATGAAAAACAATGTTGGAATAATCCAAAGAAACAAAAAGTCAAACAAGTTTGGATTCCTAAACATCTACTTTGTTGCATGAATGAAATTTTGGGACCCAAAGTAATTTGGGTACCAAAACCTCTTGTCTGATCCACATTTGCAGGAATGCCTAGCAGCCCAACATCAAAACAAATGGTACTTGGATAGCGGCTGTTCGAGGCACATGACGGGCGACAAAGGTAAATTCTGTTTCCTAGTGGAGAAAGACGGAGGACAAGTCATTTTTGGAGGTAACAACAAAGGCCAAATCATTGGCACAGGTAATGTTGGTAAGTGTTCCTCCAATTCAATTGAAAATGTACTGTTGGTTGATGGCCTTAATCACAATTTGCTTAGCATAAGTCAATTATGTGATAGAGGTCACAACGTCATTTTTGAATCAAATTCATGTCAAATTGTTGATAAAGAAATAGGAAGTGTAAAATTTTCTGGAAAAAGAGTGAATAACATTTACTTAGTTGATTTAGATGATCCAGAAAATGACAACTTGTGTCTTGTTGCAAATAGACAGGATGAATTGACCTTGTGGCATCGTAGGCTTGGCCATGCGAGCTACAACGTGTTGCACAAGATCATGAAGCTCAAATTGGTAAGTGGACTTCCTGACATCTCTTTTAGCAACAACGAAAGTTTTTGTGATGCATGTGCACAAGGAAAACAAACCCGGAAGTCTTTCAAATCTAAAGCACCGGTAAGCACATCTAAACCATTTGAACTGTTGCACATGGACCTGTTTGGACCAACTAGAACTCTAAGTCTCAATGGCAAACGTTTTGGTTTTGTCATTATAGATGATTTCTCTAGGTTCACATGGGTCAAATTCTTGGCACACAAAAGTGAAACACTCACAATCTTTCAAGAATTCTTTAACAAGATTGAGCATGGCAATGTTTTTTCTGTGATCATGTGCTTGTGTGTTACTTTCTTTAAATGATCATGTTTGTTTTGTATCAAATGCTTGTGTGAATCCTTGCTTAGATGTCGTGTCAACACGTGCACACACTATGGGGGAGTAAGTTAAGGATTGTTGAGTATCTTATTGAGGAAACTCCTCATACATCTACTTGTTGAATTCTCACTTCCTTGAACTCAAAAGTGCAATCAATCTGAAACAAGAAAAATCCACTCTGTTCCTATCTGTCGACAGACACATTCCATCTGTCGACAGATTCAATCAGTCTTGTTCTGGCAGAAACTTCAATTCCTCAGTCTGTGTGCATCTGTCGACAGATACACCCATTCTTCTTTATTTTTCAAATCCTTCTTCATACTTTTCAGGAAAAGTGTTCCTTAATTGATTTAAAGGTAAACCTTGGTTTGTTTGTGTGCAATATAACCCTTCATATCCACTTCATGTCGAAGTCATGAACCAAGTCTAAATGTTGTTTGATGCATGACCTGATTAAGGTCTTTTTAGATCATTTTGAACATAATGAGCAAACCAAATGATTTTTAAACATCTCCTTTGAATAACTCCCTTGTCGTTAAACATGAATCTAAAATGATTTGAAAAATCAGAAAACTCTTGAATTTAATGTTCCACATTACAACTTGCCTAAAGAAATCTCATGTACTTGACAAAAAGCAAAAAAAAAAAAAAAAAAAAAAGGGAGAAAAGCTACCTATTTCTTCAGTTCAATCAACAAATTTGTTTTTCATTTGTGGGATGGAGGTAGAGCAATGATGAAAATCACTAAGTAACCGGGGACATGGGCATCACAAATGTCAGTCTTCGCGTCAAAAGGTTGTTTCATTATCTCTATACAATGGCTTGATGGACACTCACATTGAGTAACTGGGGGTATTGGCATCACAAATGTCTACCTTCACATGAAAAAGTGAAAGTGCTCCTCATTGCCACTCTTTTCCATCTTCGTTGCTTAAATCTTCCAAGATCATACCAGAAATAGAGTGAAGCCTCCGAAATTTTTTGTCAAGTCCAATGTGTTTCTTCGGTAAGACATTCTTGTGGGCATTTAATTCAATTGTCATCTGACTATCATCTCTATTTAAATGCATGTTTGTCTTCAACGGCCTTAATCAAAAGAGTTATTTAATTTTCACTGGCTTTTGTGAAATGTGTTCCTCATGATCTAATTAAAGATCTTATCATTTTTAATTCCAAATCTTTTTAGATTTGTGTCATGTCTTCATCTTAATGAATATGGATTTTTGTCTTGCACATACACCCATTTTGCCTTAAAACAACAAATGAACACTTGTCCCTTTGAAAATTTTGACAAAAATCAAGATTTCACCAAAAAGGAGCTATCTGTCGACAGATAGACTGGCATCTGTCGACAGACGACGGCCCAGATCCATTTTTTTTGAAAACCCTCGCGCCGGTTCACCTCCTTTTTGTGGGGCCTTCCTTTTAAAACCCTCCAAGTCCATTCTAAGGCCACCCACGACCCTTTTTCACCCCTCCTCTCTTGTTCCCTCCTCCTCCTCTCCAAACCCCCTCTCTTTCCCCCTTCAGGGCTCCGTCTCCGACGATCCTGCTCCTCGTCTGGGATCCCTCCACTCTGCCTTCACACCATTCTCATCCTTCCTCCTGCGATGGCACCCAAATCGAAGCTTCTCGCTCGCCGTCGTCGCGCTCCGACGGACGCCGGAGAAAGCTCCAGGGGTCCTTCTGAACGCCGCAGCAAGCATCGTGAGGATCGGTTACCGGAACTCATCGTTCCTCAAGGTCTCCGTCTTATCCGACCCAACGGCACCTTCAAGAAGATTGTCCAATCCCGGTATGTGGACTTCGAGTCCTTAGCACCGATGTTCCCCTCACTCCTACCTTATTTTGACACTCAAGGGTGGACATCCTTCTTATACTCCCACTTGCAATACTCTCCAACTGCCGTATCCGAGTTCTACAATAACTTAGGGCTTTCCGATCAGGGAGATATCTACTCTTCGGTGAAAGGCACTCGTTTTCGCCTCACCGCAAATCTTCTCTCCACAGCCCTTGAAATTCCAAACTCAGGAGTTGAAATCTTCAACTACAATCCCTCTGCTTCTGAGTACTATGAGCTTCTCACGTTGGAACCTTATGACACTACCAAGGAGATTGCTCGTCTCAACGCCAACTCCTTTCCTCCCTTGATCCGGATGATCCATCACATCTTCACTACCTTGATCGTCCCGAAGGATGGAAGTCGAGAGTTAGTCACCGAGGTCCACAAATCCTTGTTCATCTTTTTCCTCAAGTGTCAAGAACTCAATCTTCCTGAACTCATGATAAGCCTCATCCGTCGGTGTTTCTCTAACACCAAAAGATCAATGCCATATGCTTGCCCCATCACTTCTCTTCTTATTTTCCTTGGCATTCCTATCCCTCCAAGTGAGCTCATCTCACTAAAATCCCGAAGTGCCTTTGACCTCACTGCCGCCAACCGCATGGGCTACAAGATTGTAGACGGCGTCGTCACTAGGACTCTCAAGGGACAGGAACCACAAGGAGCTGACGTGTCAACTGGTGAAGAAGACAATGAAGGCGATGAAGCAAATGAAGGCAGTGATGAAGAACCTGAAGATGAGCAAATGCCCGACCAAGCTCAAGAGTTTGATGATGTACCTGTGCCTCCACAACAATCCATTCATGATTACTTGGCACAAATCCATCAAGAAATGATCTCAGGATTTGCTCAGATGACTTCAAGATTTGATCAAGTGGATGCTCGCCTCAACACTCTGGATGACCGGCTTGACCACCTCTACTCCGAGAGAGATGGATCCCGTCACCCTCCTTCTGCTGGACATGACAATGAATAGAGGGTCTCAGGGTCATTAGAGGTCACTAAGAGTCTTAGATGAGAATTAGTCTCACTTGTCTTATCATCTTTTGCTTGTTCATGTTATTTCCCTTTCTTTTTATTGAGTCATGCAATGATTATCAAATGTACTGTGAAATTTCAATGATCAATCAATGAAAACTCAGTTCATGTTTATTTGTGCTTGACTTGACCTTTTGCATGTTGTCAAAAAGGGGGAGAACATCAATATATGCATCAATTGAATGTTTTTGTCATCATCAAAAAGGGGGAGATTGTTGGGTTTTTCATATATCATGTTTTTGATGATCACATTAACACCCTTGAACATTGATTTAATGCAAAATTGATGTGCTAACTAACATGAAAAACACCATGAAAGTGATTGAGTTAAACATTGCTAAATCATACAATGTATATCACTAACAATGTATTTGCATGTAGGTGCACAAGCATGAAACATGGAGCATTGAAGAGATGAGCATAAAGCACAAAAAATCTGTCAAAAAGGTGTATCTGTCGACAGATGAACTCTACCTGTCGACAGATGCATACAGTCATTCCAAGACAGAACTCAGGTTTGCATCTCTGAGTGTATCTGTCGACAGATGCAATGTACCTGTCGACAGATACACACAGACAACCCAGGACAGAGCTCAGGTTTTCAATTCCTGAGTGCATCTGTCGACAGATGCAAACTGCCTGTCGACAGATACACTCAGAAACTCATTTTCCTGAAACCCAGTTCTCAGCCTGAGTCTGCCTGTCGACAGATGCAAGTGCACCTGTCGACAGCCGACGGAAACTTCAGATTTTGGGTTTCCAAATCCGGCCCCACTTGGGTGTTTCCTTCCTCCACGACCCCCACCTTTACCTAACACTATATAAGCATCCTTTTGGAGCCAATTTCGCAGAGAGTAGCCTCCCATCCAAGAGCCTCCAAGGGACCAAGAGGAAAAGCCCCAAATTGCTGCTCTGCTTCAACTTTCCGCCCAGATCGACGTGGAATCACCATCTATGCGGAGCTGAAGCCGGATCGTCATCAATTCAACCTTCTACATCGATCAATCTACATCCAATCGAAGTTTGAAGAGTGTTTGGACGATCCACGAGAAGAATTCCAACCGGATTTGTTCCCTAATTCCCAATTCTTCTCCATTTCATAATTTCCATTCCATCGTGTGTGTGTGTGGTTGTGTTTCGAGCATCCCTTGTGCTTGATTCACGTATTTGTGGTTGTTCTGATCGTGGTTCATCAGACAACGTGTGTGTGGTTGAGTTGTAGTGTTGAACTCGCTCATAAGCAGTCGTTTCTGCGTGTGTGTGTGGACGGTGGATGTAGGATACACGAGTTGTGTACTCCGAACCACCTTAAATCATCGTGTTCTGTGGTTTGTTCGCGTTTTGCGATAGATGATTGGTAGGCACGGTGTTCATACGCACGTTTGATTTTCTGTTCTCACTTAAATCAACTCAAGCGGTCTCACACTTAATTGAATTTGAATCAAATTTCATTAAGATCGCTGTAGCATCTAAAAGAAGCCATCGATAGTTTAAAATTGCCGTAATCTATTCAACCCCCCCCCCCCCCCCCTTCTAGATTACCGTATTGTGTACTTCCGCATAACTCTTCACAAGCAAACGATCCATTCTTGGTTTGTGTCAAAAAAACCATAGTTGACAGACCAGATTTCTCCATCACTGAAGATGGAAGATTACTATTTCATGGCAGGACATTTGTGCCTGACAATGAAGAACTGAAAAGAAAGCTGATGGATGAAGCTCACAAGACCAAGTACACTATCCACCCTGGTTGTAACACCCCGAAATTTTGATAATTAGAAAATAGGAGATAAATAAAAAAAGGATTAATTAAACTAGAACATACGCACCATTATCCCATATGTATAAACATATCTAAAAATTTTGTAAAAATAATAGTTATACTTTAAAAAATATTCTCTAATGACCCATTAACAAATTTAAGCCAAGAAAAATCATTTGAATTAAATTTAAGAATTATTGTGACTTATTATCGTAATTAAGGAATAAGTCAGAGAACCCATTATCATGTGTACAAAAGTGAATCATAAATTAAAATAAACATATGGGTAGACTCCAAACAATGTGTGTTGAGATCCCATCATGGGATTTGGAGCAATGGACAACTTTTGGTCCATGAATAAATTCAAGTAAGAAATTATCATGGAAATTCGTAGGTTTAATTGGGCTTGAATTAGAAAGACTAATTAAGGCTAAAAGCTAGTTTAATGGACTCCTAAAACAACCCAAATTCGTGCACAACTATAATAGGAGGTTTCCTAATAGATTTTCCGCTCATATTGGGATGGGAATCCTCCAATGAAGGAAGGGATTAACCAAACTCAAAATTCTCCAATTCCTATAAGTCATGTTTGGTCAAACCAAAATATCATGCTAAACAAGTCATGTTTGGTCAAACCCAAATTGTTTAGCATGCTATTTTGGTTTTCATTCATTTATGAACCGCTACGACTCAACCCGTCGTGATTTTCAGTTGGAATCACTTTACATCCTAAAAAATCATATTTTTCTGTATAAACCATGGAGATCCACGATGACTAAACTTGCCATAATTTCTAAGGCTACTCGAGACTTTTTCAATCAGTCTAGGCCGTACGTCTTGCATGTTATGATTACTAGGAAGTATTGTTTAGTCTGTCAAGTGGCCTAAAGGTTATCAATCCATGTAAAAGCTATAATAACATGAAATTCTATTCTAATTGTTCCTAATGAATTGGTTGATTCCATCTATCATGTGATTCCTATATTCTACCTTCATGATCTAGCTTGATATTAACCTGGAAGTATGTCATGTTAAAATACTGAAAGGCATGTTGTTTTAATTGCATGTTCTATACTAGGTCATCGTGTTACTTGCTTTCCATTATGTTTTAAAACGATGGTTTATGACATTTAGATACGTTCTACACAACATATTGCACTTATAGCAGCCCTTTCTTGGGGGATTGGAAACTCTCTATTTGTCATTCCGTACTGGCAGACTAGGGACCTTTCCACTAAGACCTCCGTAAATCTCCGTACTCTGTGGATTCCCTCATGGAGACCGAGTTGGTTGTACCACTGAAGTTCCCAGAAGATAGAAAGCACTTCCGTTCTTATCTACTTCTCATGAGAGTGATTTTGTTACATGGAAATCAAGCCATTAAATCTAAAGATTGAACTAATAAAATTAAGCTGTTATGTTGTCGAAATTTACTCTTGATCATGTCCACTTGCCTTGTTATTCTTATAATCATTGACATGATCTTTAGTACATGACTGTCTATTTCTTGGAAATCAAGCTGGCCATAAATGAAATGGAATTACCAGAAATTATTGGAACTTCAGTTCATGACTGATGCCTATTCATATAAGGGCCCAGTCTGGTCCTAGGAGGAGCACCTAAAATACTTATAATCGCGAGAGTATATGATCTATTGTGGTGTCTAGCAATCACCTAATTGAATGCAAGATTGATCTGGGTCATTTCGACATTGTTATTGAATGATTGATTGATTGATTGAACTGTTATATGTGAAATGGCCAAATCTATTGTACATGTCATTGTTATTAAATCCAATATATCTTTGTCCACTGGAATTCTATGGAATTCAACTTGTGCTATTCACTGTACATGGTATAGATTATTGAATCTCTTATATTTGACAAATGATCCTACTGTCATCCATCCCATTATTAATCGTTCCTTCTTACATGATAAATACCATTGGATTTTGTTTACTGAATCGTTCTGGTACATGCTATACCTTTGAAGATTGTTCCATATCATTATCATGATTGTCTTGCCATGAGTATTGCATGTTAGTATATGGCCTGATAAATTGTTAATTCACGTAAAGCATGCCCGCACCATGAGACGTAAATTCTACTGGGCGTTAGCGCGCTCACACCTACTTTCCATAATATTTTAGGTGATGATTATGAGGACGTAGAGCATGATGGGGCTGGGGAAGAGTGATGAGCTTCTTAGAGTGTACCCATCGATATAGCTCGTCAGCCAATATGTTTAGAATTAAGAGAGTCTGTAATAGTTACTTTACTTCTTCTTGAGTCATATGTAGTTGAATTCCAATAATGGGGGCGTATGTTTGGCTCTGATTATGAGATTGTAAGCTAGATTTGATGGAATTGAATAAAGTATTATTTGGCTGGTATTGTTATTATCTTAAGTCTTTTGTTATACTTAGTTGTCACTCTGAATTACTTGACTGTTGACACTTGTACATGTATCGCTCATGCTCTCAATATTTAATTCCGTTGCTAAATTTCTAGGCGTGACACTGGTGCAACCAAGTTGTACCAAGACATGAAAAGAACATTCTGGTGGCCTAATATGAAGCATGAGGTAGCTGAGCATGCCGCACACTGCCTCACTTGTTAGCAAGTCAAGGTGGAGCACCGACGTCTTGTGGGTGTACTTAGACCCCTAGACATACCAGAATGGAAATGGGAAAGCATTGACATGGACTTCATCATAGGTTTACCACGAACTCGTGGTGGACTTGATGCTATTTGGGTCATAGTAGACCGACTAACCAAGTCCACACACTTCTTAGCAATTAAGTGTACCTGGAGTGTGGACGTGTTAGCCGCAGTGTATGTAAAGGAGATTGTGAGATTACATGGAGTTCCTGCATCCATAGTCTCTGATCGTGAACCAAGGTTTACCTCTCGCTTTTGGAAAGGACTTCAAACTTCACTCGATACTAAACTCAACTTTAGTACTGCTTTCCACCCACAAACTGATGGACAGGCTGAGAGGACGAACTAGATCATAGAAGACATGCTACGGGCTTGAACTATAGACTTCGAAGGATACTAGAATGAGCAACTACCACTGATGGAGTTTGCATACAACAATAGCTACCAAGCAAGTATCAAGATGGCGCCATTTGAAGCAATGTATGGTAGAAGCTGTAGATCACCAGTATGCTGGAATGAGGTTGGTGAACAACAATGGTTGGGACCTGACTTAGTACAAAACACTAGCAGAGACATTCAACTCATCAGAGATAGAATCAAAAAAGCCTAATCCATGCAAAAGAGCCATGTAGATAAAAGAAGAAGAAACCTAGAGTTTCAGGACGGAGATAATGTACTACTCAAGGTATCCCCAACCCAAGGATTCCAAAGATTTGGAATCAAATACAAGTTAATCCCTTCATTGATTCTTTTGAAGTACTCGAGAGAGTTGGTGAAGTGGCATATCGTCTGGCATTACCTCCGTAATACTCTACCGTACACAATGTCTTCCATGTGTCTATGCTGAGAGAAGTATGTGTACGACCCATTTCATGTGATATGCTACGACGATATAGTCTTGCACAAGAATATGACCTATAAAGAGAAGCCAGTTAGAATACTAGACAAGAAGATACAACAACTTTGAAATCGAACAATACCGGTGATGAAGATATTGTGGAACAACCACGAAGTAAAAAAAGCCACGTGGGAATCAGAATCGACAATGAGACAAAACTATCCAGATCTATTGAGTAAGACATTCTTCCTCGTATGATTAGGTGAATTTGGGGACCAAATTCTTTTTAAGAGGGGGAGGATGTATTAACCCTGAATTTTTAAATTTGAATGAATAAAGTTAAATTAAAAAGAATTGTGAATAAATTAAAACTCATTAAGCAAAAACAAGTGATGGGATTTAATTAATGGTTCATACATGAGTTATTGGGCCAAAAGCAAGAGTTAAATGATAGATTAAGAGATAAACATGCTAAAATTCGTAACTAAAATTATTAATAAATTAAAAAAGGTGAAGTAAATTACTAATATGACTCATATATATCTAAAATAGACTCCTAACACTATCCTAACTTGCTAGCCATGGAATTGGAGCCCACACTAAGCCAAATAGAAGGATAAATGCTAGGAAAAGACAAGATAAATATAGAAATTCGAAGTTGGAGGAAGAGTTAGGGTTTTGGGAAGATTCTTCAACCCTAAACCTACAAATACACCCTAATCTCATCCATGGCTGACCCTAATGTTCATCTGAAATCTCTTAGGCATGGGAAGGAGGCCAAAGGACGAGGAATTTGTAAAGGAGGAGGCTCGGAAGGGAGCTTCTTCATGTTCTTGCCCTAGGTTCTTAAAAGCGCTCAAAGGTAGGCAATCTCTCAAGCGAAACCTAATTACTCTCGACCATAGATAGTCCATGATCCCAGTAGCAAAATCCCTCTATTTTCCCCAATTTCTATCGTGTATATCTTGTCAATTTCACGTCTAAAGTTCTGTTTTTTTTTTTTTTTTTTGGAAAAAATGGTCCTCAGATATCAGGCTAGGAGAGTGCACCCCCCCCCCCCCCCCCCAGCGGGGGAGAGTGTTCTCACTCCACCAGCGATGGTCTGGGCCGGAAAATAAATAGATGTCAAATACAAGAGCATCCGGGAGAACCCTTACAGAAGACCGGGGAGGCTAGCCTAGCCGCAGGGAGGGTAGGCCAGTCTTGTCTAACATAGCAGAGCCCCTACAACCCACGGGTAACTCAGCTAAAGAGGAGTACACATGGTTTTCATTAATGGAACAAGCATAAGAAGCCAAGCCGTCAGCAACCTGATTCGCTTCTCTGAAAGTATGGCGAATGTGACTGTCATTTCTCTGGTAGATAGCAAGGGCAGGCCGCCACCATCTTAAGCAATCCCAGCTAGGAGGGGATTTGGTGGAAAGAGAGGTAACTAGAGTAGCAGAGTCAGAAAATGTCATAGAGATGTGGAAACCAAACTCTTCTGCCAGCTTGAGACCATCATGAAGAGCACGAACTTCAGCTTGGAGACTGTTACCGAAACCATAGTGGAATGCAAAGGCCAAGAGGATATCACCATTCGAATTCCTAATACAACCGCCACCACCACTGGGACCTGGATTGCCTTTGGAGGCCCCGTCCACATTCAAACAAAGACCAGATATAGGAGGGATCCAGCGAACAAGCCTCATCTTGGTTCTGCTAATAATGGGGTCCAGATGAAAAGAGCGCAAGGCAAGCAGCTGGGGCGCATTAGGAGTATGCTTGAAAGTGACCTGCTTGAAGGCATGAGAGATCTGAAATTTAATGTTCTCGATGATGATAGTTTTGGATCTGAAATTCTGGTTATAGCGCCTTGTGCATCGTTCCTTCCAAATCTCCCACGTGATAAGGATCATGCCATAGAGAGAAGTAAAGCCAAAGGGGGACGACATCTTAGCATTTTTGATAGCTCTCCAGCACCAGGAAGTGAAATGCTCATGGGTGGAATCTGGAGGGGCTAGAAAAGGAGCAAACCAGCACCAAAGAGGAGCAGCAATATCACTACTGGAGAAGAGGTGATCAATATCTTCCATCTGATGATTAATGCCGCAAGAGCATTTAGAAGGTAAGTAAAAACCAATATCAGAAATTCTGGAGTCAACAGGAATCGCCCTGTGCAATATTTTCCAGCAGAACAAAGCAGCCTTCTTGAGGAAGAGGTGGTGCCAGATCTTGAATAACGCAGGTCGATGAGTACCCCTTGGTCTTAAGATATTGTACGCAGACTTGGAGGAGAAATCACCATCTTTATTGGGAGACCAGATGCAACTATCCTTCTCATCAGAAAGAGTGATGTTGCCTAAACACTGAACCCCAGGCAGAAGCGACCACACATGGTGAGAGGGATCGCAGAGAGCCTCATGGACCGAAACATGGGGAGTGCTGGAGGGATCCTTCAAGAGTAACCGAAGAGGGCTTTTACCTGCCCAAGTATCATAAAAGAAATCCACACTCTTACCATTTTCCAAGATCCATCTAGTGTTATTGTCAATGGCGGCCTTTGCAGCGGTGAAGACTTGCTTAGGGAGATTGAACATAGGTGGAGAGTCCAGCTTAGCATACCGAGCCCATAGAGAAGTGCCATGGTAAATATTCCAAAGGTATTTAGTAGCCATAGTGAGTTGCACATGCCATAAGCTACGTATTCCAAGCCCTCCTTCAGCAGTAGGCCGTTGGATTGTAGACCAAGGTAACCAGTGGCGCCTTTGGACCCCATCAAGGCCACTCCAGAAGAAAGAAGCACAAGCTTTCTCCAACAACCGAATAACACCTTTGGGCAAGACCATAGCAGATGCAGTATAAATAGGGATTAAGGAAAGCACGGAGTTGATAAGAGTGGTCCGACCAGCCTGCGAGAGGAACTTTGATTTCCAGGAGGAGAATTTACCGTTGATTTTTTCAAATAAATATTTGAAATCAGATATCTTAACCCTTCCTTCATGGAGACGAATACCCAGGTAATTGATAGAACCATCCTGAGATCTAAATCCCGTGATTCTTTTAATGGAGGCAGAGGTGGCTGCAGGAGCTTTCCGGGATAACACAAACTGGCTCTTACTGTTATTGATGCGCTGACCAGAGGCGGCTTCGTAGGCTGTGAGGAACTTAAGCATCTTGTGAATATTAGTTGCATGGCCGTTGGTGAAGATAAGAGTATCATCAGCGTACAAAAGATGAGATATAGGAGGACAAGCTCTAGGGCCCGCATAAGGCTTAAAATGACCACTGGATAGCTGCTTGCGCAGGCCTCTGCTGGGAACCTCCTCCATAATGATGAAAAGAGCAGAAGCAATTGGATCTCCCTGCCTGAGCCCCCTGGAAGACTTGAAGTAACCAGCTTGATGACTGTTGACAAGAACCGAGAACCAACAGTTTGAAATCAGCATGCCGACATAAGAAATAAATTTATTGCAGAAACCAAAGGAGCGAAGGACAGCAAATAAAAAATCCCATTCAACACGATCATAAGCCTTCATCATGTCTAGTTTAAAGATGACATTGTGTCCCCTGATCTTGCGGCCCAGACTTCTGAACATGCTTTTGGATAAAAAAATATTATCAGTGATAGATCGCCCTTTGACAAATGCCCCTTGCTCCTCAGAAATGATATGAGGCAGGATATCAGTAATACGGTTGCAAATGACTTTGGAAATGATTTTGTGGGAAAAGTTGCACAAGCTGATGGGTCTAAAATCAGCATAAGAAGTTGGGTTGTTCACTTTAGGAATAAGAACAATAACAGTAGAAGTGATACCACAAGGAAGCGGGAAACCCGAGAAGAAACCTTTCACTGCATCCACAACATCCGGGCCAATAATCTCCCAACAGGAGGTGAAGAAGTTACCGGAGAACCCATCAGGTCCAGGAGCGCCATTGCCATTCATGGACCAAACATCATCCTTAATTTCGTCATAAGTTGGGATGCCATAAAGAGAATTATTCTGAGAGTCAGAAATCAGATTAGGAATCAACTCCAGCATGTTATTGTCTATCTCATGAAACTCAGAGGACAGGAGATGATTATAAAACCGCACATCAGCTTCCCTGAGAAGACTCTGATCATCGCACCAATTTTTGCTTTCATCGATTTTAAGTCTGGATATATAATTACGACGTCTATTGCCTTGAACCACTGCATGGTAGAGTTTGGTATTTTTATCACCATTATCGAGCCATTGGAGTCTGGCCTTTTGACTCCAGAACATTTCCTCACAGCACAGAGCCTTCTTAAGATGAGCCTGGGCAAGATTTAAACTACTTATGTTATCCTGAGTGGGGTTGGAATCAAAGGCACACTCAGCCGCAGCGACCTCCTCTTCTGCAGAAATAATGTTGCTATGGACATTACCAAACACTTCAGAATTCCAAGACTTGAGGGCAGACTTCAGGTGTTTCATCTTAAATTAAAGCTCAACAAGCGGATTAGGATGCCAGCAGCGAGAGTCCCTCCAAGTGGCAGCAACAAAATCCAAGAACTTATCATGAGAAGCCCACATAGATTGAAAAATAAACCGAGCTGGGGGCTTGGAAATATTCTTGATGGAGACCAGGAGAGGGGCATGATCAGAGGGTCCTCTAGTATGGTGAGAAACACAAATGTCAGGGAGGGAGCTGTTCCAATCAGCAGAGAGAAGAAAACGGTCCAGTCTAGCCTTAACAGCAACAGGACCCACTCTATTATTAGTCCAGGTAAATGGAGGACCATAGAAACCAGCATCGATCAAGGAAGAAGCAGAAGTAAAAGCATTAAGATCAATCATGGAAGCTAAGTTTGAAAAGGCACCACCACTTTTTTCCGACGGTTGCGAAATGCAATTAAAGTCACCACCCACTAACCAAGGAACCGTGATATGAGAACTAAAAGAAAGAAGCTCATCAAATAGACATTTGCGCTCCCTGTGATTACAAGAGGCATAGATAAAGGTGATATAGCAAAGGATGTCATCCCCGTTTTTCCTCGCCAGAGTAATATACTGCTTCGAAGACTGGGCAATATGAAGATTAGCTTCGTCCTGCCACATAACCCAGATCTTGGAATTATCCCCATCATTACTAACAACATCATCCATTTTAATAGATTTGCAGATAGCATCAGCTCGATTGAGAGGAATTGTAACGACCCTCTTTATATCGGTACGGTTCCACTAACCCACATCGATATAGAAAGCATCGCCACAGTGGGACATTTACCCAACACTAGTACAATAGGCTGAAACATACACAAATATAATATATTTCATGACAGCGGAATTTTTAAGAACTGAAAAGAAATCTTATTCCATCATCCACATTCCATTCACAGTCCATATAGAAGAAAAGAGAGCTAACTGTTCATAACTGAAATAAAATAAATACATTGTCCACATGAGACTACGCAGAGTCTTTATTACATACTATGAAGTAATGGAAAAGTACAATGCTAAGTCCACAACAATCTCTCCTACTCTCGCTCCGAGTCGCTCCTAACGATCTCCTCGGAAGAAGTAGAAACGTCTGCACCTGTACGCCGAAGCAAGAATGAGTTCAAAAGAACTCAACAAGTAACACCAAGCACACTAAACATACATGCATCAAGTAATCTCCATATCCTTATGCTATATCATTTACACATAATGCATGGAAGTGACAATTTTTTTCAAATAGAAGCCTATTCATGATTTCTACACATTTCGCACATGGGATTTAGTTTTATACACAATAAACTAATCCTATCACATGCTTTCTACATTTTTCACTATGCTAAACTGATTTCATTCAATCATTCATAAGCCACATGTTGATCATTTTACACAGTATTTACACATTTCATAACAACTAATTTAACATGAATTCTAAGATAAGTTTTCACATGGTTAACACGTTTATTTTAGTGAAAAGCTCGCTGTTTTACTACTATCATGTCACATTCACAAGAAACTTATCATTTTTGCATGCTTTCATAAGAATTTCATGAACACATATTCACTTACACAGGTTCACAATTTACACATTATCTTTCACTTAAACACATTTTCACTTTTCCTTAGTGCCGTGACACATAGCCCAAACCACTTTAGAAGGACACACACTAAACACATCACATATCAATCACCTAGGCATTCCAGTGATTAATCTTAGTTACTGCGCAGAACCAGGAGAAGCACTCTCCACCCTAACCAGCGATACTTGTTCGCCTCCAGGATTTAATCCCAATGCCCATGGGACATCACACACTTTGAACTTTCCCGTGGGGACTTTACCACAGTACAGTTCCACAGCCCTCTAAGGTAGCAGTGTCACCCATTGGCACATTAATACATTTTCTCAATTTCAACACATTTCTAAATATAAATATTTACGCATTCATCTCATGTTCACACATTCACATTCTTCAGTATTACCTAGCATGGTACTACTATTTTCAGTATTAATCAAATTTTTACAACAATTCTAATCATGCTGAAAATTTGCAGAATTAAACATTAATCATATTAGCATGTATAAATCATTAATATCTAACATAAAACAAGTTTATATAGTTACTGTCACCTGTTCAGTACAGAAATTTAACCAGATTTTTATCACAGTTTAACCATCATGCATACCAAAGTTTACATTTTTCTTAGTTACACATATTTTCTGAAAATTCTAACAGTGATGTTATCCACTGTAAAAATAGCCAAACTGATATAAATTTTCATTATTCGGATTCACAATTTATTACATACATGAGTACTGACAGTACCAATTTTATCACAAATTATAGGAATTTAACTGGTTTCGCATGAATTCTTAACTTTTCTACATTGAGTAAACATATTAACTAATTTTCCGTTCAGAAAATTTAATAAACTATACAGATGTTATAAATGACTCAAATTTTTATATCATGCATCAGGTCTCATAAACAATGTACAAAAATTTCCTGGCAATTAAATTCTTTACATATTTCATAAACGAAATTTTCCAGGATTAAGATTCTATCGGTAGCACATTCAAAGAATTCTAATAATTAGTGAAAATTTCAAAAATGCACAATAACTCACAGTACACCCAAACATATGTATTTCCATATTATATGAAATTTTACTGTATATCCTCATGCGGAAAAACTCGAAAATTAATTTATATAAGGACAGACTTGCACACTGTTGCAGTCTGAAGAACTAGACGGCATGGGGTAGCCGTCTATAGGTTAACGGCATTGTATGATGCCGCCAACACATGATATTAGCGGCAAGGGATCTTGCCGTTAATATCCTGTCTGCACAAACACAGACTGAAAGCCAATAAATCACTTGAAAGGGGGGTTCCAGGACACGAGAAAAATCTGAAAATTTCCTGGGACATACTAGACACATGTAGGGTTGATGTGAATGGGGTAATTGCCTCCTGTAAAATCCACAAACGTCGATTCAAGCCGGAGAAGCCCTCCTCGGCCTGTGCCAAAGAGTCTCCAAATCCCTCCTTCTTCGGATCTTCTGTTGATCTTCACTGCACACCAGCGTGGGGAGTCGTTCCCGGATGTTCAAGGTTGACACCAGTCGATGCAGATCGCCAGATGAAGCCTCCCGAAGTCAGATCTCTCAGGTCCAAGTTGAGGTTTTTGCATAGAAGAGCTAGGTTTTTGACCCAAGATCCAAAAGGGGTGGATCTGGCCGAAATCTGGATATTATAAAGGGTTGGGGTCGGATAGGTTAAAGGGGCAAGTCTCAGAGCCGTTGGGAAGGGTTTCCAAAACAAGAGGCTCAATTTTCGGAGGCGTTTCCGGATCTGGAAACGTAACAGGTCTGGGATATTGGCGTCCATATCTATGGTCGCCTATCCAAAATGGGCGTCCATCGATATTGCCGCCTACCCCTGGTCAGCGTCAGCCGATGTGGACGCCGACTGGCCGACAAAACTCACTTTAATTATGCAGAATTTATAACACTACTCACATAAATATATATATACATATATGTATATATATATATATATACTTGAATACACTATGTACATTTCAATAATACTAATTCATACAATTTATATAAATAAATACTTATACACAATAATCTATACATCAATAGTATACACTTATACGCATATACGTATACTTAAGCAAGCAAGATGAAAATCAAGGGCCTTACACCCTCTCCCCCTTAAAGAAACTTCGTCCTCGAAGTTAGACTGACACTACTCAAACAACTGAGGATATTTCTTTTTCATTGCATCCTCAAGCTCCCAAGTAGCCTCCTCTCGCGAGAAGTTACGCCATAAGATCTTTACTGACGCAATGCTCTTGTTTCGGAGATGTTGAACCTTCCGATCAAGAATAGCTACTGGTTGCTCTACATAAGAAAGATCTAGCTGGATCTCCACTGGCTCATGGCTAATAACATGAGACGGATCTCTGACATACCTCCTGAGCATAGATACGTGAAAAACAGGATGAACGCTAGCCAATGCTGGAGGTAAAGCTAGCTCATAAGCCACGTTGCCCAATCGTCGGAGAATCTCATACGGGCCAATGAATCTAGGGCTCAATTTACTATGCCTGCCAAATCTAACTACACCACGCGTAGGCGAAATCTTCAAAAAGACATGCTCACCTACCTCGAACTCTAGATCCTTCCTCCTGTTGTCGGCATAACTCTTCTGCCTATCCTGTGCCGCAACAAGTCTCTTCCTAATAAGCTAGACCTTATCCGAAGTCTCCTGAACTAACTCCGGACCGATCAACTGCCTATCACCGGTCTCCTCCCAACACAAAGGAGATCTGCAAGGCCTACCATATAAAGCCTCAAATGGAGCCATACCAATGCTCGCATGAAAACTGTTGTTATATGCGAACTCCACTAGAGGTAAATGGCGCTCCCAATCATCCTTCCAATCCAGCACACAAGCTCTCAACATATCCTCAAGTGTCTGGATAGTCCTCTCGGACTGTCCATCTGTCTGGGGATGAAATGTCGAACTGAGCTTCAACTCTGAACCTAACGCATCCTGAAGACCCTTCCATAGCCTCGAAGTAAATCTCGGATCTCGATCCGAAATGATAGACTTCGGTACCCCATGCAATCTAATAATACTACTAACATACAGTCTAGCTAAACTCTCTACTGACTGCTTCTTCTTCATAGGCAAGAAATGCGCAGTCTTCGAGAATCGATCTACCACTACCCAAATCGAGTCATTACCTCATCTAGATCGAGGCAAACCCGTAACAAAATCCATAGTGACAGCTTCCCACTTCCAAACTGGGATCTCCATCTTTTGCATAAGACCAGATGGTCGCTGCCGCTCGGCCTTCACTTGCTGGCATACTAGACATCTAGACACAAACTCGGCTACATCCTTCTTCATGCCAGACCACCAAAATAATCTCTTTAAATTCTGGTACATCTTAGTGTTACCCGGATGAATAGAGAACCTAGATCTATGAGCTTCTGCTAAAACATGCTCACGAATATCTACAATGTCTGGAACACAGACACGATGATGGAATCTAATCACACCATCCTCATCATGAGCAATACCGGCTTTGCCCACTAACTCTTGGAGTCTAGGGTCGGCTTTATGATGCTCGATCACCTCATCTAACACCGATGACCTAATGGACAGCTAAGCCACAAAAGCTCGGCATAATGATGGCTCCAACTCGGTCATCGTACACGCTGCATCTTCCAACATCTTCCAATCCTACTGGAGAGACGACCTCTTTCTACTAAGGGCATCTGCTACGACATTCGCCTTTCCAGGATGATACTGGAGGTCGAAGTCATAGTCCTTCAGGAACTCAATCCATCTTCTCTGCCTAAGGTTCAATTCTTTTTGGGAGAAAAGATACTTTAGGCTCTTGTGATCAGTGAACACCTCAAATCTGACACCATAAAGATAGTGCCTCCAGATCTTCAGTGCATGAACCACTGCCGCAAGCTCAAGATCATGAGTCGGATAGTTTGGCTCATGCTCCTTCAATTGCCTCGAAGCATATGCTACTGCCCTTCCTTGCTGCATCAACACACAGCCAAGGCCAATCCGAGATGCATCTGTGTAGATAGCAAAATCCTCTACACCGCTCGGTAGAACTAACACAGGGGCCGATGTGAGTTTAGTCTTCAATAATTGAAAACTACTCTCACACTCCTCGGACCAGACAAACTTCACTCCCCTCCTGGTCAGCTGAGTCAATGGAGCGGCGATGGATGAAAATCCCTCAATAAAACGCCGATAATAACCCGCCAAACCAAGAAAACTCCGAATCTCTGAAGGAGTCTTGGGACTCTCCCAATCCATAACAGCTTGGACTTTCGCTGGATCCACTGCTACACCAGCACCGGAGATAACATGCCCAAGGAAATGAACCTCGCGCATCCAAAAATCGCACTTGCTGAATTTTGCATATAGCTGGTGCTCACGGAGAACCTCTAACACTATCCTCAAATGCTGACGATGAGTGGCCTCATCCGGAGAGTAGACCAACACGTCATCAATGAAGACTACAACAAAACTATCTAGATATGGTCTAAACACCCTGTTCATGAGATCCATGAACGTTGCAGGGGCATTGGTTAGACCAAACGGAAGGACCAAAAACTCATAATGTCCATAACGGGTTCTAAATGCCGTCTTGGACACATCCTCACTCCTAATCCTCAACTGATGATAGGCAGAACGCAAATCAATCTTAGAAAAGACCGATGCATTCTGTAGCTGGTCAAACAAATCATCAATCCGAGGTAAGGGATACCTGTTCTTTACCGTCACCTGGTTTAGCTTTATATAATCAATGCATAACCGAAGTGACCCATCCTTCTTCTTCACGAACAAGACAGGTGCGCCCCAAGGGGAAACGCTAGGGCGAATAAATCCCTTATCTAACAAATCCTGCAACTGCTTCCTTAACTCAGCTAATTCCGCAGGTGCCATCCGATAAGGTGCCTTTGAGATAGGAGAGGTGCCTGGAAGCAACTCTAGAGTGAACTCTATCTCTCTAGCCGGTGGCAATCCAGATAAATCATCAGGAAAGACATCTGGAAAATCCTGCACTACATCTATCTCGGCAAGAGTAAGTGACTCATCAGCCTTGGGTATTAAAACCACACTGGCAAGAAAAGCGTCACAACCCTTGTTTACCATTCTCATTGCCCTCATGGCCGAGATGACAAACTTTCCTGTTAAGTTCCTCGGCAAAGGATGAGAAAATTCATCCTCACCAGGAATGCGGAAAACAATCTTCTTCCCACGACAATCTACCAAAGCATAGTGCTCCTCTAGCCAATCCAGACCAAGAATAGCATCATAGTCCTTCATCTTAAGCAAGAAGAAACACCCTTCTAGGACTCTATCCTCGATGCACACCGGTAAAGACGGAATACACTTCCTAGTCGATACCGTACCCGCAGGTGTGTGCACAGACAAAGGGACTTCCAAATCCTCAGACTCTAATCCTGACTCTAAAGCTAACTGCCTAGCAAAACGCTCGGAAATGAACGAGTGAGTAGCACCCGTATCGAACAAAACCTGAGCATGCACACCAAAGAACAAAACTGTACCTTCGGTGACATGATCCGCCTGCTCGGCGTCCTCACGAGCCAAAGCAAACACTCGAGCTGGGGCTCGAGGTCTCCCTGGTCGTCCTGTCGCTGCTGCTGCTGCTACTGGGGCTGGTCCACACTGGACTCCCTGCTGAAGCCTTGGGCAATCCTTAATCTTATGATCACTGCTCCCGCACTTTAAGCACTTCCCTGCTACTAACCAACACTCCGTACCGCCATGTGCCCTTCCGCAATGAGGACACTCCTTCTTACCACTAGGGGAACGTTGAGAAGATACCTGACCACTGCCTGACACTACAGGACGCTGCGGTGACTGGAAAGTCGCCTTCTTCTTCTCCTGCCTCTGGAAAGGAGCCGCTGGCCTCTTTTGGGAAGCTTTCTTCTCCTCCAGATACTGCTCCATCTCTCCCTCCTTCCGACACGCCGCGCTGAGCGCCTGCTCGAGGGTGCGATGGTCGAAAGCCACCAACCTCGTCCTCAGCGTTGGTTTCAGACCCATCACGAATTTCTTCGCCTTCCTGCGCTCATCAGCTACAATATGAGGGGCGTACTTTGATAGCTCGGCAAACCTGGCCTCGTACTCCAGCACGGTCATGGAGCCCTGAGTTAACGAGAGGAACTCCTGCTCCATCTTGTCCTGGATGTGCTCCGGGACAAACTTGGCTCGGAAAAGCCTCACGAACTCATCCCAACCAACCTCCACGGCACCATCCTCGAATCGAGTACGTAACAACGAGGACCACCATACATCGGCTCGCTCCTGCCAAAACCATCCATGAGAACTAACCAACATAATCTATACTTAAAGTAATAACAACTAGATTAAATTACACATACCTATAGCATATAGGTGGCTAAAGTGACCTTGTCGTCCTCAGCACACCTAATGGCCCGGAAGATCTTCTCAATCTCCCTCATCCAGTTCTCAGCTAATACTGGATCGCTCTCCCCCTTAAAAGAGGGTGGCGACATCCTCTTGAACCTTTCCATGATGGAGGGTCCACCATGGTCAGCCTGGGGAACTGGCACCTGAGCCTGCTACAACAAACAACATAATTAACACATATAATATAACAATCATATATTTAATAAAACAGACTACTTTATCTTATTGTTCTAACCTGAGCCTCCAACTGAGCCTGGAGTGCAGCCTAAGTGTGGGCCTATGTTTGCATGGCCTGCACTAAACCCTGCATGAACACTCCATAGTCTACTGGTGGCGGTGGGGGAAGTACAGGACCCTGGGGTGCAGGGGCCTGCTGCTCACCCTGATCCTCTCGCCGCGACTCATCTCTCCTCTGCTCGCCATCACGAGCAGGAACACCACGCCTACCACGCGAAGCCATATCCTGCAAAACGGATTTATCACCATTTAGAACTAAACTATCTAATTTCTAGCTAATTACTTATCTATGTGGACAATCTACACAGACTTAGCATACAATGAAGATGATGGTATATGCATATTTATGTAAAATTTCAGCCTGATTCTCTGATACCAATCTCTGTAACGACCCTCTTTATATCGGTACGGTTCCACCAAGCCACATCGATATAGAAAGCATCGCCACAGTGGGACATTTACCCAACACTAGTACAATAGGCTGAAACATACACAAATATAATATATTTCATGACAGCGGAATTTTTAAGAACTGAAAAGAAATCTTATTCCATCATCCACATTCCATTCACAGTCCATATAGAAGAAAAGAGAGCTAATTGTTCATAACTGAAATAAAATAAATACATTGTCCACATGAGACTACGCAGAGTCTTTATTACATACTATGAAGTAATGGAAAAGTACAATGCTAAGTCCACAACAATCTCTCCTACTCTCGCTCCGAGTCGCTCCTAACGATCTCCTCGGAAGAAGTAGAAACGTCTGCACCTGTACGCCGAAGCAAGAATGAGTTCAAAAGAACTCAACAAGTAACACCAAGCACACTAAACATACATGCATCAAGTAATCTCCATATCCTTATGCTATATCATTTACACATAATGCATGGAAGTGACAATTTTTTCAAATAGAAGCCTATTCATGATTTCTACACATTTCGCACATGGGATTTAGTTTTATACACAATAAACTAATCCTATCACATGCTTTCTACATTTTCACTATGCTAAACTGATTTCATTCAATCATTCATAAGCCACATGTTGATCATTTTACACAGTATTTACACATTTCATAACAACTAATTTAACATGAATTCTAAGATAAGTTTTCACATGGTTAACACGTTTATTTTAGTGAAAAGCTCGCTGTTTTACTACTATCATGTCACATTCACAAGAAACTTATCATTTTTGCATGCTTTCATAAGAATTTCATGAACACATATTCACTTACACAGGTTCACAATTTACACATTATCTTTCACTTAAACACATTTTCACTTTTCCTTAGTGCCGTGACACATAGCCCAAACCACTTTAGAAGGACACACACTAAACACATCACATATCAATCACCTAGGCATTCCAGTGATTAATCTTAGTTACTGCGCAGAACCGGGAGAAGCACTCTCCACCCTAACCAGCGATACTTGTTCGCCTCCAGGATTTAATCCCAATGCCCATGGGACATCACACACTTTGAACTTTCCCGTGGGGACTTTACCACAGTATAGTTCCACAGCCCTCTAAGGTAGCAGTGTCACCCATTGGCACATTAATACATTTTCTCAATTTCAACACATTTCTAAATATAAGTATTTACGCATTCATCTCATGTTCACACATTCACATTCTTCAGTATTACCTAGCATGGTACTACTGTTTTTAGTATTAATCAAATTTTTACAACAATTCTAATCATGCTGAAATTTTGCAGAATTAAACATTAATCATATTAGCATGTATAAATCATTAATATCTAACATAAAACAAGTTTATATAGTTACTGTCACCTGTTCAGTACAGAAATTTAACCAGAAATTCATCACAGTTTAACCATCATGCATACCAAAATATACATTTTTCTGAGTTACACATATTTTCTGAAAATTCTAACAGTGATGTTATCCACTGTAAAAATAGCCAAACTGATATAAATTTTCATTATTCGGATTCACAATTTATTACATACATGAGTACTGATAGTACAAATTTTATCACAAATTATAGGAATTTAACTGGTTTCGCATGAATTCTTAACTTTTCTACATTGAGTAAACATATTAACTAATTTTCCGTTCAGAAAATTTAATAAACTATACAGATGTTATAAATGACTCAAATTTTTATATCATGCATCAGGTCTCATAAACAATGTACAGAAATTTCCTGGCAATTAAATTCTATACATATTTCATAAACGACATTTTCCAGGATTAAAATTCTATCGGTAGCACATTCAAAGAATTCTAATAATTAGTGAAAATTTCAAAAATGCACAATAACTCACAGTACACCCAAACATATGTATTTCCATATTATATGAAATTTTACTGTATATCCTCATGCGGAAAAACTCGAAAATTAGTTTATATAAGGACAAACTTGCACACTGTTGTAGTCTGAAGAACTAGACGGCATGGGGTAGCCGTCTATAGGTTAACGGCATTGTATGATGCCGCCAACACATGATATTAGCGGCAAGGGATCTTGCCGTTAATATCCTGTCTGCACAAACACAGACTGAAAGCCAATAAATCACTTGAAAGGGGGGTTCCAGGACACGAGAAAAATCTGAAAATTTCCTGGGACATACTAGACACATGTAGGGTTGATGTGAATGGGGTACTTGCCTCCTGTAAAATCCACAAATGTCGATTCAAGCCGGAGAAGCCCTCCTCGGCCTGTGCCAAAGAGTCTCCAAATCCCTCCTTCTTCGGATCTTCTGTTGATCTTCACTGCACACCAGCGTGGGGAGTCGTTCCCGGATGTTCAAGGTTGACACCAGTCGATGCAGATCGCCAGATGAAGCCTCCCGAAGTCAGATCTCTCAGGTCCAAGTTGAGGTTTTTGCATAGAAGAGCTAGGTTTTTCACCCAAGAGCCAAAAGGGGTGGATCTGGCCGAAATCTGGATATTATCAAGGGTTGGGGTCGGATAGGTTAAAGGGGCAAGTCTCAGAGCCGTTGGGAAGGGTTTCCAAAACAAGAGGCTCAATTTCCGGAGGCGTTTCCGGATCTGGAAACGTAACACGTCTGGGATATTGGCGTCCATATCTATGGTCGCCTATCCAAAATGGGCGTCCATCGATATTGCCGCCTACCCCTGGTCAGCGTCAGCCGATGTGGACGCCGACTGGCCGACAAAACTCACTTTAATTATGCAGAATTTATAACACTACTCAAATAAATATATATATATATATATATGTATATATATATATATACTTGAATACACTATGTACATTTCAATAATACTAATTCATACAATTTATATAAATAAATACTTATACACAATAATCTATACATCAATAGTATACACTTATACGCATATACGTATACTTAAGCAAGCAAGATGAAAATCAAGGGCCTTACAGGAATCATGGGTTCAGATATAGCAATAACAGAAGGACGAAATTTCCGACAGAGCTGACGGAGATGACGTCTAGAAGCCTAATTAGCAACACCTCTAATATTCCAGAAAATAGTAGAGCAATTCATGAGGAACGATAGCCAGATGTGGACTCAGCGGCCTTAGCCTTTGATCTAGTACGAACACCTCCGGGAGGTTCTATATTTCCATCCTTGGAAATGACAATACCAGGCATCAAAAAAATTTCTATACCAGCCTGCCTAGCAACATCGCTCATATCATATTGCAACTTACAAGAGTGGTTAATTTCATAAGATGAAGAAGTTTTCAACTAGTCTTTGTCGGTAGAAGATTGTAATTGCTCCTTATTATTGATAGCATCCTCTGTGGTGATAATGGCATCTATATCTGAAGGAGGTAATCGCTCAGACGAAGGCCGAGGTAACAGCAGTGGGCTTCGAGTGCAGGAAACAGGACCGTCATCACATTTATTGCCATGCAGATCAGGAATAGTGACATGCACGTCGCTCTCTACGTGACAAACCTCAAGTTGCACCTTCGAAGAAACGACAGCAGGAGTCTGTATGTGTTCCTGAAGAAGATCATCGTCATCAGTAACAAGGGCTTCAAATCTATTAGCAGTAACCATGGGGATCTTTGGAGGAACTTGAGTTTTCTTTCGCCAAGTTTGCATGGCAGGCTACTTTTCTATGGCTTTCGGGTGGTCCTTTGTCCGCACATCTGCTATCTGAATGTTGTTACTTTTCTTGTGCTTCTTATTACAATCGTCTTCTGAGTGCCCAAGTTTGCGGTAGAAGGAGCATAAGGCAGGGACGCGGTGATAGTTGACCGGCTGCCAAAACCCGTCTTTATCGCAACCAATCCAGATCCTCTCTGGTCTCAGATTTTGAATGTCCATCTCCACGCAGACCAACGCTTCTTGAGTTTGGGTTAGGGCACTTGTAGCATCATGGATGCGAAGGACATTGCCCAAGTTCCCAGTAATAGATTTTAGATAATCATCATAGTAGAAGTTTATAGGAAGCAGTGGAAATCCAACCCAAATAGGGATCAATGTCGGGTCTGCTTCAAAGTCAAAAGATGGTTCCCAACGAAAAAAACGAAACAGGAGGCCTTTGATAAATAAGCTTCTTCTAAGAATCACCTTTAAGAAGTCTTCCTGGTCTTCAAATCTGAACAGAAGATGACGTTGATGCAAAACACTCACAATAAAGTCCTTCTTTAAATCCAAACACTGGGTAAGACAAGTCTTTATTTCAGGAATAGAGCATCGCCCATAGGAGCATCTGGCGATAATGGCCAGCTGAAGCGGTTTTGTAGATCGCAACAACTCCTCCTTCGAGAAAAAGGTAGCCGGCTCCCCCTGGTCGGTGAAGGCGGCAGGTTTCACACCAATGGATATAACCGGTTGAGGCTTTGACGAAGAGATCATCTGGGCATATGACAGGCGTCCAGCAGAAGTGCCAGGGCCATCGCCTGGATCAGTGGTCGGCATGGCAGCGGCCAGGCCTACGCGGCTGCCCACCCCAGGAGGGGCGGCGGCGGGAGAAACCTAGGCTTTCCTCAGAACTTCTCTCTCTAAACTTTCTCTCTCTAAAATTATCATCTATGCGGATCCGTCTAAAGTTCTGTTAAGAACATATACCCGACCCATCATGTTCTCTTTAAATCCTTGTTTATACTTGATCTCGTGCCATGAAACGTTTTCTATGCATGTCCCATGATGTCCAGAATCTCTTGATCTATTTTTCCCCAATTTCTGTCAAGTACTATTTTTGAATTAAATCTTTGTTCATCACTGTGTCATGTTCATGGTTTGTTGTGAAAGAACTTGATCATAGCATGTTGATGACATGATAAGATTCAAATTACTCTTTAATGTTGATACCTATGCAAGTCTAGTTTCGTTTAAAACTATTTTCATGATTTTTCATCAAGTACACATTGAGATTTCAATTTTTAAATACCCTCATGTCAAAACCTGGGAAGCATGGACTACAATCCAAGGAGTGTTGTTTCCCCTTTTGGGCTCGGGTAGAACTCTAAGAATGCGATGGCCCAATAGGTCGTGTTCTCAATAGGGTGGCGACAAGGTATACCGTCACGTTCTTAACACGACAGGACCCTACGTCGCGTTCTGCCTGTCTGTCCCAGGGAGTCCCGTCGCATTCCTTTAAAGCCCCTGTCGCGACCTGAACTAACCCCATCACGTTTCTTTAAAGGGTACGTCACGTTCTTGACTTTTGCACTAAAACCCTAGATTTCTCATGTCCTTATCTTGTTATAGTGTCTATGCATCCTGTTAAGACTGAAAACGCAGTAAAAGAGAATATTTAATCATGAACATGTATTGATGCTATTAAAAGGCATACACTTGATTCTCACATGTCCATGAATTCTCTCTCACATACACAGAGAAAACTAGAATTTTGCCATGAGAGCTTATAGAAACCATCTCCATAATATATATGGTAATTAAGTGCAAATATTTCATGTTAACTTCCCTATTATTTTTAATGAACTTGTCTTCGTTTTATTCACTCGATTTGGATACCATTATCATGCTCCTCTGCCTTCGAACACTCAAGGCAAGACGAACAAATATTTTCTATATACACTTTTCTTGACTTGGATAGACTCTCGTTTGGGAAGACTCCTATTCGGACCAGGTAATCTTTGTTCAAGGCCTCCATAAGACTCCTTGGCTTTGGCAGATGTCCATTGCTGATGAGCAGGTTGTTCCCTCAATACTTATAGTGCCCTTAGGGATCCACATGATCTAATAGGCCTTAGTTTTCTCTCTTACCTTAAAATTATGCCGGACCTCTAGACTGTGTTCGTAGCATGGCCAATGGTCGATTTGTGAATTCTACTAGACCGCTAGCACCAAATGTGCATGTTGAGCAACAGTTACAATTGTTGTTTTATCGTTGTTTTACGAACATGACCCCGTTCTCATGTACTATCTCTATCCTCTCGTCTATGCAGATTCTCTCTATACTCTCGTCTATTTCTTCTACTATCTCATCTACTACTTGGTGCTATACTGGCCATTTGACTGATTGTCTAAAGATAAAAACATGATCAAAGCCAGGCAACATTATGAAGGGCCCAGTCTGGTTGTGGGAGTTGCGTCCGAAAGTGCTAGTGCCCGTGGGAGTTTATTGACCAGAGTGTTCGGCATTACACTCAAGTGCTAGTTATCTCGAAAATCTAAAGACAATCAAAGTGCTATCTTGACTAGTGTGCTATTGTGCTATTTATACGTGCTATCTCGTGATATGGCCATTCCTTTATCGTGCTAATTGTGCTAAATTCTTTAAAAAGTACAATTATTTTGTTGCTATCATGTGCCACTATTTTCTTGACTATACTTGATCGTTCTCTCTAGTTATCTGACTATTCAAGACATTAATTACTTAAATCATGCCTATTTTCGAGATATTAAGTCCTACTGGGCGTTATCGCTCATCATGTGCTATTTATTGTATGTGTTATAGGTGAGTCTAATGAAGAATACCACACTCATGATGTCACGCCCCGACGCGGAATATAGGGACGTGAGGCAGTTAATATAATGCAAGTACAGAGCAATATGTAGCACCCTGAAAATTCTATAATTTAAAATTATGGATAAATTAGAAAATTGACAATTTAATAATGTAAAAATAATAATAATGTATGCACCATTATCATAGACATGAAAACACATCGGGAAATTTCGTACATATCATAGTTCAACTCTAAATAATACTTCTAAATAACCCACGAAGAAATTTGTGCAAGAAAAAATCCGATTGGCCAAGTTTAAGGCGTTTTGCGACTTATTATCGTAATTTGGGAATAAGTCAGATAATTGCTATCACAGGTACTTAAGTGACTCCAAAACTAAAATAATAATCATGGATGGACTTAAAACAATGGGTATTGACAACCCAATGAAAGAATTGGACCAAAGGAAGTCTTTTGGGCCACAAAATAATTCTTGCTAAGAAAATAAATTGAAATTTGGAAATATTCACCAATGGACCATGATAGGGTAAATTCTCACCCAATAGACCTCCATTAGACTTCAAACTAAGCCCAAATTCGTGTTTACCACCTATGGGAGGTTTCCATAATCTTCCCATCACGAATTGGGGGAGAGAAATCCTTTATTGATGGAAGGATATACCCAAATTCGTACCTATGAGTTTCCTAATCTAATTAGGCAACTAAATATCCATCCCCCCTTTAAATAAGCACCCTCTCTCCCATGGGACGACCCCTAGGGTTGCTGATGTCATGCTTGGAGGCTGTGGTAGCTGGAGATCTTGAGGAGGAAGCTGAAGCAAGAAGCAACTTCGTGCTCATCTCCCCTTGCGACCTGCAGACAAGCCCCTTCAAGATCATCACCAAAGGTTAGTAAAACCTCGACCAAACCATGAAAACCATATATCCTTGGAAAGCTGTTCGAGTCTAGTTTCTTATGGAACTATTTTGTCCAATTTCTATCCAGTAGATCGTGAGTATTAGGCATTCTCCTCCAAGTGGTCAGAACTAGGGCTTTCTGGGGAACAAATTTTATTCAATCCGAAAGGTAGGTCATGTCCATGCCAAACTCTAATTAAACTCATTCATATTTGCATACATGTGTATAGATCATGTTATTCCTGTTTTCCCGAATTTTTATCATGTGGGTTTCATGAATTAAATCTAGTATGATCAGAACATTGTGCTATCTTGATTAAACCCTAACCTATCTTGTGAGTTATATATCTTTCTGTGAAGTCATTTTCAGACCATGCATTCAACATAGATATTGTTCTCCCATGAGTCTAATTTCCTTTGGCACTAGTTTCCCCAATTTTTGTTCTCTATACAGAGAGTATTAGCCCGTACATGAGTACTGTGCCAGATTCACATAGACAGTCACAAAACATCTTGTTACCCAGCTAAACGACTTTTGTTTCTCGATTACTTGTTACTGTACATTTATAGAAAGTCCTCTAACTTAAAGAAGTGGTTTCAACTGATTTGGATCACCCTAGCATTATTTTTGATTTTTTAAACATCCTTGTGTCAAACCTGACCATAGTCGGAGTTGAAAATAGGTAGAAAAGGCAACCCAAACGTCATATTTAGGTAGTGACAGGTCGACACGTCGCTACCATAACGCGACAACATCATGGTCACAACCCATACCAAAATTAAGACAGTTTCATGGTCTTTTTCAGAAGGCGACGAGTTGATTGTCGCCTTCATGTTCAGAAGGCGACATGCACTGTGTCGCCTTCTGCCTATGTCCACTTAACTACCATAACATTTCCTATAGACCTCGGATTGACGAGCCGTTTTATTTTATGGATTCCTTGTTCAAAGAGATTCAAGATGGTATATTCATATATGAGATTTGAATAAGAAATAAAAAAGTTATAATTTGAGGAAGTGAAGGGATGGGACTTCATTTGCCTTCTAAAGGGCATATGTCTTGACTTCCGTCGTTTTGTGTTGTCCTTTGCATGTGTGCATTTGATATATTCTAGGAAGGTTCTAGAATGTCTTAACAAGCATTTATCAACCCATATCAAAGTCAAAACATGCTTACATGATTTTTAATTGATCTTAAGTTCATGATCATGCTCTCTACCTGTCGATTATTCACTAATTTGTCCTTATTATTGAACTCGCTAAAACACATAGTTACTTGCTAAAATTGGTCATGCATGATTAGTATTTCCTAATTTTATCACTCATGACACTTGCCATAAATGGATGTTCCATAATCGGATTCACACACACGCACTTGAGTGATTCTCACGCGCGGTATGCACATACACTCTAGCAAGATAGGAAAGCCCCTTCTTAGCTTGTGGTGAACTTTCCGTTGGATATTCCTTCTGCCAGACTAGTGACCTCTTGACCAAGGCCTCCGTATGTCTCCTCTGACCATGGATTCCCACATGGCCGACGAGCAGGTTGTACCATTGAAGTACGTAAAAGCTAGTGTACACATATCTCTTCTCTCTTGGCATTATTGACGAGATCTTTCTCTTCTCATCTTGTTTCTGGAGTACACCTCTATTGAACATAATACCATGTTACTAATAAGTGATTGGACTAAATTGAAAATATGTTGTTATGCTGTCGGATTGAACTCTTGAACTATCAACTCAACTATCTTGACATTATTGAACTCTTGTTATTGGCCATGAATGATTGTGGGTTTCTACACTTGAAAATAGTGAGATGCTGACAGGGCACGACGTGTGTCCAAGGGCTCCAGTCTAGCCCCAATGCCAGAGAGTCATAAATATACTATTAACTATGGGGTATAATGATTACTGGCATTACATCTGTACTAGGAGTACTTGCGTGTTGAATGCTAGATACATAAATCACATACACGTGTCCTTGTGTGCATTCCAAGGTGGCATAGATCCTTAGTGCATATTAGTGTCTTCGTGCCTAATTACTGTTACATATTAAAAGTTTCTGCTCGTGCGTGCTTACTTGCTTCTTGTGAAATGACCATCTTGTTACATGCTATCTTGCACTTGTTCATGAAGTTACCATCTTGCCAAATTATTGTCCACAATATCTGGAAATCTTGAAAACAACCTTCTTGCTAGACTGATCATTATCTCTCTTGATCTTACTATCTTGCACGATACACTATTCACATGTTATTACCGTCGTTTTAATTGCATAGTACATATCATGTTCATACCTTCTAGATATTAAACTGTTAAATACTTATATCATTGCTGGAAGATGTAAATCCTACTAGGCGAGTGCACTCATTACCTACTTTCCAACCTTTCATGAGAACAGAATATGGATGACATAGAGAACCAAGACTATACTGAGGATGAATAAGAGTGAAGAGCACTCTCAAGCCTTAGCATTGAAGTCTAGTTATGTTAGCATCATAGTGTTATAGTTTGAGTATGAGAGTACTAAAATAATATAGTAGGAGTGAGGATAGTATGTAACTTTCCCTTTTATTGAGTCGTAGTTCTATAGTTGGAACTTATAATGGAGTATGTACATGTTCTCATTATTGAATTGAAATAAAGAGTTTGAGTTTTATTATATGTGCAAAATAGTTGTGTTATATGTGATTGCTCGCTAGAGGCTTATTTGCCGATTGGTCATGTCTCAACAATCAAATAACTCTTCCACTGCCATGCTTTGGGACGTGACATTTTAGTTGTATCAGAGCCTAGGAAAACAAAATGGGATATATGTATCAGGATTAAGAGATACCTATGAAACCTAGGTCATGGAAATTACATATAGTACCTGGTGAGAATGGGTAGAGACTGAGAATGAACAAGTTTATGAACGAAGCACCCATACCCATCAATCTCTATGATATAACTAAGAACATTAATTGGTTGCTATCCTTTTCTCAGGAACTACATAAATTCCTTAACAATGGCACGCAACCAATGGCAAGCAATGCAGGAAACTGTGGTAGGACTTACACAAGCCCTGCAAAATGTGGTACAGGCTGGGGCTCAAGCTGGAGCCTGGATTGGAGCTGGCGATCTGCATCGTAGCTTTAGGAGTCTAAATCCCCCTCGTTTCTTTGGGTCCCCCGATCCCGATGAGGCAGAAAATTGGCAAGAGGAGATAGAAAGGACTTTCCAGGTTATACAGTGCACCAATCGGGAGAAGGTGTTGCTGGCCACTTTTCAGTTTAGAAACGATGCTAGGGCATGGTGGAAGGCCACATAGGCTCACCTACCCAATGTGGCAGAACTGAAGTGGGCAGACTTCCTAGAGATATTCAAGGAAAAATATTTTTCTGAGAGGGTTAAGTAAAAAAAGCTGCGGAGTTTGCCGCACTTAAATAGAAGGGAATGCTCATGGTTGAGTATGAAGCTCATTTCGCTCGCCTGACCATGTATGCCCCACACCTGGTGGGAACTGAGAGATTGAAGGCGAATAGGTTCATGGATGTCGTTGCGGCCCATGTTCGTTGAAAAGCTGGGACCACTCAACATCCATACTGTAGCAACTCCGATTTTTAAAACCTTAAATAAAACAAAGATTTAATTAAATAAATGTGATAAATAGAATTAAATTAGAATAAAGGAGGATTAAATCGAAATAAAGGGAATTAAATCAAAGCCCATTAAGCTAAATTAAAAGATGGGTTATATTAATGGTCCAAACATAAAAGAATGGGCCCAATTGAAAAGAGCCCATCTTAGGATGGGAGATAATTAAGTTAAATTTTCAAAACAATAGTAATAATTAGTAAAGGGTTAAGATAATTAGTAATTAACTCATATATATGTTAAAAAGGATCCCTAGACTTACCCAAACTCCTTACCCACGAAATTAACCCTCTTCCCAATCCTATTAGGTAGATAAAGGAAAGAATTAAGGAGATAATTATAGAAATTCGGAGTTTTATGGAAATGAGGAGTTTTTAGGAAGAAGGACTCTTAACGCAAGCCAATACACCCCCCAATTCGAACCAACCCAACCCTAGATCGTTGTTGGAGCTTTGGAGAATGAAAGAGGAGGCTGAGGACGAAGGAGCAAGGAGAGGAAGGCTTGGAGCAGGGGGGTTTCATCTCGTTCTTCATCAAAAACCCTAGGTTTTCATAACATCGAGAAAAGGTAGGCAATCTCCCAAGCACAAATCACATAACTTCGGCCATAGGTAGCCCATACATCTATCTTCGAAAGCCCCATGATTTCCCCAATTTTCGTCGCTCCATGAGAGAGTATTAAATGCTTAAACTCTTATCATTACCATGTGCCCGAACCAACATGTTTGCTTTCAAACCATAATTATACTTAATCTCATGCCTCGAAAATTTTATCATAGATACTGCATGATGTTAGGGTTCTAATGAATCTATTTTCCCCAATTTTCATCATGTATTCATTGCTAATTAAATCATTTTCTATAACTGTACATGTTTTAGGTCACCGAAATGTAACATAATTAAAGCATGCCCAATACTCATTAATTTTCTAATTCCTCACTGTTGATACATATACAAGTCTAGTTTCGTTTAAAATTGGTTTCATGATTTTTGGACTTGTGTACAATTTACTATCAATTTATGAAGAGGCCTGTAGCATGTATGGAAGGAAGGAACCCAACCCAAAAAGGGCTATTTTCTCCTTTCTGGCTCGGGCCGTGTCACGTCCCGAGCATTACGCAGCGGATATAAATTATGCGGAATAATTCGAGTCGATATCCCGAGATGTGAACAGTCGGCGAATAAGCCTCTAGCTAGCACGCACTAATGTATAACAACATACATCATCATAGGGCCCCAATATTGAACTCAACTAATCTTGTATTCAAATCTCAACTCATTGTATTCCAAATGGAAACTATGACAGGACTAAGACTCAATAAAAAGGAAAAGTACATTTTATTCCTCACTTCCTACTACATGAATCTAACACTCAAAGTAAACTCCTATAACTAGACTCATAGTTGGAACGCTCATCACTCGGATGCATTCCCATCCTCGACTTGCTCCTCCTCTTGAACTTCATAGTCACCTAGATTGGTTAAAAGTAGGGAATGAGCAAACTAGCTCAGTAGGATTTATATCTCAATGTGCGGGCAATGATATAAGTGATTAACAATTTAGAACTAGGTAAGCACGATGAATGTCATGATATGCATGTACAAATAAAAAATCATTAAAACATGATACGTGGAACAAGCTAGATAGAGTGATCATGATAGAACAAGATTTTTGAACAAGATGACAAGATAGAACTAGCAATAGATCACTTTGTACAAGCACGCAAGATTTCTCTTGATGTCAATAGTTTTCAAGAACGCAAGATATCACTATTTGCATTAAATGCAGGATGGCCATATCACGCAAGCAAGCAAGCACGCACGAGCACAATCATGTAACACTAATCAGGCACGTAGATACTAATGTACACCAAGAAAAGATCCATCAAGAATGTACACCAGGACATGTGTATGTGGTTATTGTATCCATCATTCAACACGCACGCACGACTCCTAGCGCAGATGCAACGCCAGTAATCATTATATCCCATGGTTAATAGTATATTTATGACTCTCTGTCATTGGGGCTAGACTGGAGCCCTTGGACACTCACCGTGCCCGGTCAGCATCTCACTTAAATTTTCAATGTAGATACCCACAGTCATTAATAATGGCCAATGAGAGTTTCAATAAGTGAGCATGTGTAATGTCATGTTCATGATGATGACGAGAACAAGTAATAAGTAAATTGAACATGATTTCATGATAACAATGGTCAAGAGATAAATTTGGCAGCATAATGGTACGATTTATACTTTAGTTCAATCTTTACATTAATGGTTTTACTCTAGATTGTAAATCACACTCACGAGAACAAGATGAGAGAGGAAGTGCATGCTATCTCCAGGGAACTTCAATGGTACAACCAACTCGTCGGCCATGTGGGAATCCATGGTCAGAGGAGATTTACGGAGGCCTTGGAGAAAAGGTCACTAGTCTACCGATTCAGAATGACTGATAAAGAGCTTCCAAATCCCCAAGAAAGGGCTGCCTAACAGTGCAAGTGTGTAGTGATGTACGCGTGTCAATCCACAATCCATCGGTCTCAAACTCACGGAAAGCACTTAGCATGATAACATGACATGACATGAAACTATGCGCTTTAACTAAACATGGATTGCAAGATTTTAAGATAACATATTATCATTTTAATAAGCTAGAACAGTACAAAGAGTGAATCAAAAGTTACATGAATAGTCACGCCATTAAGAAAGCAATTAGAATAATGTTTGTGTACTTAAAGCGTTTTAAATGAGTTAAACACTTTTAAGCCGTTAAACAAATATCATGTAATGATCAGACCCAAGATATGCAAATGACACACTGGATACCATGTTAAACAGACCTCGAGTAGACCTTGAATATGCTCCAACACAGTGGACGCACTTCAGTACACATTGCACAGTTAAAACCAGCGAAACGGGGAAAAGTCAAAATCGCGTCCAAGAGGGTGGTCGCCTTCATTCTTGAAATGCATCGGGGGTCCTGGACGCATCTACAGAAAATCATAAAAAAAATATTTGGGTGGGAAAAGTCTCTGAAACCCGTCGAGGTCAGACGCCGCGTTTCAGAGTGGCCCGGACTCCCAGGCGGCGTGCAAACCCACACGAGGCGTGGACTTGGTCAACCCCAAAATTGCGTCCGGGGGTGCGGATGTCTTTCATGGAATCGCGTCGCCCCTGGGCGGCGTGATACCAGACCCTTGAATCGCGTCCACCTTCTTGGACGCTGTTCAGGGTCAGACCGAAAACCTAGAAAAAACTGCACTCAGGGGGTTCGATCATACAACGCTTATATGTCCTAAACTAGGGCTCTTCGGACAAAAGTCTAAACATGAAAGTTGTTCGGAACATGACAGGAGAGAACTATTATTTTTAAATAATTTTAAACGGCCTCAAGATGCATGATAAATCGACTTAAACAGGAAAAGATCCTAACATGCGCGACTTTGGAAAAAGGTTTATAATTCAAAATCTACTCATTGGAATTCGATGAAACCAATTAGACATGAAACTAAACTTGATGCTCTACACATTGGTATAAGATTTGTTAAGTTTTGGCCCGAGAAAACCTACCTTCTCGGTTGATGAAGTCTCATTCTTCAGAAATCCCTTGTTCAGCCCACTGTTTGAAGAACACTTAATACTCCGTGTATACTGCACGAAAATTAGGCATTCTAGTTGGGTTAGGAAGTAGACTTGACCCTCTTTCCGGGGGTATAAGCCTTGCAAGGTTTGGTTATGGTTTGACTCACCTTTGGTCGACCACAAGAAGGGTTATCTGCACAGGTTGAAGCAGAACGCAGTAGGGAAGAAGCTCCGAGTTGGGGTGGTTTCCTCCTTCTTTGGGTGCTCAAGACCAGCCTCCCACGGCCCCAACAATGTATATTTTCGTCCCCTAGAGTTTGGTGGAGAGTATTTAAGCAACCATGGTGTTTAGGAGTCCTATTGTGACAAGGAAACTAGGGTTGCGGTTTTGACATATCACTTTCCTAATTTGAGGATTTCTTCCTCCATTAGATTGTGTGAGGCTTTAGGAAATCTCCCACCATAGTTAAGCACAAATGTGGGTTTCCAAGAATGCATGTTCTCATCCCAATTCAACTCTAATTGCCTCTTTCTAATTTCAGCTTATTTAAGCTACAAATTTCCATGCATTTTCTTACTTCATTTGATTTTTGGGTCATATGTGGTCCATCGGCCCAATTAAGATATTGGGTCATTAATATATAATGTTGGGAGTCTCTCCAACATTTTTATTTAATTTTAAGTTGCGTCGTACTTCCGTGTTAACAGTTTTCCGACTTGTTTCCTAATTTGGATAATCAGTCACCATGTGATATACACTTGGTTAATCAGATTTTCTGTCGCACGAATTTCTTCGTGGAACATTTAGGAATAATGTGTGGGGTTGATTTATAATTTTTACGAAATTTTCCGATGTGTTTTAGCACATACGATAATGATACGTATGTTTTAAATACTCTTATATTATGGAAATTATTTATTTCCATTTATTTGAATTTTTATGCAATTAAATTTTCGGGGTGCTACAGGCCGCCTTCTGAAATCGTGATGGCACAACCCGTCGCGATCTCAGAAGGGGTCGCGATAGGGAGGACCATCGTGTCTTGAGCGCGACGGGCCGACCCGTCGTGATTTTCTCTAGTTCAAACACTTCCGGCCGATTCAGCAGACGCGACCGGACCGACCGTCGCGACATGAAACGCAACGGGTACCCCCGTCGCGATTTCAAAATGTAGTCAGAAACCCTGAATTGCTCATATGCCCCTGCTAGTTATACTATTTAACCAATGTTTAACCCTAATCATGTACTATTATGAACATTAACAATCTGATTAATAAAATTTGGTAATAATTACATGAAATTCATTAATTAAAAGCCAAATGCACAATTATACATGCTCTCATGATTTCTTTGCACTTGCACACACTAAGCATTAATATTTGCCATTTGACCTTATTAAATTACTCAATAATCTATCCAGTAATTAAGTGTAATTGTTTCACTTAAAATTCCCTATTATTTTAAATAACACTTGCCTTCATTTTATTCGTGTGATTTGTACATCGTTATTGCGTCCCTCTGCCTTCGAGCACTCGAGGCAAGACGAACAACGTTTCGTTACACACCATTTCTTGGCATGGACCACCTCTCCGTTGGGAATACTCCTGACCGGACCAGGGACTCTTTGTCAAGGCCTCCGTAAGTCTCCTTGGCTTTGGCTCATATCCATTGCCAATGAGCTGGTTGTACCCTTAAAACCCTTTACACCTTTAGGGATCAGTACGATCCAAACGGCCTTAGTGTGTTTCCTTCCTATCTAAGGATCATGCCAAACCTCTGGTCTATGTCTTGGCACGGCTAGTGGGCGGTTGTGACTTCTACCGGACTGCCGGCACACGACCTAGTGTTGCGCAACTGTTACTATCGACTATTTATCGTTCTTTTACGAATATGTCCCTATCTCATCTACTATCTCTTTACTCTCATCTGTTCACTTTCTCTCTACACTCTCGTCTATTCGTCTACTATTCTCATCTATTCTTGGTACTCTATTTGGCCATCCATATGATTGTCTAAGATAAGAAACATGACTTATGCCGTGCAATGGGGCCCGATCTAGTCCTGGGAGGAGCGCCCAAAAAGTGCCATTTGCCCATGGGAGTTAAAATGATTAGGATGTTGGCATACATCCAGTGCCATTATACTATCAAGATTTAATCTATGACAATCAATCAGTGCTATCTATATAAGTGATATCGTTACTAGTGCACCGATGTGCAACTTTACGTGCTATACTATTACATGGCCAATCCATTATCGTATTTGATGTACTATTTTCCATGTACAAGTGCTATCCTTCTCTTGCCATCATTATTTTACTCTGCATGACTATTCTCTCTAGTTACCCTGCCATTTAAGACATTAATCATTTAAAGCATGCTTGTTCATACGAGATATTAAGTCCTACTGGGTCATTATCGCTCACCCTGTGTTATTATTTCTTGTGTTTTAGGTGAGTTTGATAGGGAATACCACACTCACGAGGAAGGGAATGAGGATGATGCTCAAGAGTGACCAGTTCTCAACAACCACTGCTTAATAGTTAGTTAGTTAATAGACAAATTAGTCAATATGTAATAGTTTAGTTTGAATAAAGTACTATGGGCTCTAGTTTTGGCTCTGATTAGTGGATGTAATAGTTAGTTGATGAACCATTAATGAAGTTGAATTATATTTGGCTTTATTCCAATTGTGTAATGGTTTGATGTCTATTTATCACTCGATACTATTTAATAATTGTAATTCTGCTTTGATATTCCGCGTCGGGGCATTACAACAACAACAACAACTAAAAGGCCAAATATTGGCAAAGACATTGTCAATAATAAGAAGATCAAGGTGGAAGAGCAATCGATCATGGAGAATTGCAGACTTTGCAATAAGCCTAGACACCAAGCGGACAAGTGCTAAAAGAAGGCCGGAGCTTGCCTGCGTTGTGGAAGTCACGATCATCATATACCTAACTGCCTCATGCTAAAACACCAAGCTGGAAGGAACCAAGGAGTGGTAAAACGTTAAGGGCACATGAATGTGTTGACCTAAGCGGAACTCCCGGAAGAAGGTATGGTGAAAGATGTTAGTTTTTCTAATCCTTTAGACTTATCTTATAATGCCTAGTCTATTCTTAAGTAGGGGAGACGACAAGGGGAGAAATTCAAAATAACCTAGTATTCTTACCAAAGCTATTATCATGTGAATTAAGATGGAGTTATATTATCCGTAGAAGAAAGAAAGAGTTGGACGGAATTATATGGACAATATTTACAACCTAAAGGTAAAAATAACTGGCACCTATGACCATAAGGTGGATACAAGCGGGAGATTAAGAGAAATCGGATCTTGAACCGAATCGAGAACCCGGTTTCCAAGTTCACTTGGCAATTGGTATGAATTTGGAGACCAAATTCTTTTAAGTGGGGGAGGATGTAGCACCCCGAAAATTCCATAATTTAAAATTATGGATAGATTCGAAAATTGATAATTTAATAATGTAAAAATAATAATAATGTACGCACCATTATCATAGACACGAAAACACATCGAGAAATTTTGTACAAATCATAGTTCAACTCTAAATAATACTCCCAAGTAACCCACGAAGAAATTCGTGCAAGGAAAAATCTAATTAGCCAAGTTTAAGGTATTTTGCGACTTATTATCATAATTAGGGAATAAGTCAGATAATTACTATCACAGGTACTTAAGTGAGTCCAAAAATAAAATAAAAATCATGGATGGACTTCAATCAATGGGTATTGACAACCCAATGAAAGAATTGGACAAAAGGAAGTATTTTGGGCCACAAAATAATTCATGCTAAGAAAATAATCTGAAATTCAAAAATATTTACTAGTGGACCATGATAGGGTAAATTCTCACCCAATAGACCTCCATTGGACTTCAAACCAAGCCCAAATTCGTGACTACCACCTATGGGAGGTTTCCATAATCCTCCCATCATGAATTGGGGGAGAGAAATCCTCTATTGAGGGAAGGATATACCCAAATTCATACCTATGAGTTTCCTAATCTAATTAGGCAACTAAAGACCCATCCCCCCTTTAAATAACTCTCTCCCATGGGACAACCCCTAGGGTTGCTAAGGTCATGCTTGGAGGTTGTGGTGGCTGGAGATCTTGAGGAGGAAGCTGGAGCAAGAAGCAACTTCGTGCCCATCTCCCTTTGCGACCTGCAGACAAGCCCCTTCAAGATCATCACCAAAGGTTAGTAAAACCTTGACCAAACCATGCAAACCATATATCTTTGGAAAGCTCTTCGAGTCTAGTTTCTTATGGAACTATTTTGCCTAATTTTCTATCTAGTAGATCATGAGTATTAGACGTTCTCCTCCAAGTGGTCAGAACTAGGGCTTTCTAGGGAACGAATTTTATTCAACCCAAAAGGTAGGTCATCTCCATGCCAAACTCTAATTAAACTCGTTCATACTTGCATACATGTGTATAGATCATGTTCTTACTATTTGCCCTATTTTTTATCATGTGGGTTTCACAAATTAAATCTAGTATGATCAGAACATTATGCTGTCTTGATTAAACCCTAACCTATCTTGAGAGTTCTATTTCTGTGAAGTCATTTCCAGACCATGTATTCAACATAGATCTTGTTCCCCCATGAGTCTAGTTTTATTTGGGACTCGTTTCCCCAACTTTTGTTATACGTATAGAGAGTATTAGCCCATACATGAGTATTGTGTCAGATTTACATAGATAGTCACAAAACATCTTGTTACCTTGCTAAACGACTTTTTGTTTCTCTATTACTTGTTACTGTACATTGTATAGGAAGTCCTATAACTAACAGAAGTAGTTTCATCTGATTTGGATCACCCTAGCATTAGTTTTGAATTTTCAAACATCCTTATGTCAAACCCGATCCAAGTTGGAGTTGGAAATAGGTAGAAAAGGTAACCCAAAATGTCATATTTAGGTAGCGACATGTTGACACATCGCTACCATAATGCGACAACATCATGGTCACAACCTATACCAAAATTGAGACAGTTTCATGGTCTTTTTCAGAAGGCGACAAGTTGATTGTCGCTTTCATCTTCGGAAGGCGATCGACACTGTGTCGCCTTCTACCTATGCCCACATAACTGACCATAACTTTTCCTCTTGACCTCGGATTAATGAGCCATTTTCTTTGATGGATTCCTTATTTAAAGGGATTAAAGATGGTATATTCATGTGTTAGATTTGAGTAAGAAATCAAAGAGTTATGACCTGAGGAAGTGAAGGGATGGGACTGCATTTGCCTTCTAAGGGGCATACGTCTTGGTTTCCATCGTTTTGTGTCGTTCTTTGCATGTGTGGGTTTGATCTATTCTAGGAAGGTTCTAGAAAGTCTTAACATGCATTTATCAACCCATATCAAAGTCAAAACATGTTTACATGATTTTTAATTGGTCTTAAGTTCATGATCATGCTCTTTACCTGCCGATTATTCAATTTCTTGCCCTTATTATCCAACTTGCTAAAACACATAGTTACTTGCTAAAATTGGTCACACATGATTAGTATTTCCTGATTTTTAGCACTCATGATACTTTCCATAAATGGACTTTCCATAAACGAAGTTTCCATAAACGGAGTTTCTATAATCGGTTTCACACACATGCACTTGAGCGATTCTCACGCGCGGCATACGCATACACTCTAGCACGATAGGAAAGCCCCTTCTTGGCTTGTGGTGAGCTCTCCTTCGGATATTCCTTCTACCAGACTATTGACCCCTTGATCAAGGCCTCCATAAGTCTCCTCTGACCATGGATTCCCACATGACTGACGAGCAGGTTGTACCATTGAAGTACCCAGAAGCTAGTGTACATGTATATGTTCTCTCTTGGCATTCTTAACGAGATCTTTCTCTTCTCATCTTGATTCTGGAGTACACCTCTATTGAACATAATACCAAGTTACTAATAAGTGATTGGACTAAATTTAAAATACGTCGTTATGCTGTTGGATTGAACTCTTGAACTATCACCAACTATCTTGACATTATTGAACTCTTATTATTGGCCATGAATGACTGTGGGTATCTACATTTGAAAACAGTGAGATGCTGATAGGGCATGACGTGTGTCCAAGGGCTCTAGTCAAGACCCAATGACGGAGAGTCATAAATATACTGTTAACCATGGGGTATAATGTTTACTGGCGTTGTATCTGCACTGGGAGTACTTGTGTGTTGAATGCTAGATACATAAACAACATACACGTGTCCTAGTGTGCATTCCAAGGTGGCATAGATCCTTAGTGCACATTAGTGTCTTCGTGCCTGATTATTGTTACATGTTAAAATTTCTTGCTCGTGCGTGCTTGCTTGCTTGCTTGTGAAATGGCCATCTTGTTACATGCTATCTTGCACTTGTTCATGAAGTTACCATCTTGCTAGATCATTGTCCACAATATCTGTAAATCTTGAATACAACCTTCTTGCTAGACTAATCATTATCTCTCTTGATCTTATTATCTTGCATGATACACTATTCACGCGTTATTACCGTCGTTTTAATTGCATAGTACATATCATGTTCATACCTTCTAGTTTTTAAACTGTTAAATACTTATATCATTGTTGGAAGATGTAAATCCTACTGGGCGAGTATGCTCATTACCTACTTTCCAACCTTTCAGGAGAATATGATTTGGATTATGTAGAGAACCAAGACTATACTGGGGATGAACAAGAGTGAAGAGCGTTCTCATGCCTTAGCATTGAAGTCAAGTTATCTTAGCATCATAGTGTTATAGTTTAAGCATGAGAGTACTAGAATGATGTAGTAGGAGTGAGGATAGTATGTGATTTTCCCTTTTATTGAGTCTTAGTTCTATAGTTGGAATTTAAAATGGAGTATATACCAGTTCTCATTATTGTATTGAAATAAAGAGTTTGAGTTTAATTATATGCGCAAAATAGTTGTGTTATATGTGATTGCTCGCTAGAGGCTTATTTGCCGACTGTTCACGTCTCAACGATAAAAAAACTCTTCTGCTGCCATGCTTTGGGACATGACACGATATAAACATCAAACCACTGCACAATTTTAAAAAGTATAAAACCAATTGTATTTTCTGATTCCTTCCATCGTGTCTATTATATTCGCTAGTTCGGAGCCTTAACCATGGGCCCAAAGAACTTCTTCAAACTTAAATAAAAACAACTAACTAAACTAAACTATACTCTAACAGATTGGACGACACTGGGGTCACTCTCGTTCTGCTCATCCCCAACTTCTTGTATGTGGTCCTCATCATCATTATATTCACATGAAGACAATTCACAATTTAACATGATGAGCGATAATGCTCAGTTGGACTTAATATCTCGTAATATAGGCACGCTTTAAGTGATTAATACCTTGGATAGCAAGATAACTAAAGAGAATGTAAGAGAGTTTATAGCACATGATAACAAGGACATAATAGTACTTTCAAGAAAAGAATATAGCACATCTAGCACGTTAAAGGATTGGCCATATCACAAGATAGCATGACATGATAGCACACTAGTCAAGATAGCACTTTTGATTGTCTTTAGGTTATCGAGATAACTAGCACTTGAGTGTAATGCAAAACACTCTAGTCAATTAACTCCCGCGAGCACTAGCACTTTTGGGTGCACCTCTCAGGACCAGACTGGGCCCCTTATAATATTGCCAGGCATTAGTCATGTTATTATCTTTTGACAATCAGTCAATAGCCAATAGAGTATCAAGGATAGATGAGAGTAAAGAAAAATAGATGAGAGCGTAAAGCAAAAACTTGCATGGATACGTTTATAATGAGATATAAATAGAAACAATAGGCTAGGCACATAAAATGACATGTAATACCCATGATAGTGTCTGTTGCACAGCACAATCGGTACTAGTAGAAAGTTTGGAATCCTTTTCTTATGGTTGGTGTGTGCATGTGAAGAAGAATCCAAGAAAGTGGAATAGATTGTGCATATCTTCCAAGGATAGAGCAATTAACATACTTTTAACCTTAATATTACCTGATATTGTTACAGCGTTTACAAGAACTTAAAGACAGACTCATCACGATATCAAGTAGGACAGTTCAGAAACCTTGGTTTTTAAGGCTAGAGAAAACACTTAGGCCTCGATGTATACGGCATGTATCTTATGGAAACAGCTAAACAACTCCTAACATGGTATACTCAAAAGAAATCATGGTCTCGACAAGAATTTCATAAAGAACAAGAGCAACCAAAAGATCACAGGTACATGAAATAATAGAACCTTGAACATGAAAATCTTGCAACGGGAGAGATAAAATCTGGGACAACATGGGCTTTGGCTACTTGTTTCCTGAACTGTCTATGAACAATATTATTTAGGTTTGTGCTTCGGAGATTTCCTACCTTTGGACGTTCCTAAGAAAACCTTTTGCACGAAGAAGCAGAACGTGGTCTACGGAAGAAGGTTCCAGTAGGGCGATCTCCTCCTCCTCTGGTGCTCTAGGTATTCTTCTGCAAGTCCTTTAGCAAGTTGGTAACTCACCTCCAATAGCTTACGATGAGTATTTATAGATTTAGAGTTGTCAGGAGTCATATTGTAACTAGAAAGTGAAATTGCAGTTTTCATTTGATCCCTTTCTGTGCTTAGAGGATTCCGGTCCCAATATGAGTGGGAAACCCTTAGAAACTCTCTCTTGATGGGCACGGATTTGGATTAATATGGAAGTCTATTGATGGTTAAATCTCTGGGTTTGTAGTTGCCTAACTCTTGGTAGGAGTCCTATTAGGCTCCAGAACTACCATAGGAATCGTTTCGGTAACAGGTCTTCCAATTTGGTTTAGTTCTAAGGATCAGGTTCGGAATCCACTATTAGATTTAGTTAGGTTTCTATGGTCCGTACTTTTCTTTTTTATTATCGGATATATAATTTAACACGTGCTTTATAGTCTAGATGATAACCGGTAACTTCATTACACGAAGTCATTCATGATTTAGTCGTGGACAGTCGAAGCTAACTTCATCATATATGAAGCTAACTTCATCATATCCGAAGTTCACTTCATTTTAATCTTGATTAGTCGAAACTTAACTTCGTCATATACGAAGCTAACTTCATCATATCTGAAGTCCACTTCGTCATATACAAAGTCTACTTTGTTTTGGTCTTGAACAATCGAAGCTTAACTTTGTCATATACGAAGCTAACTTCGTCATATCCGATGTCCACTTCGTCATATATGAAGTCTACTTCATTTTGGTCTTGAACAGTCAAAGCTTAACTTCGTCATATACGAAGCTACCTTCGTCATATACGAAGTCTACTTTGTTTTGGTCTTCAATAGTCAAAGCTTAACTTTGTCATATACAAAGATAACTTCGTCATATCTAAAGTTTGTTTCGTCATATACGAAGTATACTTCATGTTGGTCTTGATCAGTCGAAGCTTAACTTCATCATATACGAAGCTAACTTCGTCATATCCAAAGTCCACTTTGTCATATATGAAGTCTACTTCGTTTTGGTCTTGATCAGTTGAAGCTTAACTTTGTCATGTACGAAGCTAACTTCGTCTTATCCAAAGTCCAACTTCGGCTGACAACGTTATATCTGGGCCAGTCCATAATGACTATTGACTATTTTATCCATTGCTCTGTCGTTTAGTGCGCATTTAGTAAGGCCTCTTCACAAACTTATTATTATTCCTATTTATTTAGGTTTTTTTAAAAAAAATAGGTTGTTACACCCTTTCCCACTTAAAGGAATTTGGTCCCCAAATTCATAAAATCATAATAGGGAGAGTGACTTACAGAATATATCGGGGTAGTTGCGTCTCATTGTTGATTCAGGTTCCCATGTAGCTTCTTCTACTCCACGGTTATTCCATAGAATCTTTACCACAGGAATAGACCTATTCCTGAGTTGTTGCAGCTTTCAGTCCAGTATTTTGATTGGCTTTTCTTCATATGTCAGGTCCTTATGCAGCGCCAAGCCTTCATGGCGTATAATATGGGTAGGATTGTACACGTATTTTCTGAGCATAGAGACATGGAATACATTGTGTACGAACGCTAAATGTGGAGGCAACGTCAATCGGTATGCTACTTCACCAACCCTTGTGAGTACTTCAAAAGGGCCAATGAATCTTGGACTTAGCTTCCCGTTGACTCCAAACTTTTGTATTCCATGAGTAGGAGATACCTTCAAACATACATGATCTCCCACTTGAAATTCTAAGTCTCTTATTCTCTTGCAGGTATAGCTCTTCTGCCTAGATTGAGCAATCTTGAGCCAATCCCGAATAACCTGTATGTTCCTAGTTGTAGCATGTACCATGTCAAGACCTAATCATTGTTGCTTCATTCTAGCATACTAGGGATTTACAACATCTACCATATAATGCTTCAAATGGAGCCATCTTTATACTTGCCTAATAGCTATTGTTATAGGCAAACTCCATTAAAGGCAATTGTTCATTCTAATAGCCTTCAAAGTCTATTGTGCAAGCTCTGAGCATGTCTTCCACAATTTGATTAGTCCTCTCAGTTTGTCCATCTGTTTGTAGGTAGAATGCAGTACTAAAGTTGAGTTTAGTACCAAGTGTTGTTTGCAGTCCCTTCCAAAAATGAGAAGTAAATCTTGGGTCATGGTCTAAGACTATTAATGATGGAACTCCATATAGTCTCACTATCTCTTTCACATAGAGAGTAGTTAACACGTCCACAGTTCACTTACTTTTGATTGGTAGAAAGTGGGCAGACTTAGTTAGTCAATCAACAATCACCCATATGGCGTCAAGTCCACCATGAGTCCTGGGTAAACCCATGATGAAATCCATGCCAATGCTTTCCCACTTCCATTCTGGGATATCTAAGGGTGTAAGTACTCCAACAGGGCACCGGTGTTTTGCCTTCACTTATTGACAAGTGAGACAATGAGCAGCATGCTCAGCTTCTTCTCTTTTCATGTTTGGCCACCAAAATGTTCTTTTCATGTCTGGATACATCTTGGTTGCACCAGGGTGAATAGTGTACTTGGTCATGTGGGCTTCATCCATTAGCTTCCTTTTTAGTTCTTCATTGTCAGGCACACAGGTCCTATCATGAAAGAGTAATCTTCCATCTTCAGTAATAGAGAAGTCTAGTCTATCTGCTATAGTTTCCTTGACACGAACCAGATATGGATCGTTTGCTTCTTCATCTCTGATCTCATCAAAGATGTTGGGTTGTACCCTAATATTAGCAACCAGTACCTGGTCGCTCCTTTGCTCAATATTTAGGTCCAGTCTGGCGAATTGTTCTAGCAATTTCATCTCGCCCATAACTAAACAAGATAATGACGTCACAGGCTTCCTGCTAAGCGTATCAGCTACAACAATACCCTTGCTAGGGTAATACTGAATGTTGAAGTCGAATTCCTTAAGGTACTCCCACCATCTTCTCCGCCTCATGTTGAGCTCCTTCAGAGAGAACAAATACTTCAGGCTTTTATGATATGATTAGACGGTGAATCTTTCTCCATAGATATAGTGTCTGTAGATCTTGAGTGCAAAGACTACATCGGCCAACTCCAGATCATGTACGGGATGGTTGACCTCATGAGTCTTTAATTGTCTGGATGAATAGGCTATTACCCTCTCCTTTTGCATCAACATACAACCTAGACCGATTCCAAATGCATCGGTATAAACTGAGAAACCTTCCCCCTCTATAGGGAGGGCAAGAACTGGAGTAGAGGTTAAACATTCTTTCAATGTTTGAAAGCTTTTCTCACACTCCTTACTTCAAACATAGGGATTCTCCTTTCAACTAAGGCGTGTGAGAGGTACAACGATCTTGGAGAAGTCTTTTATGAACCGTCTATAATAACCAGCCAATCCCAAAAAGCTTCAAATCTTAATGACATTGGTCGGTCTCTCCCAATTAAGCACAACTTCAACCTTGGAGGGATCGACAGAGATGCCATCCTTGGAGATGACATGGCCCAAAAAGGACACTTCTTTTAGCTAGAACTCGCACTTGCTCAGCTTAGCATAGAGCTTGTTGTCGCGCAAGATCTGTAGAGCGATCCTCAGATGCTCTTTATGTTCCTCTTTGGTTTTGGAATATATAAGGATATCATCAATAAATACCATGACGAATTTGTCGAGGTATGGTCGATAGACACTATTCATCAGTTGCATGAAAGCTGCAAGAGCATTGGTTAGACCAAAAGGCATAATGAGAAACTCGTAATGTCCATACCTACTCCTGAAAGCTGTCTTATAGATATCTTCATCTTTGATTCTCATCTGATGATATCCAGACCTAAGGTCAATCTATCTTGGAGAAATATTTAGCTCTAGATATCTAGTCAAAGAGCTCATCGACTAGAGGCAATGGGTACTTATTCTTAATTGTCAAATGGTTCAGTTGCCCGTAGTCGATGCATAACCTCATGGTCCCATCCTTCTTCTTGACAAATAGAACAAGTGCTCCCCATGGGGAAGTACTTGGTCTAATAAACCCTTTTTCTAACAGCTCCAATAGTTGTGCCTTAAGTTCTTTCAACTCGGCAGGTGACATTCTATATGGTTCACGTGATACTGGTGTTGCTCCATGAATCAAATCGATAGAGAAATTTACATCTTGTTCAGGGGGAATTCTTGGCAGCTCCTCGGGGAAAACATCAGAGTAGTTTTGTACTATGTGTATATATGCTACCTTGGTCTCTTTCTTTCCAACTACAACAATGGCAAGGAATGCCATACATCCCTTCCTAAGCATGCTTTGTGCAAGTATGACCGAGATTAATGATATTCCTCTCTTGTGTCTAATCCTAGGAATTCACTAAATGAAATCTTCCCTTTTCTACAGTCAACACTGGCTCCATAAGTGGATAGCTAGTCAGCTCCCAAAATCACATCATAGTCTTCCATGGGCATACACACCAGGTCGACCCTTAGATTGAGTTCTCCAATCATTACATTAGCTAATGGAAAATACTTGTTTAGTTTTGTTTTCTCTCCTAGGGGTGTTGTGATAGGTAACTCAAAACCCATAGAAAAAGGATTAATATTTAGGGTATCAGCAAAGTTTTGAGATATGAACGAATGTGTGGTGCCAGTATCAAACAAAACAAATGCTGATTGGGGGAAAACTGGTAATGTACCTTCTACTACTCCTCCTTCTTTAGTGGCTTCCTCATCTCGCAGGGCTTGCAGTCTACCATGTTTCTTTGGTACATTAGTGTGCTTCTCCTATTCCTTCAATAGTGAGCATTCGAGGATACGATGCTCGTGGCTACCATAGTGCAAACATGCACCAACCTTCCTCCAGCACTCATCGACAGTGTGACTGGGCTTGTCACAGTGCTTGCAGTTGCCTCTAGCTAGAATAGTGGGGATAGTTACCTTAGGCTTTTTCTCTTGACTTGACCCTTCGGTAATACTGAATGGTCGCTTCTTGCCATTCGTCGGCTTAGAACTAGAAGAGCTAGGTGTCATCTCCTTCTTGATAAACCTCCCCTTGATGCGTTCAATGTAATCAGTAGCATCTTCCAGGAGTTGAGCCATTTTAACCATCTCAACATAAGTTTGGATGTCGAGAGGGCCCAGTTGTGTTATGTACTGGGGTTTAAGGCCATTGAGGAAACGCTTAGCCTTCATCCGTTCTGTGTTAACGAGATGATTGGCATAGCAAATCAGTCTAGAGAACTGTGCCTCATACTCAGCCACAGAGAGGCTTCTTTGATTAAGTGCAGAGAATTCAGTAGCCTTTCTTTCTTGGACTCGCTCTGAGAAGTATTTGGCATTAAAAGCTTCCTTGAACTTGTTCCAAGTGAATTGAACATCAGCTTTGGTCGCTTCTACAGACTCCCACCAGGTGCGGGTGTCTCTCTCTAATTGGAAAGTGTCCAGCAGCAGCTTATCTCCTGCCGCTTACTACATGACACGAAAAAGTCTTTCTATTTCCTTAAGCTGGTGATCGGCTTCCTCTGGGTCAGTGGTACCACTGAATCTTGGTGGATTCATGCTTCTAAAATTGCGATGCAATTCCCCTGCTTCGCGATTTCCTACTCCTTGTGCAGCTTGCAGAAGGCATTGGTGATCTTCTGGATGGTCTATTGCATGCCCCTCAGTTAAGCTCGTTCGGCAGCCATCTTAGTACCTAAGTTCCTACAAAAGTAACCTTACATTAAGTTATCATGGTGGAACTAAGTTAGTGCATATGAGAGTATCTCTTAGTCCTTGTCCCTGGGTTCTACCCAATTCCTCACATAGGTAAGACATGCAATGCATAATCAAGGCAGTCCATCATAGAACATCCTAAACCTATGAGTTCCAATTTAAGACATCCTAGGCTCTGATACCACAAAACTGTCATGCCCCGATGCGGAATATCGAGACATGAGGTAGTTAATATATTGCAAGTACAGAGCGATATAAACATCAAACCACTGCACAGTTTTAAATAGTATAAAACCAATTGTATTTCCTTATTCCTTCCACCGTGTCTGTTACATTCGCTAGTTCAGAGCCTTAACTATGGGCCCAGAGAATTCTTCATACTTAAATAAAAACAACTAAAAAACTAAACTAGACTCTAACAGATTCGACTACACTGGGGTCACTTTTGGTTCTGCTCATCCCCATCCTCTTGTGTGTGGTCCTCATCATCATTATATTCACCTGAAGACAATTCACTATTTAACAGGATGAGCGATAATGTTCCATAGGACTTAATATCTCATAAAATAGGTATGCTTTAAGTGATTAATATCTTGGATAGCAGGATAACTAGAGAGAACGTAAGAGAGTTCATAGCACATGATAACAAGGACATAATAGTACTTTCAAGAAAAGAATATATCACATCTAGCACGTTAAAGGATTGGCCATATCACAAGATAGCACGACACGATAGTAGACTAGTCATGATAGCACTTTTGATTGTCTTTAGATTATCGAGATAACTAACACTTGATTGTAATGCCAAACACTCTGGTCAATTAACTCACGCGGGCACTAGCACTTTTGGGCCCACCTCCCAGGACCAGACCGAGCCCCTTATAATATTGCCACCCATTAGTCATATTATTATCTTTAGACAATCAGTCAATAGTCAATAGAGTACCAAGGATAGATGAGAGTAAAGAAAAATAGATGAGAGCGTAAAGCACAAACTTTCATGGATAAGTTTATAATGAGATCTATACAAAAACAACAGGTTGGGCTCGTAAAACGACAAGTAATACCCACGATAGTGTCTGTTACACAACACAGTCGGTACTGGTAGAAAGTTTGGATTCCTTTTCTTATGGTTGGTGTGTGCATGTGTGTAGCAACCTGAAATTTTAAGAAAAATAAAAATTTAAATAAAGAATTAAAACCTAGCTAAATGGATATTTAAATGAAAAGAGCATTAAATAAAACCCATTAAATGGAAAAGAGTAATGGGCTTTGCTTAATGGACCCTCTAGAATTTATTGGGTCAAAATATGAATTTTAAAAAGGGAGAATAATAAGAAAATACCCTAAATTCGGAGTTTAATTATCTCATAATTGGAAAGGGGTTATAAAAGCAATAAAAGTGGCAATTAGAGTTGGAATTGGATTCCTAAACCTACCTCATATAGTCTAGCACGAATTTAGATACTATCCTAACCCAATTAGAGATTGGAAAGCAAGAGAGGAAAGGTGGAGTTAGGAAATCTCGGAATTAAGAGGAATTTGAGTAGTAGTAGGAATAAGAACTTGTGTTTATATAAATACACCTCTTAAATCCTCATGGCCGGCCCTAGCTCGTGCAAAGGGGTTCTTGGAGGTGGAGAAGAGGCCAAGGAGGAGGAGAAATCGAGGAGAGGAAGATCCATTAAGCTTCTTCCTTTGTTCTTGGAGTTCTAAGCCCTAGAAGATAAATCGAGTCAAAGGTAGGCATTCTCACGAGCAAAACTCAATTAAATCCATCTGTAGATTGTTCCATACATCAGGAACAAAAGCCCTCTTGTTTCACTCTTTTTCATCGAGCCAATCTTTTGTTCTTGATTTTAGAAGATCTGCAAACATGATAACCCCGAGACATCATGTTTAATTCAAATCTCTATGTATACTCGATCCCATGCTACGAAACTTTTACTGTAGATACTTCATGTTGTTAGGGATCTTTTGCCCCTAAAAGCCCTAAATTTCATCGAGCATGTTGATCGAATTTAATCGATCTTTCTCTCTGTGTCATGTTCTGAATAACTCGTTCTTGCTCCTGTTCAAACCCTGTATGAACCATGCTCTCTCTCTCTCTAATTCCGATTTACTGGAAATACCCTTACATGTCTAGTTTAATTGGCAACTGGTTTCATGATTTTTCGTTGACTATACAATTAGTTATGATTTTTCAAAGTACCATGTGTCCAAATAAGTCAAGTTGGCACGCAATCCGATGTAGAACAATGTTCCCGCTCGAACTCAGGTGAAGTACCTGAGAATGCGACGGCTCGACACGTCGTGTTCTCAGAGCCGTCGTGACCACCATCTTGTCGCGTTCTGAACGCGACAGGAGACCCCGTCACGTTCTGGCTACCTGAACAGACAGCCCTGTCGCGACCCTTTGCAGGCCCTGTCGCTACCTGCCCTACCCCTGTCGCAATCATTACTGGCCCATGTCGCCTTCACATGTTTTTTGATGAAAACCCATAAAAATTATTTCTGTCTCTTTCTAAATAATTCTTACGCCTTTTTACAGTTATACCCCTAGTAAAAACTTGTTTTAAAAATGGAGCTACATTGAATGATTTAAAATACATATTCACGACTTATTTCTAGCTATGATCTCTCTTACACATGCACACACATGAAACATCCATATATGGCTGAAATATGGCATAAAATATCTCATAATGTATCTGGTAATTTATTACAATAAAGTATATTAATTGCCCTATTTTAAAGAACTTGTATTCGTTTATTGCGTTGTTTATATACCGATATCGACGCTCCACTGTTCTAGAATTCCTCTAGAACGTCGAGCACTTGTTTCTATATACACACTCTCTTGGCTTGGACGAACTCTCCGTCGGATACTCCTTCTTCCGGACTAGTGAGTCTTTGTTCAAGGCCTCCGTAAGTCTCCTCTGATCATGGATTCTCGCATGGTCGACGAGCCGGTTGTACCCTAACACCCATTACACCTTTAGGGATCGATATGATCCAAACGGCTATTAGAAGTTTGCTCTTACCTTGAATCACGTCGGACCTCTGGATTTGTGCATAACATGGCCAGCGGGAAGATCTTGAATTCCACCTGACTGCTAATACGACGTGCGTGTGTTGTGCAACTGTTACTATCACCTGTTTACTCGTCGCATTACGTGCAATATCCACTAGCTCTCATCTGTACTCTACTCGCTCGTCTATTCACATTTACTCTACTATCTCGTCTATTCATCTAGGGCTCTCATCTACTTCTTGGTACTCTATATTGGCCATTGACCGATTGTCTAAAGATAAACAATATAACCAATGCCTGGCAATATATAAAGGGCCCGATCTAGTTCTGGGATGTGCGCCCGAAAGTGCTAGTGCCCATGGGAGTTAAATGATCAGAGTGTTTGGCATTACACTCAAGTGCTATCTATCTCGACTATCTATATGACAATCAAAACACATAATGTGCTATACTCTCTCGATGTCTAGAATGACAAACAAGTGCTATACTCGTCGTGCTATTATTATACTTGTGCTAGTTGTGCTATGGCCATCCTGAGATTCGTGCTATACTCGATACTTGTGCTATTTTTGGAAATTGTACTCGACCTCGTACTGTTGTGCTATCATGATACCTGTTGTGCTATCTCTTGCTATATTTTGACTCTCTTGTACCTGCTATCTTTAGATACTCTGCCATTAAATGCATTAATTATTTAAAGCATGCTTGAGCCTGAGATTTAAGTCCTACTGGGCGTTATCGCTCATCCTATGTTATTTGATGTTGTGTTCTCAGGTGAGACCGAGGATGATACATACACTCACGAGGAAGGGAATGACCAAGAGTGAAGCCAAGAGTACCCTCGATTCATTATGTCATCTTAGAGTTGTAGTTAGTTATTTCCTTTTGATGCAATGTAATTGGGCCCTATAGAATGGCTCTGATATTAGTGGTTGTAACTAGACATTTGAAATGATATTAATGAGAAAGATTTGCTTTAGTATTATTCAATGTTCAATGGTTTGATGTCTAGTATTCGCTCTATACCTTTTTCTTACAACTGCCTTCGCGCTCCGATATTCTGCGTCGGGGCGTGACAATGTGAAAAAGAATCCAAGAAAGTGGAATAGATCGTGCATATCTTCCATGGATAGAGCAATTAACATACTTTTATCCTTAATATTACCTGATATTGTTACGGCCTTTAAAAGAAGTTAAAGACAGACTCATCACGATATCAAGTAGGATAGTTTAGAAACCTGGGTTTTTAAGGCTGGAGAAAACACTTAGGTCTCGATGTGCATGTATCTTATGGAAACAGCTAAACAACTCCTAACATGGTATACTCAAACGAAATCAAGGTCTTGATAAGAGTTTCACGAAGAACAAGAGCAACCAAAAGATCACGGGTATATGAAATAATAGAACCTTGAACATGAAAATCTCGCAACTGGAGAGATAAAATCTGGGACAACATGGGCTTTGGCTACTTGTTTCCTCGACTGTCTATGAACGATATTATTTAGGTTTGTGCTTGAGACATTGCCTACCTTTGAACGTTCCTAAGAAAACCCTCTGCAAGACATAGTAGAGTGTGGTCTGGGGAAGAAGGCCCCCATTGGGAGATCTCCTCCTCCTCTGGTGCTATAGGTATTCTTCCGCAAGTCCTTTAGCAAGTTGGTAACTTGGCTCCAATGGCTTACGATGAGTATTTATAGATTTAGAGTTGTCAGGAGTCATATTGTAACTAGAAAGTGAAATTGCAGTTTTCATTTGATCCCTTTCCGTGCTTAGAGGATTCTTGTCCCAATATGAGTGGGAAACCCTTAGAAACTCTCTCTTGATGGGCACGGATTTGGATTAATATGGAAGTCTATTGATGGTTAAATCTCTGGGTTTGCAGTTGCCTAACTCTTGGTAGGAGTCCTATTAGGCTCCAGAACTACCATAGGAATCTTTTCGGTAACAGGTCTTTCAATTTAGTTTAGTTCTAAGGATCAAGTTCGGAATCCACTATTAGATTTAGTCATGTTTCTATGGTTCGTACTTTTCCTTTTTATTATCGGATATATAATTAAACATGTGTTTTATAGTTTGGAAGATAATCGGTAACTTTGTCATACACGAAGTCATACACGATTTAGTCGTGGATAGTCGAAGCTAACTTAGTCATATACGAAGCTAACTTCATCATATCCAAAGTTCACTTCATTTTAGTCTTGATCAGTCGAAGCTTAACATTATCATATACGAAGCTAACTTCATCATATCGAAAGTCCACTTCGTCATATACGAAGTCTAGTTCGTTTTGGTCTTGAATAGTCGAAGCTTAACTTCGTCATATATGAAGCTAACTTCATCATATCCGAAATCCACTTCGTCATTTACAAAGTCTACTTCATTTTGGTCTTGAATAGTCGAAGCTTAACTTCGTCATATATGAAGCAAACTTCATCATATGTGAAGTCCATTTCATCATATACGAAGTCTACTTCATTTTGGTCTTGAACAGTCAAAGCTTAACTTCGTCATATAACTTCATCATATCTGAAGTCGACTTCGTCATATACGAAGTCTACTTTGTTTTGGTCTTGATCAGTCAAAGCTTAACTTTGTCATATACAAAGCTAACTTCGTCATATAAGAAGTCCACTTGGTCATATATGAAGTCTACTTCATTTTGGTCTTGATCAATCGAAGCTTAACTTCGCTATATACGAAGCTAACTTCGTCATATCCGAAGTCCAACTTCGGCTGACAACGTTATATCTAGGCCAGTCCATAACGACTATTGACTATTTTATCCATTGCTCTGTCGTTTAGTGCGCATTTAGTCAGGCCTCTTCACAAACTTATTATTATTATTATTATTATTATTCCTATTTATTTAGTTTTTTAAAATAATTTCTGGTTGTTACATATGAGGATGGGGAGGAGCAGATACAAGAGTGACCCAATGTGCTGTCGTCCAGTTATCTTAGTATTATTTAGATAGTTAGTTTGCTTTTATTTGAATAAAGTACTCTGGGCCCATAGTTTTGGCTCTGAATTAGCGAATGTAATAGTGAATAGTGAAATTATCAATAAAGCTGGTTCATTTGGCATTATTACAAATTATGCAATTGTTTGATGTCTATTTTACGCTCTATACTATATATTTAATTGCAGCTCACTCCGATATTCCACGTCAGGGCGTTACATCTATGCCCTAGTGGGCAACAAAAATCTACGAAATTTGTTGAACTGGACTTTGAAAGGACATTTGGAAGGCTTGAGCTTTATAGTGTACCTTTGAAAAGTCTTGAATGTCTCAGAAAGGTCAGTGAAGAGATCCTCGGCCTTTGGTGATTTCACCAACTTATCATCGATGTACACCTCCATGTTACAGTCGATTTGAGTTTCAAACATTTGGTTCACCATTTGTTGATATGATGCACTAGCATTCTTTAGACCGAATGACATTCAGGTGTAGCAAAAAACCCCAAGGTCAGTGATAATTTCTGTCTTTTTGATGCCGGCTAGGTGCATCCATATTTGATGATATCTAGAGTAGGCATCTAGGAAGCTGAGTTGTTCATTTTTTGAGGTAGAATCAGCTAGTTAGTTGATGCTCAGGAGTAGATAGCGGTGCTTTAGTGTGGCTTTATTTAGGTAGGTGAAATTGATAGACATTTCACCACTTGATTGAAGATTTTTACACTAAGACAACATTGGCCAGCTAGGTGGGGTACTTGACTACTTTGAATAGCCCGATAAGTCTACCCTTGGTAATGGGATCTTTGATGGAGACTTGCCGTTCTGGTGCGTGCATCCTTTTCTATTTGTTGACCAGGTTGAAAGCCCAGAGGGGGGGGGGGGGGGTGAATGGATTGCAAAAAATTGCCTTTAAAAATTATGTATAACAAATAACTTCAGAAACACTAAACGTGGATGTTATAGTTAGTTTGTTAAGGAAATGAAGACAAAGGCAATCACACATGCAATAAGAATTTTATCCTGGTTCGGACCTCCTTTCACCAAGAGTCCTACGTCTAGTCTCCAAGAAACTACTTGGGATTCCATTAACCAAGGGTACAATCCCCCTTAAGGACACTTACACATCCAGCACTAGCTGGCCTTCTCTTCAACACACGAAGAGGCAATACAACACCTGTTGCCAAAGGTCTTCCTTTCTATAAAAGGGATTCGCCCACCTACTACACAACAGGTCTTCTCTTCACTTAAAAAGAGGGACACTCTAAGAAGAGTTTTGAGGTGGTGGCCTCTAGACCAAGCTAATAGCAACAATACAATTCTTGATCTGAGGCACAATATGAGAGAATAAATAAACTACAATAGGAAGCAGCTCTCTCAGATTACTAGAAGCTCTCTCTTATAGGAAGGATGAGAAACAAGACTTTCAGGAGAGCTCAGAGCAGGAACAGTTTCTAAATGAAGGGCTAAGCTCTAAATCGCACACTTCTCATTGGATTTGAATCTATGCACTCCAGTGTGTTCAAGACTGATATATGAATTTTCCTATCTCCACAAGCTCTTTTTTATCTTGTCATATTGTGAAGTATCCGTTGAAATATCTGTTGTGTCTCTTGTCTTGAAACTTGTGTCTTGACAGATGTAGCAGGTCCAACGTAAGAGTACCGGAAACCTGTAGATAATAAATGCTAGGATAGAGACATGAGGAGAGAGAGAGAGAGAGATCATATGAATATCTTCTGTGCTTTGGTCAACATGGCATGTCCAACGTTGTAAAAAGTGTGTGACTACGGAAAACCTGCAGACAATAAATGCTGGAAGACAGACAGGTCAAATGTTCCTTAACTGTCAGTCAACGTCACAGGCCATGTTGCAAGAAGATATACCAAAGAGGAAATGTCATTCTGTCACCATTTAAAGTTCTAGATGATATGTCATGAAAATGGCAAACAGTAAAAGATGATGTGCATAGGAAGTGTACCCATTGAAAGACAATAAAGCCTTTATGTAAAAGGATACGCAACAGGTAGCGGGAAAGTTTGAAATGCACATAATTTTAAAACTAATTTGAAAGATATTGCGATGCAGGATTTGATCAAGGCTAATTCATCATGGTAGTAAATATAATTTAATTACAACTAAAATCAATATGATTATTACAAAGGTTATTACCAAGGTATAGATAATAATTTTTCTATAATAACAAGAGGTAATACAATCGATGTTCAGATAATAATCGATGACTAAAGGGTAATCGTAGTCTATAGACAATCGATATCCAAAAGCAATCGATGTTCTAATGTAATCGATGTGAAAGAAAATCGATGTTCTATTGTAATCGATGTGAAGGACAATCGATGTGATGAATAATCGATGTTCTAATGTAATCGATGTGAAAGACAATCGATGAGAAGAATAATCGATGTTATATTGTAATCGATGTGAAAGACAATCGATGTTTCAATGTAATCGATATTTAAGTCTAATTGATGTAATCGATGTTCTAAGGTAATCGATGTGAAAGACAATCGACGTGAAGAATAATCATTGTTATAATGTAATCGATGTGAAAGACAATCGATGTTCCAATGTAATCGATGTGAAAGTCAATCGATGTTACAATGTAATCGATGTTTAAGTCCAATTGATGTAATCGATGTGGACTTACAAGGAGTAATCGATGTGGACTTGGAGAAATCATGCGAAAATGACATCTAACTCAATTGAATTTATTTACTTACTGGAGTTATTTCTCTTGAGACCTGTTAACACACTTCAGAAAACATGTTAGTCAAATATTGTTCAAGGTTTTGTTATCACCAAAATACATGAGTGGAGATAAGATGTTCATCAATCTCCCCCTTTTTGGTGATGACAAAATAAATACAAACATTTAGGAATGAAATGTAGACAATATGATAAATATGTATTTCAGAGTATGTTCTCCCCCTTTTTGTCTTGAATCAAAAGAATTGAGAGGAAAGGAGAGACAAAGAGAAATGGAGGCCAAGGGTATGATCGATTGTATTAAATACTGAGAATTTAGAGGTAGAAGGCAGAAGACAAGAAGGAAGGAAGGCTAGTGATAATAGGCCAAGTTTTGGCTTCCTGCTCTTCAATATAGTTCTTGAACAATTCCTAGCTGACACAATAGGAAGGCCCCATATCTGCTCTAAATTTCTGAATGTGAGGCTGCCTTTGAGTCTGAAGAAACTGACAATATTCTGTATCACTAAGAGACAACTTGTAGATTCTGAGGGTGCCAAAACTAGCATGCTGCAAAAACTGATCAATGGAGATAGGATACACTATGTTATTGTCCAGTAGTTATTGCTTGAGAGTAAAAAATACTTTGTACCTTTCAACCTAGATGGCAAAAGGATCTTTTACTAGATGGATAGAATTAAGATCCATGAATTTCTCAAGAGATAAAGTTGGCTGATGTAATTTTAGTTGAGCTTCATTGAACTGTTTTAATTGGAGAGCTGTCTGGGGATATTTTTTACTCCATTCAGATGGAGAAAATCTTTCTAATTTTGCCGACAGAGGGGCAAAAACTGTAGATTTGATGAAGCTTCTGTGATACTCTCGGAAGAGAAAGTGATTAAAAGCTAATGAAACACCTTTTTGAACTTGAATTCTAGCTTTCACTTGGGCATACCTTTCAAAGATGATAGGACCAACGGCAGAGTCCATGAGAAGAAAATGCAATTGAGGCAATGGTTGTACTCGGGCAACTTGAGAGTGGCAAAATTTACTTGAAGAGCAGTACTATCCTTGTGCCTTGTCCAAAGATCATCCAAAAACAGACCTGAACTGAGCCAGTTGAGCTTCAGGGAGACCATGAGTGTGACAGTAATCATTGTACATCTGAAAATGCCTTAGCAATTTGACTTCTTTCTGAATCTTGGGCCCCCAAGTAGAGGTATGCTGATGCACAAACCATTCGGACAGAGAAAGAGTATGATCTGTAGGAGGGTATCTGCTATCCCTTGCAATCTCAAATTTTCTGTAGATAGCTCTATGGGATATTGCCCATTGTTCCTCAGTCTTTGACTCAGCATTAGATAAAATCTTATATATTTCAGATTTGGAAACATTAGAGAAAGGAAAAATGAAAGATAGATATTCTGATGGATTCAGACTAGGGAGTCCAAACACTGCTGCAAAATTGCACCTCTGAATGTACTCAGTATAAATAGATTTGCATCTGTGGGTGACAGCCAGGGAGTACCAAAGTGGGGGAAACAAAGTTGTAGAACTGTGGAAAGTAAGCTCTTGTAAGATTTTTCTTCTTTTCGAATCTGGATTATAAGAGGGCAGAGAGTCTCTCCTGTGAACATGAGAGGCAACAGACAGAACTGTCCTAATAATAGCTTCCTCAGACTCATCCTTAATGTCACTGACAGTGAGGTCAGCAACACATGCTCTTTCAGGAATGATGGTGATGAAGGATGGCAGAGTAGGGGGATGAAGAGAAGAAAAGGTGTGTGAGGAAGGGTGGGTTGAAGGTCCAGCTAAGGTGGTTCTGGATGTATAGACTGGAGGTGCTTCTAGATGAGTGGGTGGAATGTTGGGTGAGGGAATAGGTTGAGAGGTGGTTACTGATGGGTTGATGGAAGAAGAAGGTGGGGGGGAAGAGGGTTGATTATCAATAAAGGGAGTGGGAGAAGAAATTTGTTTTGGAATAGGCTTCTTGGATGGCCTAGGAGCAGGAGGAGCAGTGGAGGGATCTACTGGAGAGGAAGGGGCAGGAGTCTGTTCCCACTTAGCCACAGTTGGAATCTCTGCAAGATGTGTTTCTGTGCCAGGCTACATATCTACATTGGGATTAGCTGATATTGAAGGCCCTGGTGGCCCGAAGGTTTCTACTTGCTCAGATGGCCTTGATGGCCCAATAGCTTCTTCTATTTGCTCTCGAGGCCCTGATGGCCCAGCAACTTCTTCTGTCTGAACATATGGCCCTGATGGCCTAATAACATATTCTGTCTACTCTGGATGTAGCAACCTGGATTTTGTGAAAAATAAAAATATAATAATAATAAAAATAAAGCAATTAGAAAATCAAATAAAAGAGAATTAAATAAAACCCATTAAATGAAAAGAAGTAATGGCCTTTATTAAATAGACCCATTAGAAATTTATGGGCAAAAATAGAGATTTTTAAAAGAGGAATAATAGGAAAATACCCTAAATTCGTAACTAAATTATTACTTAAATAGAAAAGGGGTATGTAATGCATTAAATAGCTAATTTGGGTTGGATTTGGATTCCTAAACCTACCCTAATAGGTTGGCTACGAATTTCAGTCCCAACCTAACCCAAATTGGAATTGGTATGCTGGGAAAGGGTGAGAGAAATAGGAAATCCCAAAATTAAATAGGAATTAGAGTCCTATTAGGAATTAGAAATACAAGAGACATAAATACTCTCTTTAAACCCCCATGGCTGGCCTTAGCTCGTACCCAAGACTTGTTAGACCAAGAGGAGAGGCCAAGGAGGAAGGGATTTCGTGGGAAGAAGCCTCTCTCAAGCTCTCTCTCTCTCGTTCATCAAGTTCTCGCCCTAGAAGAGGAAAATGATCAAAGATAGACATTCTCACGAGCAAAACTAAATCAATTTCGTTTGTAGGTTGATCTAAACCTCAGGAATCAAAGCCCTCTTGTCTCATATGTTTCCATCGAGCAAATTTTTTGTTCTTAATTTGGAAGTTCTATAAACTCCATGACCCCGAGCCCCCTTCTTAATTCTTGATCTCCATGTATACTGAACCACATGCTACCAAACTTTTATTAGGGATATTGATGCATGTTAGGCTTCTTTTTCCCCTAAAAGCCCTAATTTTCATTCATCATATCTTGTGAATTAATTCGTTGATCTCATATGTGTGTTGTTCCATGTTCTTCATGAATACATATGACCAAAGCATGTCGAAACCCTGTTTGTTTTCCAATCCCTATTTACTGTAAGTACCCATGCATGTCTAGATCAATTCGCAACTAGTTTCATGATTTTTCATCGCCTGTACAAATAGATATGATTTTCTGAATCACCCTATGTCAAAATAAGGTAAGTCAGGTCCGCAATCCAATGCACTGTCCTCTCCCTGTCGGACTCGGGTGCAGACCCTGTGAACACGACGGCCCAATAGGCCGCATTCACAGGGCTGTCGCAATAGTGCCTTCCGTCACGATCTGATCGCGACAGGCCCTGTCGTCGCGATCTGGCTGCCCAGTCTGATGAGCCCATCGCGACCCTCAAGCGACCCCGTCGTGATCTACCAGCCCGAACTGACAAGACCGTTGCGATCCTTACAAGGCCCTATCGCATTCTAAGTTGACCCCGTTGCGACCCTTACAAGGGTCCGTCGCGATCTCAGCTTTTTGCATGAAAACCCATTTTTTTGCAAGTTTTATTGTTATACAGTCACCCCATGTCCTATTAAATATCTTGTACATAGAAGAACGAAGTTGTAATTATTGAATTTTTTTAATTAATTCAAGTTAAACACATGATCTATCTTGTCCATGATTTTCTCATAACACTTGCACTCACTTTGAACAATCCTATATGGCTTAATTTGGCATGAAAATATTTCATAATGTATCTAGCAATTTATGTAATTAAATTGCCATATTTTAAATATACTTGTCTACGTTTTCTCGCGATGATTTGGGAATACCGTTACTGACGCTCCACTGTTCTAGAATTCCTCTTGAACGTCGAGCACTTGTTTCTATATACACACTTTCTCTTGACTTGGACGAACTCTCCGTCGGATACTCCTTATGCCAGACTAGTGAATCCTTGTTCAAGGCCTCCGTAAGTCTCCTCTGTCCATGGATTCCCGCATGGTCGACGAGCTGGTTGTACCCTAACACCTATGATACTCTTTAGGGATCAACATGATCCAAACGGCTATTAGAAATTCACTCTTATCTTGAATCACGTCGGACCTCTGGACCTGTGCTTAACATGGCCAGTGGTAGGGTCGTGTGTTCCACCTGACTGCCAACACCAAGTGCACGTGTTGTGCAACTGTTACTATCTCCTCTTTACTCGACGTGTTATGTGCAATGTCCACTAGCTCTCATCTATACTCAACTCGCTCGTCTGTTCACGTTCACTATACTATCTCGTCTATTCATCTAGTAATCTCATCTATTTCTTGGTACTCTATATTGGCCATTGACTGATTATCTAAAGATAAACAATATAACCAATGCCTGGCAATATATAAACAGCCCGATCTGGTCCTGGGATGTGCGCCCGAAAGTGCTAGTGCCCATGGGAGTTAAATGATCAGAGTGTTTGGCATTACACTCGAGTGCTATCTATCTCGACTATCTAAATGACAATCAAAAGTGTTATATTCTCTCATTGACAAAAGTGCTATGTTCTCTCGTTGTCTATTAACAAAAGGGCTATACTATACCTGTTGTGCTATTACTATACTTTGTGCTATTTGTGCTATAGCCATCTTGCTATTTGTGCTATACTCGACGCTCGTGCTATATTTGGAAACATGTGCTATTTCGTTCACGTGCTATCATGCTATCTCTCACGTTACTTGACTCGCTCGCTCTATCATTAGTTACTCTGTCTTTAATGCATTAATCATTTAAAGTCTGCTGGACTATTGAGATTTAAGTCCTACTGGGCGTTATCGCTCACCCTGCGTTATTTCTCGTGGTGTTCTCAGGTGAGACCGAGGATGACACGTACACTCAAGAGGACGGGAACGACCAGGAGTGAAGTCATGACTACCCTAGCGTCCTAGCATGTCACGTCTCGAGAATTACACAGTGGATATTAGTTCAAATAATTTGGAATATAATAATTCGAGTCGATATCCCGAGACGTGAACAGTCGGCAAATAAGCCTTTAGCTAGCACGCACTAAATGTATAACAACATACGTAATCATAGGGCCCAAATATTGAACTCAACTAATCTTTTTTTCAAATCTCAACTCATTATATTCCAAATGGAAACTATTATAGGGCTAAGACTCAATAAAAGAAAAAGTACATAATACCTCACTTCCTACTACATTGTTCTACCAATCAAAACAAACTAACTATAGATGGACTCATAACTGGAACGCTCTTCACTCGGACGCATTCCCATCCTCGACTTGCTCTTCCTCTTGAACTTCATAGTCACCAAGATTGGGTAAAAGTAGGGGATGAGCAAACTAGCCCAGTAGGATTTATATCTCAATGTGCGGGCAATGATATAAGTGATTAACATTTTAGAACTAGGTAAGCACGATGAATGTCATGATATGCATGTGCGAATAAAACTCATTAAAACATGATACATGGACAAGCTAGATAGAGTGATCATGATAGAACAAGATTTTTGAATAAGTTGACAAGATAGATCTAGCAGTAGATCACTTTGTACAAGCACGCAAGATTTCACTTGATGTCAAGAACGCAAGATATCACTAATTGCATTAAATGCAGGATGGCCATATCACGCAAGCAAGCAAGCACGCACGAGCACGATAATGTAACACTAATCAAGCACGTAGACACTAATGTACACCAAGAAAAGATCCATCAAGAATGTACACTAGGACACGCGTATGTGGTTATTGTATCTATCACTCAACACGCACGCACGACTCCCAGTGCAGATGCAACGCCAGTAATCATTATACCCCATGGTTAACAGTATATTTATGACTCGCCGTCATTGGGGCTAGACTGGACCCCTTGGACACACGCCGTGCCCTGTCAGCATCTCACTTAAATTTTAAATATAGATACTGTAGCGCCCCGGAAATTTTTAGCTATATATATATAAAAAAAATGAATAAATGGAAATAAATAATTTGTCCATAAGATTAAAGAATTTAAAACATACGTATCAAAATCGTATGTGTCAAAACACATCGGAAAATCCGATTAACCAAGTGAACATCACATGGTGACCAATTATCCAAATTAGGAAACAAGTCGGAAAAATGTTAAACGGAAATACGACGCAACCAAAAATTTAATAAAAGTGTTGGAAAGACTTCCAACATTATATATTAATGACCCAAAATCTTAATTGGGCCAATGGACCGCATATGACCCAAAAATTAAAGGAAGCTAGAAAATGCAGGGAAATTCGTAACTCTAAATAGGCTGAAATTAGAAAGAGGCAATTTGAGTTGAATTGGGATGCAATCATGCATGCTTGGCAACCCAAATTCGTGCCTATCTATGGTGGAAGGTTTCCTAAAGCCTCACACACTCTAAGGGAGGAAGGAATCCTCAAAAGATAGGTAACTGCCCTGTCAAAACCGCAGCTTAGCTTTCCTAGTTATAATAGGACTCCTAAAACACCATGGTTTCTTAAATACTCTTCACCAAACCCTAGGAACGAGTTTTAGAACTTGCTGGGGTTGTGTGGAGAAGTTCTTGGTGGCTGGGGAGAAGGAGATCATCCACACTAAGCCGTTCTTCTTCCCTTGTTTCCTCTGCTGCGGCCCGCTCATACCATCATCTTGAAGTCGACCAAAGGTGAGTCAAACCTAAACCAAACCTTGCAAGACTTATACCACTGGAAAGAGGGTCAAGTCTATGTTCTAACCCAAGTGGAATGCCCAAATTCCATGCAGTATATACGGAGTGGTAAACGTTCTCCGCCAAGTGGTCTGAACTCGGGTTTTCCGGAACAGGGAGACTTCTTCAAACCATAAGGTAGGTTATCTCGGGCCAAACCTTAACATATCCTATACCAATGTGTAGATCATCAAGTTAACATTCGTTTTCCACTAGTTTCATCGAATTCTAATGAGTTTATTCTGAGTTATAAGTGTTTTCCCAAAGTCATGCACTGTTAGGGTTTTTCCCGTTCGTCTTAATATTCACGTGATTTGAGTCTGAATTTGACTAAACGTTCTTCACAAAAGTTTTTCTACTTGACGTCACGCTCATCTTTTATGTTAGACATTTTGTCCAAAAGTCCTTTGTTAGAGAGTTACAGGCATGGGAAGAGAGTCACTGCATGAAACTGGGATTTCGGGCTACTCTTAACTTTCTGTTATTCATATGTTTTCTTGGGATTTGAGACCGAATTAGATCAAACCCTCAACATCAAAGTTCTTCTACTAGATGTCCTCTTCATCTTTCATGTTGAACTCTTTGTCTAAATGTCACTTGTTAGAGAGTTATAAGAGGTGTAAGTGGACCGCTGCACTGCAGTCATGTGTTTTTGGTCTGGAAGGGGCACTCGTGTCGACACGACCTGAGCCCGTGTCGACACGACCTGAACTCGTGTCGACCTGCTGTCCCAAAACAGCCCAGAAAGTGTTCTGGGAAGCCCTCTAGTGTCGACACAGTCCCATCTCGTGTCGACACACTCCCCCAGTATGACCCAGAAAGTGCTGGGAAGCTGATCTAGTGTCGACACCACTTGTGCTAGTGTCGACACACTGTCCCATATTGGTTAAGGGGTTTTCTGGAAGCTGTCTCTAGTGTCGACACTACTTGACCTCGTGTCGACACTACTTGATCATTTTTCCTTGTTTTTGAAGCATTGTGTCGACACTACTTGAACTAGTGTCGACACTACTTGACCAGTTCTGCATGTTTTTGCTTTGTGTTCGAAGCATGGTGTCGACACCAGTATAAGTTGTGTCGACACTACCTTTACAAAATATTGCATATCTTGGGTCTGATCATTGCATGATGTCTATTTAATGGCTTAAAAGTGTTTAACCCATTGAAAAATCCTTAATTACATGAATATTATTCTAATTGCTTTCTTAATGATATGATCATACATGAAACTTGTGATTTACTCTTGTTACCATTCTAGTTTGCTTTAAATGATAAATTTTATCTTAAAATCATGTAAACCCATATGTAGTTAAATGCATTGTTCATTGCATGCCATCACGTTAAGTGTTTTTCCGAGAGTTTGAGACCGACGGATTGTGAATTGACACACGTACATTACTCCACACTTTACATCAAGGGCGTGCACTTCTTTTCTCTTCTTGTTCTCGTGAGCATGATTTACACTCTAGACTAAAGACATTAATGTAAAGATTGAACTAAATTATGAATTGTACCATTCTACTGCCAAATTTATCTCTTGGCCATTGTTCTCATGAAATCATGTTCAATTTAATTATTTACTTCTTCTCATCATCATCGTGAACATGACATTACACATGCTACATTTTGAAACTCTCATTGGCCATTATTTATGACTGTGGGTATCTACATTTAAAATTTTACATGAGATGGCTGACAGGGCACGGAGTGTGTCCAAGGGCTCCAGTTTAGCCCCAATGACGGAGAGTCATAAATATATTGTTAACCATGGGGTATAATGATTACTGGCGTTGCATCTGCGCTGGGAGTACTTTCTTGCTTGTTGAATGTTAGATACATAACCACATACACGTGTCCTGGTGTACATTCTTGATGGATCTTTTCTTGGTGTACATTGGTGTCTACGTGCCTGATTAGTGTTACTTGATCGTGCTTGTGCAATCCTGCTTGCTTGCTTGCGTGATATGGCCATTCTGCATTTATTGCAACTAATGATATCTTGTTTTCTTGAAAACTATTGACATCAAGTGAAATCTTGCGTGCTTGTGCAAAGTGAGCTATTGCTAGTTCTTTCTTGTCATCTTGTTCAAAATCTTATTCTATCTTGATCACTCTATCCAGCTTGTTTTATATATCATGTTTTAATGAGTTTTCAGTCGTACATGCACATCATTCATCGTGCTTGCCTAGTTCAAAAATGTTAATCACTTATATCATTGCCCGCACATTGAGATATAAATCCTACTGGGCTAGTTTGCTCATCCCCTACCTTTTCCCAATCTAGGTGACTATGAAGTTCAAGAGGAAGAGCAAGTCGAGGATGGGAATGCATCCGAGTGATGAGCGTCCCAATTATGAGTCTAGTTATCGTAGTTTATTTTGAGAGTTAGAACATGTAGTAGGAAGTGAGGGGTGAATGTACTTTCCTTTTTATTTCAGTCTCCGTCTTGTACTAGTTTCTAATTTTTATAAGTTGAGTTGAAGTTAAAAATGCAGTTTTTATTGAGTTCAACATTTGGGCCCTATTATTATGTTGTGTTGATACACATTTAGTGCGTGCTAGCTAGAGGCTTATTTGCCGACTGTCCACGTCTCGTGATATCGACTCGAATTCTTCGAAATAATTATCCGCTGCGTAATTCTCGGGACGTGACAGTTTAGTGGTATCAGAGCCTAGGAATATCAAATAGGATATATCTCAGAAATAGGAGATACCTATGAAACCTAGGTCACGAAATTAAATATGGTACCTGGTGAGGAGGGGTAGAGACTGGGAATTTGTTAGAAAGAAATAAACACTCCTACCCATTAACTCTTATAATGTATCTTCTGACATTAATTGGTTTCCATCCTTTTCTCAGGAATCCTCATAACACTCTCACACAACTGCAATGGCTCGCAACTAGTGGCAAGCTATGCAAGACACTGTGGCTGGACTTACGCAGGCCCTGCAGAATGTAGTGCAGGCTGGAAATCAAGCGGGAGACAAAAAAATGGAAGGTAGGCAGTTGTCTGAGAACTGCAAATTCTGCGATAAACCAGGACACTGAGCTGAAGAATGTTGGAAGAAGCTCGGGGCATGCTTGAGATGTGGTGGTCGCGACCACCGTATTCCTGACTACCCAATGATGAAGGACCAGCCAGGAAAATCCCAGAATGTACCACGGCGTCAGGGACGCCTTAATGCGGTCATAGAAGCTAATCTACCCGAGGAAGGGGGTATGGTGGAAGGTACCATTTCCATACACTCTCAACCTGCATTTGTACTTATTGATACGGGAGCTGCATATTCATTTATTTCCACCACATTTGGTGCAACTCTACCTGTCTAACCTGTACCCTTGAAATCCAAGATCACTGTAGCCTCTCCAGTTGGCTCAGAATCTAAACTTACCCACTACTTTCCAAAATGTGAAACTATAGTAGGAGGACACAATCTCCCTGCTGATCTTATCTGTCTAGACATGAAGGGCTATGATGCCATATTGGGTGTCGATTGGCTGATCGAATATGATGCTGATGTAAATTGTCGTCATAGATTGGTCACTTTTAGAAGTCCAAATCTTCCAACCTTTTCCCTACTTGGGAATCGCTATCATAAACACCCCATCATGATATCTTCCCTAAAAGCTTCTAAGCTAATCAACCAGGGTTGTGATGCTTTCCTAGTCTTTGTCATAGTGACTGAAAAGAAGAAACCAAATCTAGAAGACATCCCCATAGCTAGAGACTACCCGGATGTCTTTCCGGAAGAATTACCCGGAATACCACCTGAACGGGAGGTAAACTTCACCATCGAGCTACTCCCTGGGGCAGCCCCTGTTTCCAAAGCTCCATACCGCATGTCCCCCACTGAATTGTAGGAGTTAAAAAGGCAGATCCAGGAATTGTTAGATCAAGGGTTCATCAGGCCTAGCACATCCCCCTGGGGAGCACCTGTATTATTCGTCAGGAAGAAGGACGGATCAATGAGGCTTTGCATTGACTACCGTCAGTTGAACCAGCTGACAATAAAGAACAAGTATCCACTGCCCCGCATTGATGAACTGTTTGATCAGATCTCTGGCGCTCAATATTTCTCCAAGATAGATCTAAGGTCGGGCTACCATCAACTGAGAATAAAGGGAGAAGATATACACAAGTCTGCATTCCGGAGTAGATATGGTCACTATGAGTTCGTGGTCATGCCTTTTGGTTTAACAAATGCTCCAGCGGCTTTCATGCAACTTATGAACAATATTTATAGGCCGTACTTGGACCAGTTTGTAGTGGTGTTCATTGATGACATTCTTATTTACTCCAAGTCCAAAGAAGAACACGAGGAACACTTGAGGATTGCTCTGCAAGTGCTTAGAGACAATCAACTCTATGCCAAAATTAGTAAGTGTGAATTCTGGATGGAAGAGGTGTCTTTCCTTGGCCACATCATATCCAAGGAGGGAATCGCTGTAGATCCATCCAAGGTGGAAGCAGTAAAGAACTGGGCAAGGCCGACAACTGTGTCAGAGATTAGAAGCTTCCTGGGTTTAGCAGGGTACTATCGCCGCTTTATTAAAGTTTTTTCGAAGGTAGCTGTACCACTGACCAGGCTTACCAGGAAGGAGAATCCATTTGTATGGACTGAGGAATGTGAAGAGAGTTTCCGGGCATTGAAAGAGCACCTCACCTCAGCACCTGTGCTCGCCCTACCAATCGTTGAGGGTAGTTTTGAAGTGTACACCGATGCATCCGGGATCGGCTTAGGCTGTGTGCTGATGCAAGAAGGGAAGGTTATATGCTACGCGTCCAGACAATTAAAGAAGCACGAGGACAATTATCCCGTTCATGATCTGGAGCTAGCTGCGGTGGTCTTCGCTCTGAAGATATGGTGTCATTATCTTTACGGTGAGAAATTCATAGTGTTTTCTGACCACAAAAGCCTGAAGTATCTGTTTTCTCAGCAGGATTTGAACATGAGACAGCGGAGGTGGTTGGAGTATCTCAAGGACTTCGACTTCTCTATCCAATATCATCCAGGAAAAGCAAATGCTGTGGCAGATGCTCTTAGCAGGAAGCCGATGGCTACCTTATCTAGTCTCATGGTGGGCGAATGGAGATTGTTGGAAGACTTTGCCAAGTTGGATATTGATGCTGACACTAAGAAGAAGGGATGCTTGATTGCAAGTGTGAGAGTACAACCTAACCTACATGAAGATATTATAGCACTCCAAAACGATGACCCTGTACTTGTGGAGATCAAGGCTAATCTAGATCAAAGGCCGGATTTCTCATTAACTGCAGATGGGAAATTAATGTTCCGGGATCGAGTCTGCGTACCCAACCATGCAGAGACAAGGAAAATGATTATGGATGAAGCTCACAAGAGCAGGTATACCATTCATCCTGGAACTACCAAAATGTATCAGGATCTGAAGAGAAGCTTTTGGTGGCCGAATATGAAAGGGGAGGTGGCGGAATATGTCGCCAAATGTCTAACCTGTCAAAAGATCAAGGCAGAACACTTGCGACCTGTAGGTAAACTTAAACCCTTAGAAATCCCGACATGGAAATGGGAAGGAATAGGGATGGACTTTATTTTCGGACTACCTAAATCTAGAGGTGGATTCGATGGCATATGGGTAATAGTTGATCGTCTAACTAAGTCTGCTCACTTTTTACCAGTAAAGAACAAGTGGTCAGTTGATGTCTTAGCTGCATTATATGTGAAGGAAATAGTCAGATTACATGGAGTACCGGTGTCTATCGTGTCGGATAGAGACCCTCGGTTCACATCCCATTTTTGGAAAGGACTGCATTTCTCCTTGGGATCTAAACTTAACTTCAGCACGGCTTTCCATCCACAGACCGATGGTCAAACGGAAAGAACCAACCAGGTGATTGAGGATATGCTTAGAGCTTGTGTCCTAGATTTTGGAGGAAGCTGGCATGAACACTTACCTCTTGTAGAGTTTGCCTACAACAATAGCTATCAGGCTAGCATTCAAATGGCACCATTTGAAGCACTTTACGGCAGGAGCTTCCGATCTCCAGTATGCTGGTATGAAGTTGGCGAAAGGCAAGTACTAGGACCAGAGATGATAAGGGAAACCACCGAGAAGGTGAAGCTTATCAGGGAAAGAATGGCAGTAGCACAACAAAGGCAGAAGTCATATGCGGACAAGAGAAGGAGAGACCTAGAGTTTCAGGTGGGAGATCATGTATTTTTAAAAGTGTCTCCGGGCCGTGGAATTAGAAGGTTTGGAATTAAATGCAAACTAACACCAAGGTTCGTCGGGCCTTTCAAGATCCTCGAGAGAGTAGGCGAAGCTGCGTATCGGCTGGCATTACCACCCCGGCTGGAGGGAGTACACGATGTATTCCACGTATCTATGATGAAGAAGTACGTACGTGATCCCTACCATGTCATAGAGTATGAACTCCTGGAGTTTAATAAAGACGGGACTTACAAGGAAATGCCAATTGAGATCGTTGATCGTGAACTGCGCCAATTAAGGAACAAGGTCATCCCACTGGTAAGAGTTAGATGGAACCAACGCCTGGAAGAAGACGACACGTGGGAGACTGAAGAAGCAATGCGCAAAAGATTCCCGGAGCTATTCACAAGTAAGTACATCTCACTTGTACAATAATTTTCTATACATGAATTTGGGGACCAAATTCTCTTATGTGGGGGAGGGTGTAGCGCCCCGGAAATTTTTAGCTATATATATATATAAAAAAATGAATAAATGGAAATAAATAATTTGTCCATAAGATTAAAGAATTTAAAACATACGTATCAAGGACCTTTGAACATTTTTTAGTGACATTGAGATTTATACACATTTGAAATACACAGGCCAAGAAGCTTGACAAGCATTCATCACATTCAAATTCATTCAAAAGATTTGCAATCACATTCAAGGCACATAGATAGGCACAGAAGTTTCTATTTTAATTTCATTTCTCTATTTTCATTTCATTTCATTCATGATGTGAACATTACAATCGTTCAAACAAACTTCTCCCCCTTTGACATTATCAAAAGAATTACATTATTGGGGAGGAGGAGGAATGGGTAACAATATGGTCTCAATATCCGTTAGCCTCTTTTCCATTAAAGTTAGACTAAACTTCATCTGAGCTTGGATAGTTGAGAGTCTTGTGTGCAGAAGATGCTCCATTCTCTCTGAGTTTTCTGACATGGCAGCTTGAATTGCAGTGAATTCATTTGACACTAGCTTAGAAGAGGAAGTGGAACCAGTTGACCAACCAGGCATGTTCATGACTTTGAATTCCTTTTTAAGTGCAGACATTTCTCCATCAATGTGAGCAGAGAGATTCTTCATGCTCTCCAAGTCATCCACTAGATGTGCAAAAGACAGTCTTGTCTTTGAGATCTGAGATAGTGTCTCCTTTGTGTTGAAGACATCAGCTTGGGAATTTGCCAAAATTCCCTTAAGAACAGTTTCCATCTTTTGTTGGTGCTCCTTCAGCTCAATCGAAGCATCTGCCATTGTCCCAATCAACCTGTTGAACCTTTGGGCAGCATAGTCTGAGGTTGCCTTTTGCTCAATGAACTTAGCAGATACTGTGTTCTCCAATCTCTGAATCCTCAACTCAAAATTTGCTGACATGGTCTGAATAGAGGTGTTCAAAGTATCCAATTTGTCATTTAAGAAAGTGAACAACTCTGGTGGAACAGAAGGTCCACCAAAGGATGAGGATGCATGAACTGGATGTTGTGGAGAAAAGGATGGGATTTCAGTGTCAAAGTTCATGGAGGAGGAAGGCTGAAGTTGAGGTGAATGAGGGGCAATAAATGGGTCATTAGCTTGAGCTGCCACATGAGGCTGATCCTCATTTATGGGAGGCTGGTCCTCATGCACTTGAGGCTGGTCCTCTTGCACTGGAGGCTGATCCTCTTGCATTGGAGGCTATTCCTCTTGCATTGGAGGCTGTTCCTCTTGCATTTGATGCTGATCCTCTTGCACCACAGGGGCCTCTACTGCAGCTGGCCCTCTCCTCACTTGATCACCCACAATCCTAAAGCCCATGAATTTTTGAACATGCTTAAAGCAATAGATGTTGGACTTAGGAATTTTCTCAGACTTTTCTTTCTCAAGAGACACACCAAAGTGTTTAAACACTTGAGTCAAATGGGCTGCATAAGGGAGTGATCTATGCAAATCAGCCCTAGTGGTCTCAGAAATGATCTGGTACATGATGACATGAAGGTTTATCTTGATGTCCTTGCTTATACAATAAATCACAAACCTTTGAATATCAGTTAGCCTGTCTCTCCCACCGCCTTGAGGTGTGATGATGGTAGTGAGCATGTGATGGGTAAGCCTCAACACAGGGGGAAAGGTGTTGGTATTGAATTTGGTGACATGGGTTTGCTTAGGATCAGACTCATCTGCAAGCAAACTAGTCATGATGGTATAGGCTTCATGAAGATTGAATTCAAAGTTGTGGTAATCTTCTCCTTCATCTGGAATTTTGAAAATAGTGGCTACTAATGCTGTTGGCATGTCAATTGCAATTCCTTTGACCTTTGACTTGTACCCTTCATCTGTGCATTCCAAATTCTGATAGAATTCTTGTATAAGTCTAGGGTAACTGATACGAAATTCTGATATAAAAGACTGCCAAGACTGGAATTTGAAGAAATTCAAGACTTCAGGGAATGCAGCAATGAGTTCACTGTCATCCAAATCCACTGCCCTGGGTTTCAGGATGGTCTTCCCGGCACTTAGGGGTTTGGAAGGAGGTCTCCTAGAGGGCTGGGAGGACTCTGATGATGAGGATGAGGATGAGGATGAGGATGTGAACTTCTCAGAAACTTCAGGAGAAGAGTCCAGGGTTTTCCTCCTAGGGTACATAGACCTTTGACCTGAAGAGGATGCCCTACCTCTCTTAGCAGATGAAGATCCTGGCTGCTCTGCAGGATCATGGCGACGCTTTGTTCTCCTTTCAGTAGGAAGAACATCATCTGCCGGATTGGGCCTTGCCAAAGCCCTTGATTTTGCTCCACGGCGAGGAAGCTGCTTGGGTTCCATTGAAGCAGAGTGGAATCGGGGATGATGGAGAGAGAGGAGTGAGAGAAGACGGATGGAGATGGAATGGAGGAGGGAATAGATGGAAAGCGTTCAAAACGCCTGTCGGAAACCAGGAGGAGGGCGACTATCGGGTCGACCTGGAGGAGAAAAGGGGGTTTTGGATAACTTACCCTGCAGGAACATCAAACACTTAACCGGCGCCCACGGGTTAATTGAGTCTGGCAGGGGGTCAGTGTCGACACTAGAGGAGGTGAGTGTCGACCTGGGTGAAAGTGTGTCGACACTAGATAGAGTAGTGTCGACCTGGCCTGATGAAAGTTTTGGATTTGAGTATGGAAAAATTATGTGACTTGTGGGACATCTTTATAATGATAAGAAATGGATGGAGTGATCATTTCAAGGATATTTAAGAGACTAAAAAATTCATTTGTTAAATTTTCCAAAAATTCAACACAATTCAAGTTTTACACAATATCCAACAGGATATGAGCATTCAGTGACTTGAGTCATTAAAATGATGATTTGAGGGATATAATACATTTAATAAATCAACTACACACTACCATATTCTTCAAGTCCAAAGAAAAAAAAATCTTTTTAGACAGAAATCAAGTGTGTTGAAAGTAAACAATGTTCAAGAACAACTTCATGATGGACAAGAGTGATTCTTTTAAGACAATTCTCCAAAGATATACACATTTTGTTTTTAAAACAAACTATCAAATGAGATATATCTTGTTCACTCAAGAACTAATGCTTTTCACATGCTATAGTCCTTGGATACTAAAGATTTATCCATTATCAAGTATCAAAGGGGTAAATGATGACTTTTTGACATGAAAATATACGTTTTTTAGACGCCTATATTTCCAGTTACTCAGTCATCATCAAAAAGGAATAGGACATATTTATTTTACTTTTCATTTATTTTTGAATTTTAAACCCCTTTGAACAGAGATAGCATTAGTGCCTCATGACATACATGGCACTTCATTCATTGTGAAGGTGTGCAGTTTCTCAGCACATGTGCCATTGCTCTGTTGAATTGACAAATTTTGGAGATTTTTGACAAAAAAGATATCATCTATATCCAACATCAATTGCAAATAAAAACATGTTTAGATTCAATGCACACATTATCCTTCAGTCGTTGAATGAAATCTGAATTTCTATTGTTTTGAAGAATATAGGTAAGAGTTGATAAATGAATATAATAGATCACTTAAAGGATCATTTTGAGACTCTAGACACCTGAATGAGGACATCATGTATGGAAATTGATGTAATGCAAGAGAAGTTTTGAATTTTTCAAAATATATGACTTGTGAATTTTCTAGCTCCCCCTGAGATGAGGATTTCAACCATTTTTCATCAGAATAAAGATATGCAAGTTTTTGAAATCAGAAATAATTCCTTTTGGACAACAAAAAACTCCCCCTCAGCAATTGCATATTCATTTCTTGGTACTTGGCGGAGACATATACTCTCGCATAGTGAAAGTGTCCAGACAAGCAGAACTTGTCCTTCTTCAAATCACCATTTGATATACCAAGAAGTTCAACACAATGTGAGTTGAAGAGTTCATTGTCAAAAAGAAATAGAAGTGAAGTGGAGAGAGATATGATCAGTATGAATCAAGGAAGCAAATGAATATGATTATGCAAAGAACTCCCCCTCAGAAGATGCTTAACACTCAACCCAATCCCAATGAACATTTACAAAGACCAAGTTCTCTCCTTAAAGATGAGAATCTACTATCAGGAAGGGGTTTTGTGAAAATGTTAGCAATTTGTTTTTCAGTTTCTATGAAGTGGAGTTCAAAGGATTTCTTTGCTACCTCATCTCTCAAGAAATGATGCCTAATTTCAATATGCTTGGTTCTGGAATGCTGAATGGGATTTTTAGACAGATTAATTGCACTTGTGTTATCACATAGAATGGGAACACAACCTAAGTCTTGGTTATAATCAAGAAGTTTATGTTTCACCCAAAGAATTTGGGTTCCACACCTACCAGCAGCAACATACTCAGCCTCTGCAGTTGACAGAGCAACTAAATGTTGCTTCTTAGAAGCCCAAGAAATTAGGCACCCACTTAAGTATAAACACAAGCCACTTGGGCTTTTTCTATCTAATTTACAACCAGCATAATCAGCATCACAATAGGCAATCAAATCTAACTTGCAATTAGCAGGATACCAAATTCCTAAATCACATGTTCCAACAAGATATTTGAAAATTCTTTTGACAGCTAGCATGTGACTTTCTTTAGGATTTGATTGAAATCTAGCACACAAACACACACTAAATTGAATATCTGGTCTCGAAGTTGTAAGATAAAGTAGAGAACCAATCATACCTCTGTAGGTCTTTTGGTCTACTGACTTACCATTTGAGTCTTCTTCTAGCTTAGCATTAATAGCAATTGGTGTGTTTGAATGCTTGAGGTTCTGAAAGTCAAACCTTTTCAGAAGTTCTTTGACATACTTGGTTTGACTGATGAAGATCCCCTCATGAGTTTGGTTAACCTGCAATCCCAAGAAAAATTTTAGATCTCCCATTAAACTCATTTCAAATTCATTTTTCATTTGATTGGAAAATTCATTACACAGGCCTTTATTGGTTGATCCAAATATTATGTCATCAACATAAATTTGGACAACAATTATTTGATTATTGACTATTTTTGTGAACAAGGTTTGATCAACAGTTCCTCTAGAGTATCCTTTTTCAAGCAAAAAAGAACTCAAACGGTCATACCAAGCTCTTGGAGCTTGCTTAAGACCATATAGAGCCTTATGAAGCTTGAAAATATGGTTAGGATGTTTTTCATTTTCAAATCTAGGAGGTTGTTCAACAAAAACATTTTCCTTGATATATCCATTTAAAAATGCACTTTTAACATCCATTTGATAAACTTTGAATTTCATGGAGGATGCAAAAGCAAGGAAAATTCTAACTGCTTCTAGTCTAGCTACAGGGGCATATGATTCTTCAAAGTCAATTCCAAACTCTTGATTGTACCCCTTTGCAACTAGCCTAGCTTTATTTCTTATGACATGACCCGATTCATTCAGTTTATTTCTGAAGACCCATCTAGTGCCAATGACTGTTTGGTCACTAGGTCTAGGTACTAATTCCCATACTTGGTTTCTTTCAAATTGATGAAGTTCATCATGCATGGCATTAATCCAATTAGAACTTGATAAAGCTTCATCAATTGACTTTGGTTCAATCTGGGAAATTAGAGCTAGTGGGTCATCTTCAATGGCATGCTGAAATGAAGATCTAGTCCTAACTCTATCATGCAAATTGCCAACAACATTATCTAATGGGTGATCTCTCAAAATTCGATGTTCAGAAATTACCTGTTGAGGAGTACTTAAATCTGGAGCAATGTTACCTGATCCACTTGAAGATGGTGAATTCATGTTCAAGTTCTCACCAGTGTCTTCAAGTTCCTCAACAGTTGGTGAAGAGTCCACAATAAAATCATCCTCTTCACTGTCTTGTTTTTCCCTGCAAGATTTAGAATTATTAGTTGAAAAGGAATTTTCATCAAAAGACAATATGTGGAGATTCTTCAACATTTTTGTTTTTGAGAATGTACACTCTGAAAGCTCTTGACACTTCTGAATAGCCAAGGAAGATGGCTTCCTGACTCTTAGCATCAAACTTGTCAAGATTTTCTTTATTATTGTTGTGTACATAACATTTGCACCTAAAGATTTTGAAATAGGAAACAGTTGGCTTTTTGTTTTTCAATAATTCATAGGGGGTTTTCTTGATTTTTGGTCTGACCAATGCTCTATTGAGAATGTGATTTGCTGTGTTTACAGCTTCAGCCCAGAAGGATTTGGGCAAATTACTCTCAAGGAGCATGGATCTAGCCATTTCCACAAGAGTTCTGTTCTTTCTTTCCACAACTCCATTTTGTTCTGGAGTTCTTGGTGAAGAAAACTTGTGAAAAATTTGAAATTCAGCACATAAATCAGAAAAGGATTGGTTTTCAAATTCTCCCCCATGATCAGTCAAAATATTTTTGATTTTATATGAAAAGTTTGTTAGGGCAGTGGTACAGAATTTCCTGAACTCAAGGCAAATATCACTTTTGTGGGACAAGAAGATAACCCAAGTAAATCTTGTAAAATCATCAATGATTACAAACCCATATCTCTTGCCACTTAGACTTAGAACTCTTGTTGGGCCAAAAAGGTCCATGTGAAGTAGTTCTAGTGGCCTAGATGTGAGTACCTCATTGAAGGTCTTAAAAGATTTCCTTGTTTGTTTTCCTTGGGCACATATCCCACAAACTTGATTTTCAACATTTGAGAAAGATTTAGGAAGACCCTTAACCAGATTCAGCCTTAACAATTTATTTAACGTTCTAAAACTTGCATGGCCAAGTCTTTTGTGCCAAGTCCATGCAATTTCATCTTTATTAGCAACAAAGCAAAGATTTTCAGAAAAGTTTTTATTAAGGTCGATCATGTAGACATTGTTTTCCCTTTTTCCACAAAATTTTATTTTATCAGTTGATGAGTCAATGATCTTACAGAAATTGGATTCAAACACAACTTTGTGACCTTTGTCACATAGTTGGCTGATGCTTAGGAGATTGTAATCAAGACCATCAACTAATAAAACACTATCAACAGAGTTTGAGGAAGTTTGACCAACCTTTCCAGATCCAATGATCTTTTCTTTATTTTTACCTCCAAAAGTTACTGAACCTCCCTCCTTCTCTAGCAGGAAAGAAAATTTAGCTCTATCTCCAGTCATATGTCGTGAACACCCACTGTCAAGGAACCACACATTTGAATTGGGTGCACGACCTTCCTGCAACATCAATTAGTGGAGAGAAGATTTTGGTACCCAAACAGAGTTGGGACCATCAGAATGTTTGGACAATTTTAACAAATCTTTTCTCACCCAAATTTGACTTGTTTTTTATTTTTGTTTTATTACATTGGTGTTCTCTGTCTTTTTCACTTTCTTCTTTCCTTTAGAAATGAAAACAACAGTGTTTTTGTTTTTAGTAGGAGGGGAAGTTTTAATTTGAACATGAGAGTTTAGATGAGGAGGTGGAATCCAAGGATTCTGTTGGTAGATCAGAAAGTTTTGATAGAAGAATTGAGGATGATACCAACTTGGATTATGATACCATTGGCTCCAAGAATTGGTCCAATCAGCTTGATATGCTGTCTTGGAGGTCCAAGGTTCTTCATTAATGACTTCCTTTGACTTTTTCTTATTTTTTAGATTTTTATTTGAATTTTTTATTTTGTGGTTTGTCTTGGTTGATGTTGAGCAGGTCGACCTATCTTTGACTGGTGTCGACACAACAGCCACAGAAGCCTTCTTCTTGTGGACTGGTGTCGACCTGTTAGGTGACTGTGTCGACCTGATTGTCTTATTTTGATTCTGAGTTTTTGGACTTTTTGGTGTTTTGCTTGATTTTTGTTTGATTTCACTGTTTTCAAGACTAGGACCTTTGACAAATTTAATTAAAGGTGCTTTATCCTTTTTCTCACCAGATTTGTCTTTCTTGGTTTTTTGTTTGTTAAATCCTAGTCCATGAGAGATTGATTTCATGTTTGTTCCTAGCAAGGCCTCCAGATTATCTTTACCATTTGTAAATGTTTCAATAACTTCATCTTTTTGTTTTAGCTGGTTTTCCAAGATTTTGATTTCTTCAATCTTTTGTTCTTTATCTTGGTTTTCTTTTTCCATATTTTCAGATAGTTCTTTGAATTCATTGGTGGCCTTTTGAGAAGCTAGCTTGAGTTCATCAATCAATTAGTTCAAAAGATTTTCTTTTTCTTCATTCAATTCTATTACTTTATTTTCTAGTTCACAAATTCTTTTGTTGAAGTTTTGATTGTGCAAAATGTTTTCAACTTTCTTTTTAATGTGTTTATTTTCTTTTCTCATTTCAGAGTATTTTTCAACAAGTTCTGCATAAGCATCTTGCCAATCTTCAACTGAAAAATCTTCAAAAGATGTGCTTACCTTTCCATCCGAACTATTTGCCATGAAGCATATCTCCTCACTTTCAGAACTTGAGGATTTTTCTTCTTCTTCTTCGTCACTTGAGTCTTCATCAGACCAAGTGGCTACCATGGCCTTCGGCTTCTTGAATTTGTGAATCTTTTTGTGCTTCTCCTTCTTGTTTTCAGGACATTCTCCCTTCATATGTCCTGGCTTGTTGCACCTGTAACAAATGACATTAACATAAGATTTCTGATTCCTATTAGAATTAACGTTAGAAGAGGAAATATTTCTTTTACCTGATGGGAATTTCTTTTTCCCTGAGAATTTTCCTTTTCTGTATTTCCTGAATTGCCTGGCCATGAGGGCAAGCTCATCCTCATTGGACTCAGACTCATCAGAACTTGTTTTCTCTTGGTTTTTGCCTTTGTTACTTGATGAGGCCTTTAATGCTACTGGCTTGGTTTTGATTATATGTTCCTCAATTCTCTTTAGATTAATTTCATATGTCATTAAGGATCCTATCAACTCATCCAAAGAAATTTTGGACAGGTCTTTAGAATCTTCAATGACAGTGGCCTTGGTGTGCCATATTGAAGAGAGAGAACGCAGAATTTTTCTTACCAAGTCAGCATCCGTATAGTCCTTACCTAAGGCCTTCAGTCCATTGACTATGATCATAAACCTGGCAAACATTTCAGAGATTGTCTCATTAGATTTCATCATGAACAATTCATATTCAGAGACAAGTATGTTAGCCTTGGTTTCTTTAACCTGAGATGTTCCCTCATAGAGTACCTCAAGTTTATCCCACATCTCTTTGGCAGATTTGCACATTGAGATTCTTGAGTACTCTTTGGGGTGAACAGCACATTGAATCATGTTCATGGCACTATAATTCAATGTAGCTCTTCTTATCTGTTCCCTAGTCCAGGTTTCTTCCTCTCCCTAGTTTTCATAGGGTCCTACCTCCACTACTTTCCAGATTTCATAGTTTTGGGCTCTTAGAAACACTTGAATTCTATTTTTCCAATAAGAATAGTCTGTTCCATTAAAGAATGGTGGCCTATTTATGGAATGACCCTCAGTTATGAATCCTCTGGAATCCATTTAATTAAAAGATGGTGTAAAGAAGGAAACGCTCAGCAAGCAAACAATCAAGCGAACAAATCACACAAAGTAATCAGAAATCACTCAGATCAAATCAGATCAGATGTAAACCCGCTCTGATACCAATTGAAGGATCGATAAGGGATGTGGACAAGATCTTGAAGGGGGGGGGGGGGGGGTTGAATAGATCTATGCCAACTAATGCGGAAGCTAAAACCAATTTTGAAAGTCCTTCGAATCAGAGTTAGATTGAAAGCAAATTTCAAAGATCTGAAGAGAATAAAGTGAGTTAAGCAATTGGAGTGAGTAAATAAGTTGATTAGATAGATTCAAACAATCCTATGCATTCATCTAACGAGGAGAAAATTCAAACCACAAACAGACCAATGCAAAGAGATTTTTTAGGTGGTTCGGAAATCACACCACGTGACTCCTACATCCACCCCTCACACACAGTGAGGATCCACTAAACAACCTGGGTTACACAACCCACACTGGAGCCTGACAACTCCACAAATGAGTTAGACAACTCACACACTACCTAGAGCAAGACTACACTAGAATCTGAGCAAGACTGCTCAACAACACAACTTGAGTGCGACGACTCAAAAACCTGAGCACACAGGCTCACAACCACTTGCTAGAATAGAAACAACAAGATCCAGATCCTCTAGCAATGATCTGATCTATTAAGGCCAATTCAAGAAAATTGATGCAATAGATTATGCACAATTTCTAGAATAGCCAAGAAGAAACAAGAAAGACTCAAGACACGAGGTTGATAGTTCTTGTTCTTCAAGAAAACTCCCTTGTAGAGGCCGAATTGGAAGAATCTTGATCACTTGAAGTCCCTTGGCCGATGCTCTGCAACTTTGATAGTGGGATCTTCCTTGAGTGCTTCGCAATTGCTGGCTTCTACTTGATCAGCTCCCTTGAAGTTGATCCTAGTGCTTCATGTTGATCAATCTTCGATTCTTGTGCTTGGAGAAGTGTGAATTGGGGTGTGGAAGCACAGGAGGAAGCAAAGCAAGGAGGAGAGACTCTCTTGCCGCCACAAGCAGTTTCTGGAGGCTCTTAGAAGGTTCTCTTGGGATGGGTGCCTAATAGGAGGGTATTTATACCCTAAATATCTCAAAGATACCCTTGGGGTACGTGGGCACATGATCCAAGATTGATCTGACATCTCCCTAGGGTGCCACGTGTCCAGGAGGAAGTTTAAGTCACAGAGATTCCGGAGTGTGTCGACCTGCCCTTGAGGTGTGTCGACACACTGTCCCAGACTGGCAAAACAATTCCCTGGAAGAGGTCTCTAGTGTCGACCTGAGATGAGGTAGTGTCGACCTGCTGTCCCAGACAGCAAAACAGGCCTTCTGGGAAGGCTATCTAGTGTCGACACTATTTGATTTGGTGTCGACCTGAGATGGAAATCTGTTCACATATTTCTTTGGAATCTGTCTCTAGTGTCGACCTGCTCTGGACTAGTGTCGACCTGAGATGGACTTTTCTTCACATTTCTGCCTTTGTTCTGAACCATTGTGTCGACACCAAGGATGGTTGTGTCGACACTACCTTTGCAGAAAATGTTGTTCCTGAGAAAATAAACACATAAATCATTAGTTAAGTATATTATCATGAATATCAATGATAAATGTGCTTGAAAACATGCTTTTTGAATATTGTAATTTCAGGTGATGTATTTTACATGTTCCAATAGTTATGCATTAAGATCACAACTTGTCATCATCAAAATGTGAGGAGAAATGAATTATATTCACACTCAACCCAACACGCTATCTCCAAGGAACTTCAATGGTACAACCAACTCGTCGGCCATGTGGGAATCCATGGTCAGAGGATATTTACGGAGGCCTTAGAGAAAAGGTCACTAGTCTACTGATTCGGAATGACCGGTAGAGAGTTTCCAAATCCCCAAGAAAGGGCTGCCTAGATGTGCAAGTGTGTAGTGGCATACACGTCTCAATTCTCAATCCATCGGTCTCAAACTCGTAGAAAAACATTTAACATTATGACATGCGAATGACAATGTATTTAACTATACATGGGTTTGCAAGATTTAAAGATAATAATGATCATTTAATCAAGCTAGAATGGTAACAAGAGTCAATCACAAGTTTCATGAATGATCATATCATTAAGAAAGAATTTAGAATAATATTCATGTATTTAAGGCTTTTTAAATGGGTTAAACACTTTTAAGCCATTAAATAGACATTATGCAATGATCAGACCCAAGACATACAATTTACACATTAAAATCATATTAAACAGACCTTGGGTATAGCAGTAAGATTTACAAACAAAATAAGTGGGGTTTCATGCAAAAACTGAGGTCGCGTCGGATCATGGTAAGGGTCGCGACGGGTCGGGATCAGAACGCGACAGTGCCTTGTACAGGTCATGACAGGCATTACAGAACACGTAGGCAGATCCCGACAAGGGTATGAAGGGAACGCGACAGGTTCTGGAGCAGATCGCGACGACATGTCCTGTCGTGATCAGGTCGTGACAGTGTGCTCTGTCGTGACGACCTTGTGAACGCGGCCTATCGGGCCGTCGTGTTCACAAGGTCCGTGCCAGAGTACAACAGGGAAAAGGTCAGGGCATTGGATTGCGGTCTAGAACTACCTTATATTGACACAGGGTGATTCAAAAATAGAGAACAAATTGCACCGTGCATGAAAAATAACGAAACCAGTTTTAAACTAACCTAGACATGCTACGGTTCTTACAATAAATAGGAATTAGAAAACAAGTATGGTTTCGACAGGCTTTAATCACGTCAAACACAAACGTAAAACCAAGTGCAAATTTGAAAATGAAGTTTCATGCAGCAACCCTCTTACCATGCTTATAACTCCCTAACTATTGCCCCTTAGATAAAACGTTCAACACAAGACATGACGAGGATAAGTAGTAGGAAAACTTTTATGTTGTGGGTTTGCTCTAATTCGGTCTTAAATCACATGCAATAAATAAAGAACAGGAAAAGTCCTGACAGTGCGCGACTTTGGGAAAACGCTTATAGTTCAAAATCTACTCAATGAAATTCGATGAAACCAGTGGAAAATGAAAGTTAACTTGATGCGATACACAATGGTATAGGATATGTTAAGGTTTGGCCCGAGAAAACCTACCTTCTGGGTTGAAGAAGTCCCACTTTTCCAAAAAACCCGAGTTCAGACCACTTGGAGGAGAACGCTTACTGCTCCGTGTATACTATATGGAATTTGGGCATTCCACTTGGGTTAGGACATAGACTTGACCCTCTTTCCAGGGGTATAAGCCTTGCAAGGTTTGGTTTAGGTTTGACCTACCTTTGGTCGACTTCAAGATGACTGTATGTGCAGGTTGCAGCAGACGCAACGGGGAAGAAGATGAGCTTCTTGTGGTCGTTCCACAGCTCCTCAGCCACCAAGAGCTCTTCCACACGACCACAACAAGTTCTAAACTCGTCCCTAGGGTTTGGGCGAAGAGTATTTAAGCAACCAAGGTGTTTAGAAGTCCTATTGTAACTAGGAAAGAAGGGTTGCGGGATTGGCTTGTGTCTTTCCATAATTTGAACATCTCTTCCTCCATTAGAGAGTCTTGGCCATCAAGCAACCTCCATGGGTGGGTAGGTACGAATTTGGGTTGCCAAGAATGCATGATTGCATCTCAATTAAACCCTAATTACCACTTTCTAATTTCAACTTATTTATGGTTACGAATTTCCATGCATTTTCTTGCTTCATTTGATTTTTGGGTCATATGAGGTCCAATGGCCCAATTATGATAATGGGTCATCAATATATAATGTTGGAAGTCTCCCCAACCTTTTTATTGAATTTATAGTTGCGTCGTGTTTTCGTGTTAACGATTTTTCGACTTGTTTCCTAATTTGGATAATTGGTCACAATAATTCTTAAACCTAGCCCAAACGATTTTTCTTGACCCAAATTTCTTGATGGGTCATTAGAGGATATTATTTGAAGTCCATATATGATTTTTATTTAATTTTACGACTCATCCAAGTACGTGTGATAATGATTTTTCGACTTATTCATGAATTATGATAATAAGTCGCGAAACACTTTAAACTTGGAAAATCCGAGTTTTCTTGGCATAAATTTCCTTGTGGAACATTTAGGAATAATGTGTGGGGTTGATTTATAATTTTTACGGAATTTTCTGTTGTGTTTTAGCATATATGATAATGGTATGTATGTTTAAATAATCCATTATTATGGAAATTATTTATTTCCATTTAATTAAATCCTTATGTAATTAAAATTTCCGGGGTGCTACACCCTCCCCCACTTAAGAGAATTTGGTCCCCAAATTCATGTATAGAAAGTTATTGTATAAGTGAGGTGTACTTGTGAATAGCTCCGGATAACTTTTGCGCATTGCTTCCTCGGTTTCCCACGTGTCGTCTTCGTCCATGCGTTGATTCCATCTAACCTTCACTAGTGGGATGACCTTGTTCCTTAGTTGGCGCAGTTCCCGGTCCATGATCTTAATTGGCTTCTCTTGATATGTTCCGTCTTTGTTGAATTCCAGGAGCTCATATTCTATGACATGCCACGGGTCTCTTACATACTTTTTCAACATGGATTTGTGGAACACATTGTGTATTCCCTCCATTTGTGGTGGTAAAGCGAGACGATAAGCCACCTCGCCGACCCTTTCAAGAATTTCGAAAGGCCCGACGAACCTTGGTGACAACTTGCCTTTTATACCAAAACGCCTGTTCACCAACCTGAAACTCCAGGTCTCTTCTTCTATTATCCGCATATGTCTTTTGTCTTTGTTGTGCCACTGCCATTCTTTCTTTAATAAGCTTTACCTTCTCTGTTGTTTCCCTTATCATCTCTGTGTTGAAGCAACTTCCTCCAAGTCTTCAGAAAATTAAGTATTTTGATAAAACAAATCTTTAAATGAATATTTTGTGTCTACCATAATAAATTCTCAAATATATATTTGTTCCAAAAATATAGATATACTACAAAATTTCTAGACAGCTTCAATATCCTGAAAGATCAAATTTCTCTAAGTATACAACTTTATACTGTATTCGACTCATGACTTCGACTCATACAGTCGAACGTCTTTATACTATATTCGACTCATGACTTCGACTCATACAGTCGAACGTCTTTATACTGTATTCGACTCATGACTTCGACTCATACAGTCGAACGTCTTTATACTGTATTCGACTCATACAGTCGAACGTCTTTTTACTGAATTCGACTCATAACTTTACACCTCATTCGAATGACGATTTCCTTCTTGAGTCGAATTACTCTATTCTTCTTAATCGAATCATACTCACTTCCTGAGTCGAATTACCTGTTCTTTTGAATTAAACTACACTGTCAGCTGTGGTACCTTTGTTAGTTCTAAATTGTCATTCTGGTTTGTAAATTCTTCTGAAGCATAAAATCGATGACATATTTCTTGTTGCTTATCATATACATTTAAGATCGTACATGACTATTATTTTAATATATTTTCTGACAAAGATTCAGTACATTCACATATTTACATTCCTGTAAAAAATATCTCTCTGAAATATACTTCTGGTTTTGATGTCCTTTGCCTCAATCTATTCCTTCTTAAAAGACTCAAAGCATTTATGTAAAAAATCAGGCGCATGGTATCTGACCATCTCACCTACCACTGACGGACCCATACCTCTGCTTTTTGTCTGTCTGCCTTATTTTCCAAAAGGACTAAGAATACTAGGTTCCATACTATTTGTTGTACTCCACTGACTCACCTACCACAAAGGTATGGATATGTTTTTGTCTTTGTCTTGTCCTTGCAAACAGGCATTTATTAGAGTGCATGCTTTAAGCATAGGTTGCTCAACTCAAGTCTCAAAGAGCTTATCTTCTAGCTGTGACAATGGCTCGCGACTTTAAAGACTTTGGAAAGAGGCAAAAATTCAAGACCCTGTGGATATAAGTCCCAAGATCCAAAGGATCCCCAAAACTCTCCTCAAACGGACAGTATGCAACAACCATTTTACTCCAACGGCTATCTTCCTCAAACGGCTAGTTTTTGAAGATTATAAATAGATGGAGAAAAGCTCATGAAGAACAACAATTCAAGTGTGCGCAAAGAGAAATTCCTTCAAGCTATCTCTCTGATAAGCTCATCTTGCAAGCTCTCTAAACCTTTCTGTTCAGCCTCTATGTGAGAGCTCATCTTCAGGAATTTCTGTTCTGAAGATCTGTCTGTTGGGTGGCAATTGTAATTGCTCCTTCGTTTGAAGTCCACCCAAGTAGCTTCAGCTAGGATTTAGACTACACTTCTCTTCATTCAATCCTGCTGGAAAGTGTGTGTTCTGTGCTCATCTTTGAGGCAAACACACAAGGTTTCTTTCTCTGTTATTTCTGCAGAAGTTTTTCAGCTTTACCCCTCTTGTGAAGGGAAGGCCTTTGGTATAAGGCAGTTGTGTTTTACCCCTGTTTAGGGAAGACTTGCTGTGGAGCAAGTGGGTGTTGTAATTACCTCTCAAGGGTGAGAGAAGGCCAAATCTGTTTGGCAGTTTAGTGAAAAACTCAAGTGGTTGGCTTGAGGACTGGATGTAGGACTTCCATGTAGGAAGGGCCGAACCAGGATAAATCTCTTGTGCAATCTTCTGTGTGATTGTTTCCGCCAAGTTCTTTCACTTGAATCACACACATCACACCAAGCACTAACATATTTATTTAGTGTTGTGATTTTCAGAAGAATTTTCTAAAAGCAAGAAAAGTCCTATTCACCCCCCCTCTAGGACTGTGTATTTGCCATTTCAATCCAACAAGTGGTATCAGAGCGAAGGTCTTCTCAGAAGAATCTAAAGATTTGAGAAGAAATGGCATCTAACGCTCACAACTATGAAGGCCAATCAGTTTCAAGACCACCATTCTTCGATGGTGAAGATTATCAATACTGTAAGATGAGGATGGAATGCTTCATCAGAGGAACAGACTACGACCTTTGGCAGGTAATTGAACAAGGTGATTATGAAATAGTTGGAGTAACTTCCACCTCTGCTGGTTTATCTATTGCTGATAAAAGAAATATGTCCCTAAATTATAAAGCCAAAAATTATCTTTGTTGTGCCTTATCTAAAAGAGAATTCAATAGACTCTCAGCTTGTAAGACAACAAAAGAAATGTGGGATAAATTACAGGTAACCTATGAAGGAACTGATAGGGTTAAACAAACCAGAATAGATATACTAGTATCTCAATATGAACAATTCAAAATGCTTCCAAGTGAAAATATAACACAAATGTACAACAGATTCTCAAACATAATTGTAGGGTTAAGTGCCTTAGGGAAAATCCTAACCAATGAAGAAACTGTTAGAAAAATACTACGATCTCTAACCAATGTATGGACCCCTAAAGTTACAGCCATAGAGGAAGCCCATGATCTCACTGAATTGTCCATTGATAAGTTAATAGGCTCCCTCATGGCACATGAAATAAACATGGAATGATTTTCTGAAAGCTCTTCAAAGAAGAAAATTTTAAATGCTCTAAAGATTGCAGATTCTTCTTCATCTGAAGAGTCCAAAGAAAAATCAGATGACAGTGATGATGAGGCTATGCTCTCGAGGAAATTACAAAGAATATTAGCTAAGAAAAAGAAGTTTGGCTCAAGAAAGTTCTTCAAGAAAGATAAAAAGAAAGAGCCAACCTATTATGAGTGCAATCAGCCGGGGCATTACAAATCTGAGTGTCCCAAACTCAAAAAGAAGGACCAAGCAGAAAAATCTGAAAAGAAGAAGGGAAAAGAAAAGAGATTCAAAAAGTTCAAAAAGAAAGCTATGGCAGCAACATGGGACAACGAAGATGCTACCAGCTCAGACTCCTCCAGCTCAGAATCTGAAGAAGAAAAGGCAAATCTAGCCCTCATGGCAGGACTAGAACAGGTAAATTCTGAAACATCTTTTACTTCCTGCTCAGAATCTGATTCAGGTAGTCTAGAGGATGCCTTCAATGAACTTTATGAAAAATATAAGTCCGTTGTTAAACAAACAAAAAAAATTAAGCTAAATTTGTTAAATCAAGAAAAGAGCAATACCTTTCTTAAAAATGAGGTTGAAAGGTTAAAGAAAAATTCAACTGAAACCAAAAGAGCTAATGAACTATTATGTGAAGATTTGAAAAATAAGAATAATAAGATATTAGAATTAGAATCAAATCTAAGAGAACTGAAGAATGAAGAAAAATTACAAGAAGAAAATAGTTATCTAAGAGCCACTTTAGATAAAATAACTACTTGCAAAACTTCATTATTTGTAAATCTGAAAGGTGCAAGAAAAGGAAAAAGGAAACATGGAGTAGGATACACACCCCCACAAAATGAAGAACATATTATTTATCCTAAGCTATATCCAACTCCTAAATTTGTAAAAGAGGATGATATAAAAAATACCAAAAGGGTAAATCAACATGCTTATGCACAAAAACAGAAATACAACAGAAATATACACAAGAAGAATTCTTTCGATTTATGTTGTACACACTGCAACCAACTAGGTCACACAGTTAGCACGTGCACTACTAGAAACTTAAGATGGATTCCTAAAACTAACCATCAAGGACCCAAGAAAATTTGGGTACCAAAAGTTAAAACTTAGCTTTATTTGCAGGGTCAGCTGAGGGCATCCAAATGGTATTTGGATAGTGGATGCTCAAGGTATATGACAGGTGACAAGAAGCTATTTACAAGTTTTAGAGAAGAATCTGGTCAAGTTACCTATGGTGACAATGGAAAAGGAAAGGTGCTAGGGTGTGGAACTATTGGTACTAAAGGAAGAGATTTAATTGAGGATGTCATGTATGTAGAAGGTCTCAAGCACAACCTAATCAGTATCTATCAGTTATGTGATAAGGGTCATTTAGTAAGTTTTCAGAATGATAAGTGTGTAATTCTGAAGGACAGCAAAAAGGTGTTTGAAGCTCAAAGAGTAAAGAACCTGTACACTTTGTAACTAGCAGAATTAAAAGAAATAAATCTTTGTTTGGCTACTACCAAAAGTGAAGAAGCTGATTTGTGGCACAGAAGACTTGGTCATGCAAGCACTTCAGTAATCAAGAAATTATTAAGGCATGATCTGGTTGAGGGTCTTCCCAACATGAAAATTAAAAAATCTGGAATATGCTCAGCATGTGCAGAAGGAAAACAGACCAAGACCTCATTTCAGTCCAAGACAATTGTTACAACTTCCAAACCTCTAGAATTGATTCACATGGACCTATTTGGACCTATGAGGACAGTCAGCCTTGGAGGAAAAATCTATGGCTATGTATTAGTTGAGGATTACTCAAGATATACTTGGGTGTCTTTTCTAGAAGCCAAATCTGAAGCTTTTCAAGCCTTTCTGAAATTCAGCAAAATTGTTCAGAAGCATCAAAAATTTCAGATTACCAGTATTAGATCTGATCATGGAGGAGAATTCAAAAATGAAGAGTTTCTAGAATTTTGTGAAGAAAATGGTATTAAACACAATTTCTCAGCTCCCAGAACACCTCAACAAAATGGTGTAGCAGAAAGAAAGAACAGAACATTACTGGATATGGCCAGAACTATGCTAAATGAGTATAATTTACTAAAATACTTCTGGGCAGAAGCAGTAAATACAGCTTTCTACATTATCAACAGATGTATGATCAGACCCATCCTGAAGAAGACTCCTTATGAATTATACAAGGATAAGAAGCCCAACATCAGTCATCTTCGACCTTTTGGCTGTAAGTGTTTTATTTTAAACAATGGTAAAGATAACTTAGGAAAATTAGATGCTAAAAGTAATGAAGGTTTTCTGCTAGGATATGTCTCTAAACCTAGAGGATATAAAGTGTTCAATAGAAAGACATTAACGATAGAACAAACTGTACATGTTTTGTTTGATGAAACTAACCCCTCTATCAAAAGAATAGAAGAAGAGGAAGATGGTGTTGATAATCTTTGCAGGGATCTTGAAAAGGCTTCTCTTGAAGAAGAACAAAACAAAGATGAAGAATCAGAAGATCCTCCACTAGAAGATCTTCAACAACAAGAAGAATCACAAGAAGGACTACCTAAAGAATTGAGGTACCACCGGGATCATCCTAAAGAAAACATAATTGGTGATCCTCAATCTAGGTTAAGAACAAGAGGTATGCAAATTCCAAGTGATTTCTCTGCTTTAGTTTCACAAATTGAACCTAAGACAATCAATGATGCACTGGGTGATGAATCTTGGATCCTTGCTATGCAAGAGGAACTAAATCAGTTTCAACGCAGTAAAGTTTGGACACTTGTGCCTAGACCTTCTGACCATCCTGTTATCGGAACCAGATGGTTTTTAGAAACAAAATGGATGAATCAGGAGTAATCACCAGGAACAAGGCCAGACTTGTGGCTCAAGGATACTCCCAAGAGGAAGGCATAGACTTTGATGAAACCTATGCTCTAGTTGCTAGATTAGAAGCAATCAGAATTCTATTAGCATATGCTTGCTCTCTTGATATTAACTTATTTCAGATGGATGTTAAAAGTGCTTTTCTGAATGGTTTTATAAAAGAAGAAGTGTATGTTGAGCAACCTCCCGGATTTGAAGATACTAAAAATCCTGATCATGTTTTTCGATTAAAGAAGGCACTGTATGGCTTGAAACAAGCTCCAAGGGCTTGGTATGAAAGACTAAGTGCTTATCTTATATCACATGATTTTGTAAGAGGAAAAGTAGATAGTACTCTGTTTATCAAAAAATTTTCAGATGAAATTCTAATTGTACAAATTTATGTTGATGACATTATCTTTGGCTCTACTAATGAATCACTCTGCAAATTCTTTGAAGAACTGATGCAAAGTGAATTTGAAATGAGCATGATGGGTGAACTAAATTATTTCCTTGGATTGCAAATCAAGCAAACCAAAGAAGGGACTCACATATGTCAAACCAAATACATCTCAGATCTACTGATCAAGTACGGATTTGACAAATGTAAGCCTTTAGGTACACCTATGAGCTCAGGCATTAAGCTAGATAGTGATCCCCTTGGTAAAAAGGCAGATCAAAAAATCTATAGAGGAATGATAGGATCACTACTCTATCTCACTGCAAGTAGGCCAGACATAATGTTCAATGTTTGTTTATGTGCAAGATTTCAAGCTGATCTAAAAGAATCACATGTTCTTGCTGTTAAAAGAATTTTTAGATATCTTATTAATACAAGTAAATTAGGTTTATGGTTTCCCAGATGTTCAGAATTTAAGTTAATTGGATATAGTGATGCTGACTACGCTGGATGCAAATTAGACAGAAAAAGCACCAGTGGTACTTGTCAACTCCTTGCAGGATGTTTGATATCTTGGTCTTCCAGAAAACAAAACTCAGTAGCCTTATCTACTACAGAAGCTGAATACATTGCAGTTGGAAGTTGCTGTACTCAACTACTATGGATTAAGCACCAATTGGAAGACTATGGTCATCCACTTCAAGAAATCCCAATGCTGTGAGATAATACAAGTGCAATCAATCTAACCAAGAATCCAATTCAGCACTCAAGAACAAAGCACATTGAGGTTAGACATCACTTCATCAGGGATCATGTAAGTAATGGAAACATCTCTCTTGAATTTGTTTCTACAGAAAATCAATTAGCAGATATTTTTACAAAGCCCCTACCAGAAGATAGATTTACATCTATTAGAAGAGAAATTGGTATGTGCAATCCTGATTAATCTTTTCCTAATTTATCATGCTTGAAGAAATTCTTTTTGTGAAAATGTATCCTGAATTTTTATTTTTTATTTAGTAAAAGATCGACTGATACATTCGATTCATGAAGAGTCAATGACATTTGATTCATGTTAAAAATTGTCATTCGACTGATGCAGTCGAATTCTTAAATCGACTCACTTAAGTTCCTGAAACGTCTTAACATTTAAAATTCTTTAATTAACACTCAATCAAGGCATGTCTCTTCGTAACTCAAATCACGACCTTTCATGAAGAGATGGTCGTCATCCGACACTTATTTAAATATCCCCTCGTCTCTTTAAGGAAACACCCATTTGAAATATTTCCTCGACTACTCTGTCTTCTTCTTCGTGCCTTCTTGCTCTCCGGCGAAGAAACTTCAGAAGCCCTCTGCTAGACCTCATCCTTTTGAGAAAAAGGTAGGATCTTTGACTCTTTTCGAGTATATCTCCTCCTCCTCTGAAGGTCTCCTAAGTTTTCCTTTCGTCCGTTTGTCTAGATGGCATCTTCTAGGGCTCAAGACTCCGTTCAACTCACCTCTGACCAACTCCATCGACTAGCCAAGATTCCCATATGTTCCGGGAAGTCCGTTGAGTTTTCTCATCTGAGTGGCAGTCTGGCATGGGTAGAGGAAACCCTCACAGAAATGGGATGGACCAAGCTTTGTCAAATTTCAGAACCATTTGTGGCCAGTGCAGTAAGGACTTTTTATGCTTCCCTGAAGATTTCAACTGGAAACACCATTGTAGGGTATGTTAAAGGAATCAGAATCACCATTTCTGAGGAATATCTTGTGGAGCTATTGGATTGTCCTAATATCGGACACTGTCTCAGTGAGTTTATTCCCTTAGAGAAACAGAAGTTAGGGATTATTGGGAATCTGAGGACTCTGTGCAAGAGAGGTCTGCAAGTCAATGAGCTATCTGCGGAGAAGAGGTTGATTCACAGTATCATTACCAATATCATAACCCCTAGAGCAGGTACCCATTCCTCCATCACAACCAGAGATGGAAATCTACTCTTTTGGGCTATTCAGAGGCACATAGTCAACCTTCCAGCAGTCATTTTGGAAAGAATGATAGCAGCAAAGGACCTACAAGAGTCTCTCCCGTATGGGTCTTTGCTTACCTTAATCTTTAAGAAATTTTCTGTGGATTTGTCTGAAGAAGTGCCTGTGAGCACCAGAGAGAAAATTGGACTCATTACTCTTAGAAGGAGTCACTACTCCTTAGTTGGAAAGAAGCAGAACTTGTGGTATAAGGACTCTGTTCCGGAGTGTGAACATGAAGTGTATCCAGATGAAAAGTTAGTCTCTGTGCTCACCCAAGACATTCCTATCGCAAGTATTCAAATTGAAGCCTCAGCAGATCCAGAAATCTTAGATATGTTTGTTCAGCCTCCTTCACCAACTATCCCTCCTCCAGTTCAAAATGAAGAAGTTCAGTTTCCAGCCTCCTCCTCTCTTAATGAGCAAGATACTCCCTCTGAAACTGTGCATGAAGTTTTGAAAGATCTCAGAGGTAAGGGAATTGTATCTGAGGATGTTCCTGTCCCACCTATGGAACACATGTTTGAAGAGAGAGAGCCTTCATACTCCCCTTCTCAATTTGAGACCCGGCCAAGGTCTCAGGGGGAGAGTAGCAACAGTCTTGGCTCAATTCTGGAGCTTGTTAAATCCCAACAAGAAAATCTATCTCTTCTTCATATGCAAGTTGAACTGATCGATGTCAAGTTTGACAGTTTAGCTGATGAGGTGAAGCAGATAAAAGAGCTTATGCTTCAGCTAGTGTGCCAGTAGGGCACTCCCAAGCCAGCCGGGCCTTCCCCCTCACAGCAGCAAGAAGAAGCAGCAGCTATTGCTCAAGAGCCACAGCACCAAGAGTCAACTCAAGAAAAAGATTCTGAAGATCAAGTGCTTGAGCAAGTAGTAGAAGAGGATCAAGAGATCCAGGCTGACCAGCAGCCCATATCCGATGAACCCCAGCAGAAGCAAGAGCAAGCTCCCAAGCCTCCTCTAGCAATAGTTGTTTATCAACCTCCTAAGGAGCAGCATCAAGAGCAGCATCAAGAGCAGCAGCAGGAGCAGCAGCAGGAGTCAGTGGCTGATCAGCAGCCAGGTGTGGCAGCAGTTGAGAAAAAGGGACCCCTAGGAAAAAGTCCTCTTCAGGCCTCTGAATCTCTCACTTTTAAGAGAAAGGTTAAGAGAAGGCTAGTGAAAGATGGCCATCCTATCCATCCTTCTCCTTCTTCCAGACCTATCTCTCTTGCCCCTCCTGTCATTAACCCTCCAGAAATCACTCCTGCAGCACCCTCATCATCTGCTCCCTCCACCTCAATTCTTGAGGTATCCTCTCCAGATATACCATCCCCAAGCATCCCAGTAGATCCACACTTCAAAGATATCAAATTTTCTATCTACCCTTTGCAATACCAGCCGAAGCCACTCAAGGAGGTAGCAATAACCCTGTCTACCCAACCTCCTCAGTTTTATTCATCTCTGCCCACTATTCCCAAACCTGGCTCTCAGCAAACCCATTTACAAATCATTGAAATGGTTCCCAGTCTCCAATTACCAGCTTCCCGTGGTCCAAATCTAGGAGACAAAGCAGCTTTACTCCTTCCTCCTTTTTGGTATGCCTTTGTCTACCATTCTTCTCAGTTCATGGCTCTATTCAGAGAATATCTTCAAATTAGAGCCTTTCTTGAAATCCACAACATGTCAGGCTTCACTTTTGAACACTGGCTTCCATCTCTGATCAACACATCCCAAGTTTCCATCTCTGAACTTCAGGTGGTTTCTCAGAAGAGCCACTGTCTGACTCCTCAAAAGTTTGTTGATCTTTACCCTGAAGAAGCCATGAGATTTCAAGAAGCCCAATCTCGAAACCACCATCTCAAAATCTATACACATATCTCTCTCCGGTTTCATGACCTCTTTGTCACTCTTCTCAGAGAATCTCAGGCCAAATTCACTGCCATGAAAGCCTTTAATTTTGAGAGGTTCAAACTTGGTTTGCATGATGTCTCTAGAGGTCAATGTGATATGCTCATCAGAGGACAAAGGCCAATGGTTCCATCAATGACAGCAGCTTTATTACCTGATCTCCATCCACCCCTTGTAGGAGCAGTTCTCTCTAGAGGTTCCTTTGCTAATACCCTCTACAACAGATTCCTTCGGATCTCCACAAGGTTCAAGATCAAGTACAAGTCTAAGCTCAGCTTTCAGAGGTTCATCTTTCTTCACTTACATAAATTTCAGAAGATCTTTCTTGACCTCCAACTAAGCTTCGCTGAATCCGAACGGTTCACTCATGATCAATGGGAGAAAGCTTATCCAGATCATCATCTTAAGTGCCAGAAAATGAAACTCACTCTAAATGAGTATCACTCCAAGAGCCTCCTCGACCTGAGAAAGCACATAGGCCTTAAATGGGCACACAGATATTTGTACTATTATCAGGCCAAGGATGCAGTTCTCTCGTCTGGTCTCCACTGAAACATCACTCTGCATGAGTTCTTATCACTGGCAGTCACTAAGAAGTTCACTCCCCTTCAAATCAGATATGTAATGGATCCAGACAAGGCTAACCTCAAGCGCGCCTTTTACAGAAGACGCCACATCAAATCTCTGAAGAAATTACCCTTCACTGGTCCTACCTACAATGTGGATCCTTCAAAGTTTGACCACATTTTCCCATCCAATGAGCTAAATCTTTGGAATCTTATAGAGCCATTCTTGGCTCAAATTCCCCCAGCTCTTTATCTACCTAGCTCTGGTATCAACTGAAAACATTGTATTTTTTTTTTCTTCTGAAAGTTGTAATTCCAACTCTTATCTTTTTGGTCAACGCATTTACCATCTTTTCCTGTCTATTGCATTGCCTACTTAAATATCCTTCATGTTAATGCCACAAAGGGGGAGAAAAGACATGGTATACTCAGTTTCTTGTAAACAAAATTTTTTTTTTATCAAACAATTTATATGCTATTCAGGCTATCAGTTACCATTTAATGATTTTTGTCATTAACAAAAAGGGGGAGAATTGTTGAAGCAACTTCCTCCAAGTCTTCAGAAAATTAAGTATTTTGATAAAACAAATCTTTAAATGAATATTTTGCGTCTACCATAATAAATTCTCAAATATATATTTGTTCCAAAAATATAGATATACTACAAAATTTCTAGACAGCTTCAATATCCTGAAAGATCAAATTTCTCTAAGTATACAACTTTATACTGTATTCGACTCATGACTTCGACTCATACAGTCGAACGTCTTTATACTGTATTCGACTCATGACTTAGACTCATACAGTCGAACGTCTTTATACTGTATTCGACTCATGACTTCGACTCATACAGTCGAACGTCTTTATACTATATTCGACTCATGACTTCGACTCATACAGTCGAACGTCTTTATACTGTATTCGACTCATACAGTTGAACGTCTTTTTACTGAATTCGACTCATAACTTTACACCTCATTCGAATGACGATTTCCTTCTTGAGTTGAATTACTCTTTTCTTCTTAATCAAATCATACTCACTTCCTGTGTCGAATTACCTGTTCTATTGAATTCGACTACACTGTCAGCTGTGGTGTAAGACCCCAGATTTTTATTCTCATTATATATCTGTATGTATACGAATGGTGTGTTGGGTGTTCGGTTGTTGTGTGCTTATGATGCGTAGTTCATTGTGCCTGCTATAAGTTTTATCCTTCTTATGAGCATGAGCATGTGCGAATATCTATATGTATATACATAGGTGTATATGATGATTAATGTAGAAGTGAACAATTAGCTAATTAGAGGTGTATTATGAATACCGGGAATCTCTGACTTAGGATACTTGAATAATACTATGCTTGTGCTATCTTAATATTGAAGAATATCCTATACTACCTATTTCATGGAATTTGGGATGGGAGTGTATGAAGTACATATGTGTATGTACGTATGTATGTTATCTTGTGCGTGTGACAATTGTATACCTAATTCTACATACATAACACCTTGGTGTACTTGTGTATGCATGTGTATGATTAGTTGTAAACGTTGCTCATTTGCATGGTTTAGTTAATGTGTACATTGTACTTCGTACATTACATATGCATAAAGAGTTCAAGCATGGTAGGTGTAATTAGTAGTTTATATTGAAATTCTATACTCCTCAAGCATAACATGCATTTATTTTTATGATATTTAGGTGAGAATAGTCAATTGGCTAAATTATGCATATAGTACATATTAAGGAATCCTATGCATATAGTACTTAAGCAATGTTAGGTAAAGTTGTGTAAGTTAATCTAATTACCGGTGTGCATGTTGTATCCATCTATTCCAAGCATAATGTACATAAGTATGCTACACCCGTGTGTGTATACTATATATATGTCAAATCAAGTGTGTGTGTGCAAGGACTATTTTATCGAAAAGATTATCCCTAGCTAACATAATTCATATCACCTCCTAATGATTTGCGAAGCCCTCATAATTCTCGTCATTTACCTTGCCGTGTGTTGAGTCACACTTATGTAAACCATCATGTACGCATAGGTAAGATATCTACGTACATCTTATCTTAGTGTATTTATGTATGCTGTGTATGCCTAGGTATAAATGATATTGATTGCCTGGTATAGTAATATACACGTTACACCTTATACATTGTATGTATATATATAGTGTAAGCATAGTTTCTGCATGTTTTAAGTTCGGGCCGAAGGGCCAATTAGCGTCAATATGTTTATATTAAAAATAAATAAGGTATGTATTGCATGGTGATAGTATGGATATAATACCATCTACGTATTGCATGTATATAAGCTTAGTATGCATGGTTTTCTGCATAATTTAGGGTTTTGGCCGAAGGCACCTTGGCGTCAAGCCCAGGCCGTTGAGCCAGTGTCAGCGTCCAGACATGGACGCCAACACTAACTCCGGCGTCCAGCGATCTGGACGCCAATTTCTCTGACCTGCATGCGCAGTAGAGCTGCAAACTTCTGAAACAAGGCATGGCCACCATTGGGGGATGTCCCCCAACGGCTCTAAGGCTGTCTAATCGGTATGGTGAGTGGGTGAGGGGCTCTCCTTAGGTCTGAACCCGAATTTGGTCTCTCCCACTTCTCACTTCACCCTTGCAAGAGGAGAAATAAAGGAAGGAAAACCCTAGAGGAAGTCTGTGAGAAAACCCCATCTTAGCACCCCCAAATCCGACCCCTTGGAGCTTGATCTGGAGATCTACTGCGACAAGGAGGAGGCTGGAGCAAAGGAGAAGGCTTTCCCATCATCCCCTCGGCGTGGAGATCACCCAGAAGCCCGGAGGAAGGCGATCTAGAGGGCGTTTCTGCAACTTCTTGGAACTGCCCAAGGAGGTCTTCACCGAGCCCTAGATCCCTTGGAGGAGTTTTTGAAAGGCAAGTGACCTATCTATGATGTCCCCGTATGAGTCTAGGTGGGTTTTGTGATTTTTATGGATTTTTCCTCGAGTCCTAGACCCTCCTATTCACCCAAGATTTAGAGCTCGGGTCTGTGTTTCTGCACAGACCTGGTTCGACGGCAAGGTCCCTGGACGCCTGTTATGAGCTTGGCGTCCATCGGCCATGCCGCTGACCCTGAGTCAGCGGCCAGAGACCGCCGCCTAGTTCTTCTGGGCAGAATAGTGAGCTGTTCTGTCCCACTTATGCATTATTTTCGGTATATTTTCCGTGATGAGGATATATGGTAAGCTTATACTCTATGTATATTGTTAGTTGTGGTGTGTGAATGAACGTGGAATGTGTTGGTGAATGTAGGATAATGGTATCTTTTAAACTTGTGAGCATGACATGTAGATAATCTTGCAAATCCTTGTTCATGATTTGAATTAGTGTGAATGCCTTGGCTTTAGTCTAATCATGAAGGTCAGTGGGTCAGCATATGTGTTGCAAATTTTAGTAATTTATCCATGCTTGTGTAATTCGTAGATAAGCTCGGTTCGGTAAAAATAAAAGCATGCAAGAATGGTTTGTAGGGTTCAATCCATGGATGTATGAATCAGGGTAATTTTGTATCCTCAATTCCTGCATATTGTTAGTAGCTTATGTTTAAACAGCAAGTGGCTAAATTACAAGATGTGTTAACCCCATGTTAACTTAAGTTGTTAATAGCATGTTAATTAGGTGTTTTATTTTCTGTAAATTCTATTTGGCTCAGAAAAATCTGAAAAATTGAGGGTATGATCTTGAACCCGAAAACAGCATGTGGTTAAAATTTCAGGTCGTTTGGATCAGTAAATAAAAAGTTATGTGTTTTTCAGGTGAAATATGAAAATTTGTGCATATGATCGTAATGTGATTAGATTTTGTTTAAACCCAACATGATTAGTGTGTTTACTGTGTGTCAAACTCTTGGAATTCTGTAGTACCATGTTAGGAAAAACAGAGTTATCCATGTGAGTGAGAAAGTGAATGAAATAAAGTGTTATGTGTAAAATACGTATTAAAACTCGGTATGAGTAAAGTGTAAAAGTTGAAATGCATCCACCTGATTGGACGCGGCGTGATACCAGGCCCTTGAAATGCATCCACCTGCATGGACGCGGTTCAGAGTCAGACCGAAAACCCAAAAAAAACCTACACTTAGGGGGTTCGATCATGCAACGCTTATATCTCCTAAACTAGGGCTCTTCGGACAAGATTCTCAACATGAAAGTTGTTGGGAACATGAAATAGGTGCGAACTATAATTTTTAAGTAATTTTAAACAGTCTTGAGATGAGTGATAAATTGACTTGAACAGGAAAAGACCCTAACATGCGCGACTTTGGAAAAACGCTTATAATTCAAAATCTACTCATTGGAATTCGATGAAACTAGTTAGACATGAAACTAGACTTGATGCTCTACACATTGGTATAAGGTTTGTTAAGGTTTGGCCCAAGACATCCTACCTTCTGGGTTGATGAAGTCTCATTCTTCAGAAATCTCGTGTTCAGTCCACTGTTTGAAGAACGCCTAATACTCTGTGTATAATGCATGGAATTTGGGCATTCCACTTGGGTTAGAATGTATACTTGACCCTCTTTCCAGGGGTATAGGCCTTGCAAGGTTTGGTTATGGTTTGACTCACCTTTGGTCGACTCCAAGAGGACGGTTTGAACAGGCTGAAGCAGACGAAAAGAGGAAAAGGATGACCTTCTTGTGGTCGATCCATAGCTCCCCAGCCACCAAGAGCTCCTCCACACGACCCCATCAAGTTCTAAAACTTGTCCCTAGGGTTTGGGTGAGGAATATTTAAGCAACCATGGTGTTTGGGAGTCCTATTGTGACAAGGAAAGCTAAGTTGCGGTTTTGACATATTAGTTTCCTATTTTGAGGATTTCTTCCTCCATTTGAGTGTGTGAGGCTTTGGGAAACCTCCCACCATAGTTAAGCACGAATTTGGGTTTCCAAGATTGCAAGATCTCTTCCCAATTCAACTCTAATTACCTCTTCCCAATTTCAGCTTATTTAAAGTTGCGAATTTTTATGTATTTTCTTGCTTCACTTGATTTTTGGGCCAAATGATGTCCATTAGCCCAATTATGATATTGGGTCATTAACATATAATGTTAGAAGTCTCTCCAACATTTTTATTTAATTTATGGTTGCGTCGTATTTTCGTGTTAATGGTTTTCCGACTTGTTTCCTAATTTGAATAATCGGTCACAATAACTCTTAAACATAGCCCAAATAATTTTTATTGACCCAAATTTCTTGATGGGTCATTAGAGGATATTATTTGAAGTTCGTATATGATTTTTATTTAATTTTCTGACTCATCCAAGTACGTGTGATAATGCTTTTTCGACTTATTCATGAATTATGATAATAAGTCGCGAAACACTTTAAACTTGGCTAATTCGATTTTTCTTGGCACAAATTTCTTTGTGAAACATTTAGTAATAATGTTTGGGGTTGATTTATAATTTTTATGGAATTTGCCAATGTGTTTTAGCACATACGATAATGGTACGTATGTTTTAAATAATATGATATTATGCAAATTATTTATTTCCATTTATTTTGAATTTTTATGTAATTAAAATTTCCGGGGTGCTACAACTTGTTTCTATATACACACTTTCTCTTGACTTGGACGAACTCTCCGTCGGATTCTCCTTCTGCCAGACTAGTGAATCCTTGTTCAAGGCCTCCGTAAGTCTCCTCTGTCTATGGATTCCCGCATGGTCGACGAGCCGGTTGTACCCTAACACCTATGATACTCTTTAGGGATCAACATGATCCAAATGGCTATTAGAAGGTCACTCTTATCTTGAATCACGCCAGACCTCTGGACCTGTGCTTAACATGGCCAGTGGTAGGGTCGTGAGTTCCACCTGACTGCCAACACCAAGTGCGCGTGTTGTGCAACTATTACTATCACCTATTTACTCGACATGTTACGTGCAATGTCCACTAGCTCTCATCTATACTCGACTCGCTCGTCTGTTCATGTTCACTCCACTATCTCATCTATTCATCTAGTACTCTCATCTATTTCTTGGTACTCTATATTGGCCATTGATTGATTGTCTAAAGATAAACAATATAACTAATGTCTGGGAATATATAAACGACCCGATCTGGTCTTGGGATGTGCGCCCGAAAGTGCTAGTGTCCATGGGAGTTAAATGATCAGAGTGTTTGGCATTACACTCGAGTGCTATCTATCTCGACTATCTAAATGACAATCAAAAGTGCTATATTCTCTCGTTGACAAAAGTGTTATGTTCTCTCGTTGTCTATTGACAAAAGTGCTATACTATACCCGTTGTGCTGTTACTATACTTTGTGCTATTTGTGCTATGGCCATCTTGCTATTTGTGTTATACTCGACGCTCGTGCTATATTTGGAAACTTGTGCTATTTCGTTCACGTGCTATCATGCTATCTCTCACGTTACTTGACTCGCTCGCTCTATCATTAGTTACTCTGCCATTAATGCATTAATCATTTAAAGCCTGCTTGACTATTGAGATTTAAGTCCTACTGGGCGTTATCGCTCACCCTACGTTATTTGTCGTGGTGTTCTCAGCTGAGACAGAGGATGACACATACACTCAAGAGGACGGGAACGACCAGGAGTGAAGTCATGAGTACCCTAGCATCCTAGCCTTATGTTCGAGTCATAGTTTAGTCTTTACTTTATTTCAATGTAATTGGGCCCTATATAATGGCTCTAATATTAGTGGTTTTAACTAGACATTTGAAAGTTATTAATGAGAAGAATTTGCTTTAGTATTTATTCTTTGCTCAATGGTTTGATGTCTAGTACTCGCTTTGTACCTGTTTACTTGCAACTGCCTCGCGTTCCGATATTCTATGTCGGGGTGTGACACTGGAGGCTCTGATGGCCCAGCAACTTATTTTGCGTGAACATATGGCCCTAATGGCCTAGCAACTTCCTCTATAGTATGGACTTGAGGTGCTTACTCAGTTGGCCCTTGAGCATCATGTCGGTGGACAGAAGCAGATGAGAGTAGGTGTGTAAGGCCCTAGTTTTCTGTGCATTTTATCACTTGCTGTTATGTTTAATTGCTGGCTGAATTTCTGTTGGGTTGAGTGTGTATTTGAAACCTTTTAATCATGACTAATTGACATCACTCATAATTTGATTTTGATGATGACACTTTGTACATATTAAAATGATGACTAATTGAACATGTTATACGTTTTATACATATCACAACAATGCTTAAACAACATGTTTTTGATGTTGAATATCTCACATTTTAATGATAATATCTTATATTAATGGTTTACACTTTATATTTTCAGGTTTACACAAATTTGTCACAGTGGTGTCAACACAGTCCACCTGTGGTATCGACACAATGTCCTGTGGTGTTGACACAGTCCACCTGTGGTGTCGACACAGTGCTCTGTGGTGTCGACACTAGATGACTATCCCAGAAGCATGTTCTGAAGTAGTAGCTAGTGGTGTCGACACAGTCTGCCTGTGTGTCGACACAGTCTGCCTGTGGTGTCGACACAGTGCCCTGTGGTGTCGACACTAGTTCACTGTCCCAGAAGCCCAATTTGAAGACAATGCCTGTGGTGTCGACACAGTGCCCTGTGGTGTCGACACACTTCGACTGAAACTCAAAAACGTGAATTTTTCTGGACACGTGGCTGCTTGGGAATCAAGGGATTTGACCTAGATTTCTGTGCCCATGCACCGCAAGGCACTTTATGGACATATGGGGCTATAAATACCCATGATTCTCCTACCCCAAAGGCAAGAAATCCCATACACTTATAGAAGAAGCTTTTTGGCGGCAAAAAGGGGCTTTCCAGATCTAGCTCCATCTCCAGAAGCTGCAGGCCATCCTTTCAAGAGGAAGGACGTGGGAATCAAGGGGAATCTCTGGAGAGAAGGTTGATGTGCTAGGAAAGGGAGCAGATCCAACTGAAGAGCAGCAGTAGAAGAGGGATTTCTGGCATTTCAGATGCCATTAAAGCAGAGTATCGCCAACTGAGGAGAATCTCCACCGAATTCCATCAAGGCTCCTCAATTCAAGCGTCTGCAAGACCTCTTCACTGAAGAACATCCAATTCATACTTCTTTCACCTAATTCTTGTAGTGTTCATCTTATTTCTTCTTGTGAGATCTGTACATGAAGTTCTGTACAAATTTCTGAGTTTATTGAGTCTGTGAATCAGATCATTGCTACAAGATCTGATTTCATTCGTGTTTGATCTAGATTTTATATTGTGAGCCATCGAGCTCTGCTTTGTGAGTCGTCGCACTCACTGTGTGGTTTGAGCCGTCGTGCTCAATTTGGAGTCGTCGTGCTCCAGTTGTTGTTTGAGCCGTCGTGCTCAGTTTGTGAGTCGTTGAACTCAAGGTTGTGTGTTGAGCCGTCGTGATCAAGGGTGTTTGGAGTCGCCTCACTAGTGTGAGTTGTACTCTTTTGAGTAGTGGAGCCTCACTGTGTGAGGGGTGGATGTAGGAATCACTGGTGTGATTTCCGAACCACCTAAAAATCCTTTGTGCAATGGTTTGATCTGCTTGTCTGCGCTAGATGCTTGCATAGGATTTCGCTTTTACACCAAGTGTTTAATTGCTTCACACATAATCTACACACACCTACACTTCAGATCAGTAAATTGTTTGTCTGAATTGATCTCTGATTCGAAGTAATTTTGAATTGCTTAAGCTTCCGCAGTAATTTATGTCAGATCTATTCAACCCCCCTTCTAGATCTGATCCATCCACCTATTCGATCCGACAATTTCTTCTTAACATCAACATTATGTGATGTTAATTGCATGTTGACGGCACATTATATGTTGTTAACTCTCAGGATGGAGGAGGTTAACAGCATGATTGATTGTCATTTACTTCATATTAACGATAGTCACCTTGATGTCAATAGCTCCGTCTGTGTTTGGGTTTCTTTCCCCGAATTCATCCCGATTTCTTCATGGATGAACATGGAAACCCCAAATTGGGTTGGGATTCCCTTTCCTACCATGACCATGACTCAAACCCTTTTAAAACTAGATTGTTTTTGTAAAGGGAGGACTTTTTACTCAGCAAGGGTTTGGGCTCGGAGAGAGAAAAAGGGAGGTTTTAGATGTGATAGATCCGGCGAGCCAGAGGCTACTACGGTGTTCTAGGGCAAGAGGAAGACTCTACAGAACGTGGGGAGGCTCTCCAAACGCAGAGAGATCATCTGCTACAGTGTGGAGGTCGAATCAAGCAACTGAAGACCACCTCTTTGGCTTGGTCGAGGAAGGCTTCATTGCCTAAATTCGATCTTCAGGGAGTTTTTTAGAGGCAAGTAACTTAGGGGTTTCATCCCTATGCCTATCACTTGGGGTTTTACGATTTTTAAGGATTTTTGTCTCGTGTCCTAGACCCAAAAATTCTCATTTTTTTTGTTTCGGTCTGCACTTTCTGCAGACAGGGAATTGACGACAACACCCTTGCCATCAAGTTCCTGAGTTAACAGCAATCGATTGTGTCGTTAACTACTCTTGACGGCAATGACCTTGTTGTTAAGTTCTTCAGTTTTTCCATAAGTGTGTTTTAGCATATGTACTATGACTATTCGAAGGTTTGAATATACAGATGGGTTTTAGAATTTTTGCCTTGTCACGTATGTATGGTAGATTGAATCACGAATTTCTAATATTTTTTTGATCATATCTGTAATTTTTAGAAATTTCTATCACGAGTAGATGAGCATGCCATATTAGGTTAATCCAAGAAAAATTAAGTGTTTCATTGTCTCAGTATTTTTCCTTGGACTTAGGGTTCCTGTGAACATGTTTTTAGATAGATAGAATCGTCAGTTCCCTATTATACATGTTTTACCAAAATCATCTTGTTAATTGCCTGAAATCTATTTTAAATGTTAAAAATAGATATAATATTGCAAAAATTATGAAAAATTAGACATCTGATATGTTCCATGTATATGATCTGTAGTTAAAATTTAAGCATATTATGATTTCCGAAACCACTATTTCCAATTATAAGCCTTTAATGACCATGTTAAGCATGATTAGTTAAAAGTAGTGTTTTCTGATGATTAGTACCATGATTAGGCTCTATTAAGCATGCATTAACACTGTTGGACAGTATTGATTACTTCTGTTACCTGAAGCATGTGTTGAATCATAAGCATGTTAATGGACCATTAAATGTATGAGAATTGTGTTAAACATGTGATCAAAGTGATTAATGTGATTAAGTGATTTATGTGCCGAATATTGACACTGCTACCATAGAAGGCTGTGAAGCCGTATTGTAAAAAAGTTCCTATGGGATAGCTCAATGTGTATGTGATATCCTGTGGGCATCAGGATGAAATGTTGGAGGTGGACAAGTACCATTGGTTAGGGTGGAGAGTGTTTCTCTCGATTCTACGCGGTTACTAAGATTCGTCACTATATTACCTAAGTGATGGGTATGTGATATGTGTGTGATAGTGTCCTTCTTTATGGTGGTTTGGACTATGTGTCACGGCAATCAGATGTGTAAAGATGTGAATTAAGTGTGAATGTGCAAAGTGATCATGTGAAAGTGATGTGTTAATGTGTTCTAATGTGTAAGAATGTGAAATCATGTGAATATGTTATGTTTATGTTAAAACAACAAGCAAAATGTGAGAATTTATGACATACAAAAGGTGAGAATGTGATAGGTATCATGCTAGTATCTCTAGTAGTTATGCGCTAGGTTTCATGATTATAATATTTGGAAATGTGCTATATTAAGAGATATGTTAGATACCATGTGCTACATGAAATCCATGTGTAGTTTGCATATTAACATGTTCATTTAATACTTGATGATAGTTACATGAATTATGTGATAATTTGCTTAATGAGTTATACTTGTGTAGAATGTATATGGTAAGTGTTTACATGTGACCAATAGGTTGCTTGTTGTGTCTTTTGTGAAGATTCATCCTTATTTAACCATACAGGTGAGACAGGTATTCCAGAGATAGAGGAGGAGATAGTGAGGAGCGACTCCGAGTGAGAGGAGTAACCGAGACGAGAGAGCTATTTATATAGCTAGTACTTTTCTTTTACTTAGTACGTGAGACGATGTTATTGTGATATTGACTTATGGACTTGATTATTGTGGCCTTGTCATATTTATTTTGCTACTATATAGACTATGGAATGTGTGTGCTGATGATGGAATAAGAGTTACTTATTTTTCCGTTGTACTTTTCTTTGTTACTTGTGTACATATCTACCTACTATGTTGTGTTTGGTACATGTCCAACTATGACGACACACTTTATATCGACGTGGATTGGTATAATCGTACTAGTACAAAGGTGGTCATTACAGAGATTGGTATCAGAGCAATAGGTTGAGATTATACATAAATAAGCCATCATCTACACAATATTCCAAAGTCTTTATAGAATCTGTCCATATATGTGGAAAACAGCTAATAATGAATTAAAGATAGTTAAGAAAATGGTTAGGACTAAAGAGCTTAGATCCTAATTGATATATTTGTTTTACAGGTAATGGCGAGCCGTGGTAGGTGTAGTGCTCAGGCTCGGGAGGACAAACAAAGACGTGAGGAGAGGGGTGAGCAGTAGGCCCCAGCACACCAAGGTCCCACTGTGTTACCACCACCGCCACCAGTGGACTATGGCATGTTCATGCAAGGCCTGGCCCAGGCGAAGCTGATGCAGGCACAGACCCAGGCGGCATTATAGGCCCAATTACAGGTGGAGGCTCAAGCTCCAGCTCCAGTTCCTCAGGAGTTTGGACATGGTGGTTCGTCCATCATGGAACGATTTAAGAGGATGGCTCCGCCTCCTTTTAAGGGAGAGAGTCAGCCCCTTCTAGCAAAGAGCTGGTTGAGAGAGGTAGAGAAGATCTTTCGTGCTATAAGGTGTGCGGAAGAGGATAAAGTGAGCTTGGCGACCTACATGCTACATGAGAGAGCCGATGTTTGGTGGGCGTCTATGCTACGTACCAAGTACAAGGATGGGGCATTAGAGGTGACTTGGGCTGCGTTTATCAGACTCTTTAAGGCCAAGTTCATCCCCGAGCACATCCAAGACAAGATGGAACATGAGTTTCTTTCTCTTACTGTGAGGCCCCCGAATTTTGTGCATTTGATGCTAATTATTTTGTGCATGTAATATATTTAATCTTGTGCATATTACAAGTATTTACTTACTTATGTGCATGTATATCAATATATGTTAATCTTGTATGTGTATTATAGTTAATTATTTCTACGCATAGTGTATTTAAATAATGTAGTGCATATAGTATGTATTTACATTGCGTATGTGTGGTTATTTAAATATTTTTGTTCTGGCCAAAATTCTCTTGACGTTAAGAGTGAATAGGCGGCCACATCTGTGTCGTTTACTCTCTCCTGGAGTCAACATCGATGGACGTTGACATGGGGTCAACGGCAGTAAACTGGACGTCTATTTCTCCAGCTGTATGTGTTTCCAGATCTGAAAACGATAGCTGTTTTGCTGGATTCTTATTTAGGAAACCTTCCCAAAGGGAGGATGACCTAACCCTAATGCGTACCCAACCCCTTAGCTCTATAAAATGATCCTTTTTCGGCAGAGATGAGTCTTTTTGGCTCTTGTGAAAACCACCCTAGACATCCTATGAGAAAACCTGATCTTGGGTGAGTTAGATCTGTCGATTGGAGGAGGTTTCCGATGATCTTCTTCGACTAGGAGATAGACCTAGGATAGAGGAATCATCCCCGGCTCCGGTGTACGGCCTTCATCGACATAAAGACCAGATCTCAGTGGATTTTGAGCACCTTCTTGGCATTGGCCGAGGAGGGCTTCTTCGACCAAATCATCCCTCTATCGATTTATTTCCAGGCAAGTAGCTTATTAGTTCACTCCATAGACTCCTCCTTTAGGGTTTATATAATTTTCTGGAATTTTCCTCGTATCTTGGAACCTCCATTCACTATGGTTTGTGCGTGTAGTTTGCACTTCTGCAGACAGGAACTTAATGGCCATCTTGCTGCCGTTAAGATCCCTGGTTGGCGGCAACATCCTGTGCTGTTAACGCATGTTGGCGGCAGCATTTGTGCCGCCAAGTTCTTCTAGACTTCAGAGATGTGATTTTGATTTGTAAATTGTGATTTCCGGATCTGTGGTTGTCTGTGCATACTGTGGGATTTATGCTGAGTCAGGTACAAGCAGTAGGTCATATCATGAGGATGTACCGAATTTCTGTGATTAGTGTTAATTATTGAAATTTTTGTAATTGAACTGTGAGTACAATATGACCATGTTTAATCTTGCACAAATAGATCTGTCGTGATTTAGGGTTCATAAATTTTCCATGATAGTATCATGACTATATATTGGTGTTGGCAATGTCGGGAGTGACTGATTTACTGTGGAACCTATTTTAATGAATTTAGTGATAAATATGTCTGAATCATGTTTTAATTGTTATAATTATTTTATGAATATGAACATTTTGGAAAATTGGGCATGAGACATGCTTACTATTTATAACTTGTGACAAAAATTTGGATCTGTTTTGATGACAGTAAGTGTGATTATTGGTTAAACCATGTTTAATAGGATTTCTAGATAAATCTGTAGGAAGCTTGTTTTAATTATTATAAATTGTACACTTTTCTGAATATTGTGAAAAATTATAGATATGTTCCCTGTGCTATATTTAACCCGTGGTTGAAATTTGATATGATTTTGAATACTGTGCATATTATTATAAATTTCTGAAGTTTTTTGTATCTTGTTTTAAGAATGAATTGCAATTATGAATGAATGTGTGATTAACATCATGTTTAGCTTTTGTTAATTCTTGCTTATGGTTGATTTGAGAGTCTGAATGTGATAAGTTATGTTCCATGATATATGTGTGTGCATGTGCATGGGAAGTGAGAGAATAAAAAGTATATGTGTGTGAAACATGTAAACATGACAATATAAATAAATGCGCCCATAAGATACTGCCACCCTAGATTACTTGGAGTTGTACTGTAGTAGTGCCCTATAGGAAAGTCAAACATGTTACTTGATACCCGAGACAAGGGTCTTGTGAAATCGTGATACTCGAGGCAAGGGTCTTGTGAAATCGTAATACCCGAGGCAAGGGTCTTGAGAAATCCTGGAGGTGGACAAGTACCACTAGTAATTGTGGGAAGGGCTTTCCCCGATTTCTGCAGGAACCTAGACTTGATCACTCTGCCTAGTGATTGAGTACATGAATGTGTACGTGAAAGTGTATGGGATCTTCTAGTGGTGGTTTGGGCTGCATCTTGGCAATGTGTAAAATGATATGTGAACATGTCATGAAAAATGAAATTGCATGTGTTAATATGATTCTTGTTAAATGTTGAAAGTGATACTATATTTAGTACCATGTGTGGGTGCATGTTTACATATCCATGAATTATAATTACTTGATGTTCATGTGCTTAGTATCATGTTGTAATTTAATTAATAGCCATGTGTTAGTGTTATGTGATAGTAAAATACGAAAGCATGTAATTGTATGATTGTGCTTATATTAACAATACCATGTTATTAGTATCCATGTTTAGATTTACTGTTTCACATGTATTAGTATAGTTTTACTTAATAGATTCCATGTTTATCATCCATGTTTTAGAATGAATATGTGTTAATTGAATTATTAGAAAGCATGTATGATAAGTTATGGATTGAAGTTTTAAGTTACTTGCTGAGTCTATTATATAGACTCACCCTTGCTAAACATTTCAGGAGATTTAGAAGCCGAGGAGCTAACAAGATCCGAAGCGGAGTTGAAAGAGTAATTGAAGACTTGAAATTTATTTCCTAGTATGTAAGGCATTATAATTTGAACTTTGACTACTGGTATTTGGAACTGGCTACATGATAATGGTTATTATGCTATGTCATTTCTTTATTGGACTATATAGACTGTGGTATGTGGATTAAAGTTGATGGAATAAGAGTTTTTTTAATTTCCATTGCAATAGTGTTATCTATTTATGTATATCTCAGCCTATTTGTTCATTGTTGGGGTTTCCTCCCCTGTAGCGGCTTTCTCTCATCTGATGTGGGTTGTTATAACCGTACCAGGTGGAAGTGGGTTGTTACACTTACCTAGGGTTCCATGATTGTTCTGGAGTACGAGGCTAGATTTGCAGAGCTTTCCAAGTACGCTCCCCACATCGTCGCAGATGAGCATAAGAAGGCCAAGAAGTTCGTGATAGGGTTCAGACCATCACTCAGGACTAGATTGGTGGACTTCGATCACCGGACTTTAGATGAGGCTCTCAGTGCAGCTTGCAGACAGGAGAGCGAGATGGACCAGTACATGGAAGAGAAGAAAGCAGCCTAGAAGTGGTTGGCAGCACCGTTCCAGAGGCAAGATAGGAAGAGAGCGGTCGTGTATCAGCAGCAGCCACAACGTGCAGCAGTTCTGAACCAGTCAGTGGCTGTACCCCAGACGACCAGCTCCAGGCCCAATGACAAGAAGGAGTGTCCTCATAGCTGAAGGACACATGGCGGCTCAGAGTGAAAAAGCTAGCAGGGAAATTCCTAGAGTGCAGCGGTACCGAGCACCAGATCAGAGACTGCTCGAGACTTCAACAGCTCGTGTCTAGAGGAGCTCCAGCCCCAGCAGCAGTAGCGGCAGCGGCACCAGTGACCAGAAAGCTGGGAAGGCCTCGGGCCCAAGCCTGAGTGTATGAACTTGCATGTGAAGATGCAGAGCAGGCAGAGAATGTCACGGAAGGTACTGTTTTAGTTATGGGTGTAACACCCCAGAATTTTTATTTATTGAAAAACCATGTGTAATAAAGTTATTAGACTTAAGCAATAGTCATAAATTGAAAAAAATAATATTTGTGTATAATTAGTGGTAACGAACGTTACCCTAGTGTCGTACATTAAAGTGCGCGCTCCCACAGGGCGACACTGGAAAATGACAACGAAATAAAAATCCGAAAGCACCATAATTTCCAGAAAAATATGGAGAAGTCAGAAATGCAATTATCTGAATTTTTTGATGTACGGATTTGAAGGTACAGTCGACGCGACTATTTTTCGGGTGATTTTTCACCTACTGTAAAATAAAATTTAAAAATTAAATAAAAATCACCAAAATTAGTAAAACCATTCTATTAGCCTATGGTTAAAATTTCGTGACAAGAGGATACCATTTGGACATGTTTGCATCAAGCTTAATGGACCAGTTGAATTATGTGGTAATTACGGTTGGGATTTTTGGGGATTTATCTGTGTGCCTACGTGTAAGGCTTAAGGGAGTCCAGCACCACTACTAGAGATGGTAACACGTTAGTTACCTGCGTGCAAGCATGAAATAACTTGCATGGGCTACGTGTTTAGGTAAAAACCAAATGGTTTTTACCATGACACATTAGCCGTTAACATGTCATTGTGCATGAAGACTTTTGGGGTTATAAATGTCCCCCATCTTGTTACGTGAACATCTTTTCCATCTTCTCCTACTGCTGCTGTTATTGTGCTGAGTGATCTCATGATTAGAGGTAGTTTTGGAGTGCTAAATCCTGCGCAGAAGCAGTTTTAGTGTAAACTGCTGTCTCTCTCTCCTTCGTGCAACTTGTTCTTGTCCAAGCTTTTATTAGAACTACTGCACGAAAAAGCCATCTTGGAGGCTGCCACTGCTACAACAACAAGCTTTGTCTGTGTATCTCTCTACTTGAGATCTTTTACTTCTTCTTCTTGGGAAGCTTCATATTAGAAAGGTAGGATTCAATTCCTAAATCTCTTACTTTCCACCTTTGGTTCCATTGTTTGAAAAGAATATACCTTGTGTCTGTTACTCTGTAAATTCTGAGAATATGTTCATGATAGAACTATATTCTCCAACATGTTTTAGTTAGTTTTAATCCATGAGAGTTCATAGATTGTTCCTTCCCTCCTTCAACTTGATCAAAATCTGAAGTTTTATCAATGCACTTGTATAGTGGAGACAGAACCATGATGGTTCTTTCTTCTTGTGGAATTGATTTATTGAAAGATCATGAAGGTCTTAAGTAAGTAAACTTGATAAGTGATTAGTAGAATAAGAGAAGAAAGTCTAAGAGAAAGACTTTCCATTCCATCTTCCTTGAATTTAACTTGTTGCTAACCACACATGTGAATTGAGTTCCATGGTCTTTTTCCATTTTCTTGTCATGAAATCTTCATGATTGAAGCTAAGTTTACACTTTCCTAAGGTCCTAATCATGATAGGAATGATAGAAGAGTTTAATAGTACCATTTATAGTTGATTTAGAATCATTTCTGAAAGTTTGAGCAAGATTTGTCGACAGACGAACACCTGGCTGTCGACAGAACTCATAGCCAGAAGTCTGAATTTTTCACCTGTGGGAATCTGTCGAAAGATCCATTTCTTTCTGTCGACAGATCCATACAGAACTGAAGTCCTGATGTCTGAAAATCCAGATCTGTCGACAGCTCCCTTGTGCCTGTCGACAGATGACAACAGTGCATGTGTTCAGCCTTTGTTCTACTCTATTTCTTGATACAAATCCTACCCAATTGTACCAACCATTAGTCCATCTATATATTGAGGTTTTTATTATGGTTTTACCTACTAAACTCAGTTGTGAACCTTTCATTCTATTATGAGTAATTTCTTCAAAGTTCCGAACAAATTGTTCTTGTGAGATTCGTAAATTCTGAACTAGTGAAGGAACGGAGTTCCTTAATTCTTGTGTGTGATTCATGAGTGAATCCTTGTATACCTTGATTCATTACAAGGATAAGTGTGTAATGATGACACTTTGCGAGTCTTGGGACTCATTCGAGAAAAATGCCTGGCAAATAAGGGCTGGTTCAGTCCCGGGGAGAGCACCCGAATTCGTCAGTGGCCGCGCGGGGGCGATAAGGACGTCGTGGATGTTGGCATGCATCAATTCGTGCTTGATTGGTCATCATGTCATGCTTGTGTGTGTAATATTGTATTTGATTATGAACTCAAGTATCATTCTGAAATATTGATTCTAATTCCAACATTGTGCTTGTTCCACACATGTTATTGAATGATCTCGTGTTTTCGTTCTTGGAACACACCATGTTAACGATCTTTACTCATTCTACCTTGGATATATTTATGTCTGAATCCTTTTGGAAAACTTGAATCCTACTGGGCTAGTTAGCTCATTCAATTCAATATTTCAGGTGAACGAGATGGAGGTACTGCTTAAGGGGGATTTGAGTGTTGAGAGGACCACTCTATATCCAGAAGTGCTGTGCAGCTATCTTTTATTTTCTTTGTCGTTAGGAGTGAGAATGTATAAGGTTACAATTACTTTTGTTTGATCCTCATTCAGACTAAAATGAGGAGTATCATGTAATAATTTCGCAAACTTAGTTGGTATGAACAAACCGTGTGTTACTCGTCGTGCGTAAAATCTGTCATATTCGGTAAATGTAGTTTTGCTAGAACGTGACAGATTAAATTGGTATCAGAGCATTAGTACGATAAACCTAGGGATAACCAGTGAGTTGGGGTAGAAACATGGGATTAGTTAGCATGATTTTTCTAATCATGTAAATGCTTAACCTGTTAATTATTTCAGAATGGACATGAGTGCTCAACAAAGGTTGGTAGCAGCCATGGAAATGCTACGTCAGGACCTAGAATTATATGCTCAAGCACAGAGAGAAACCCACGTACAGATCAAAGAGGAAGTATTAAATCTGACGGCAGGCACTTTCTTGGCGGGAAATCCACACGTTTCATTGGATATTATGAACCAGATCATGAATGATCTGAATGGTCTGATGCTGGGGCAAGAGATGCTGCTCCATCAGATCGAGGGGTATTGGGAGGGGATGACCAATGCTGCGAGGGAGCTGCATTATGGGGCGGCAGAAGAACAGCCACCACCGCCCGCAGAACCGGTTATAGATTTGACCAGAAATTAGAAATGGTGGATAGACAACTCACTTTTTTGTAAACCTCCCCTTTTGTGTAAATGTTAGTTGTATGTATATAACTCCCATGTGTATGGGGAGTGAGAGGTTGATGAAGGTATGTTTTTTAATGTCGAAAGTTGGATGAAGGAGACTGTAGTGATATAGTTGTGAATTGTAATGACATGCTATGATGTACCTAGTTGACTAATGAATGAAATGAAGTGTTATGCAATTTGAAATGCGTATATGTGATGAATGCAAGTAGGGTGAAAATTAATGTATGTTTTATTGGATGTTTCAGATTATTATCTAATCTTGTCATGGACGGAGGTGATGCTAGTTGGAAGAAAATGGAAAGTTCGATGCATGATTTGACCCGAGTAATGAGGAATGTAGCAAAGAGTAATAGCCATAATGGAACAAGCCTATTCAGGGATTTCCGAAGTTTAGATCCTCCGAGATTTTCAGGGAGTACCGACCCGGATGAGGCCGAGAATTGGCTAAAGGACATAGAAAGGATATTTGGAGTAATCAAGTGCACTGAAGAAGAAAAGATTCGATTAGTGACTTTTCAGTTGGAGCGGGATGCTAGAGCATGGTGGGACACCGTGACTTCAACATTGGAAGATCCAAGTCAAATGAGTTGGGATGAGTTTGTAGAATTGTTTAATGATCAGTATTTTTCTGAAGTTGTCCAGGAAAAGAAAGCCACTGAATTTGCTAATCTGAAACAACTTAGAATGTCAGTGTCTGAATATGAGGCTTAATTTGCTCGATTGTCTAAGTATGCTCCACATCTCATAGCCACAGATAAGTTAAAGGCCAAGAGGTTCATGAATGGACTACGTCCTGTCTATATTATGCAGTTAACTTCTCATCTGATCACTACGTATGTAGAGATGGTCAAAAGAGCTCTGGCTTTAGAAGCTGCTAATGAGATGGTGGACAAAATTAAAGGAAGGTCAGGAGAGGATCGAAAGAGAAAATTTGAGTTGGGAAATACCTCGAAAGAACAACAATCTGGAAAGAAGGCAGGGAAAGCTTCAAATGGAAATAAGGAAGTGTGTAAACATTGTCATGTTAAAGGGCATAAAGCAGAGGTTTGTTAGCGTAGGTTGGGAGCATGCCTTAAGTGTGGAAGTACTCAACATCGTATTTCAGAATGTCCGACAATCAAGAATATGTCAGCCAAACCAAATCCTCAAGCAAGGCAAACTAAACAAAGAAGAATACAAGCAATTCAGGAGGTAGAACCTGAATTTTCGCAAGAAGGCGGACTGATTGAAGGTACACTAACAGTAAACTCAAAACTTTCACATGTACTATTTGATTCAGGAGCTACACACTCCTTTATTAGCTATAATTTTGCTAAGTCTTTGGAAACACAACCAGTCCTATTGCCTATACAATTAGAAGTGGCAACACCTTTGAGTGAGGGTAAAAAGCTTAGGGAATTTTACCCTGATAGTCAGATTTTATGTGATGGACATAATTTATATGGTGATTTAATATGCTTGGAAATGTGGGATTATGATGTGATCCTCGGGATGGATTGGTTATCTAAATACCATGCCAATTTAGATTGCCAATTGAGGCAGGTCACATTTCTAGGAAAGGAAAATTGTTCTATAACTTTTGATAAATCTCACATTAGAAGAATACCGATAATCTCAGTAGTCAAGGTTTGTAGGCTGGTACGAAAAGGTTGTCAAGGGTATTTAGCTTCAGTATCGATACTAAATCAAGATATCACGGGATTGGGTGATATTCTAGTGGTAAAAGAATTTCTTGATGTTTTTCCTGAAGAATTACCTGCTATACCACCTTATAGAGAAGTGAATTTTTCGATTGAATTGGTACCGGGAGCTACACCAATCTCAAGAACACCGTATAGGATGTCAATGGAGGAGTTGAAGGAATTGAAAAGGCAGTTGTTAGAACTGATAGAAAAGGGATTTATTAGACCTAGTACCTCACCTTGGGGTGCTCCAGTATTATTTGTGAAGTAAAAAGATGGATCTATGCGATTATGCATAGATTACCGACAGTTGAATCAATTAACTATAAAGAACAAGTACCCACTTCCAAGAATTGATGATCTATTTGATCAACTGTCTGGAGCTCATTATTTTTCCAAGATCGACTTAAGGTCTGGATACCATCAACTCAGAATTCAGGAGCAGGACATTCACAAAACAGCTTTTAGAACACGATATGGGCACTATGAGTTTGTAGTGATGCCATTTGGATTAACTAACGCACATGCTGCATTTATGCGTTTGATGAATGACGTGTTCAGAACTTACTTGGATTAATTTGTGGTTGTGTTTATTGATGACATACTGATTTATTCCAAGAGTATAGAAGAACATGAGACACATTTACGAATTACTTTGCAACTATTAAGAGATCACCAATTATATGCAAAGTTTAGTAAATGTGAATTTTGGATGGAACAAGTGATGTTCTTGGGGCATATTATTTCAAAAGAAGGATTGTATGTGGACTCTTCAAAGATTGAGACCATACAAGGATGGGAGAAACCAAAGAACCTCACTAAGGTTAGAAGTTTCTTGGGTATGGCTAGTTATTACCGACAGTTTGTTCAGAATTTTTCTAGAATTGCCTCGCCTCTTACACAATTAACTAGAAAAGGAACTGCATTTGTATTGAGTGAAAGTTGTGAACAAGCCTTTCAGTTGTTAAAGAAATGTTTATCATCTGCACCAATTTTAGCTTTACCAATAGAAGGAAAATTATTTGAAGTGTATACTGATGCTTCAAGTATTGGACTAGGATGTGTATTGATGCAAGATAGACGAGTCATTGCTTATGCATCAAGGCAATTAAAGATTCATGAGAAAAATTATCCAGTACATGATTTGGAGTTAGCCGCCATGGTTTTTGCTCTTAAACTTTGGAGACATTACCTATATGACAATCAATTTATAGTTTATTCTGATCATAAGAGCCTTAAGTATTTGTTTTCACAAAAAGAATTGAATATGAGACAGAGAAGGTGGATGGAGTACATCAAAGATTACGATTTCAAAATTGAATACCATCCAGGGAAAGGCAATACTGTGGCTGATGCACTCAGCAGAAATCCTATAGCCAAAGTATGCCACTTACAAGTAAGGGAGTGGAAATTGCTAGAGGAATTCTACACATTGAGCTTAAAGGTGGAATCACTAGAAGGGAAGATTGTCATTAATAACTTGACAGTTCAATCAGATTTATTGAGACAAATTAAAGAACAACAAGACAATGACCCTGTGTTGATAGAAATCAGGGAAAAATTGATCTCTAAACCTGATTTTAATGAAGATTCTCAAGGAAATCTTTGATTTCGAGATAGGTTATGTGTGTCGGATGATTGTGAGATCAAAAAGCAAATTCTAGAAGAAGCTCACCGATCATATTATACTATTCATCCTAGAGCTGTTAAGATGTATCAAGATTTAAAGAAACATTTTTGGTGGTGCAATATGGAGAAGGATATTGTAAATTTCATAGCGAGATGCTTAACATGTCAGAAAATCAAAGCCGAGCATCAGAAACCAGTAGGAAAATTAAAACCACTAGAAGTACCAGAGTGGAAATGGGACAGTATCGGTATGGATTTTATTGTGGGATTACCTAGAACTCGAAGTGGACTTGATGCTATTTGGGTAATCATTGACCGACTTACCAAATTAGCTCATTTCTTAGCAATCAAGACAAGATGGTCAGTGAGTGTCTTAGCTGCACTTTATATGAAAGAAATTGTCTGATCACATGGAATTCCAAGGAATATAGTTTCAGATAGAGATGCCAGATTTACCTCACATTTCTGGAGGGAATTACAAGATGCATTGGGAACTAAATTGAAATTTAGTACAGCATTTCATCCTCAGACTGACGGACAAACAGAGCGGGTGAATCAGATTATCGAAGATATGTGCCGAGCTTGTATATTACAGTTTGGAAATGACTAGAACACTCACTTAGCAATCATGGAATTTGCATACAATAATAGTTATCAGTCTACAATACAGATGGCACCATTTGAAGCTTTGTATGGTCGCCAATGTAGATCACCATTATGTTGGGTGGAACTGAAAGAATCACATATTCTTGGACCTGAAATGATCCAAGAGACCACAGAAATTATCAAGTTGGTACAAGACAGAATGAAGGCTGCTCAAGATCGACAAAAGAGTTATGCTGATCGTCGAAGAAGAGAATTAGAATTTCAGGAGGGCGAACATATATTTCTTAAAGTATCTCCTCGACGTGGAATTAGAAGATTCGGAATTAAAGGAAAATTGAGTCCAAGGTACATTGGACCATTTGAGATTTTTGAAAATGATTGGAGAAGTAACGTATCAATTGGCACTTCCGCCACAATTGTCTAATGTACATGATATTTTCCACGTATCGATGCTAAGGAAATATGTGTATGATCCGGAACACATTATTGAATATCAAGATCTGGAAATACAAGAGAACCTAGCATATGAAGAAAAACCTGTACAAATTTTTGACCGGAAGATCAAGCAACTTCGGAACAAAGAAGTTCCTTTGTTAAAAGTTCAATGGAATAAACACGGACAAGAGGAAGCAACATGGGAACTTAAAGACGTGATCAAGATTAAATACCCGGACTTGTTTACAGGTTAGTATCCATACCTTTACGTTATTAAATTTGGAGGACCAAATTTCTTTTAGTGGGGGAGAGTTGTAACACCCCAGAAATTTTATTTATTGAAAACCCATGTGTAATAAAGTTATTAGACTTAAGCAATAGTCATAAATTGAAAAAAATAATATTTGTGTATAATTAGTGGTAACGAACGTTACCCCAGTGTCATACATTAAAGTGCGCGCTCCCACAGGGCGACACTGGAAAATGACAACAAAATAAAAATCCGAAAGCACCATAATTTCCAGAAAAATATGGAGAAGTTAGAAATGCAATTATCTGAATTTTTCGACGTACGGATTTCAAGGTACAGTCGACGCGACTATTTTTTAGGTGATTTTTCACCTACTGTAAATAAAATTTAAAAATTAAATAAAAATCACCACAATTAGTAAAACCATTCTATTAGCCTATGGTTAAAATTTTGCGACAAGAGGATACCATTTGGACATGTTTGCATCAAGCTTAATGGACCAGTTGAATTATGTGGTAATTACGGTTGAGATTTTTGGGGATTTATCTGTGTGCCTACGTGTAAGGCTTAAGGGAGTCCAGCACCACTACTAGAGATGGTAACACGTTAGTTACCTACGTGTAAGCATGAAATAACTTGCATGGGCTACGTGTCTAGGTAAAAACCAAATGGTTTTTACCATGACACATTAGCCGTTAACGTGTCATTGTGCATGAAGACTTTTGGGGTTATAAATGTCCCCCATCTTGTTACGTGAACATCTTTTCCATCTTCTCCTACTGCTGCTGTTATTGTGCTGAGTGATCTCATGATTAGAGGTAGTTTTGGAGTGCTAAATCCTGCGCAGAAGCAGTTTTAGTGTAAACTGCTGTCTCTCTATCCTTCGTGCAACTTGTTCTTGTCCAAGCTTTTATTAGAACTACTGCACGAAAAAGCCATCTTGGAGGCTGCCACTGCTACAACAACAAGCTTTGTCCGTGTATCTCTCTACTTGAGATCTTTTACTTCTTCTTCTTGGGAAGCTTCATATTAGAAAGGTAGGATTCAATTCCTAAATCTCTTACTTTCCACCTTTGGTTCCATTGTTTGAAAAGAATCTACCTTGTGTCTGTTACTCTGTAAATTCTGAGAATATGTTCATGATAGAACTATATTCTCCAACATGTTTTAGTTAGTTTTAATCCATGAGAGTTCATAGATTGTTCCTTCCCTCCTTCAACTTGATTAAAATCTGAAGTTTTATCAATGCACTTGTGTAGTGGAGACAGAACCATGATGGTTCTTTCTTCTTGTGGAATTGATTTATTGAAAGATCATGAAGGTCTTAAGTAAGTAAACTTGATAAGTGATTAGTAGAATAAGAGAAGAAAGTCTAAGAGAAAGACTTTCCATTCCATCTTCCTTGAATTTAACTTGTTGCTAACCACACATGTGAATTGAGTTCCATGGTCTTTTTCCATTTTCTTGTCATGAAATCTTCATGATTGAAGCTAAGTTTACACTTTCCTAAGGTCCTAATCATGTTAGGAATGATAGAAGAGTTTAATAGTACCATTTATAGTTGATTTAGAATCATTTCTGAAAGTTTGAGCAAGATCTGTCGACAGACGAACACCTGGATGTCGACAGAACTCATAGCCAGAAGTCTGAATTTTTCACCTGTGGGGATCTGTCGACAGATCCATTTCTTGCTATCGACAGATCCATACAGAACTGAAGTCCTGATGTCTGGCAAGCCAGATCTGTCGACAGCTCCCTTGTGCCTGTCGACAGATGACAACAGTGCATGTGTTCAGCCTTTGTTCTACTCTATTTCTTGATACAAATCCTACCCAATTGTACCAACCATTAGTCCATCTATATATTGAGGTTTTTATTATGGTTTTACCTACTAAACTCAGTTGTGAACCTTTCATTCTATTATGAGTAATTTCTTCAAAGTTCCGAACAAATTGTTCTTGTGAGATTCGTAAATTCTGAACTAGTGAAGGAACGGAGTTCCTTAATTCTTGTGTGTGATTCATGAGTGAATCCTTGTATACCTTGATTCATTACAAGGATAAGTGTGTAATGATGACACTTTGCGAGTCTTGGGACTCATTCCAGAAAAATGCCTGGCAAATAAAGGCTGGTTCAGTCCCGGGGAGAGCACCCGAATTCGTCAGTGGCCGCGCGGGGGCGATAAGGACGTCGTGGATGTTGGCATGCATCAATTCGTGCTTGATTGGTCATCATGTCATGCTTGTGTGTGTAATATTGTATTTTATTATGAACTCAAGTATCATTCTGAAATATTGATTCTAATTCCAACATTGTGCTTGTTCCACACATGTTATTGAATGATCTCGTGTTTTCGTTCTTGGAACACACCATGTTAACGATCTTTACTCATTCTACCTTGGATATATTTATGTCTGAATCCTTTTGAAAAACTTGAATCCTACTGGGCTAGTAAGCTCATTCAATTCAATATTTCAGGTGAACGAGATGGAGGTACTGCTTAAGGGGGATTTGAGTGTTGAGAGGACCACTCTATATCCAGAAGTGATGTGCAGCTATCTTTTATTTTCTTTGTAGTTAGGAGTGAGAATGTATAAGGTTACAATTACTTTTGTTTGATCCTCATTTAGACTAAAATGAGGAGTATCATGTAATAATTCCGCAAACTTAGTTGGTATGAACAAACCGTGTGTTACTCGTCGTGCATAAATCTGTCATATTCGGTAAATGTAGTTTTGCTAGAACGTGACAATGGGTGTGTAGACTCGAGTATTGTTTGATACGAGTGCTACACACTCGTTTATTTTTGAGTGGTTTGCTAAGTAGTTAGCATAAGAGTTCAGAGTTGAGGTAGAAGAATTAGAGGTTCCCCTATCGGTACATACTCTAGCAGGTACGGTAGCGACCATGAAGTGCATTCCATCCTTACCGGTGTGCATTGAAGACCGGGGTTTGTTTTGATGCTTCTATTTGCTCAAGATGAAGAACTATGATGCTATACTTGGTCTGAATTGGCTTGAGGAGCACTATGCCTTGGTCGATAGTAGGAGGAAGAGGATTTCTTTTCACATTCTTGGGGAGGATGAGTTCTCACATCCTTTGCCTAGGAATTTAGTGGGAAAGTTTGTGATCTCCGCCATGAAAGCTATAAATATGGTGAACAAGGGTTGTGACTCTTTTCTTGCCAGTGTGGTTTTGATTCCTGAGGCTGATCAGTCATCGACCCTTAAGGAGATCGAGGTTGTGCAGGAGTTTCCAGATGTGTTTCCTGATGATTTGTCTGGATTGCCACCAGCGAGGGAGATAGAGTTCACTATCGAGTTGCTTCCAGGCACCTAAGCTATCTCTAAGGCTCCCTACCGGATGGCACCTATGGAGTTAGCTGAGCTGAGGAAGCAATTGCAGAAGTTGCTCGATAAGGGGTTTATTCACCCTAGTGTGTCACCATGGGGCACATCTGTACTGTTCATGAAGAAGAAGGATGGTTCCCTTAGATTGTGCATTGACTACATGAAGCTCAATCAGGTGACAGTGAAGAATAAGTACCCCTTGCCGCGTATAGATGACTTGTTCGATCAACTCCAAAATGTGTCTGTGTTCTCTAAGATCGATCTGCATTCAGGATACCATCAGTTGAGGATCAAGGAGGAGGATGTTTCCAAGACAGCATTCAGGACCCATTATGAACACTACAAGTTCCTTGTACTTCCTTTTGGTTTGACTAACACCCCTGCAGTGTTCATGGATCTCATGAACAGGGTGTTCAGGCCATACTTGGATAGTTTTGTTGTGGTGTTCATAGATGATGTGTTAGTCTACTCCCCTGATGAAGCTACACACTGTGAGCACTTGAGGTAAGTTCTAGAAGTTCTTCGTGAGCACAAGTTGTATGCCAAGTTCAGCAAGTGTGACTTTTGGATGCGTGAAGTTCACTTTCTTGGGCATGTCATCTCAGGCACTGGAGTTGCTGTTGATCCACCGAAGGTTCAGGCATTGTTGGAGTGGGAGACTCCGAGGACACCATCTGAGATCAGAAGCTTTCTTGGTCTAGCCGGTTATTATAGGCGATTTATAGAAGGCTTTGCCTCCTTAGAGGCACCTTTAACCAAGCTAACCAGGATGGGAGTTAAGTATGTGTGGTCCGAGGATTGTGAAAGAAGTTTCCAGAAGCTGAAGACAAGGTTGACATCTACACCCATATTGATACTGCCAAGTGGTGCCGATGGTTTTGCGATCTACTTAGATGCTACGCAGATAGGCCTTGGTTGTGTTCTGATGCAGCATGGTAAGGTGGTTGCCTATGCTTCTCGTCAATTAAAGGAGCATGAGCGTAACTATCCAACCCATGATTTGGAGCTAGTAGTTGTGGTCCATGCACTGAAGATTTGGAGACACTATCTCTATGGTGTCAAGTTCTAGGTGTTCACAGACCACAAGAGTGTGAAGTACTTGTTCTCTTAGAAGGAGTTGAACTTCCGGCATAGGAGATGGATCGAGTTCCTAAAAGACTACGATTTCAAGCTTTAGTACCATCCAGGGAGGGAGAATGTCATGGAAGATGCTCTCAGCAGTAAAAGGTCCATGCTTCAGAAAGATTAAAAGATGCTTGAGGATGCGGCATGTGCCATGACTGAGTTAGAGCCTCAGTTGTGCCAGGCATTCATAGTGTAGTTGTCTATCAGGTCCACTGTGTTGGACAAGGTCATGGAGCAACAGGGAGCAGATCCCAGACTTCAGAAGTTGGTGGGTAAGGTAGGCATTGCTCGTGATGAGGATGGCATTATCAGATTTCAGCACAGAGTATGTGTACCGGACATCGCTGAGGTTAGGGAGCAAGTGCTTGCAGAAGCTCACAGGTCACGGTTCTCCATTCATCCAGGCAACACCAAGGTGTATCAAGACTTGAAGTGATCCTTCTGGTGGTCAGGCATGAAGTAGGATGTGGCAGAGTTCGTGTCTCGATGTCTGGTGTGTCAGCAGATTAAGGCCGAGCGTCAGAGACCATCCAACCTTATACATAAGATGGAGATTCCAGTGTGGAAGTGGGAAGCGATCACCATGGATCTTGTAACAGGTCTGCCCAGATCAGTTAGGGGCAATGACTCAGTATGGGTGGTCGTGGTCCGATTATCTAAGACTGCTTACTTCTTGCCTACGAGAAAGAAGCAGTTGGTGGAGAGCTTGGCGAGGCTGTATGTGGACAACATTGTGAGATCGCATGGAGTGCCGAAGTCCATTATCTTGGATAGAGATCCGCGATTTACATCGAGGCTATGGCAGGGTCTCTAGGAGGTGTTGGGCTCTCAGTTGAAGCTCAGTTCGGCTTCCCATCCTCAGATAGAAAGTCAGTCCGAGAGGACGATTCAGACGATCGAGGATATGTTGAGAGCATGCATGCTTGACTGTTAATATTGGAGGTTGGCAGTACAGATTAGTTGAGTATTATTGACCAGAGAAAGAAAGAGTATAGTGGATTAAGAAGCAGATATAATTGGATGGTTCAAGAAATGTTCAGTAAAGGCTTGCAAGCCAGTGCACAAAAAATGATTTCATTAAACAGAAGTGTACTTTGATAAAGGTTTTCCTAAATTTGATTTGAGAGCAAAAGCAGATCAGTTAAAGAGTATTTTGAAAGATTATGATTATGATATAGTTAGTTGGCCAAGGAAGATGTTATTTAAATCCAGGAAGGTATATGAAGAGTAAGGTATGTCAGTAGCAGTGTGGTAGCATTTGAAAATGAAGTCTGTGGCGCAACCAGAATTGAAATATAAAAGGAAGCAGATCAGAAATTCAGGTGTTTTTTTTCTAGTGTTAAAAGATTGAGCAAGATGAATTGAGGAATGAGTAAATGAGAATTGAGTCCAGCTAGAAATAGAGTAATGGTGAAAGTGGACAATAATTGAAATAATGATGAGGGCAAAATTCGAGGAACATTTTGTCGAGTGTCCAGTGTGATCAGAGTGGCACAGCGGAAGCAGGGAATACCATGTATTCCCAGATTATCAAAGATCTACTTGATTAAAAGAGAAGTTTGAGGTTTGTGAACAATTGAGCAAAGAGGCGGTGGTTCTTGATTAGATAGGAGTTGAGGCAGTGCGCGCAGAATGATATAAAGAGGCAGGAAATTTAAAGATGGTAATTGATTCTTTGTGAGAAAGCTGGCAGTTGAGAATATGAATACAGATGAAGTAGAGTGTCAGTTGGCAGTGACGAGCAGAGGAAGGAAAGGCACAAAGAAAATTTAAGAATAGAAAGGGGTTATGACATGTTAAAGCACTACAGTGGAGTAGTGTTTAGTAAACAAATTGAGGAAGTAAAGCGTCCTAGAAAGAAATGTTGCAAGCAAAGGCAAGAAAATGTGGAAGAAAGTTGAGTCCAAGGAGATAAAGCACCAACAACAAGGTGGAATTGTTTGCGGCCAGAAAGTAAAGGAAGAATGGATCGTGCCAATTGGGCGGAGCAAGTATGGAAAGAAATAAAGAGAAAGTTAAAGCAAGAAAGATATGAGAATAAGCAGATCAAGGTAGTTCGTGTGCAGTGATTTGGAAGGCAAGAGCAGAGAAAGTGTATCCTACTTATTCTGTATATAGTTTTATTTCTTTTTAGGTGTTAGTCTGACTTGTCGTGGTTTCGCCCTAAATGTCAAGGACGACATTTCTTTTTAGTTGTTAGTAATGTAACAGTACGGTCGTTCGGATCCAGGTTTATCAGGTCTGTGTGTGGTGCTCTTGACCAAGAGAAGGTAAATGGGCTGTGTTCGGGTTTTCTAAGCGCAGAGTGAGCAATGTGGGCCGAATATGCTAGCCCAATTGCCTTGCTGGTTCACTGTTTGGAATCGCGGCGGAGGTAGGCGACGCGATTTGAACGCGTCGTATATGTCGGATGCGATTCTAGGAACTGCCTCTGTGGCACGTGGCACGGGTTTCTATTTGGCGTCGGACAGAGGGTACCTGTTTAAGGGAGTTAAACGCGGCGTCTGTCTCGGACGCGATTTGCAAAAGTGTGTTAAAGGCTTCGTTTCGGCCAGACAAAGCAGAGGAGGCTCTGTCCGGCACAGATGAGGAATTGTTGTGGCTTCTCCGATGATTTCTGATGGGTTTCGGCTTCGGATGGCTCGTGCGGCATGGGAACCATGCGAGGACGATGCTCGGAGCGTGGGCATGCTGTCGGCGACGAGGTTTTGGGCGTTCTTCGGCATCTTCTACCAGTAGGGAGACTTCCTACCTTCGTTACCAGTTTTAAAGCATGCCTGGTTTGGGTTTAAGGGTTATGCATGCTTGGGTGGTTTGAATGAATGGAATTTTATATTGTTACAGCTTTACTTTGATGTTTTATAAGTATATGTGTGGTGTTTCTCCCATGGAGGAGGTGGGTTCGGCCTGTGAGCTGAACTCACAGTCTCGATTGAAATGCGGCTAGAACAGCCGACGCGTTCATGTGAACGCATCGCACTGAGCCGATGCGTTTCTGGTTTTATCCGTCATGTTAATGCGGCGTTGATGTCGTGTCTGGTTGACCCGACGCGTTCATGTGGAAACACGTCTTTGTTGTTGGACGCGACTAAGTGTTGACCGAAGGTTTGACCGTTTGGGTCTAGTGGCGTCATGTTGGGCCAACGCGACCTGGTCGCGTCACTAAGGCCTGTTGCGACAGCATTTTCAATAGCGTCTAGAAGGGCCGACGTAATCTAGTCGTGGCGCTTGGCCCTGTCGCGACAAGGTTTGGAATGGCGTCCGGACAGGTCGATGCGATTTGAGGGAAGTCGCCTGTGTTCGACGCGGTTTGGTCTCCGAAGGGAATGTTGGGTGTTGAGTAGTGAGGGTCTGGTGCTGACCTAGCTCGAGTCTGTGGTTGTTCTTTAAAGGTTATTATAAGGGTAATGTGTTAAGTGGCATGTGTTGCCATGGAGGTCACGGGGTGACCAATGACAGGCAAGGTTATGTTTCGATATTGATATGGTATGTTTATGATTTGTGTTAAGCATGTTAATGTATTAAGATAAGTATTTAATGGTTAGTGTATAAGTCTAATGTGTGGTCTTGGCAGTCATGCGATGACCCCGTTAATGAACGGTTGTGTGTAGGATGGCTTGAGGGTCATGGGGTAACCGATGATAAGCCATTCCTTACACTTGAGTACCGTAGGTTGTACATAAAGGTTGTATAAGTGTGTATATCGTGGTTTGTGTGTGTGTGTGTCAGTGTTGATTGGCTTGGAGGTCACATGGTGACCGTTGACAAGCTAAGCTTGACACTTGTATACCGTGGTTTATAATAAAGGATCATATATCGTGGTTTGAGTGTTTGCCGAGTCTGGTGGTCCAGCGCCCATTTCGGAATACCTCTCTAGTCGATTACCCTAGCACCGGGTGCTTAGGGTTTGTCCCGGTACAGGAGTACCGTCGAGGTTTGTGTCTTCTTCCTAGACACCCTCACTCCTGAGTTTGAGTTGTACGTCTGGCTGAGGGGAAAGACGACAGGGGACAACAGCTTGTGTATGTGGGTGTGCGGCCATTTGTAGCGCGCTCGTGGTTGAGGGACGGACACCAGTAGACGTACTGGTCCTCAGCTAGTCCTGTTCTAGTGCCTCACTTTAGGGTTCTCGGCCGAAGCCCCTAAAGGTGTCAGGCTTGGGCCTGCGGGGTGTGTGACCTGCAGGTTGTGGTGGTTAGTTAGTCTCCACTGTTCTTGGCTTGTTGTTGTGGAGCGGCAGTTGGACCTTCTGTCTGTGACTGTGAGACTAGAGGTAGTTCTTGTGCTTTGTTGTCCGGGTTGGATACTGGCGTCATGAACTAGTAGTCCGCTTCCAAGTGGTGGCGTCGTCTTCGTACTGACTCGTGTTTGACCACAAGTTGTGGTTTGTGTGTGAACCGCTGGTTAAGGTTATAATCGTGAAATCGTTAACCGTTGTGGTGTGCTCTGGAGGTGGCACAGTTCTGTGATTCGGTGTTGTACCTCGTGGTAGTAGGTACATGTACCCCTCGTGGGTAGAGTTATGTTGGGGTGATACGTGAGTCCCGACCTCAACTGGTGTTGAGGTGAGACCGTGCGTACAGTGGAGGTCTTGTGGTGTGACTCTCCACGTGTTGTGTGTTATTTATATTTGTACCGTGTACTTCTAGTTTTAGTTTGGTATGTGGGTGTTGGCTGGTCATTGCCAAACCCGATGCTTTGTGCGGCTGGGTTGCCTGTGAGACCGTAGCCTAGGCAATGGTTTGCCGGTGAAGCTTGTGGTCGAGGTGGTTTGGTTGTAGGGCGGACTAGAGGTGTTAAGCTAGTCCTGTGTTCCCTCTAGTTTCTGAAGACCGGGGTTTAGCCGGTGTGTTTCTAGTTTGTTGTTGATTAACATGCGTGTGTGTGCATGTTATGTTTCGGTTACCGTTATTGCCAGTGAGACCCTCCGGGGTTGAGGTCTTTTAGTGTAGTTGTGCTTTCTTTGTGGGAGGTCCCTACTGAGCCAGTGACTTGTTGAGGCTCACTCCCTTACAATCTGTTTCAGGTGTTGGCCGACTTGGGCGTGGTTACGCAGGAGTAGTGCAGACTTGTACCACTAGCAGTAGAGTAGTTGAGTCGTTTGAGCTTGTGCTCCCTCGGGGTATTGTTGGGTTTTCCATATATCATGTTTTTGATGATCACATTAACATCCTTGAACATTGATTTAATGCAAAATTGATGTGTTAACTAACATGAAAAATACCATGAAAGTGATTGAGTTAAACATTGCTAAATCATACAATGTACATCACTAACAATGTATTTGCATGTAGGTGTACAAGCATGAAAGATGGAACTTTGAAGAGGCATTGAAAAGATGAGAAAAAGGCACAAAAATCTGTCAAAGAGGTGCATCTGTCGACAGATGCAAACTGCCTGTCGACAGATTCATACAGTCATTCTCAGACAGAACTCAGGTTTGCATCTCTGAGTGCATCTGTCGACAGATGCAATGTACCTATCGACAGATACACACAGACAACCCAGGACAGAGCTCAGGTTTTCTATTCCTGAGTGCATCTGTCGATAGATGCAAACTGCCTGTCGACAGATACACTCAGAAACTCAATTTCCTGAAACCCAGTTCTCAGCCTGAGTGTGCCTGTCGACAGATGCAAGTGCACCTGTCGACAGATGACGGAAACATGAGATTTTAAGTTTCCAAATCCGGCCCCCACTTGGGTGTTTCCTTCCTCCACGACCCCCACCTTTACCTAACACTATATAAGCATCCTTTTGGAGCCATTTTCGCAGAGAGCAGCCTCCCATCCAAGAGCCTCCAAGGGACCAAGAGGAAAAGCCCCAAATTGCTGCTCTGCTTCAACCTTCCGCCCAGATCATCGTGGAATCACCATCTATGCGGAGCTGAAGCCGGATCGTCATCAATTCAACCTTCTACATCGATCAATCTACATCCAATCGAAGTTTGAAGAGCGTTTGGACGATCCACGAGAAGAATTCCAACCGGATTTGTTCCCTAATTCCCAATTCTTCTCCATTTCATAATTTCCATTCCATCGTGTGTGTGTGTGGTTGTGTTTCGAGCATCCCTTGTGCTTGATTCACGTATTTGTGGTTGTTCTGATCGTGGTTCATCAGACAACGTGTGTGTGTTTGAGTTGTAGTGTTGAACTCGCTCATAAGCAGTCGTTTCTGTGTGTGTGTGTGGACGGTGGATGTAGGATACACGAGTTGTGTACTCCGAACCACCTTAAATCATCGTGTTCTGTGGTTTGTTCGCGTTTTGCGATAGATGATTGGTAGGCACGGTGTTCATACGCACGTTTGATTCTCTGTTCTCACTTAAATCAACTCAAGCGGTCTCATACTTAATGAATTCTAATCAAGTTTCATTAAGATCGCTGTAGCTTTCAAAAGAAGCCATCCAATAGTTTAAAATTGCCGTAATCTATTCAACCCCCCTTCTAGATTACCGTATTGTGTATTTCCGCATAACCCTTCAATTGGTATCAGAGCGGGTTTCTCCGATTTACAGCTTTTCGTAATTTGATCTAGCGATCAGGAGATTTTCGATCTTATGGATTCTAGCAAAGGGTATATGGCCGAGGGACATTCAGTAACCAGGCCACCCTATTTTGATGGCACTGACTATTCCTATTGGAAAAATCGTATGCAGGTATTTTTGAGAGCTCAAAACTACGAGCTGTGGAAGATAGTCAGCAAAGGACCATATGTATTGCCCGAGGACGAAGACACCTGGACGAAAGACCAAATAGCCAAGGGAACTCTCAACTGGAGTGCACTAAACATGATGCAATGTGCGGTGCATCCAAAGGAGTTCTCAAGAGTCTCCACATGCTCAACAGCAAAAGAGATGTGGGACAAGCTTGAACTTATCTACGAAGGTACGTCCGAGGTAAGGGAAACTAAAGTTAGCATGTTAGTGTCTGAATATGAAATGTTCAAGATGAAAACTGATGAAACCATATCAGACATGTTTGCAAGATTCATGCTAATAGTTAACGGGCTAAAAGGTCTTAAGAAGGAATACTCTGAAAGTGACTTAGTGAGAAAGATCCTTCGATCTCTTACTTCATCTTGGAATACTAAGGCCACTGTCATTGAGGATTCCAAAGACCTTTCCAAAATGAAATTGGATGAACTAATTGGCTCTCTAATGACATATGAAATCAACATCAAAAGAAAAGAATTAGAAGAAAATCCTAGAAAGTCAATTGCTCTAAAAGCATCCAATAAAACATCAACAAGCTCCAAGAAATCTATTCAACAAGATAGTGATGAGCAAGAAACATCTAGTGAGAGTGATGATGGTGAAATGGCAATGCTCACTAGACAATTCAAGAAATTTTTGAAGTTCAAGAGGAGAGAAACAGGTAATTCCAAACCCTTTCCTAAGAAAATTTTTTCACAGAAATATGAGTCAAACAAAAAATCTGACATTGTTTGTTATGAATGCAAGAAACAGGGGCATATGAGAGGAGAATGCCCGAACTCAAGAAGAAGCTGAAGAAAGACAAATTCACCTCCAAAAAGGCCAAAGCAATGTTGGCCACCTGGAGTGATGAAGATGAAGATGAAGATGCACAAGAAACATCCGATGATGAAGAAGTGAAATGCTTGATGGCCAGGAGTGATGACTCCAGTGAGGTAAATTTCTCATTTAATGATTTCACTGCAAGTGAATGGGAGGAAGCATACACTACTTTATTTGAAAAATTTCGTGAATATAATCTGAGAATAGAGCATTAAAAAAGAAATGCAACTCCCTTGTGCATGATAGAACAATGATGAACGAATTGCATTCCTGACAAAAGAATTAGAAATGATGAAAGTTGATGAAAAGACTCATAATGAAGAAATGGATTGCTTGAAAATGAAATTGCAAGAAACACAAAAAGAAAAAGACTGTTTAAGCCATTCTATTGAATTCCTTCAAGAAGAACAATTGGAAACAAAGAAAAAGTTGGAACAAACTGAAAAGGAGTTGAAAGAAAAATCTGAGGACTTAATGAAATTTGTAAAAGGGAAGCAAAATCTAGATGCGGTTTTGGGCACCAAAATACATGTAACCAAGCATGGGTTAGGATATCAACCTGTAAACAAAAGAAAATAGGAGAATCATTGATTACCTCCTTTGTTGATCTTAGCCCAACACAAGCAAGCATGCTCCCACAAAGCATAATTCAAGAAAGTCTCAGACCAAGCCAATGCCACTCAAACAAAATGCTCCCAACAAACAAAGAAAAAGCCACCTGTCGACAGATACAATGGTGCCTGTCGACAGACAAGAACAGTTTCAATGAATAAACAGTCTATCAAGCAACAGAAAATTGAAAAGAAAATTCCTTCATGCAATGTGTGTAAAAAGATTGGTCATGATGAAAAACAATGTTGGAATAATCCAAAGAAACAAAAATTCAAACAAGTTTGGATTCCTAAACATTTACTTTGTTGCATGAATGAAATTTTGGGACCCAAAGTAATTTGGGTACCAAAACCTCTTGTCTGATCCACATATGCAGGAATGCCTAGCAGCCCAACATCAAAACAAATGGTACTTGGATAGCGGCTGTTCGAGGCACATGACGGGCGACAAAGGTAAATTCTGTTTCCTAGTGGAGAAAGACGGAGGACAAGTCATTTTTGGAGGTAACAACAAAGGCCAAATCATTGGCACAGGTAATGTTGGTAAGTGTTCCTCCAATTCAATTGAAAATGTACTGTTGGTTGATGGCCTTAATCACAATTTGCTTAGCATAAGTCAATTATGTGATAGAGGTCACAACGTCATTTTTGAATCAAATTCATGTCAAATTGTTGATAAAGAAACAGGAAGTGTAAAATTTTCTGGAAAAAGAGTGAATAACATTTACTTAGTTGATTTAGATGATCCAGAAAATGACAACTTGTGTCTTGTTGCAAATAGACAGGATGAATTGACCTTGTGGCATCGTAGGCTTGGCCATGCGAGCTACAACGTGTTGCACAAGATCATGAAGCTCAAATTGGTAAGTGGACTTCCTGACATCTCTTTTAGCAACAACGAAAGTTTTTGTGATGCATGTGCACAGGGAAAACAAACCCGGAAGTCTTTCAAATCTAAAGCACCGGTAAGCACATCTAAACCATTTGAACTGTTGCACATGGACCTGTTTGGACCAACTAGAACTTTAAGTCTCAATGGCAAACGTTTTGGTTTTGTCATTGTAGATGATTTCTCTAGGTTCACATGGGTCAAATTCTTGGCACACAAAAGTGAAACACTCACAATCTTCCAAGAATTCTTTAACAAGATTGAGCATGGCAATGTGAATAAAATATGTTCAATACGCACCGATCACGGGGGAGAATTTGATAACAATGCATTTTCTGATTTTTGCAGGCACCAAGGAATTGAACATCTGTTCTCTTCCCCAAGGACTCCAGAACAAAATGGAGTAGTGGAGAGGAAAAACAGAACATTGGTGGAAATGGCTCGCACTCTTCTGGTTGAAGGCCAACTCTCCAAAAGGTTTTGGGCAGAAGCAGTGAACACTTCGTGCTACATTCTAAACAGAGCCATGGTAAGACCTGTGATAAAGAAAACCCCCTACCAGTTGTTGAAAGGTAAGAAACCCAACCTTGGGTACTTCCGAGTTTTTGGCTCAAAGGTATTTATTCACAACAATGATAAATCTGATTTAGATAAATTTGAAGCCAAAAGTGATCAAGGTGTTTTTCTAGGCTACTCAGAACACTCTAGGGCATATAGGGTGTTTAACAATAAAACACGAACTGTGGAAGAAACTCCACATGTCATTTTTGATGAGACTTATGCCAAATCTAACAGATTGAATGTTAACAGGATTGAAGAAGAGGATGAAGGAACATCGCTTAAGGATCTACAAGTCAAAGCAAAAGACAAATCTGAAGTAGACTCCAAGACCAAAGGTGGATATCTTCACCGGGACTACGATGAAGATGATGAAATAGCATTCAGAAAACAAGATGAAACACTTGAAGAGAATCCACCAGAAAGTGAACCTCCTGAAGAACAACATTCACAAGATCAAATTCCTCAAGGACAAGATACTCCCGGCCCTTCAACAATCACAAATGTGAGGTATTCCAAAGATCACCCACTTGATGATGTGATAGGTAGTTTAAATGATTCTGTTCAAACGAGGTCTCAAGTAAGAAAAATAATTGAACATGATCTTTTTGCTTTTGTCTCTCAAGTGGAACCCAAAAATGTTGAAGAAGCCTTAAAAGACAACTCATGGATTGATGCTATGCATGAGGAACTTGGTCAATTTCAAAGAAATAATGTATGGAGTTTAGTTCCTAAAACCCCTGAAATCTCTATCATAGGAACTAGATGGGTGTTTAGGAATAAACTTAATGAAGAAGGAAAAGTGATAAGAAATAAAGCAAGACTCGTAGCAAAAGGATATAGTCAAGAATTTGGTGTAGACTTTGAAGAGTCCTTTGCTCCTGTAGCCAGGTTAGAAGCAGTCAGAATTTTATTGGCATATGCATGCTCCCATAAGTTTAAACTCTATCAAATGGATGTTAAAACTGCTTTCTTAAATGGCTATATCAAAGAAGAAGTCTATGTCTCTCAACCACCAGGTTTTGAAAATTCTGAAATGCCTAACCATGTGTATAAATTGCACAAAGCTCTTTATGGTTTGAAACAGGCACCTCGAGCTTGGTATGATAGACTAAGCAATTTTCTGGTAAGCAAGAACTACTCAAGAGGTAAAGTAGACCAAACACTCTTCACTAAGAAAGTTCGCAATCACATAATTGTTGTTCAAGTTTATGTGGACGATATCATATTTGGTTCTACTAACCCTTCACTGTGTGAAGAATTTTCTAAACACATGCACAGTGAATTTGAGATGAGTCTAATGGGGGAGCTTCAATTCTTTCTTGGTTTGCAGGTGAAACAACATAAAGACGGATTCTTCATAAATCAAGAAAAGTATGTCAAAGAGCTTCTCAAACGATTTCAATTTGAGCAAGCTAAACCGGCCTCCACCCCAATGAGCACAAGCATCAAATTGGAAAATGATGAGAAAGGTAAACCGGTAGATGCAAAGCACTTCCGAGGTATGATTGGCTCACTCCTTTATCTTACTGCAAGTAGACCGGATATTCAATTTAGTGTTTGCCTTTGTGCTAGATATCAATCTAGTCCAAAGGAAAGCCATTTAATTGCAGTCAAGAGAATTTTCCGATATCTCTCCGGAACATGCAATTTGGGTTTTTGGTACCCAGCAGGCAGTAGCTTTGATTTGATTTCATATTCTGATGCTGACTATGCTGGATGTAAAATCGATAGAAAAAGCACTAGTGGATATTGCCAATTCCTTGGCGGTTGCATGGTTTCGTGGGCATCCAAGAAACAACACTCGGTTGCACTCTCCACTGCAGAGGCAGAATATGTCGCTGCAGGAAGTTGTGCAGCTCAAGTGTTGTGGATCAAAAGTCAGTTAGCTGACTATAATGTTCAAATTGGATGCACACCTATCCTATGTGACAACACAAGTGCTATCAATCTTTCAAAAAACCCTGTCCAACACTCACGGACTAAACACATAGAAATCCGTCATCATTTCTTGAGAGATGAAGTTGCCAATAAAACCTTGGAACTCATTTTCATTCCCACAGAAAAACAATTGGCTGATATTTTCACCAAACCCTTGTCTGAAGATAGATTCACATCCTTAAGAAGAGAATTGGGTTTGTGTAAAATGCAATGAAACTAACTCTCCATATTGGAGTACATGCTCTTTATGTGTGAATGACTATGTGGTATATCAAATGGTGAACTGTGGAAGAACAAGTTCGGCTTGTTTGGAAACTATCATCATGCGTGAGGAAATATTCTCCGCCAAGTATCCATAGTCCCATTACATATAAAGGTCCTGTACTTCACATAGGATTTTTAGTTTCCTTACATTTTATCATGTTAACTCCATTAAACAATGTTTTTTCTGTGATCATGTGCTTGTGTGTTACTTTCTTTAAATGATCATGTTTGTTTTGTATCAAATGCTTGTGTGAATCCTTGCTTAGATGTCGTGTCAACACGTGCACACACTATGGGGGAGTAAGTTAAGGATTGTTGAGTATTTTCTGAGGAAACTCTTCCAACATCTACTTGTTAAATTCTCACTTCCTTGAACTCAATGTGCAATCAATCTGAAACCAGAAAAATCCACTCTGTTCATATCTGTCGACAGACACATTCCATCTGTCGACAGATACAATCAGTCTTGTTCTGACAGAAACCTCAACTCCTCAGTCTGTGTGCATCTGTCGACAGACAGACTTCTTCTGTCGACAGATACACACATTCTTCCTTATTTTTCAAATCCTTCTTCATACTTTTCAAGAAAAGTGTTCCTTACTTGATTTAAAGGTAAACCTTGGTTTGTTTGTGTGCAATATAACCCTTCATATCCACTTCATGTCAAAGTCATGAACCAAGTCTAAATGTTTTTTGATGCATAACCTGATTAAGGTCTTTTTAGATCATTTTGAACACAATGATCAAACCAAATGATTTTTAAACATCTCTTTTGAATAACTCCCTTGTCGTTAAACATGAATCTAAAATGATTTGAAAACTCAGAAAGCTCTTGAATTTAATGTTCTACATTACAACTTGCCTAAAGAAATCTCATGTACTTGACAAAAAGCAAAAATAATAAAAAAAAGGGGAGAAAAGCTACCTATTTCTTCGGTTCAATCAAAGTTATATCTCTTTGTGGGATGGAGGTAGAGCAATGATGAAAATGACTAAGTAACCGGGGACATGGGCATCACAAATGTCGGTCTTCGCGTCAAAAGGTTGTTTCATTATCTCTATACAATGGCTTGATGGACACTCACATTGAGTAACTGGGGGTATTGGCATCACAAATGTCTACCTTCACATGAAAAAGTGAAAGTGCTCCTCATTGCCACTCTTTTCCATCTTCGTTGTTTAAAGATTCTAAAATCATACCAGAAATAGAGTGAAGCCTCCGAAAATTTTTGTGTCAAGTCCAATGTGTTTCTTCGGTAAGACGTTCTTGTGGCCATTTAATTCAATTGTCATCTGACTATCATCTCTATTTAAATGCATGTTTCTCTTCAACGGCATTAATCAAAAGAGTTATTTAATTTTCACTGGTTTTTGTGAAATGTGTTCCTCATGATCTAATTAAAGAACTTATCATTTTTAATTCAAAATCATTTTAGATTTGTGTCATGTCTTCATCTTAATGGATATGAATTTTTGTCTTGCACATACACCCACTTTGCCTTAAAACAACAAATGAACACTTGTCCCTTTGAAAATTTTTGTCAAAAATCAAGTTTTCACCAAAAAGGAGTTATCTGTCGACAGATAGACTTGCATCTGTCGACAGACGACGGCCCAGATTCGTTTTTTCAGAAAATCCTCGCGCCGGTTCACCTCCTTTTTGTGGGGCCTTCCTTTTAAAACCCTCTAAACCCATTCAAAGGCCACCCACGACCCATTCTCACCCCTCCTCTCTTGTTCCCTCCTCCTCCTCTCCAAATCCCATATCTTTCCCCCTTTAGGGCTCCGTCTCCGACGATTCTGTTCCTCGTCTGGGATCCCTCCTCTCTCTCCCTTCACACCATTCTCCCTCTTCCTGCGATGGCACCCAAATCGAAGCTTCTCGCTCGCCGTCGTCGCGCTCCGACGGACGCCGGAGAAAGCTCCAGGGCTCCTTCTGAACGCCGCAGCAAGCATCGTGAGGATCGGTTGCCGGAACTCATCGTTCCTCAAGGTCTCCGTCTTCTCCGTCCAACCGGCACATTCAAGAAAATAGTCCAATCCCGGTATGTGGATTCGAGTCCTTAGCACCGATGTTCCCCTCACTCCTACCCTATTTTGACACTCAAGGGTGGACATCCTTCTTGTACTCCCACCTCCAATACTCTCCCACTGCCGTCTCCGAGTTCTACAATAACCTAGGGCTTTCCGACCAGGGCAATCTCTACTCTTCGGTGAGAGGCACTCGTTTTCGCCTCACCGCCAATCTTATCTCCACAGCCCTTGAAATCCCAAACTCAGGAGTTGAAATCTTCAACTACACTCCCTCTGCTTCTGAGTACTATGAGCTTCTGACATTGGAACCCTATGACACTACCAAGGAGATTGCTCGTCTCAACGCCAACTCCTTTCCTCCTTTGATCCGGATGATCCACACATCTTCACTACCTTGATCGTCCCGAAGGATGGAAGTCGAGAGTTAGTCACCGAGGTCCACAAATCCTTGTTTATCTTTTTCCTCAAGTGTCAAGAAATCAATCTCCCTGAACTCATGATAAGCCTCATCCGTCGGTGTTTCTCTAACACCAAAAGATCAATGCCATATGCATGCCCCATCACTTCTCTTCTTATTTTCCTTGGCATTCCTATCCCTCCTAGTGAGCTCATCTCACTAAAATCCGAAGTGCCTTCGACCTCACCGCCGCCAACCGCATGGGCTACAAAATTGTAGACGGCGTCGTCACAAGGACTCTCAAGGGAAAGGAACCACAAGGAGCTGAAGTGTCAACCGGTGAAGAAGACAATGAAGATGATGAAGCAAATGAGGGCAGTGATGAAGACCCTCAAGATGAGCAAATGCCTGACCAAGCTCAAGAGTTTGATGATGTACCTGTGCCTCCACAACAATCCGTTCATGATTACTTGGCACAAATCCATCAAGAAATGATTTCAGGATTTGCTCGGATGACGTCAAGATTTGATCAAGTGGACGCTCGCCTCAACACTTTAGATGACCGGCTTGACCACCTCTACTCCGAGAGAGATGGATCCCGTCACCCTCCTCCTGCTGGACATGACGATGAATAGAGGGTCTCAGGGTCATTAGAGGTCACTAAGAGTCTTAGATGGGAATTAGTCTCACTTGTCTTGTCATCTTTTGTTTTTCATGTTATTTCCCTTTCCTTTTATTGAGTCATGTAATGATTATCAAATGTACTGTGAAATTTCAATGATAAATCAATGAAAACTCAGTTCATGTTTAATTGTCTCTAAATGTGCATGACTTGACCTTTTGAATGTTGTCAAAAAGGGGGAGAACATCAATATATGCATCAATTGAATATTTTTGTCATCATCAAAAAGGGGGAGATTGTTGGGTTTTCCATATATCATGTTTTTGATGATCACATTAACATCCTTGAACATTGATTTAATGCAAAATTGATGTGTTAACTAACATGAAAAACACCATGAAAGTGATTGAGTTAAACATTGCTAAATCATACAATGTACATCACTAACAATGTATTTGCATGTAGGTGTACAAGCATGAAAGATGGAACTTTGAAGAGGCATTGAAAAGATTAGCAAAAGGCACAAAAATCTGTCAAAGAGGTGCATCTGTCGACAGATGCAAACTGCCTGTCGACAGATTCATACAGTCATTCTCAGACAGAACTCAGGTTTGCATCTCTGAGTGCATCTGTCGACAGATGCAATGTACCTGTCGACAGATACACACAGACAACCCAGGACAGAGCTCAGGTTTTCTATTCCTGAGTGCATCTGTCGACAGATGCAAACTGCCTGTCGACAGATACACTCAGAAACTCAATTTCCTGAAACCCAGTTCTCAGCCTGAGTGCGCCTGTCGACAGATGCAAGTGCACCTGTCGACAGACGACGGAAACATGAGATTTTAAGTTTCCAAATCCGGCCCCCACTTGGGTGTTTCCTTCCTCCACGACCCCCACCTTTACCTAACACTATATAAGCATCCTTTTGGAGCCATTTTCGCAGAGAGCAGCCTCCCATCCAAGAGCCTCCAAGGGACCAAGAGGAAAAGCCCCAAATTGCTGCTCTGCTTCAACCTTCCGCCCAGATCATCGTGGAATCACCATCTTTGCGGAGTTGAAGCCGGATCGTCATCAATTCAACCTTCTACATCGATCAATATACATCCAATCGAAGTTTGAAGAGCGTTTGGACGATCCACGAGAAGAATTCCAACCGGATTTGTTCCCTAATTCCCAATTCTTCTCCATTTCATAATTTCCATTCCATCGTGTGTGTGTGTGTGGTTGTGTTTCGAGCATCCCTTGTGCTTGATTCACGTATTTGTGGTTGTTCTGATCGTGGTTCATCAGACAACGTGTGTGTGTTTGAGTTGTAGTGTTGAACTCGCTCATAAGCAGTCGTTTCTGCGTGTGTGTGTGGACGGTGGATGTAGGATACACGAGTTGTGTACTCCGAACCACCTTAAATCATCGTGTTCTGTGGTTTGTTCGCATTTTGCGATAGATGATTGGTAGGCACGGTGTTCATACGCACGTTTGATTCTCTGTTCTCACTTAAATCAACTCAAGCGGTCTCATACTTAACTGAATTCTAATCAAGTTTCATTAAGATCGCTGTAGCTTTCAAAAGAAGCCACCAATAGTTTAAAATTGCCGTAATCTATTCAACCCCCCCTTCTAGATTACCGTATTGTGTATTTCCGCATAACCCTTCAGGTATGCCCTAGGTAGTTGTACTCTTTATTTGGACATGTAATATTTTAATTGTGGACTATTGTACATTGTTGTTTACAGTTATATACACTTGTACTTTCCAGTGTTATATACTGTAATTGTGGTCTTTTATATTCTTACTGGACACGTGTTAGTGATATCCCATGTGAGACTCCAGTCCGATCGCGGGAGGCGGATCTGGATATGGACCCTTATTGGGTATAAATATCCAGGGCCGTTACAGTTGGTATCAGAGCAAAGGTCCAGTTAGAATATGAAAAGACATTGAAGGTACAATGTCCCAATACATGGATTAATGTCCACTGCTGGTAGTAAGTCTGCGGTTTTACGTGATTTAAAATGGTTTTCATGTAGTTTTTGTTATGTGAAATATGTGCTAGTCGGGCAGCCGTTGATAGTAGCAGGAGCAGATATAGATAGGAAGAAATACAGTTTGTGAAAAGTGAAAGATTATGAAAAAGGTTGCGTGTAAACCCAGCAGTTGTTAGAAATGGCAGAAAAATGGTAAAATTAGAGATAGAAATTCAGTGTGTCAAAGGCCAGTTAAGTTGATTAAGGAATCCACAGCCATGAAACTAGCGGGATTAGTGATTTTAGCTATGAAATCCAGGAAGAATGTTTTAGTGAGAAACAGAAATGGGTAGAGAAAGAGATAAAGGAAGATATGATGGAATAGCAGAGGAAACATATGTATAATGAGGAATAGAGCAGTGTATAGTTAAAGATGAGTTAGTGTGCATTAATGGTTGAGAACCTTAGCAGACGTGATCATTATGTTGAGATTTGTGTCAGTTGATATCAAGGAACAGTTTGGTGAACAGTGTGATTAGAGTAGTAAGGAAAAATTTGGGATAAATGTATAAAGTGGATCAGCCCCATATAAGAAAATGATAGCAGAGGCACAAGAGCTGTGGTAGCTAGACTCAAGATGTGTGTGATTAGTAATGGTTGTATCTGCGAGTTCGGGAATAAAGAGTTGTTATGAATGGTGATGGTGTAAAGAAATTGAGATAATAGAGATTTGTGGAAGAAAGATATATGTGTGGCAGACGATAGTTTGTGGAGGTTCTGCAGAAAACTTTATTGAAGACTACAAAATTAGTAATGATTAGAAGTTGTGTTTGGTTATGGAATCAGGCAGAACATGAATGAAAAGAAGATTAGATAGTAATAAGAATTATAGTGTGAAAGATGTATTGAGGCTAGCCAGTTAATAAAGTGCTTCAGAGGAATATATCGTGGTTGTAATATTGGCAGTTGGCAGTACAGATTAGTTGAGTATTATTGACCAGAGAAAGAAAGAGTATAGTGGATTAAGAAGCAGATATAATCGGATGGTTCAGGAAATGTTCAGCAAAGGCTTGCAAGCCAGTGCATAGAAAAAGATTTCATTAAACAGAAGTGTACTTTGATAAAGGTATTCCTGAATTTGATTTGAGAGCAAAAGCATATCAGTTAAAGAGTATTTTGAAAGATTATGATTATGATATGATTAGTTGGCCAAGGAAGGTGTTATTTAAAGCCAGGAAGGTATATGAAGAGTAAGGTAGTCAGTAGCAGTGTGGTAGCATTTGAAAATGAAGTCTGTGGCGCAACCAGAATTGAAATATAAAAGGAAGTAGATCAGAAATTCAGGTGTTTTTTTTCTAGTGTTAAAAGATTGAGCAAGATGAATTGAGGAATGAGTAAATGAGAATTGAGTCCAGCTAGAAATAGAGTAATGGTGAAAGTGGACAATAATTGAAATAATGATGAGGGCAAAATTCGAGGAACATTTTGCCGAGTGTCCAGTGTGATCAGAGTGGCACAGCGGAAGCAGGGAATACCATGTATTCCCAGATTATCAAAGATTTACTTGATTAAAAGAGAAGTTTGAGGTTTGTGAACAATTGAGCAAAGAGGCGGTGGTTCTTGATCAGATATGAGTTGAGGCAGTGCACGCAGAATGATATAAAGAGGTAGGAAATTTAAAGATGGTAATTAATTCTTTGTGAGAAAGCTGGCAGTTGAGAATATGAATACAGATGAAGCAGAGTGTCAGTTGGCAGTGACGAGCAGAGAAAGGAAAGGAACAAAGAAAATTTGAGAATAGAAAGGGGTTATGACATGTTAAAGCACTACAGTGGAGCAGTGTTTAGTAAACAAATTGAGGAAGTAAAGCGGCCTAGAAAGAAATGTTGCAAGCACAGCCAAGAAAATGTGGAAGCAAGTTGAGTCCAAGGAGATAAAGCGCCAATAGCAAGGTGGAATTGTTTGCGGCTAGAAAGTAAAGGAAGAATGGATCGTACCAATTGGGCGGAGCAAGTATGGAAAGAAATAAAGAGAAAGGTAAAGCAAGAAAGATATGAGAATAAGCAGATCAAGGTAGTCCGTGTGCAGTGATTTGGAAGGCAAGAGTAGAGAAAGTGTATCCTACTTGTTCTGTATATAGTTTGATAGGATCAGATATTCGGTGATGGCAAAGCTAGAAGGGGGTTAAATAGATTTGCAGCGGAAACTTAAACAATTTAAGAATTACTTCGGATTAAAAGATCTACTCAATTAAAACCCCACTGATCTGAATGCAAATTGAATGTTTAAAATGTAAGAAACATTTTATCAACTGGTTTAAGCATTACACACGTTGTTGATGTGTGTGAATAAATTAATAAGTACTGTGTAGATGAAATCCCTATGCATGCATCTAGCACAACACTATGCAAACCACAAATCAAACCACAGTGCACAAGGGATTTTTAAGTGGTTCGAAAATCACACCATGTGACTCCTACATCCACCCCTCACACTGTGAGGCACACATTACTCAAGAGCTGAGTACGACACACACACACACGCTAGATCAAGTCCACAATAGATCAGATCCTCTAGCCTTGATCTGACCAACACACCACACATTGTGATCTATACACAACACTTGTACAGATCACAAGCCACACACTTCCACAAACGCCACATACTCATCTCCAATCAGTACACACACAGAGAGATATATAAAAGTAGTAAGAAGGAAGAGTTCTGAGATGAAAGATCAAATCCAGATGAAGAACTCTTCGTGGTGGTCATCCAGAACAACTTCAGGCTTCGTGTTGATGAAGATCAGACGATGTAGACGAATCTTGATTCATGGACAAACCGACTTCAATCCTCTTATGAGATGGATCTTCCTTAAGCAATCTGGAGAGTTGAAGCAGAGCAGCAGGAAGAATCTCTTCTCTTGGGTTTTGCTTAGGGTTTTGATATGGTGGCTTCTTGCTGCGAAAATACCTTCATATGATCTATATATATAGGTGTCCAGGTATGGAGAGTCGTGCTTGAAGGGATCACCACAATACAGATCATATCTTGACCATCGGATCTGACTTTCTCTTCGTCTGTCGACAAACACCATGTAGCTGTCGATAGCTACTGCTCAAAACTGGTTTCCAGAACCATGTAAGTTTCTGTAAGACTGGGGCTGTCGACAGGCGATCCCTGGCTGTCAACAGGCAGCCTTATCTATCGACAGGTAAGCTCCATCCATCAACAGCTACTGCTCCATTTGAGCTTCCAGTAGCTTGTTTGTTGCCGGATGGTCCATCTGTCGACAAGTATATTCCTGGTTGTCGACAAGTGATCACTTGAAGTTTATTTCTTGTTCTTTTTCACTTGGATCTTGCTGCTTGACTTGTATGCATTCACACCTACATTGAGAAATATTCTAAGTGAGATAAAATGAATGCATAGGTGATCAATAAATTCATGTTATCATGTGATTATTTCTTTCATGTCTTTGTCATTGTTATCATGTTTCAACCATTCACACAACATCAATTAACATTACTCATCATCAAAAACATTTAAGTACATATCATAACCCAACATTCTCCCCCTTTTGATGATGACAAAATTAACAGAGTTACAATTGATGTTTCTCCCCCTTTTGACAACATTCAAAAAGATAGTTCATGCACACATGGACAAGAATAAAGCAAGAAACTGTGTTTTCATTCATTGAGCAATAAGCACACACAGTTACAAAAAGACATCCAGTACATGAAATAAATAAACACAAAAGAAGGGAAATGACATGACTGACACAACTTACTGACTCAAGAGAAGGGGAAAGAAATGAAGTAAAGAACTACTTGACCCCAGAACTGAATTGTGAAAAATTTGAGTGGGGAATGAGTGTTCAAAGGGGATTCCAAGGTTGAGAATAGGTTTGAAACAAATGTCTACATTAGCAATTCACAATAAATAACATATAGCCCTTGATTTAAAAGCATGGAGGCTTCACTCTATTTCTCGCATTGAATTATTTCTTTGATCAAGTTAATTGGAAAAAGTGGTAATTAGGATCACTTTCACCTTTTTATGTGAAGATAGACATGTGGGATGCCCGTACCCCCAGTTACTCAGTGTGAGTGATCAGCATACCATTGTATAGAGATAATAAATAGACTTTTTGACGCGAAGACGGACATTTGTGATGCCCATGTCCCCGGTTACTCAGCTATGCACATCATTGCTCTGCCTTTATCCCATTTCACAATTTGTTTTTGAATTTTGAATTTAGAAATTGGTAGCTTTTCTCCTTTTTAAAAAAAAATTTGAAAATCAAGGTCAAAGGCCAATGTAAAGCATTAAGTTCAATAACCTTCTTACTTGTCAATCCATTTAGAAACATGATCATCCACAAGGGAGTTATTCAAGTGAGTTAGGTTAAAGCCATTAGATTTGATCAATGTTTTCTAGATGACACAACCTAGACTCAAGCACAAAATATTATATCAAAATCATTGTGATTAAGGTAATGTCTTTGATACTATGTGAATATGAAAGGTAGTAATGAATATTAATTCTTCTCCCCTTGCATCAATATTATGAAAATGCTCATGAAGAAAGGATGACAGAAGATGAGGAATTGTTAGAAAAGGTATATCTGTCGACAGGAGGAATGGGGTTGTCGACAGATACTGAACTTGTCCAGAAACTGGGTTCTGGGTAGGCTTGGCTGTCGACATCTAGGTTTGTGATTGTGGACAGGGACTTGAAAACTCAGTTTAAAGGCTTGGGATTGAGAGAAATTTGACTCATATGAATGAAGGATTATGACACATTGAGTATGAAAGGTTACCCTTAAAAATTTCTCTCACTTAGCCTTAACTTACTCCCCCATAGTGTATGCATATGATGACTCATCATTCAAGCAAATCAATCAATGAAATACATAAACTACCAAGCATTTGCACACAGAATATACATCCATTAGCATGTGGACACCAAAATTTCATTCTTTTAAAGAGATAAATGTGGCAAGATTGATGTGAAAAAATGTCCCTCAAACAATTCACTCAAAAACTCTTTTTGACTTACTCCCCCATAATGTATGCATGGTATTGAACATTCAGGCAATTCACACATGTTCATGTCAAGCAATTAGCACAAAGAGAGTATAAACATGATCAATTGAAGTTTTTGAGATTATGAATTTTTCTTGATAATCTTTATATGGTAGAAGACTATTGATACTTGGCGGAGAATATTTCTCACGCATAATGATAGTTTCCAGATAAGCCTAACTTGTCCTTCCACATTTCACCATTTGATATACCAAATAGTCACTACATAAAAGATCAATTTCAATGAATTTTAAAGAATATTTTTGTGATTTTTCAAATTTACTCCCCTTAACATGTGTATGAACTGAAAAGAGCTGACAAGCAATTTACACATTATTATGCACACAGAATCATGGACACAGTCAAGCAAGCATAAGAATACAACCATGATTCCAATTGTTAAGAGGCATTGTCATTTGGGGATAGCATCAAAACACATTTTTCATTGCTCAGATAAAATTAAAAATCCATTTCAATTTCAGCAGTTCAAATGTAAAGTGATAAGGAGATTTTACCTGAACACTCTTCAATTACAATCTAAAAAAAATTTACCTTTGTTCTCCAATCATTTCTTGCCTTGCACAGTCAATGTTATGAATCCATTTACATTGTATGGCTGCAAGACATTTTAGCTTGTTGATCAAGCTAGTTTTGGGACCCACACTTGCTTAGGTCCTGCAATGACATTAATGTTAGGATTCAACAATGATTTCAGAATCCAAAATGATTATGTTTTTAGAATAGATGTATTTCTTTCATTAATGGAACTATCAGCATCATTAGTTCCATACTCTTCTATAGTCTTGTTCAATACATCTATATTTTCATGAAATATTTTATTTTTAGGACTTTTAGCATGAAGAACAGAACACTTCTTTTGTCCAGCAATCATGTTCTTACGTACATGGAATTTCTAAGTATTTTCAGTATGAACATGATTTTTATTCCTATATACATGGGCATGTGTATGAACATGGGGCTTCGGAACATGCACAAGATGATCATTTATATGCCAACAGTCCCTAGAGATATGACCATGTTTATGACATGTAAAGCATTCGACAAACTTGGCATATTTATGAAAGTGTTGACCTTTATCCCAGCAGAATTTGGCAAGGTGACCAGGTCTATTGCAATTAAAGCAAACTAGTTGAGTATTTACCTAGAGCTTCTCATAGTATGAGTGCATTTGTTGGAATCTCTGAGATCCTTTAGAGTACCTTTGATTATCCTTGGGCTGAAAAAGAGGAGGTGGTACCCTTTGGTAGCTCTTAACATGATGTGGAGTTGCATATTGTCTTAGATTTTCCTGGGCTGATGGAGGAGCTGTGGAGACCTTGTGGAGTCCTGTTTTCTTTTTCCTTTTCTTTTTCTGGTTTTCAGTTGAAACATGATTCTTCCTATTTGCAGCATTTTTGTTCAATTTATCATTTTGTTTTTGAACATTTTTCTGAACATGAATCTTAACAAGTTTTTCTTTAGGTGAAACAGAATTCTTGTTCTTAGATACATTGACAAATGAGGTCTTTGTTTTGTTTTCAAAATCGTTTTTGTTCAAGGGGTTAAAGCCTAAACCCTCCTTTTGAAAATTGACTTTTATTCCAAGAAGATTATCCAAATTCTGTGTTCCTTGAACAAACTTAGACAGAGCAGATTTTATGCTGTCAATGATTTTGTTCAACTCAGAAATCTTCTTTTCAGAATTTTGATTTTGTTTAATAACCGCTTCAAGTTCATTTGTCAATTTTTCTTTTTCAGTTTTCAATGCATCAATTTCTTTTTCAGAAGTTTGAAGTTGGTTTGTCATGACATCCAGACCATTTTTCATTTTGTTCTTTTCAATTTCACTTTGAACAATTTGATTTTCCAAGTCAGCAATTTTCTTCTTAGAATTGTTCCATTCATCATTTAATGGTCTGACATGAAACAAGCATTCAATCTTCTTTTTCACATGATTATTTTCCTCAACCAATTGGTTGCATTTTTCTTTTATTTGATGATCATAAGTCATGTTGGAGATTTGTTTGTTCAATTGATCATTATCAAGTTTAAGATTCTCATTATGATCAATCAATTTTTCATTTTCATTCTTCAAATCAAAATTTTCGGATTCAACCTGATCATGATCTTCTTTCAATTTAGAAAGCTTGTTTCCACAATTTCTGACTTCATTCTCCAATTTTTCATTCTCCATTTTCAATTTTTCATTTTCTTCATAGAATGCTTGGGCATTATCAATTCTCATTTCATTCTTATCCAATTTTTCTTTTAGCTTCTTGTTTTGAGATTTTACCTTCTTAAACTGATTGGACAAGTGCTCATAGCATTCTATCAATTCATCAATAGATATATCATTCTCTGAATCAGAGTTAGATATTGATATATCAAATGGGTCTGAATTGGATTTACCTGACCTTTGAGAGTTTGTTGACTTCTCTGACATATATGATTCTTCAGATTTGTCTGAACGAAAAGAGCCTTTTGAGCTGCCATGAGCCATGTAGCATTTTTCTTCTGTTTCCTTTCCAGACTTGCTTGTTTCCATAGAGGAGACCTACATTTTATCAACATTGTCATCAAACTCAATTATCATAGGTCTATTTATGATACTTGAGAACTTAGCCATATTTTTTAGTATGCTTCAGATGATTAGACCAGTCAACAAAATATTGAGTCAGATCAACAAGTAATCAATCAGTTCAAACAGATCAAATGATGTTCCAAAAGATTAATCACAAGCAATCAAATGAGCGATTAAGCACACAAAAACAGATCTGCCAAATCACAACCGATGAACAGAAAACCCTCTCTGATACCAATTGATAGGATCGGGTATTCGGTGATGGCAAAGCTAGAAGGGGGGGTTGAATAGATTTACAGAGGAAACTTAAACAATTTAAGAATTACTTCGGATTAAAAGATCTACTCAATTAAAACCACACTGATCTAAATGCAATTTGAATGTTTAAAATGTAAGAAACATTTTATCAATTGGTTTAAGCATTACACACGTTGTTGATGTGTGTGAATAAATTAATAAGTACTGTGTAGACGAAATCCCTATGCATGCATCTAGCGCAACACTATGCAAACCACAAATCAAACCACAGTGCACAAGGGATTTTTAAGAGGTTCGGAAATCACACCACATGACTCCTACGTCCACCCCTCACACTGTGAGGAACACATTACTCAAGAACTGAGTACGACACACACATGAGCACAGCGGCTCAACCACACACACATACGCTAGATCAAGTTCACAATAGATCTGATCCTCTAGCCTTGATCTGACCAACACACCACACACTGTGATCTATACACAACCCTTGTACAGATCACAAACCACACACTTCCACAAATGCCACGTACTCATCTCCAATCAGTACACACACACACAGATATATAAAAGTAGTAAGAAGGAAGAGTTCTGAGATGAAAGATCAAATCCAGATGAAGAACTCTTTGTGGTGGTCGTCCAAAACAACTTCAGGCTTCGTGTTGATGAAGATCAGACGATGTAGACGAAGCTTGATTCGTGGACAAACCGACTTCAATCCTCTTATGAGATGGATCTTCCTTGAGCAATCTGGAGAGTTGAAGCAGAGCAGCAGGAAGAAGCTCTTCTCTTGGGTTTTTCTTAGGGTTTTGATATGGTGGCTTCTTGCTGCGAAAATACCTTCATATGATCTATATATATAGGTGTCCAGGTATGGAGAGTCGTGCTTGAAGGGATCACCACAATACAGGTCATATCTTGACCATCGAATCTGACTTTTTCTTCGTCTGTCGAGAGGCACCATGTAGCTGTCGACAGTTACTGCTCAAAACTGGTTTCCAGAACCATGTAAGTTCTTGGAACACTGGGTCCGTCGACAGGCGATCCCTGGCTGTCGACAGGCAGCCTTATCTGTCGACAGGTAAGCTCCATCTATCGACAGCTACTGCTCCATTTGAGCTTCCAGTAGCTTGTTTGTTGCCGGATGGTCCATCTGTCGACAAGTATATTCCTGGTTGTCGATAGGTGATCACTTGAAGTTTATTTCTTGTTCTTTTTCACTTGGATCTTGTTGCTTGACTTGTATGCAATCACACCTACATTGAGAAACATTCTAAGTGAGATAAAATGAATGCATAGGTGATCAATAAAAGCATGTTATCATGTGATTGTTTCATTCATGTCTTTGTCATTGTTATCATGTTTCAATCATTCACACAACATCAATTAACATTACTCATCATCAAAAACATTTAAGCACATGTCATAACCCAACATTCTCCCCCTTTTTGATGATGACAAAATTAACAGAGTTACAATTGATGTTTCTCCCCCTTTTGACAACATTCAAAAAGATAGTTCATGCACACATGGACAAGAATAAAGCAAGAAACTGTGTTTTCATTCATTAAGCAATAAGTAGACACAGTTATAAAAAGACATCCAGTATATGAAATAAATAAACGCAAAAGAAGGGAAATGACATGACTGGCACAACTTACTGACTCAGGAGAAGGGGAAAGAAATGAAGCAAAGAACTACTTGACCCCAGAACTGAATTGTGAAAAATTTGAGTGGAGAATGAGTGTTCAAAGGGGATTCCAAGGTTGAGAATAGGTTTATACCCATTACAAAGTGTCATAAACACTAGTATTAAGACACATAAAAGTTCTACAATGGTTAAGAGATAATACTCCGGAAATCTCAAGTTATAGCATTTAGAAGACATCGTTCAAAAACATATGAAAATAAAATAACCCATTTGAATAAAACCATTGTAGAAAAACATATTTCTTAGTGGGTGATGTTCAGTTGGTATTTGAAAATAATGTCTACATTAGCAATTCATAATAAATAACATATAGCCCTTGATTTAAAAGCATGGAGGCTTCACTCTATTTCTCGCATTGAATTATTTCTTTGATCAAGTTAATGGGAAAACGTGGTAATTAGGATAACTTTCACCTTTTTACGTGAAGATAGACATGTGGGATGTACGTACCCCCAGTTACTCAATGTGAGTGACCAGCATACCATTGTATAGAGATAATAAATAGACTTTTTGACGCGAAGACGGACATTTGTGATGCCCATGTCCCCGGTTACTCAGCTATGTGCATCATTGCTCTGCCTTTATCCCATTTCACAATTTGTGTTTGAATTTTGAATTTAGAAAAAGGTAGCTTTTCTCCTTTAAAAAAAAAAATTGAAAATCAAGGTCAAAGGTTATTTAAGGTCAAAGGCCAATGTAAAGCATTAAGTTCAATAACCTTCTTACTTGTCAATCCATTTAGAAACATGATCATCCACAAGGGAGTTATTCAAGTGAGTTAGGTTAAAGCAATTAGATTTGATCAATGTTTTCTAGATGACATAACCTAGACTCAAGCACAAAATATTATATCAAAATCATTGTGATTAAGGTAATGTCTTTGATACTATGTGAATCTGAAAGGTAGTAATGAATATTAATTCCAAATTCTCCCCTTGCATCAATATTATGAACATGCTCATGAAGAAAGGATGACAGAAGATGAGGAATTGTTAGAAAAGGTATATCTGTCGACAGGAGGAATGGGGTTGTCGACAGATACTGAACTTCTCCAGAAACTGGGTTCTAGGTAGGCTTGGCTGTCGACATCTAGGTTTGTGGCTGTCGACAGGGACTTGAAAACTCAGTTTAAAGGCTTGGGATTGAGAGAAATTTGACTCATATGAATGAGGGATTATGACACATTGAGTATGAAGGGTTACCCTTAAGAATTTCACTCACTTAGCCTTAACTTACTCCCCCATAGTGTATGCATATGATGACTCATCATTCAAGCAAATCAATCAATGAAATACATAAACTACCAAGCATTTGCACACAGAATAAACATCCATTAGCATGTGGACACCAAAATTTCATTCTTTTAAAGAGATAAATGTGGCAAGATTGATGTGAAAGAATGTCCCTCAAACAACTGACTCAAAAACGCTTTTTGACTTACTCCCCTATAATGTATACATGGTATTGAACATTCAGGCAATTCACACATGTTCATGTCAAGCAATTAGCACAAAGAGAGTATAAACATGATCAATTGAAGTTTTTGAGATTATGAATTTTTCTTGATAATCTTTATATGGTAGAAGACTATTGATACTTGGCGGAGAATATTTCTCACGCATAATGATAGTTTCCAAACAAGCCTAACTTGTCCTTCCACATTTCACCATTTGATATACCAAATAGTCACTACATAAAAGATCAATTTCAATGAATTTTAAAGAATATTTTTGTACTCTTTCAAATTTACTCCCCTTAACATGTGTATGAACTGAAAAGAGCTGGCAAGCAATTCACACATTATTATGCACATAGAATCATGGACACAGTCAAGCAAGCATAAGAATACAACCATGATTCCAATTGTTAAGAGGCATTGTCATTTGGGGATAGCATCAAAACACATTTTTCATTGCTCAGATAAAATTAAAAATCCATTTCAATTTCAACAGATCAAATCTGAAGTGATAAGGAGATTTTACCTGAACAATCTTCAATCACAGTCTCAAAAAAAATTTACCTTTGTTCTCCAATCATTTCTTGCCTTGCACAGTCAATGTCATGAATCCATTTACACTGTATGGCTGCAAGACATCTTAGCTTGTTGATCAAGCTGGTTTTGGGACCCACACTTGCTTGGGTCCTGCAATGACATTAATGTTAGGATTCAACAATGATTTCAGAATCCAAATGATTTTGTTTTTGGAATAGATGTATTTCATTCATTAATGGAACTATCAGCATCATTAGTTCCATACTCTTTTGTAGTCTTGTTCAATACATCTATATTTCATGAAATATTTTATTTTTAGGACTTTTAGCATGAAGAACAGAACACTTCTTTTGTCCAGCAATCATGTTCTTATGTACATGGAATTTTTGAGTATTTTCAACATGAACATGATTTTTATTGCTATGTACATGGGCATGTGTATGAACATGGGGCTTGGGAACATGCATAAGATGATCATTTATATGCCAACAGTCCTTAGAGATATGACCATGTTTATGACATGTAAAGCATTGGACAGACTTGGCATATTTATGAAAGTGTTGACCTTTATTCTAGCAGAATTTGGCAAGGTGACCAGGTCTATTGCAATTAAAGCAAACGAGTTGAGTATTTACCGGGAACTTACCATAGTGTGAATGCATTTGTTGGAATCTCTGAGATCCTTTAGAGTACCTTTGATTATCCTTGGGCTGAAAAGGAGGAGGTGGTACCCTTTGGTAGCTCTTGACATGATGTGGAGTTGCATATTGTCTTGGATTTTCTTGGGCTGATGGACGAGCTATGGAGACCTTGTGGAGTCCTGTTTTCTTTTTTATTTTCTTTTCTGGTTTTCAGCTGAAACATAATTCTTCCTATTTACAGCATTTTTGTTCAATTTATCATTTTGTTTTTGAACATTTTTCTGAACATGAATCTTAACAAGTTTTTCTTTAGGTGAAACAAAATTCTTGTTCTTAGAAATATTGACAAATGAGGTCTTTGTTTGGTTTTCAAAATCATTTTTGTTCAAGGGGTTAAAGCCTAAACCCTCCTTTTAAAAATTGACTTTTATTCCAAGAAGATTATCCAAATTTTATGTTCCTTGAACAAACTTAGATAGAGCAGATTTTAAGCTGTCAATGATTTTGTTCAACTCAGAAATCTTGTTTTCAGAATTTTGATTTTGTTTAATAACCACTTCAAGTTTATTTGTCAATTTTTCTTTTTCAGCTTTCAATTCATCAATTTCTTTTTCAGAAGTTTGAAGTTGGTTTGTCATGACATCTAGACCATCTTTCATTTTGTTCTTTTCAATTTCACTTTGAACAATTTGATTTTTCAAGTCAGCAATTTTCTTCTTAGAATTGTTCCATTCATCATTTAATGGTCTATCATGATACAAGCACTCAATCTTCTTTTTCACATGATTATTTTCATCAACCAATTGGTTGCATTTTTCTTTTATTTGATGATCATGAGCCATGTTGGAGATTTGTTTGTTCAATTGATCATTATCAAGTTTAAGATTCTCATTATGATCAATCAATTTTTCATTTTCATTTTTCAAATCAAAATTTTCAGATTCAACCTGATCATGATCTTCTTTCAATTTAGAAAGCTTGTTTCCACAATTTTTGACTTCATTCTCTAATTTTGCATTCTCCATTTTCAATTTTTCATTTTCTTCATAGAATGCTTGGGCATTATCAATTCTCATTTCATTCTTATCCAATTTTTCTTTTGGCTTCTTGTTTTGAGATTTTACCTTCTTAAATTGATTGGACAAGTGCTCATAGCATTCTATCAATTCATCATAGGATATATCATTCTCTGAATCAGAGTTAGATATTGATATATCAAATGGGTCTGAATTGGATTTACCTGACCTTTGAGAGTTTCTTGACTTCTCTGACATATATGAATCTTCAGATTTGTCTGAACGGAAAGAGCCTTTTGAGCTGCCATGAGCCATGTAGCATTTTTCTTCTATTTCCTTTCCAGACTTGCTTATTTTCAAAGAGGAGACCTGCATTTTATCAACCTTGTCATCAAACTCAATTATCATAGGTCTATTTATGATACTTGAGAACTTAGCCATATTTTTTAGTATGCTTCAGATGATTACACCAGTCAACAGAATATTGAGTCAGATCAACAAGTAATCAATCAGTTCAAACAGATCAAATGATGTTCCAAAAGATTAATCACAAGCAATCAGATCAGATCAGAATCAGATGAGCGATTAAGCACACAAAAATAGATCTACCAAATCACAACCGATGAACAGAAAACCCTCTCTGATAGCAATTGATAGGATCGGATATTCGGTGATGGCAAAGCTAGAAGGGGGGGTTGAATAGATTTGCAGCGGAAACTTAAACAATTTAAGAATTACTTCGGATTAAAAGATCAACTCAATTAAAACCCCACTGATCTGAATGCAATTTGAATGATTAAAAATGTAAGAAACATTTTATCAACTAGTTTAAGTATTAAACACGTTGTTGATGTGTGTGAATAAATTAATAAGTAGTGTGTAGATGAAATCCTAATGCATGCATCTAGCGCAACACTATGCAAACCACAAATCAAACCACAGTGCACAAGGGATTTTTAAGTGGTTCGGAAATCACACCACGTGACTCCTACGTCCACCCCTCACACTTTGAGGCACACACTACCCAAGAACTAAGTACAACACACACACGAGCACAGCGGCTCAACCACACACACACACGCTAGATCAAGTCCACAATAGATCAGATCCTCTAGCCATGATCTAACCAACACACCATACAATGTGATCTATACACAACCCTTGTACAGATCACAAAACACACACTTCCACAAACGCCACGTACTCATCTCCAATCAGTACACACACACAGAGATATATAAAAGTAGAAAGAAGGAAGAGTTCTTAGATGAAAGATCAAATCCAGATGAAGAACTCTTCATGGTGGTCGTCCAGAACAACTTCAGGCTTCGTGTTGATGAAGATCAGACGATGTAGACGAAGCTTGATTTGTGGAGAAACTGACTTCAATCCTCTCATGAGATGGATCTTCCTTGAGCAATCTGGAGAGTTGAAGCAGAGCAACAGGAAGAAGCTCTTCTCTTGGGTTTTGCTTAGGGTTTTGATATGGTGGCTTCTTGCTACGAAAATACCTTCATATGATCTATATATATAGGTGTCCAGGTATGGAGAGTCATGCTTGAAGGGATCACCACAATACAGATCATATCCTGACCATCGGATTTGACTTTCTCTTCATCTGTCGACAGGCACCATGTAGCTATCGATAGCTACTGCTCAAAACTGGTTTCCAGAGCCATGTAAGTTCCTGGAACACTGGGGCTGTCGACAGGCGATCCCTGGCTGTCGATAGGCAGCCTTATCTGTCGACAGGTAAGCTCCATCTGTCGATAGCTACTGCTCCATTTGAGCTTCCAGTAGCTTGTTTGTTGTCGGATGGTCCATCTGTCGATAGGTATATTCCTGGTTGTCGACAAGTGATCACTTGAAGTTTATTTCTTGTTCTTTTTCACTTGGATCTTGTTGCTTGACTTGTATGCATTCACACCTACATTGAGAAACATTCTAAGTGAGATAAAATTAATGCATAGGTGATCAATAAAAGCAAGTTATCATGTGATTGTTTCTTTCATGTCTTTGTCATTGTTATCATGTTTCAACCATTCACACAACATCAATTAACATTACTCATCATCAAAAACATTTAAGCACATGTCATAACCCAACAATGTCGAGGACGGCATTTCTTTTTAGGTGTTAGTAATGTAACAGTATGGTCGTTCGGATCCGGGTTTATCGGGTCTGTGTGTGGTGCTCTTGACCAAGAGATGGTCAATGGGCTGTGTTCGGGTTTTCTGAGCACAGAGTGAGCAGTGTGGGCCGGATATGCCAGCCCAATTGCACTGCTGGTTCACTGTTTGGAATCGCGGTAGAGGTAGGGGACACGATTTGAATGCGTCGTATATGCCGGACATGATTCCAGGAACCGCCTCTGTGGCACGTGGCACAAGTTTTTGTTTGGCGTCGAAAAGAGGGGACGCGTTTAAGGAAGTTAAATGCGGCGTCTGTCTCGGACGCGATTTGCAAAAGTGTGTTAAAGGCTTCGTTTCGGCCAGACAGTGTAGAGGAGGCTCTGTCCGACGCAGGGGAGGAGCTGTTGTGGCTTCTCCGGAGATTTCTGATGGGTTTCGGCTTCGGATGGCTTGTGCAGCGTGGACGTGCTGTCGGCGAGGAGGTTTTGGGCGGTCTTCGGCGTCTTCTTTGGGTAGGGAGACTTCCTACCTTCGTTACCAGTTTTAAAGCATGCTTGGTTTGGGTTTAAGGGTTGTGCATGCTTGGGTGGTTTGAATGAATGGAATTTTATATTGTTACAGCTTTACTTTGATGTTTTATAAGTATATGTATGGTGTTTCTCCTGTGGAGGAGGTGGGTTCGGCCTGTGAGCTGAACTCACAGTCTCTGTTGAAACGCAGCCAGAACAACCGACGTGTTCATGTGAACGCGTCGCGCTGAGCGACGCATTTCTAGTTTTGTCCGTCCTGTTAATGTGGCGTTGATGTCACGTCTGGTTGAACCGACGCGTTCATGTGGAAACGTGTCTGTGTTGTCAGACGCGACTAAGTGTTGACCGAAGGTTTGACCATTTGGGTCTAGTGGCGTCGTGTCGGGCCGATGCGACCTGGTCGCGTCACTAAGGCCTGTCGCGACAGCATTTTGAATAGCATCTGGAAGGGCCGACGCGATCTGGTCGCGGCGCTTGGCCCTGTCGCGACAAGGTTTCGAATGGCGTCTGGACAGGTCGACGTGATTTGAGGGAAGTCACCTGTGTTCGACGTGATTTGGTCTCCGAAGGGAATGTTGGGTGTTGAGCAACCAGACCTAGCGCGGGTCTATGGTTGTTATTTAAAGGTTATTATAAGGGTAATGTGTTAAGTGGCGTGTGTTGCCATGGAGGTCACGGGGTGACCAATGACAGGAAAGGTTATGTTCCGATATTGATATGGTATGTTTATGATTTGTGTTAAGCATGTTAATGTATTAAGATAAGTGTTTAATGGTTAATGTGTATAAGTCTAATGTGTGGTCTTGGCAGTTATGCTATGACCCCGTTAATGAACGGTTGTGTGTAGGATGGCTTGAGGGTCATGGGGTAACCGATGATAAGCCATTCCTTACACTTGAGTACCGTGGGTTGTACATAAAGGTTGTATAAGTGTGTATATCGTGGTTTGTGTGTGTGTCGGCGTTGATTGGCTTGGAGGTCACATGGTGACCAAGCTAAGCTTGACACTTGTATACCGTGGTTTATAATAAAGGATCGTATATCATGGTTTGAGTGTTTGCCGAGTCTGGTGGTCCGGCGCCCATTTCGGAATACCTCTCTAGTCGATTACCCTAGCACTGGGTGCTTAGGGCTTGTCCCGGTACGGGAGTACCGTCGAGGTTTGTGTCATCTTCCTGGACACCCTCACTCCTGAGTTTGAGTTGTACGTCCGGCTGAGGGGAAAGACGACAGGGGACAACGGCTTGTGTTTGTGGGTGTGCGGCCATTTGTAGCACACTCGTGGTTGAGGGACGGACAACAGTAGATGTACTGGTCCTCAGCTAGTCCTATTCCAGTGCCTCACTTTAGGGTTCTCGGTCGGAGCCCCTAAAGGTGTCAAGCTTGGGCCTGCGGGGTGTGTGACCTGTAGGTTGTGGTGGTTAGTTAGTCTCCACTGTTCTTGGCTTGTTGTTGTGGAGCGGCAGTTGGACCTTCTATCCATGACTGCGAGACTAGAGGTAGTTCTTGTGCTTTTTTGTCCGGGTTGAATACTGGCGTCATGAACCAGTAGTCCGCTCCCGAGTGGTGGCGTCGTCTCCGTACCGACTCGTGTTTGACCACAGGTTGTGGTTTGTGTGTGAACCACTGGTTAAGGTTATAATCACGAAACCGTTAACCGTTGTGGTGTGCCCTAGAGATAGCACAGTTCTGTGGTTCAGTGTTGTACCTCGTGGTAGCAGGTATATGTATCCCTCGTGGGTAGAGTTGTGCTGTGGTGATACGTGAGTCCCGACCTCAGCTGGTGTTGAGGTGAGACCGTGCATACTGTTGAGGTCTTGTGGTGTGACTCTCCATGTGTTGTGTGTTATTTATATTTGTACCGTGTATTTCTAGTTACGGTTTGGTATGTGGGTGTTGGCTGGTCATTGCCAAACCCGATGCTTTGTGCGGCTGGTTTGCCTGTGAGACCGTAGCCTAGGCAATGGTCTGCCGGTGAAGCTTGTGGTCGAGGTGGTTTGGTTGTAGGGCGGACTAGCAGTGTTCAGCTAGTCCTGCATTCCCTCTAGTTTCTTAAGACCGGTGTGTTTATAGTTTGTTGTTGATTAACATGCGTGTGTGTGCATGTTATGTTTCGGTTACCGGTGTTGCCAGTGAGACCCTCCGGGTTGAGGTCTTTTAGTGTAGTTGTGCTTTCTTTGTGGGAGGTCCCTTTTGAGCCAGTGACTTGTTGAGGCTCACTCCCTTACAGTCTGTTTCAGGTGTTGGCCGACTTGGGCATGGTTACACAGGAGTAGTGCAGACTTGTACCACCAGCAGTAGAGTAGTTGAGTCGTTTGAGCTTGTGCTCCCTCGGGGTATACCCCAGGTAGTTGTACTCTTTATTTGGATATGTAATATTGTAATTGTGGACTATTGTACATTGTGGTTTATAGTTATATACACTTGTACTTTCCAGTATTATATACTGCAATTGTGGTCTTTTATATTCTTACTGGACACGTGTTAGTGATATCCCTTGTGAGACTCTGGTCTGATCGCGGGAGGCGCATCTGGATATGGACCCTTATTGGGTATAAATATCCAGGGCCGTTACAGAAGAGCTACACCAACAACAGAAGGAAGGACTTAGAGTTCGAGGTTGGCGATCATGTTTTCCTTAAGGTGTCACCTACCCGAGGTGTTGTTAGGTTTGGAAGGCATGGCAAGTTAAGTCTGAGGTTTATTGGCCCGTTTGAGATTCTCAGGCGAATGGGCAGTGTGGCGTACGAACTAGCATTACCCCCAGCGCTAGCGAGTGTAAACTCTGTGTTTCACGTGTCTATGCTCAGAAGATACGTGTGACATCCATCTCATGTTATAAGCCACGAGCCAGTGGAACTTCATCTAGATTTGTCATATGAGGAGTGACCAGTAGCCATCTTGGATCGCAAGGTTCAGCACCTCAGGAACAAGGCTATAGCTTCTGTGAAGGTGTTGTGGAGGAACTTCTCACAAGAGGAAGCTACATGGGAGCTTGAGAATACCATGAAGAAGCAATATCTGCATATGTTCGGTTAGTACCCTTGCTCTAACTTCGGGGATGAAGTTTCATTTAGGGGGAGAGAGTGTAAGGCCCTAGTTTTCTGTGCATTTTATCACTTGCTGTTATGTTTAATTGCTGGCCGAATTTCTTCTTAACGTCAACAACATGTGAGGTTAATTGCATGTTGACGGCACATTATATGTTGTTTACTATCCAGATGGAGGATGTTAACGACATGATTGATTATCGTTTACTTCATATTAAAGGCAGTCACCTTGATGTCAACAGCTCCGTCTATGTTTGGGTTTCTTTCCTCGAATCCATCCCAATTTCTTCATGGATGAACATGGAAACCCCAAATTGGGTTGGGATTCCCTTTCCTACCATGACCACGACTCAAACCCCTTTAAAACTTGATTGTTTATGTGATGGGAGGATTTTTTACTCAGCTAGGGTTTGGGCTTGGAGAGAGAAAAAGGGAGGTTTTGGTGGTGATAGATCCAGCGAACTAGAGGTTGCTCCGATGTTCTAGGGCAAGAGGAAGGCTCTACAGAACGTGGGGAGGCTCTCCAAACACGGGGAGATCATCTGCTAGGGTGTGGAGGTCGGATCAAGCAACTGAAGACCACCTCTTTGGCTTGGTCGAGGAGGGCTTCATCACCTAAATTTGATCTTCAGGGAGTTTTTCAGAGGCAAGTAACTTATGGGTTTCAGCCCTATGCCTATCACTTAGGGTTTTTACGATTTTTAAGGATTTTTGTCTCGTGTCCTGGACCCCTAAATTCTCTCTCTTTTTTTTTTTTTTTGGTCTGCACTTTTTACAGATAGGGAATTGATGGCAACACCCTTGCCATCAAGTTCCTGAGTTAACGGCAATCGATTGTGTCGTTAAGTACTCTTGACGGCAATGACCTTGCCGTTAAGTTCTTCAATTTTTTCAGAAGTGTGTTTTAGCATATGTACTGTGACTGTTCAGAGGTTTTAATGTACATATGGGTTTTAGAATTTTTGCCTTGTCACATACTTATGGTAGATTGAATCATGAATTTTTGATATTTTTCGGAGCATATCTGTAATTTTTAAAAACATTTGTCATGAGTAGATGAGCATGCCATATTAGGTTAATCCAAGAAAAAATAAGTATGTTGTGTTTCATTGTCTCAGTATTTTTCCTTAGACTTAAGGTTCTTGTGAACATGTTTTTAGACAGATAGAATCGATGGTTCCTTGTTATACACGTTTTAGCAAAATCATCTTGTTAATTGCCTGAAATCTATTTTAAATGTTAAAAATAGATATACTACTGCAAAAACTCTGGAAAATTAGACATCTGATATGTTCCATCTATATGATCTGTGGTTAACATCTGAGCAAGTTCTGATATCTGAAACCACTATTTCCAGTTATAAGTCTTAAATAACCATGTTAAGCACGATTAGTTAAAAGTAGTATTTTCTGATGATTAGTACCACGATTAGGCTCTGTTAAACATGCATTAACACTGTTGGATAGTATTGATTACTTATATAACCTAAAACATGTGTTGAATCAAAATCATGTGAATGGACCATTAAATGCATGAGAATTGTGTTAAACATGTGATCAAAGTGATTCATGTGATTAAGTGATTTATGTGCCGAATATTGACACTGCTACCATAGAATACTGTGGAGCCGTACTGTAGAAAAGTCCCTATGGGAAGGCTCAATGTGTATGTGATATCATGTGGGCATCAGGATGAAATCCTGGAGGTAGACAAGTACTACTGGTTAGGGTGGAGAGTGCTTCTCCTGATTTTGCGCAATTACCAAGATTCATCACTATATTGCCTAGGTGATGGGTATGTGATATGTGTGTGACAGTGTTCTTCTTTATGGTGGTTTGGACTATGTGTCACGACAAAAAGATGTGTAAAGATGTGAATTAAGTGTGAATGTGCAAAGTGATCATGTGAAAGTGATGTGTTAATATGCTCTAATGTGTAAGAATGTGAAACCATGTGAATATGTTATGTTTATGTTAAAACAACAAGTAAAAGGTGAGAATTTATAACATATGAGTATATTGAATGTGATAGGTATCATGCTAGTATCTCTAGTAGTTATGTGCTAGGTTTCATGATTAGAATATTTGGAAATGTGCTTTATTATGAGATATGTTAGATACCATGTGCTATATGAAATTCATGTATAGTTAGCACATTAACTTGTTCATTTAATACTTGATGATAGTTACATGAATCATGTGATAATTTGCTTAATGAGTTATATTTGTGTAGAATGTATGTGGTAAGTGTTTGGATGTGACCAATAGGTTGCTTGCTGAGTCTTTTATGAAGACTCATCCTTGCTTAACTATACAGATGAGATAGGTATTCCGGAGATAGAGGAGGTGATAGTGAGGAGCGACTCCGAGTGAGAAGAGTAGCCGAGACTGGAGAGCTATTTATATAGCTTGTACTTTTACTTATTATGTGAGACGATGTTATTGTGATATGGACTTATGGACTTGATTATTGTGGACTTGGCATATTTATTTTTCTACTATATAGACTGTGGGATGCATGTGGTGATGATGGAATAAGAGTTACTTATTTTTTCGTCATACTTTCCTTTGTTATTTATGTACATCTCTACCTACTATGTTGTGTTGGGTACATGTCCCACTGTGCAACGACCCTCCTCATACCGGTACGATTATACCAACCCCCATCGGTATAAAGAGCGTCATTACAGTGGGATAAAACCCAACACTAGCCGATAGGTTGAAAAGTACGTGAATAGTAATTTACTGCAGCGGAGTTTAAAGTAAACAATTCAACTTAGTCCATCACCATCACATATTCCACAGTCTATATAGCAAAATAAATTGACAACATCCACATTGTTACATGATAACGGAACTACATTGTCCAAAATAATTGTCCATACGACATATTGTTCAAGCTGAGGAAAGTACAACTAAAATCTACTCCTCGCGAGCTACTCCTTCAATAGATCGACCTTCGTTGTGCCTTCCTCCAAAGTAGTAACACCTGTCTCACCTGTACGCCGAAGCAAGGGTGAGTCCACAGGCTCAGCAAGTAAATCCAAGACTTAATCTCAAACATGCCACATTCACATTTAGCTATTAAACACTAGGAAATACACACTATCTTTCAAATTACAAGAAAAGACATGGATCATACTTTTAGCTATCAACACATTTCCAAGTCATTTAACCATGCTTTGTTCTATCACATATTCATTCTAAATCATGGATGCTAATGTTATACACTTATGCATACTCTCCACACCTAACATGTAACATGAAACATTCATCCACACATCAATCCGTTTCATGGTGAAATTTTACAACTAGAACATGGAAGTTGACATAAGGAAATGAACAACTGAACATGATGACTATTGACTCTTCACATCTACTTTTCATATTTAATCTCACCTTTTGCTTGCTGTTTTATCGTCATTACATTTCATACACATGATTTCTTATTGTATAGCATGAATTAAAAGGGTCTAATACACATTCAATCCATTATTCACGTATGAGGTTTTCAAACATGGATTTATACATTAGATGGTCATCGTATCTAACGTGGGACCTAATTATTTTCTCTTATGTTTTTCACATTCCTAACTATACTTTACTTGCTGTTTTAACATGAATTAAATGTAGTTGCATGGAGTTAGATTTATTCGCACACAATCTTATTCATTAGGTAGTTTCTCATACTTATTGTTCGTAGTACACGAATAACATGGTCAAATATGTTTATTTACATGCACTATCACATGAATGGAATAATTTACATGACATGATGCTAAACATGATATTGAAATGAAGGTAACCAATACATGAAACTTCATGAACATATCGCATTAACATATTAGTTTTTCCACATGCAAGCACATTCTTATAAACACTAAATTTTTCCTTTACTTAACTTTTCACAAAATCCTCACATTACTTACTCTTTCATTTCCATATATCACATGTTCTGTCATTTGTACTCATCACATGTCACTTTTGCATATCATTATGCACTTACTTATATTCCAATAATTTAAGGATGCCATGACACATAGTCCTAACTACCTATTAGAGGACACAAACAAATGTCTCATACTCATAACTTATCCCATCTCATAACACACAACTCATAACACATAACTCATATCACATACTCACCACCTAGGCAATGTAGTGGTAAATCTTGGTAGCTGCGCAGACCGGGAGAAGCACTCTCCACCCTGTCTAGTGGTACTTGTCCACCTCCTGGTTTTCCCCAATGCCCTTGGGACAAACTTTTCACACATAGAGCCTTCCATAGGGACTTTTCTATGTACAGCTCTCGAGGCCTCTAGGGTAGCAGTGTCATTCTTGGCCCAATTATTACACATTTTCTTATTGACATTTTTCTCTCATTATCCACACACTTTTCATAAGTCACTTAATCACTTTGCATGCACTATTGATTATACATAAACATCAGTAAACCTAATCATGATACTACCATTAACAGAGTTTAAACACTCAGTAAATTTACGCTAATCAGGTTGGAAAACACATTATTAATCAACCTCATAATAGCATGCTTTAAGGACTCATTTTCGCATGGAAATTTCACAACATACACTACTATTATCTAAATCACGCGAAAATTTGTCCACACACTACTTGCAAGGTTCAGATTACTGATGCAAATCTTCATATTTTTATGAACTACATAGAATTTACAGAAAATGAAATACTCATTCACATGCCGTTAATAACTCAATTATCATGAAGGAACAACATAAATGTTGGATTTGACAATTTACAGACCTATACCTAACAAGCATATTATCACCTGAATTTCCCTCGGATTTACGGCACATCATATGATTTACGGTGATCTTTACAAACCTATGCATGCTTTCTATTTTCAAGACATAAATTTGCAATAAATCTCATGAGCATGGGAAAATTCCCAAAATTTCAGAACATAGACTGACATACCTACACCTGGTCTAGCTAAATTTTGGCATTCAAATTACTCACGAATTATGCAAATCGTAAACTAACATGGCCAATGTCTTATCTAACGTGCATTTTCCATGAATGAAACCATTCACACTATTTACAGAAATTCACCCTATTTCCACAACACATTCTATTATCTATATTATATAACACATAACATTTACATTATATCCTCATGCGTCAAATTCTGGAAATAATCATATAGGGCAGAACAGTTCTCTGTTCTGTCTAGATGAACTAGACGGCAAGGTCTGGCCGTTCACCTGAGTTAACGGCATCATCGTCTGCCGCTGGATGGAGATCTTAACGGCAAGGGATCTTGCCGTTAAGTTCCTATCTGTGCAGAAACACAGACCGAGCTCCAAAGATGGGTGAATGTGGGGTTCCAGGACTCGAGGAAAAATCCTCAAAAATACTAAAACTCAATGGGACATGTGGGGGATCAGGGTCTAGGTTTACTTGCCTCTCTAAAAACCTCTAAGGGGATCAAAATAGGCGGTGAAGCTCTCCTTGGGCAGTCCCAAGAAGCCTTCAAAACACCTTCACTCCGTCTTCTGTGGTGTTGTAGCTTCCAGTCCGAGGTCGGGGAAGCCTTCTCCTATGTCCAAGCTAGCTTCTAGTTGCTGTAGATCACCGGATGAAGCTCCAATCTGTCGGATCTGAGCTCTCAAAGTTCAGGTTTTCTCACAGGGCTTAGGGTTTCTCTCCTTCTCCTTGCAAAGAGCCAAGAGAGGGTCTTGTGGTTGCAAAAGGGGTTTGTTTATAGGAGAGAGACCTCTTGTCTCACACAGAAGGTGATGTGAAGGGCTCAGAGCCATTGGGGACATCTCCCCAATGACTGAGCTTGCTTCTTCCGAAATCCCGGGGTCTGCAGCGCACTGAGATTCAGTTATATTAACGTCCACATACAGGGACGTTTATTTAAGTATTAATGTCCAACGATGTTGACGTTGACTATCATGGACGTCCACCATGTTGACGCCAACTGCTCTTCGGCCAGAGCTCAAAACATGCAGAAAATCCATGCGTACGATGTATGTATATACATGCAATATGTATATGATATGATGTACACACTGCCACACATGCAAACATACAATATTTATAATCTAATTATACACACGCGCACATAAGTATAACTAGCTAATACATACGTATATATTTACATACATGCATTCACAAGCATGAATTCACACAACATAATTAAAGCAACAAAATTCGAGGGCCTTACACCCTCTACAGATGCATGCATGATATTTACACACAAGCACGATTCCACACACACACACAACAAAATAAAAGGACAATTCGTGGGTCTTACAAAATTAGATAGGCAAATATCGCATGCGTAAGATAACATACATATATATGCATACATGTATATACATATGTACTTCATATATTTACACACAATATTCATGAAATAGGTGGTATAGGATATTCTTCAATACTTAGATAGTACATGCATAACATGCATAGTATTATTCAAGTATTCTAAGTCTTAAGATTCTTAGTATTCATAATACACCTCAATTTTAGCTAATTGCTCAATTCCACATGAATTATCATATATATATATATATATATATATATACATGCATATGCTCAAGAGAAGTATAAAACTTATAGTAGACACAAGGAACTACATATGCTATGCACACAACAAGTGAATACCCAACACACCATATAAAAGAATAAAAATTCGGGGTCTAACACTCTCCCCCTCTAGAAAAAGATCTTCGTCCTCGAAGATCGAACCGAGTACCCGTAATGACGTCGCCGAGGTCATCTCCAGCTATTCCTTGCTCCTTTATGGTTACTGATGAAGCATCCCTTGGAATGAACTTCGTCTTCAGGTTCGGACACTCCTTAAGCCTATGATCCTTGCTGCCACATCTAAGACACTTTCCTTCCTTTCTCCAACATGCATTTCCACCATGACGCTTCCCGCAATGGATACACTCTGGCTTCCCACTGCCTGATGCTACAAGTGATTTCTGACCATCCATTAGTTCCTTCATATTCCTATCTTGCCTTTGGAATGGCTTTAGCAGTCCCTCCTTCTTTCCCCGATATGCTTCCACCTTAATCTCTCGCTCAGTCGCCACTCCAAGAGTTTCCTCCAAGGTACGGGAGTCAAGCTCCAGATGCCTAGCCTTCACCGATGGTTTGAGCCCTCTCACGAACTTCTTTATTTTGCGGTTCTGCTCATACCTCCTAGACTGAGCACTATGCCTACCACGTCCCGCCATATCCTGCAAAATAATTAATCTAATTAGAATCTAGATTACTAAATCTTGGCTACTTCCTTAACTATTTCTCCTTTGCTATTAATAAATTCCTACATATATGGACAATTTCCTATAAATACTTTGCAATAGGGTGGTGATGATGGTCTATCCATGTACAATTTCAACCTCGGCCTCTGATACCAATCTCTACAACGACCCTCCTCATACTGGTACGATTATACCAACCCCCATCGGTATAAAGAGCGTCATTATAGTGGGATAAAACCCAACACTAGTCGATAGGTTGAAAAGTATGTGAATAGCAATTTACTACAGCGGAGTTTAAAGTAAACAATTCAACTTAGTCCATCACCATCACATATTCCACAGTCTATATAGCAAAATAAATTGACAACATCCACATTGTTACATGATAACGGAACTACATTGTCCAGTCCATACGACATATTGTTCAAGCTGAGGAAAGTACAACTAAAATCTACTCCTCGCGAGCTACTCCATCAATAGATCGACCTTCGCTATGCCTTCCTCCAAAGTAGTAACACCTGTCTCACCTGTACGCCGAAGCAAGGGTGAGTCCACAGACTCAGCAAGTAAAACCAAGACTTAATCTCAAACATGCCACATTCACATTTAGCTATTAAACACTAGGAAATACACACTATCTTTCAAATTACAAGAAAAGACATGGATCATACTTTTAGCTATCAACACATTTCCAAGTCATTTAACCATGCTTTGTTCTATCACATATTCATTCTAAATCATGGATGCTAATGTTATACACTTATGCATACTCTCAACACCTAACATGTAACATAAAACATTCATCCACACATCAATCCGTTTCATGGTGAAATTTTACAACTAGAACATGGAAGTTGACATAAGGAAATGAACAACTGAACATGATGACTATTGACTCTTCACATCTACTTTTCATATTTAATCTCACCTTTTGCTTGCTGTTTTGTCGTCATTACATTTCATACACATGATTTCTTATTGTATAGCATGAATTAAAAGGGTCTAATACACATTCAATCCATTATTCACGTATGAGGTTTTCAAAAATGAATTTATACATTAGATGGCCATCGTATCTAACGTGGGACCTAACGATTTTCTCTTATGTTTTTCACATTCCTAACCATACTTTACTTGCTGTTTTAACATAAATTAAATGTAGTTGCATGGAGTTAGATTTATTCGCACACAATCTCATTCATTAGGTAGTTTCTCATACTTATTGTTCGTAGTACACAAATAACATGGTCAAATATGTTTATTTACATGCACTATCACATGAATGGAATAATTTACATGACATGATGCTAAACATGATATTGAAATGAAGGTAACCAATACATGAAACTTCATGAACACATCGCATTAACATATTAGTTTTTCCACATGCAAGCACATTCTTATTAACACTAACTTTTCCCTTTACTTAACTTTTCACAAAATCCTCACATTACTTACTCTTTCATTTCCATATATCACATGTTCTGTCATTTGTACTCATCACATGTCACTTTTGCATATCATTATGCACTTACTTATATTCTAATAATTTAAGGATGCCATGACACATAGTCCTAACTACCTATTAGAGGACACAAACAAATGTCTCATACTCATAACTCATCGCATCTCATAACACACAACTCATAACACATAACTCATATCACATACTCACCACCTAGGCATTGTAGTGGTAAATCTTGGTAGCTGCGCAGACTGGGAGAAGCACTCTCCACCCTGTCTAGTGGTACTTATCCACCTCCAGGTTTTCCCCAATGCCCTTGGGACAAACTTTTCACACATAGAGCCTTCCATAGGGACTTTTCTATGTACAGCTCTCGAGGCCTCTAGGGTAGCAGTGTCATTCTTGGCCCAATTATTACACATTTTCTTATTCACATTTTTCTCTCATTATCCACACACTTTTCATAAGTCACTTAATCACTTTGCATGCACTATTGATTATACATAAACTTCAGTAAACCTAATCATGATACTACCATTAACAGAGTTTAAACACTCAGTAAATTTATGCTAATCAGGTTGGAAAACACATTATTAATCAACCTCATAATAGCATGCTTTAAGGACTCATTTTCGCATGGAAATTTCACAACATACACTACTATTATCTAAATCAAGCGAAAATTTGTCCACACACTGCTTGCAGGGTTCAGATTACTCATGCAAATCTTCATATTTTTCTGAACTACATAGAATTTACAGAAAATGAAATACTCATTCACATGCCGTTAATAACTCAATTATCATGAAGGAACAACATAAATGTTGGATTTGACAATTTACAGACCTATACCTAACATGCATATTATCACCTGAATTTCCCCCAGATTTACGACACATCATATGATTTACGGTGATCTTTACAAACCTATGCATGCTTTCCATTTTCAAGACAAAAATTTGCAATAAATCTCATGAGCATGGGAAAATTCCCAAAATTTCAGAACATAGACTGACATACCTACTCCTGGTCTAGCTAAATTTTGGCATTCAAATTCCTCAAGAATTATGCAAATCGTAAACTAACATGGCCAATGTCTTATCTAACATGCATTTTCCATGAATGAAACCATTCACACTATTTACAGAAATTCACCCTATTTCCACAACACATTCTATTATCTATATTATATAACACATAACATTTACATTATATCCTCATGCGTCAAATTCCGGAAATAATCATATAGGGCAGAACAGTTCTCTGTTCTGTCTAGATGAACTAGACGGCAAGGTCTGGCCGTTCACCTGAGTTAACGGCATCATCGTCTGCCGCCGGATGGAGATCTTAACGGCAAGGGATCTTGCCGTTAAGTTCCTATCTGTGCAGAAACACAGACCGAGCTCCAAAGATGGGTGAATGTGGGGTTCCAGGACTCGAGGAAAAATTCGCAAAAATACTAAAACTCAATGGGACATGTGGGGGATCAGGGTCTAGGTTTACTTGCCTCTCTAAAAACCTCCAAGGGGATCAAAATAGGCGGTGAAGCTCTTCTTGGGCAGTCCCAAGAAGCCTTCAAAACACCTTCACTCCGTCTTCTGTGGTGTTGTAGCTTCCAGTCCGAGGTCGGGGAAGCCTTCTCCTATGTCCAAGCTAGCTTCTAGTTGCTGTAGATCACCGGATGAAGCTCCAATCTGCCAGATCTGAGCTCTCAAAGTTCAGGTTTTCTCACAGGGCTTAGGGTTTCTCTCCTTCTCCTTGCAAAGAGCCAAGAGAGGGTCTTCTGGTTGCAAAAGGGGTTTGTTTATAGGAGAGAGACCTCTTGTCTCACGCAGAAGGTGATGTAAAGGGCTCAGAGCCATTGGGGACATCTCCCCAATGGCTGAGCTTGCTTCTTCCGAAATCTCGGGGTCTGCAGCGCACTGAGATTCAGTGATATTAACATCCACATACAGGGACGTTTATTTAAGTATTAACGTCCAACGATGTTGACGTTGACTATCATGGACGTCCACCATGTTGACGCCAACTGCTCTTCGACCAGAGCTCAAAACACGCAGAAAATCCATGCGTACGATGTATGTATATACATGCAATATGTATATGATATGATGTACACACTACCACACATGCAAACATACAATATTTATAATCTAATTATACACACGCGCACATAAGTATAACTAGCTAATACATACGTATATATTTACATACATGCATTCACAAGCATGAATTCACACAACATAATTAAAGCAACAAAATTCGAGGGCCTTACACCCTCTACAGATGCATGCATGATATTTACACACAAGCACGATTCCACACACACACACAACAAAATAAAAGGACAATTCGTGGGTCTTACAAAATTAGATAGGCAAATATCGCATGCGTAAGATAACGTACATATATATGCATACATGTATATACATATGTACTTCATATATTCACACACAATATTCATGAAATAGGTGGTATAGGATATTCTTCAATACTTAAATAGTACATGCATAACATGCATAGTATTATTCAAGTATTCTAAGTCTTAAGATTCTTAGTATTCATAATACACCTCAATTTTAGCTAATTGCTCAATTCCACATGAATTATCATATATATATATATATATATATATATATATATATATATATATATATACATGCATATGCTCAAGAGAAGTATAAAACTTATAGTAGACACAAGGAACTACATATGTTATGCACACAACAAGTGAATACCCAACACACCATATAAAAGAATAAAAATTCGGGGTCTAACACACTGTGACGGCACACTTTAAATCAACGTGGATTGGTATAATCGTACCAGTATAAAAGGTGTCGTTACAAGGTGAGTTCTCAAAATTTGAGTGAGGTCAATCACCATGGTCTTGAAATTGCTCAGTTCAACCTTCATCCCTTGAAGTTCATCTTTTACTTTACATAAGAGTTTGCCTTGAACATGCTGCTTATGTACTATAGGCGCAAGGTCTGTCTATAGTGAACATAGTAATTCTCCCTGAATATTTAGTCGTTCGATAATAGGCTCGAGATGAACACAGAATTTCACCTTCTTGGGCTTGTTATGAGTTCTTCTGGTGAGCCTCGGAACCTTGTCATGTATAACCTTCTTTCTGATAGCATCATCAACAACTGATCCTTCATTCATAGTTGCATTTTCTATATGTTGATGGGCAAGGGGATCATCATCGGATGCATCCTCTACTATTCCTTCAACAAATTGTTCTTCATTTGCAGTAACTACAGGCTCCCCCTGAACTAGAGCTTCTTCAACAAGAACTTCCTTTGAATGTTCTGAGGGCATATCATTTGGGGCAGATTCTTCATGCTCCCCCTCAATAGGAACTTCCTCAACAGGAACTACCTCTGAATTTCCCAATGGCATATCAATTGGAAAGTTTTATTCATGCTCCCCCTCAACAGGAGCTTCCTCTTCATGAGTATCAACAACTCTCCGGTACAATAGGAGTTTCTATTGCAAGTTTAGTCAAAGTACTTACATCTGGCTATCCTGATGACTCAATAGGTTCAATGTGCTTAGGAGGTATATCATCTATTCTTCTGTCAGAAAATACAGGTACAACTATTTCGGTACCCACAACCTCAGTTTCAGCTTCTTTGGTTGATGGGGCTTCTACACTGTGAGTGTCTGCCATAATGGCTTCTCCTTCAGCCATGGAGTCCTTGGACCAAACATTGGCAGAAATAGTGAATCCACTTTTTTTTAAGATTCCTAGTTCAGATAGGCTGGCCCATTCTTTCCATCAACTCCTCTTCTAGGTCTACTTTAAAGTGTTGAAAAATTCTTGTGAGTAGATGAGCATAGGGAAGAGGGACCGCCAGCTTATTTTTCATATCCCATATGAGTTCTGTTGCGGACTTCATTTTTTCAAACACAATCTGAGCCATATTCACCTTCTGATTTTGCACTGCCCAAAACATAATATTTGCATCCCTTTTGTACATAGAGAGAAAGTTGAACTATGGGGAACTAGAATTTGACAAACAATAAAATGCAGCAATCTATTGAAAGCAGTGAATCAATTTATGTCTATTTTCCCATCCTTTAGCTTATACTCTGTTCCGATGATACCAAGCCCTTTGGCATGAATATCTACTAAGTCGACCAAACTGTGGCCTTCCTTGGAACAATCAAATAATTCTTCTAAAAGGTCAAAGGTAATTTGAATGTGATTACCTTTTACGAAAGATACAAGTGCTCCTCCATCTTCAAATTGAAGGCAGCTGTAAAATGTCTTCACTAAACGAGGGTAGCTAGTGTGACGGTCCTCATTGTTCAAACCCGTTAACCCAATAACGAGCTTGACCCGACTCTGCCTCCTGCGAACAGGCCAATGCCTCGTAAGGGATATCAACACACATGTCCGTGGAAATATAAAAGAACGCACTGAATACATATAAGATTACACATCACATATATATTTACATGAATATTACACAACCAGTCCTCAACAAAAGTCAAAGTATAGTGTGCTATAGCCTGGGGCATACCCCGAGGTACAATAGAAAGAGAATTACACTGCTTGAGGAGATGACCAAACCCCGCAGCGGTGCGGCTCTGAACTAGATGAAGGACGGGAACCCTCCTGCTCTCCCTCACCTGAAATGAGAAGGGGTGAGCCTCACAAGTCATTGGCTCAATAGGGAAACTCCCTAAAAAACCGAAACAACACAAGTACAAGAGAAGCAGGAGTAAAACATCTATTTAAACAATTATGTAGACTATCTAAGCATGGTGCCACAACTGCATTTAAATTAACACTACTAACTTTGCTTAAACATTAATAATTAAATGACAAACCACGCTCAGCAGTACAAGCTAAAGAAGGGTAATGCCAAACACGAGTCACGAAGACTGGTTCACGACACCAACTACTAACCCGGACAAACCACATAGACCTACCTCCCAACCTCGTAGCCACGGATGAAAGGTCTAGCTGCCGCTCACCCCAACAGGGCCAACAAATTGTGGAGACCAAACTACACTATGACTGCAGACCACATTGTAGCAGCTCCATACCTGGCACCTTTAAGGACTCTGGCCTGAGCTCCCTAAAGTGAGGCACTGGAAACATGACTAGCTGGGGACCAGTACGTCTACATGTGTCTATCCCCCAACCAAGAGCGTGCTACAAGCGACTAAGCACAACCATCACACAGAAGTCACTGTCCCACTGTCATCTTTCCCTCAGCCAGACATACAACTCAAGCAAAGGAGTGATGGTGTCGAGGAAGATGACACTGATCTCGACGGTACTCACACTGTACTAGGACAAATCCCGAGCACCACGTGCTTGGCTCACAAAGAACCTAGGGTACCCGACTCGAAAGGTTGCCACAGAAGGCGTCAAACAATCCAACTTGCCACTTGCACACCATGATGAAAATTCGACATTCTTAATCACAATATGTGCCAAAGCACCACTTTTATGCTTTAAATAATTAAAACAACAACACATATTCACCACACAACTGAAAACAGATAGACTGCCCACAGAAGCAGACATCTCGGGTGAACACCTTTTAGAAACACGTAGGACACAGATGCCACATTTCAAACACATAATCGCAACGAAAGAAAGCTTTGCCTTTAAAACCTGAATCGTGACCAGATAGGTTGTCACATTCAAAACGTGACATCTGGGTCCGTCACCTTTCAAACCATGATTTCCATCACAGCCTCTGCTATGGAAATCACCCAAACCACCTTGTACACTTATAGAACTTGCATATTTGCATTCACATGAATACTTATACATGCTTTCTATTCATTATAAGCATTTACATGCTTTAAATAATTCAATCATGATCCATTCGGTCCAAAAATGAGTAGAATTCCCCTACCACACAAAGTACACGAAGAACGGCGTCTCCTATACTCTGAATAACCTCCTCGCGACAGTAGCATGCCAAACCGCACTTCGAAAATGCCAAATCGCCCGAAAAGACTCCACAACAGCCTCTCCCTCGATCAAATAGTGCCTCCTACATTATTTGTCTAGAGCTCGGCCAACAAAACCTCATAATTTAAACCATGACAGGGTGCGCCGTCACATTCAAATCACGACGTGCATGACCGTCGCAATTTAAACCCGATATCCCTGCATGGTACATGCGCTCATATGCAGATGCGCACCCGAAAAAGTGGCATCGAAATCACGACGGGGAAGGTGGTCGCGTCTCCAAAACGTGACGCCTGTGGTGGTCACATTTATGGAAAGCGCACTAGATGCTAGTTGGGCTCGGATTTCCGACCCCCAACCCCTCACAACCTGCTCAAACAACAACAATACAACTAATAGGCCATACACTGGCCACCATAACCATTAAACGATGATCTAAAAGTTCACGATGTTACTTTACTATCACCTAAAAAGAAATTTCATCCTCAAAATCAAGAACCTCAACACATAAATCATAAATAATTACGCATGGAACTATCACCTAAAAAGAATTAAAGGCTTACTCAAACAAGTATGGATATACTTTATGCATCTCTTCTGCCAGTTCCCATGTATCTTCTCCTCCCTGCCTATTCTCCTATTTGATCTTTACTAATTCTATTTCCTTGTTTCTCAACTTCTGTGTTCTCTGCCCTGTAATCTGCACTGGATACTCCGGCATAGACATGTCTGGATTTAAGTCATCTCTGGCATAGCTGACTATCTATGATGGATCTCGAATATATCTCCTCAAAATGGAAACATGAAACACATCATTTGCATCCGTGAAGTCCGCTAGAAGCTCTATTCTATATGTTGTTTCCCTAATCCTTTCAGAAATCCGGAATGGACCCACGTACCTTGGACTCAACTTGCCTTTCTTACTGAACCTCAGAACACCTTTTGTGAGAGAAACTTTCAAAAACACATAATCTCCAACTTCAAACTATAATGGCCTTCATCTTGTATCTGCATAACTCTTCTAACGACTCTGAGCTGTTTGAAGCTTTTCCTTTATAAATTTGACCATTTCTGCACATTGCTGAATCAACTCTGGCCCCATAACTTGTCTCTCTCTGAATTCATGCCAATTTAGGGTTGTTCTACACGGTCTACCATATAAAGCCTCATACGATGCCATTCTGATACTTGCATGATAGCTGTTATTGTAGGTAAACTCCACCATACCTAGGTGATGTTCCCAACTGCCTCCCTATACCAAGCAATAGGCCCGCAATATGTCTTGAATTGTATGAATGGTCCTTTCAGTCTACCCATCTATTTGAGGGTGATATGTTGAACTGTAACTCAATTTTATGCCCACTACTCGCTGTAAACTTCTCCAAAAACCAGACGTGAATCTGGGATCTCTATCTGAGACGATTGTCACTGGAATACCATGCAATGGTACAATCCTATCCACATATAACCTGTCCACTGTCCATGACATACTCACTGCTAGCAATCCGCATACCTTGGTCAATCTGTCAACAAATACCCAAATGCCATTATGTCCTGATGCTATCCTGGGCAAACCTACCACAAAATCCAAAGCAATGTCGTCCTATTTCCATTGTGGAATTGGCAATGGTTGTAATAATCCCCCTGGCCTTTGATGGTCTGCTTTTACCTGCTAATAAATTAGACATCTAGTGATAAACTCTGCTATTTCTTTCTTCATATGTGGTCACCAAAAATACTTTTTCAAATCTTGATACATCTTCGTGCTACTTGGATGGATGGAATATCTGGATCTGTGTGCCTCTTCTAATACTTTCTGTTTTACCTCTACTTCTGCTGGGACATATAATCTACCTCTGAATCTTACCACACAATCATTATCAACAGTAACACCTTCCATCTTTACAATTTCTGCTAGACCTTCATCTATCCTTTGTGCTTCTACTATTTGCCAATATATGGATGATTCTATTGCACTACTGGCCAATACTGCTCGTCGTTGACTGTTGGGAATATACAAAGAATTCATGGCTACTTCTTCATACAATTTCCACTCTCTTATCATCATATGGCTCAATATTGCTTTCCTACTTAATGCATCTGCAACCACATTTGCTTTACCTAGATGATAGGCCAAACTGAAATCATCGTCTTTCAAGTACTCCATCCACCTACGCTGCCTAAGATTTAAATCCTCCTGAGAGAAAATATATTTCAAACACTTATGATCAATAAAAATTTCAAACCCTTCACCATATAAATAGTGCCTCCACAATTTCAGAGCGAACACCACTGTTGTCAATTCCAAATCATGAGTAGGGTAGTTCTCTTCATGCCGCTTCAATTGCCTGGATGCATAAGCCACAACCTTACCATGCTGCATTAATACCACACCAAGTCCTCTCCTAGAAGCATCTGTATATAGTACAAACCCTCCACTGCCTGATGATAATACCAATATCGGTGCTGTAGTGAGTCTTCTCTTAAATTCCAGAAAGCTTCTACGACAATCAGCTGACCACACAAATGGTGCTCTCTTCCTGGTTAATCTTGTCATGGGCACTGCAATCTTTGAGAAATCTTGAATAAAACATTTGTAATATCCTACCAACCCAAGAAAACTTCTAATTTCTGTGACTATTTTCGGCTCTTCCCATTTCATAACTGCCTCAACCTTAGCGGGATCTACTGGTACACCTTTCTCAGAAATCACATGCCCCAAAAACTAAATCTCTCATAACTAGAACTCACATTTGCTGCATTTAGCATACAATTGATGTTCCCTCAAAGTCTACAAAGTAATTTTCAAGTGTGTTGCATGCTCTTCTTCTGTTGCCGAATACACCAATACATCGTCTATGAAAACCACAGTAAACTTACCTAAATATGGATGGAATATTCTATTCATCAAATTCATAAAGGTTGTCGTAGACACCCGATTCTAGCCCATAAGCTGAACCACATTTCTTGTTCTCTTAATGAGCCCCAAGTTGGTTACTCACCTTGAGCCCATCTGTTAGCCATGTTTTGAGCCTGTTAAGAAGCCCAATTCTCAGCTTATCCCGTCCATTATCATTTCAAGAGTCATCATGCTTTAATCATTGATTATTCTCCCAAATATTTGATCAATATCTCAAGAATAATCGATTTTCATTAACGCGACGGGTCGTGGTGTCGCGTTAGTCCTTGTCGCGTCCCGCTTGGACGTCGCGACAGCCCATGCATATCCTTTCACGTGCCTTCAAGGTCGCGACCATCCTGGCCGTCGTGACTATTGGGTTGAGTGTGAAAAACAAATCATTTCCCCTCATATTTTGATGATGACAAGCTGTGATTTTAATGCATAAAAAAATTGGAACATGTGAAATACATTACCTAAATTACCAATATTCAAAAAGCATGTTTCCAAGCACATTAATCATTTATATTCATGATAGTACATTTATCTAATGATTTATGTGTTTATTTTCTCAGGAACAAACATTTTCTGCAAAGGTAGTGTCGACACAACCATCAATGGTGTCGACACAATGGTTCAGAACAAAGGCAGAAATGTGAAGAAAAGTCCATCTCAGGTCGACACTAGTCCAGAGCAGGTCGACACTAGAGACAGATTCCAGAGAAAAATGTGAACAGATTTCCATCTCAGGTCGACACCAAATCAGATAGTGTCGACACTAGATAGCCTTCCCAGAAGGCCTGTTTTGCTGTCTGGGACAGCAGGTCGACACTACCTCATCTCAGGTCGACACTAGAGACCACTTCTAGGGAATTGTTTTGCCAGTCTGGGACAGTGTGTCGACACACCTCCAGGGCAGGTCGACACACTCTGGAATCTCTGTGACTTAAACTTCCTCCTGGACACGTGGCACCCTAGGGAGATGTCAGATCAATCTTGGATCATGTGCCCACGTACCCCAAGGGCATCTTTTGGATATTTAGGGTATAAATACCCTCCTAAAGGGCACCCATCTATAAGAGAACCTTCTAAGAGCCTCCAGAAACTGCTCGTGGTGGCTAGAGAGTCTCTCCTCCCTGTTTTGCTCCCTCTTGCGCTTCCTCACCTCAATTCACCCTTCTCCAAGCACAAGGATCGAAGATTAATCAACAAGAAGTATTAGGATCAACTTCAAAAGGAGCAGATCAAGTAGAAGCCAGCAATTGCGAAGCACTCAAGGAAGATTCCATCATCAAAGTTGTAGAGCATCGGCCAAGGGACTTCAAGTGATCAAGATTCTTCCAATTCGGCCTCTACAAGGGAGTTTTCTTGAAGAGCAAGAACTGTCAACCTCGTGTCTTGAGTCTTTCTTGTTTCCTCTTGGCTATTCTAGAAATTGTGCATAATCTATTACATCAATTTTCTTGAATTGGCCTTAATAGATCAGATCATTGCTAGAGGATCTGGATCTTGCTGTTTTTGTTCTAGCAAGTGGTTGTGAGCCTGTGTGCTCAGGTTTTTGAGTTGTCGCACTCAAGTTGGGTTGTTGAGCAGTCTTGCTCATATTCTAGAGTAGTCTTGCTCTAGGTAGTGTGTGAGTTGTCTAACTCATTTGTGGAGTTGTCAGGCTCCAATGTGGGTTGTGTAACCCAGGTTGTTTAGTGGATCCTCACTGTGTGTGAGGGGTGGATGTAGGAGTCACGTGGTGTGATTTCCGAACCACCACCTAAAAAATCTATGTGCATTGGTCTGTTTGTGGTTTGAATTTTCTCCTCGTTAGATGAATGCATATGATCGTTTGAATGTATCTAATCAACTTGTTTACTCACTCCAATTGCTTAACTCACTCAATTCTCTTCAGATCTGTAAATTTTGCTTTCAATCTAACTCTGATTCAAAGGACTTTCAAAATTGGTTTTAGCTTCCGCATTAGTTGGCATAGATCTATTCAACCCCCCCCCCCTTCTAGATCTTGTCCACATCCTTTATCGATCCTTCAATTGGTATCAGAGAGGGTTTACATCTGATCTGATTTGATCTGAGTGTTTTCTGAGTACTTTGTGTGATTTGTTTGCTTGATTGTTTGCTTGCTGAGTGTTTCCTTCTTTGCACCATCTTTTAATTAAATGGATTCCAGAGGATTCATAGCTGAGGGTCATTCCATAAATAGGCCACCATTCTTTAATGGAACGGACTATTCTTATTGGAAAAATAGAATGCAAGTGTTTCTAAGAGCCCAAAACTATGAAATTTGGAAAGTAGTGGAGGTAGGACCCTATGAAAACCAGGGAGAGGAAGAAACCTGGACTAGGGAACAGATAAGAAGAGCTACATTGAATTATAGTGCCATGAACATGATTCAATGTGCTGTTCACCCCAAAGAGTACTCAAGAATCTTAATGTGTAAATCTGCCAAAGAGATGTGGGATAAACTTGAGGTACTCTATGAGGGAACATCTCAGGTTAAAGAAACCAAGGCTAACATACTTGTCTCTGAATATGAATTGTTCATGATAAAATCTAACGAGACAATTTCTGAAATGTTTGCCAGGTTTATGATCATAGTCAATGGACTGAAGGCCTTAGGTAAGGACTATACGGATGCTGACTTGGTAAGAAAAATCCTGCGTTCACTCTCTTCAATATGGCACACCAAGGCCACTGTCATTGAAGATTCTAAAGACTTGTCCAAAATTTCTTTGGATGAGTTGATAGGATCCTTAATGACATATGAAATTAATCTAAAGAGAAATAAGGAACATATAATCAAAACCAAGCCAGTAGCTTTAAAGGCCTCATCAAGTAACAAAGACAAAAACCAAGAGAAAACAAGTTCTGATGAGTCTGAGTCCAATGAGGATGAGCTTGCCCTCATGACCAGGCAATTCAGGAAATTCCTAAAATACAGAAAAGGAAAATTCTCAGGGAAAAAGAAATTCCCATTAGGTAAAGGAAATATTTCCTCTTCTAATGTTAATTCTAATAGGAATCAGAAATCTGATGTTAATGTCATTTGTTACAGGTGCAACAAGCCAGGACATATGAAGGGAGAATGTCCTGAAAACAAGAAGGAGAAGCATAAAAAGATTCACAAATTCAAGAAGCCGAAGGCCATGGTAGCCACTTGGTCTGATGAAGACTCAAGTGAAGAAGAAGAAGAAGAAAAATCCTCAAGCTCTGAAAGTGAGGAGATATGCTTCATGGCCAATAGCTCAGACGGAAAGGTAAGCACATCTTTTGAAGATTTTTCAGTTGAAGATTGGCAAGATGCTTATGCAGAACTTGTTGAAAAATACTCTGAAATGAGAAAAGAAAATAAACACATTAAAAGGAAAGTTGAAAACATTTTGCACAATCAAAACTTCAACAAAAGAATTTATGAACTAGAAAATGAAGTAATAGAATTGAATGAAGAAAAAGAAAATCTTCTGAACTTGATTGATGAACTCAAGCTAGCTTCTCAAAAGGCCACCAATGAATTCAAAGAACTATCTGAAAAGCTAGAAAAAGAAAACCAAGATAAAGAACAAAAGATTGAAGAAATCAAAATCTTAGAAAACCAGCTAAAACAAAAAGATGAAGTTATTGAAACATTTACAAATGGTAAAGATAATCTGGAGGCCTTGCTGGGAACAAACATGAAATCAATCTCTCATGGACTAGGGTTTGATAAACAAAAATCTAAGAAAGACAAATCGGGTGAAAAGAAGGATAAAGCACCACTAATTAAATTTGTTAAGGGTCATAGTCTTGAGAATACAGAAATCAAACAAAAATCAAGCAAAACACAAAAAAGTCCAAAAACTCAGAATCAAAACAAGACAATCAGGTCAACACAGTCACCTGACAGGTCGACACCAGTCCACAAGAAGAAGGCTTCTGTGGCTGTTGTGTCGACACCAGTCAAGGACAGGTCGACCTGCTCAACATCAACCAAGACAAACCACAAAATAAGAAATTCAAATAAAAATCTGAAAAATAAGAAAAAGTCAAAGGAAGTCATTAATGAAGAACCTTGGACCTCCAGGACAACATATCAAGTTGATTGGACCAATTCTTGGAGCCAATGGTATCATAACCCAAGTTGGTATCATCCCCAATTCTTCTATCCAAACTTTCTGATGTACCAACAGAATCCTTGGATTCCACCTCCTCATCTAAACTCTCATGTTCAAATTAAAACTTCCCCTCCTACCAAAAATAAAAACACTGGTGTTTCCATTTCTAAAGGAAAGAAGAAAGTGAAAAAGACAGAGAACACCAATATAATAAAACAAAAATCAAAAACAAGTCAAATTTGGGTGAGAAAAGATTTGTTAACATTGTCCAGACTTTCTGATGGTCCCAACTCTGTTTGGGTACCAAAATCTTCTCTCCACTAATTGATGTTGCAGGAAGGTCGTGCACCGAATTCAAATGTGTGGTTCCTTGACAGTGGGTGTTCACGACATATGACTGGAGATAGAGCTAAATTTTCTTTCCTGCTAGAGAAGGAGGGAGGTTCAGTAACTTTTGGAGGTAAAAATAAAGGAAAGATCATTAGATCAGGAAAGGTTGGTCAAACTTCCTCAAACTCTGTTGATAGTGTTTTATTAGTTGATGGTCTTGATTACAATCTGCTAAGCATCAGCCAACTATGTGACAAAGGTCACAAAGTTGTGTTTGAATCCAATTTCTGTAAGATCATTGACTCATCAACTAATAAAATAAAATTTTGTGGAAAAAGGGAAAATAATGTCTACATGATCGACCTTAATAAAAACTTCTCTGAAAATCTTTGCTTTGTTGCTAATAAAGATGAAATTGCATGGACTTGGCACAAAAGACTTGGCCATGCAAGTTTCAGAACATTAAATAAATTGTTAAGGCTGAATCTGGTTAAGGGTCTTCCTGAATCTTTCTCAAATGTTGAAAATCAAGTCTGTGGGATCTGTGCCCAAGGAAAACAAACAAGGAAATCTTTTAAGACCTTCAATGAGGTACTCACATCTAGGCCACTAGAACTACTTCACATGGACCTTTTTGGACCAACAAGAGTTCTAAGTCTAAGTGGCAAGAAATATGGGTTTGTAATCATTGATGATTTTACTAGATTTACTTGGGTTATCTTCTTGTCCCACAAAAGTGATACTTGCCTTGAATTTAGGAAATTCTGTACCATTGCCCTAACAAACTTTTCATATAAAATCAAAAATATTTTGACTGATCATGGGGGAGAATTTGAAAACCAATCATTTTCTGATTTATGTGCTGAACTTCAAATTTTCCACAAGTTTTCTTCACCAAGAACTCCAGAACAAAATGGAGTTGTGGAAAGAAAGAACAGAACTCTTGTGGAAATGGCTAGATCCATGCTCCTTGAGAGTAATTTGCCCAAATCCTTCTGGGTTGAAGCTGTAAACACAGAAAATCACATTCTCAATAGAGCATTGGTCAGACCAAAAATCAAGAAAACCCCCTATGAATTATTGAAAAATAAAAAGCCAATTGTTTCCTATTTTAAAATCTTTGGGTGCAAGTGTTATGTACACAACAATAATAAAGAAAATCTTGACAAGTTTGATGCTAAGAGTCAGGAAGCCATATTCCTTGGCTATTCAGAAGTGTCAAGAGCTTTCAGAGTGTACATTCTCAAAAACAAAAATTCCTTTTCAACTAACAGTTCTAAATCTTGTAGGGAAATTCAAGACAGTGAAGAGGATGATTTTATTGTGGACTCTTCACCAATTGTTGAGGAGCTTGAAGACACTGGTGAGAACTTGAACATGAATTCACCATCTTCAAGTGGATCAGGTTACATTGCTCTAGATTTAAGTACCCCTCAACAGGTAATTTCTGAACATCGAATTTTGAGAGATCACCCATTAGATAATGTTGTTGGCAATTTGCATGATAGAGTTAGGACTAGATCTTCATTCCAGCATGCCATTGAAGATGAACCACTAGCTCTAATTTCCCAGATTGAACCAAAGTCAATTGATGAAGCTTTATCAAGTTCTGATTGGATTAATGCCATGCATGATGAACTTCATCAATTTGAATGAAACCAAGTATGGGAATTAGTACCTAGACCTAGTGACCAAACAGTCATTGGCACTAGATGGGTCTTCAGAAATAAACTGAATGAATCTGGTCATGTCATAAGAAATAAAGCTAAGCTAGTTGCAAAGGGGTACAATCAAGAGTTTGGAATTGACTTTGAAGAATCATATGCCCCTGTAGCTAGACTAGAAGCAGTTAGAATTTTCCTTGCTTTTGCATCCTCCATGAAATTCAAAGTTTATCAAATGGATATTAAAAGTACATTTTTAAATGGATATATCAAGGAAAATGTTTTTGTTGAACAACCTCCTAGATTTGAAAATGAAAAACATCCTAACCATGTTTTCAAGCTTCATAAGGCTCTATATGGTCTTAAACAAGCTCCAAGAGCTAGGTATGACCGTTTGAGTTCTTTTTTGCTTGAAAAAGGATACTCTAGAGGAACTGTTGATCAAACCTTGTTCACAAAAATAGTCAATAATCAGATAATTGTTGTCCAAATTTATGTTGATGACATAATATTTGGATCAACCAATAAAGGCCTATGTAATGAATTCTCCAATCAAATGAAAAATGAATTTGAAATGAGTTTAATGGGAGATCTAAAATTTTTTTTGGGATTGCAGGTTAACCAAACTCATGAGGGGATCTTCATCAGTCAAACCAAGTATGTCAACAAACTTTTGAAAAGGTTTGACTTTCAGAACCTCAAGCATTCAAACACACCAATTGCTATTAATGCTAAGCTAGAAAAAGACTCAAATGGTAAGTCAGTAGACCAAAAGACCTACAGAGGTATGATTGGCTCTCTACTTTATCTTACAACTTCTAGACCTGATATTCAATTTAGTGTGTGTTTGTGTGCTAGATTTCAATCAAATCCTAAAGAAAGTCACATGTTAGCTGTTAAGAGAATTTTCAAATATCTTGTTGAAACATGTGATTTAGGAATTTGGTATCCTGCTAATTTCAAGTTAGACTTGATTGCCTATTGTGATGCTGATTATGCTGGTTGTAAATTAGATAGAAAAAGCACAAGTGGCTTGTGTTTATACTTAGGTGGGTGCCTAATTTCTTGGGCTTCTAAGAAGCAACATTCAGTTGCTCTGTCAACTGCAGAGGCTGAGTATGTTGCTGCTGGTAGGTGTGGAACCCAAATTCTTTGGGTGAAACATCAACTTCTTGATTATAACCAAGACTTAGGTTGTGTTCCCATTCTATGTGATAACACAAGTGCAATTAATCTGTCTAAAAATCTCATTCAGCATTCCAGAACCAAGCATATTGAAATTAGGCATCATTTCTTGAGAGATGAGGTAGCAAAGAAATCCTTTGAACTCCACTTCATAGAAACTAAAAATCAAATTGCTGACATTTTCACAAAACCCCTTCCTGACAGTAGATTCTCATCCTTAAGGAGAGAACTTGGTCTTTGTAAATGTCCATTGGGATTGGGTTGAGTGTTAGGCATCTTCTGAGGGGGAGTTCTTTGCATCATCATATTCATTTGCTTCCTTGATTTTTTTTACTGATCATATCTCTCTCCATTTCACTTCTATTTCTTTTTGACAATGAACTCTTCAACTCACATTGTGTTGAACTTCTTGGTATATCAAATGGTGATTTGAAGAAGGACAAGTTCTGCTTGTCTAGACACTTTCACTATGCGAGAGTATATGTCTCTGCCAAGTACCAAGAAATGAATATGCAATTGTTGAGGGGGAGCTTTTGTTGCTCAAAGAGAATTATTTCTGATTTCAAAAACTTGCATATCTTTATTCTGATGAAAAGTGGTTGAAATCCTCATCTCAGGGGGAGCTAGAAAATTCACAAGTCATATCTTTTGAAAAATTCAAAAACTTTTCTTGCATTACATCAATTTCCTTGCATGATGTCCTCATTCAGGTGTCTAGAGTCTCAAAATGATCCTTTGAGTGATCTATTATATTCACTTATCAACTCTCACCTATATTCTTCAAAACAATAGAAATTCAGATTTCTTTCTAAGACTGAAAGATAATGTGTGCATTGAATCTAAACATGTTTTTGTTTGCAATTGATGTTGGATACAGATGATATCTTTTTTGTCAAAAATCTCCAAAATTTGTCATTTCAATAGAGCAATGGCACATGTGCTGAGAAACTGCACACCTTCACAATGAATGAAGTGTCATGTATGTCATGAGGCACTAATGCTATCTCTGTTCAAAGGGGTTTAAAATTCAAAAAATAAATGCAAAATAAAAATGTCCAATTTTTTTAATGATGACTGAGTAACTGGAAATATTGGCGTCTAAAAACGTATATTTTCATGTCAAAAGGTCATCATTTACCCCTTTGAGACTTGATAATGGATAAATCTTCAGTATCCAAGGACTATAGTGTGTGAAAAGCATTAGTTCTTTAATGAACAAGATATATCTCATTTGATAGTTTGTTTCAAAAACAAAAAAATGTGTATATCTTTGGAGAATTGTTTTAAAAGAATCACTCTTGTCCATCATCAAGTTGTTCTTAAAAAGATTGTTTATTTTCAACACACTTATTTTCAGTCTAAAAGATTTTTTTTATTTCTTTGGAATTGAAGAATATGGTAGTGTGTAGTTGATTCATTAAATGTATTATATTCCTCAAATCATCATTTTAATGACTCAAGTCACTGAATGCTCATATCCTGTTGGATATTGTGTAAAACTTGAATTGTGTTGAATTTTTGCAAAATTTATCAAATGAATTTTTTAGTCTCTTAAATATCCTTGAAATGATAATTCCACCCATTTCTTATCATTATAAAGATGTCCCAAAAGTCACATAATTTTTCCATACTCAAATCCAAAATTTTTTATCAGGCCAGGTCGACACTACTCCATCTAGTGTCGACACACTTTCACTCAGGTCAACACTCACCTCCTCTAGTGTCGACACTGACCCCCTGCCAGACTCAATTAAACCGTGGGCGCCGGTTAAGCGCGTGTTGTTCCTGCGGGGTAGGTTATCCAAAACCCCCTTTTCTTCTCCAGGTCGACCCGACGGTCGCCAATCTTCTGGTTTCCGGCAGGCAATTTGAACCATTTCCATCTCTTCTCTCCTCCAACTCATCTCCATCCATCTTCTCTCATTCCTCTCTCTCCAACATCCCCGATTCCACTCTGCTTCAATGGCACCCAAGCAGATGCCTCGCCGTGGAGCAAAATCAAGGGCTACGGCAAGGCCCATTTCGGCAGATGAGGTTCCTCCTACTGAGCGGAGAACCAAGAGACACCATGATCCTGCAGAGCAGCCAGGATCTTCATCTGCTAAGAGAGGTAGGGCATCCTCTTCTGGTCAAGGTCGGGGGTCTATGTACCCTAGGAGGAAAACCCTGGACACTTCACCTGAAGTTTCTGAGAAATCCACATCCTCATCCTCATCCTCATCCTCATCATCAGAGTCCTCTCAGCCCTCTAGGAGACCTCCTTCCAAACCCCTAAGTGCCGGGAAGACCATCCTGAAACCCAGGGCAGTGGATTTGGATGACAGTGAACTCATTGCTGCATTCCCTGAAGTCTTGAATTTCTTCAAATTCCAGTCTTGGCAGCCTTTTATATCAGAATTTCGTATCTTTTACCCTATACTTGTACAAGAATTTTATCAGAATTTGGAATGCACAGATGAAGGGTACAAGTCAAAGGTTAAGGGAATTGTCATAGACATGCCAACCGCATTAGCAGCCACTATTTTCAAGATTCCAGATGAAGGAGAAGATTACCAGAACTTTGAATTCAATCTTCATGAAGCCTATACCATCATGACTGGTTTGCCTGCAAATGAGTCTGATCCTAAGCAAACCCATGTCACCAAATTCAATACTAACACCTTTCCCCCTGTGTTGAGGCTTACCCATCACATGCTCACTACCATCATCACACCTCAAGGTGGTGGGAGAGATAGGCTCACTGATATTCAAAGGTTTGTGTTGTATTGTATGAGCAAGGACATCAAGATAAACCTTCATGTCATCATGTACCAAATCATCTCTGAAACCACTAGGGCAGACTTGCATAGATCCCTTCCATATGCAGCCCATCTCACTCAAGTATTCAAACACTTTAGTGTGTCTTTAGAGAATGAAAAATCTGAGAAGATTCCTAAGTCCAACATCTATTGCTTTAAGCATGTTCAAAAATTCATGGGCTTTAGGATTGTGGGTGATCAAGTGAAGAGAGGGCCAGCTGCAGTAGAGGCCCCTATGGTGCACGAGGATCAGCCTTAAATGCAAGAGGAACAGCCTCCAATGCAAGAGGACCAGCCTACAGTACAAGAGGACCAACCTCAAGTGCATGAGGACCAGCCTCCCATAAATAAGGATCAGCCTCATGTGGCAGCTCAAGCTAATGACCCATTTATTGCCCCTCATTCACCTCAACTTCAGCCTTCCTCCTCCATGAACTTTGACACTGAAATCCCATCCTTTTCTCCACAACATCCAGTTCATGCATCATTATCCTTTGGTGGACCTTCTGTTCCACCAGAGTTGTTCACTTTCTTAAATGACAAATTTGATACTTTGAACACCTTTATTCAGACCATGTCAGCAAATTTTGAGTTGAGGATTCAGAGATTGGAGAACACAGTATCTGCTAAGTTCATTGAGCAAAAGGCAGCCTCAGACTATGCTGCCCAAAGGTTCAACAGGTTGATTGGGACAATGGCAGATGCTTCGATTGAGCTGAAGGAGCACCAACAAAAGCTGGAAACTGTTCTTAAGGGAATTTTGGCAAATTCCCAAGCTGATGTCTTCAACACCAATGAGACACTATCTCAGATAAGCAAAACAAGACTATCATTTGCACATTTAGTGGATGACTTGGAGAGCATGAAGAATCTCTCTGCTCACATTGATGGAGAAATGTCTACACTCAAAAAGGAATTCAAAGTCATGAACAGGCCTGGTTGGTCAACTGGTTCATCTTCCTCTTCACAGCCAAGGTCAAATGAGTTCAGTGCACTTCAAGCTTCAATGTCAGAAAATTCAGAAAGAATGGAGAATCTTCAGCACACAAGACTCTCAACTATCCAAGCCCAAATGAAGTTTAGTCTAACTTCAATGGAAAAGAGGCTAACGGATATTGAGACCATATTGTTACCCATTCCTCCTCCTCCTCCTCCCCATTAATGTACTTTCTTGATGATGTCAAAGGGGGAGAAGTTTGTTTGAAAGATTGTAATGTTCACATCATGAATGAAATGAAATGAATAGAGAAATTTCTATGCCTATCTATGTGCCTTAAATGTGATTGCAAATCTTTTGAATGAATTTGAATGTGATGAATGCTTGTCAAGCTGCTTGACCTGTGTATTTCAAATGTGTATAAATCTCAATGTCACTAAAAATTGTTCAAAGGTCATTGACAAGTACAAATAAAAGAAAATGAAAATGCTTGAAATCACATCTCAATGAAACTTTCCAATTCCATATGAATTTAATGTTGCCATCATCAAAAAGGGGGAGATTGTTGGGTTGAGTGTGAAAAACAAATCATTTCCCCTCATATTTTGATGATGACAAGCTGTGATTTTAATGCATAAAAAAATTGGAACATGTGAAATACATTACCTAAATTACCAATATTCAAAAAGCATGTTTCCAAGCACATTAATCATTTATATTCATGATAGTACATTTATCTAATGATTTATGTGTTTATTTTCTCAGGAACAAACATTTTCTGCAAAGGTAGTGTCGACACAACCATCAATGGTGTCGACACAATGGTTCAGAACAAAGGCAGAAATGTGAAGAAAAGTCCATCTCAGGTCGACACTAGTCCAGAGTAGGTCGACACTAGAGACAGATTCCAGAGAAAAATGTGAACAGATTTCCATCTCAGGTCGACACCAAATCAGATAGTGTCGACACTAGATAGCCTTCCCAGAAGGCCTATTTTGCTGTCTGGGACAGCAAGTCGACACTACCTCATCTCAGGTCAACACTAGAGACCTCTTCCAGGGAATTGTTTTGCCAGTCTGGGACAGTGTGTCGACACACCTCCAGGGCAGGTCGACACACTCTGGAATCTCTGTGACTTAAACTTCCTCTTGGACACGTGGCACCCTAGGGAGATGTCAGATCAATCTTGGATCATGTGCCCACGTACCCCAAGGGCATCTTTTGGATATTTAGGGTATAAATACCCTCCTAAAGGGCACCCATCTATAAGAGAACCTTCTAAGAGCCTCCAGAAACTGCTTGTGGCGGCTAGAGAGTCTCTCCTCCCTGTTTTGCTCCCTCTTGCGCTTCCACACCTCAATTCACCCTTCTCCAAGCACAAGGATCGAAGATTGATCAACATGAAGCATTAGGATCAACTTCAAAAGGAGCAGATCAAGTAGAAGCCAGCAATTGTGAAGCACTCAAGGAAGATTCCATCATCAAAGTTGTAGAGCATCGGCCAAGGGACTTCAAGTGATCAAGATTCTTCCAATTCGGCCTCTACAAGGGAGTTTTCTTGAAGAGCAAGAACTGTCAACCTCGTGTCTTGAGTCTTTCTTGTTTCTTCTTGGCTATTCTAGAAATTGTGCATAATCTATTGCATCAATTTTCTTGAATTGGCCTTAATAGATCAGATCATTGCTAGAGGATCTGGATCTTGCTGTTTTTGTTCTAGCAAGTGGTTGTGAGCCTGTGTGCTCAGGTTTTTGAGTCGTCGCACTCAAGTTGGGTTGTTGAGCAGTCTTGCTCAGATTCTAGAGTAGTCTTGCTCTAGGTAGTGTGTGAGTTGTCTAACTCGTTTGTGGAGTTGTCAGGCTCCAGTGTGGGTTGTGTAACCCAGGTTGTTTAGTGGATCCTCACTGTGTGTGAGGGGTGGATGTAGGAGTCACGTGGTGTGATTTCCAAACCACCTAAAAAATCTCTGTGCATTGGTCTGTTTGTGGTTTGAATTTTCTCCTCGTTAGATGAATGCATAGGATCGTTTGAATCTATCTAATCAACTTGTTTACTCACTCCAATTGCTTAACTCACTCAATTCTCTTCAGATCTGTGAAATTTTCTTTCAATCTAACTCTGATTCAAAGGACTTTCAAAATTGGTTTTAGCTTCCGCATTAGTTGGCATAGATCTATTCAACCCCCCCCCCTTCTAGATCTTGTCCACATCCTTTATCGATCCTTTAGTGACAAGACATGTCGCGGTCCTACAACTCATCGCAACATGATCTGCATGCGCTGGCCTCTGCAACCACCTCTTCATTATCCTCCTTTCACCTTATCTCTATCTCCAAGCAACTTCCCAACCCCCCAGCCATGGTTTGAGGTTCCATGGCACCTTAGGACCATCCTAGGACTCTGCTCATCCGGATTTACAATGTTTTTATCACCTTTTTGGGTCATTATCACTTGAGGACGAGATAATCTCTCTCCTTTCTCTATAAGTGACACTTCACTTTCTTCAGGAAGGAGGAGCCCAGATTTTGCCACGAAGTGCTGCCGAATTCTCTCCAGACTTTCCCCTTACTTGTGGCTCACCCATTTCCTCTCATTTCACCTCTATCCTCTTCATCAAGCCATGCTTTCTTCTTTACATATAAAGCTTGGTGACTGAGGAGGCGACTTCCTGCTTCTTCCAAGGCTTCAGCACAACCCAAGACACTGCACCACGGCCAGGGAGTCGCCCCATTGGGGGTCTTTCTTCCTTTCTTCCTCTCATTTTCCTTTCATGCATGTTATTACTTTCTTTTAGATAGGAATGTATTTCCTTTTCTTTCCCATGTTTTATGCTACCCGAGGGGTTTAAAAACCACCCCCAGGTTCGTTCCCTCCATGCTCTTCCCTTTACATTTCATTTTGGATAGATGCTACTCTTAAATATGGTCTAACAGGTTTCTTTTATTGTTTTCATTGTTTTAGCAGGCACCTAACCAAGGATAGACGAGGAGCTCTTCCTCTCCAGCCGGCTGGAGGGTAGGAAGAAGGCCTCCCTAACATTCTCCCGCGCTGAAGAGAATGCGTCAGCCAGAGGCGTCGCAACATCAGAGAGTGCCCCGTTCTCAGTCCCTTTCCTAGCACATTAGCCTTGCTTTCGATCATGCATAGGGTAACTTGTTAGGTGGCGATCACATTTCCTTAATCCATGCTTCTAATAGCCTAAACATGTTGCGTGTTTGGAGGGGTGCGCAACCCTGTGATTACACCTTCTAGCGATCATGGTGGGACCTTCATTGCTAGCCTCATCGATTTTTGCTTGTTGCTTGCCATGTTGGTGTGTTTATGTGTTGAATAGAATCCTTTTAGGTTTATTTCTGTGTTTTGTTCTGTCCTTCTACTCTCTATTATTAACGTGACGCATCGGGCGGCCGCGACAATATCGCATCTATCGGGGCAGATGAGACTTCAGGTACTCATTACCCTCCTGTCCTTCATCTTGTTCAATTTCTGAGAGTGTTCCTATAATTCCTCCATGTTACTTTGCCATGTTTACTCTTGTTTCCCTTTGCTAGAATCCTGTTAGGGTTCAGGTTTTCCTTTTCTTTTCACTATTGTTTTCAGGCCTTGTCGTGTCGTGTCGGGCTGCAGCGACATAGTCGCGTCGTTAGTGGAGGTCGCGACTTTAGGTACGCTTTGTATGTTACTATTTTCCGTTTATGCATCTATTTCTATCTGTCTAGGGAGTTTTCCTATGTTGTTTACTTTCTTCCATGATTGTATTGCGCTTTTGGTTAGTCTGGTTGGTCCTTGTTTGCGTGTGATTGTGGGTCTCTGCACTCTGCTCTTATCACGTCCGGACCTTCAGTCGCAATACAGTCGCGACGGATTTGGTCATCGCGACCTCAACAGAGGCCTGTCAGTTGTTGTGTGTTAGCTTAGGATAGAATTTGCATGCACTCTGGTGCACATAGGACCATGCATACACTATTATTTCGTGTAGATAGGATTCCTCCTTGGTAGTGGAGACCCTCTCACCCCCGAGCACTCATGGGCTGACCAGGGCTTGCTACCGAGGGCCTCCGTAAGTCCCTGTGGCCATATGTACATTGCGGTTGCCGGGTTGGTTGTACCCGTTGTACCCTTAGTTTAGGATGTTCTTTGTGCGAGTTGTGTGTCCCCATAGTCGCACCAGAGTACTTGAGTACCCACCCATTAGGGTCCCATTTGGCCAAGTGCAATCTTATTAATTAATCTATTAAAGGCTAAGTGCAAAACCTAAAATCTTCATGCTAATCATGTTAACTTAGGTGCTTGCTTGATACACTCCCCCTTTATCTTACTGTCCATTCTTGTGTGTTAGAGTCTAGGTTTTGTTTGAGGGTCGTGTCGTCTCCCCTAATTGCTTAGGGGTAGTGTATGCATCATTGTCTAGGTCTATTGAGTCAGTCTCCTCCTACCATTGTATTATATCATAATCCTCTTTTTGGTATGGATCATTTTCGTGTCCTTACCGGCGATTCTCTGCCCATTGGGCTTTTGGAGGACGTGGCCCAGACTTCTGCGGCCACCCTCATGGGGCAGATCTAGCCCCCTACCATCATTGATGATCGGTCTCGCCCCCCTTCTCCTTCTAGGGAAGATGACCCACACGCACAGTTCAGTCAACTCCTTCCTCATCTAAGCTTGGCCCATGTTCAGGAATTCTTGGCCGCTACCAAAGGAAAGCGCCCTCTATCTCCACCTTCTCATAACTCTGCCCAGCAGGCGGCCTCCTCTGCCCCTGTTGCTTCTGCGCCACATATGCCCTCTACTGTGGCTGACCCCACCCCTCCTCGTCCACGGGCCATTCACTTCTCAGATCCCAGTTACCTTTCGGGGTGGGAGGTTCGGCCCAAATCCCCTCCAATTTCATCATATTATCAGGCCGAATGTGACACTTTTCCCCGTGACCGGTCCTATTCTTTGGAGCAAGCACGCTCCCTTGTTCCCACTCACCACGCCTCATCCCCTTCCGACTTCCTTGCGGAATGGACATCCATGAAGCGGGAACTCCATGACCTTCGAAGGCAATTGGACACTCGGAAGGTCACCGATATCCCCCTCCCTTCTTTTCAACACCTCTGGGTTCCACCCCAGTCAGAGCTCCCCGTCTATAGGCGATACTTTGGGGTAGGTGACCCTTATGTACATCTCAAGGATTTTGTGTATGAATCTTCTCCACACAAGTACGACCTCCACCTCATGGCGTACTTGTTCAGAACGTCATTGGATGGATCGGCCCTCAAATGGTTCTACTCTCTACCCCCAGAGGAAGCCGAAGATTTTCAAATTGTTCAAGAAAGGTTTCTACAGCAATTCCAAGATCGGGTCGGACCCGAGTATTCTTTTGTAGATCTGGTGGCCAAAAAGATGAAGGCCAATGAAGAATTCGCAGTCTATGCGGATAGGTAGTGTGCTCTGGCTGCAAAGGTCTGCTGCCCTATGCCTGAGGAGGAGAAGGTTAAGTTGTTGATTGCCAATGCTACCCCAACCTACCGATCCATTCTGGCCATGAATGACATTACCACCATACACCAACTCTATAGCCGAGCTCGTTTCATTCAGACCCAACTCAAGGACTCGCCTATTCACTCCATGTTTGAAACTCCAAAGTCCTGCTACCCCAAGAAACCTCAAGGTCCTATCACTGAGGGGGTCCAAACCAATGAGCAAGTAGGTGCTGTTAATAACCCCCAGGGTTCGGTAGATAGGCCACCCTACAACCAACCTCCTCAGCAGCCATGGAATAATAGGGCACCACCTCCTCAAACCCAAAACCCCTAGCAAGACCAACGCCAATACAACCAAGTCCCTCCACCTCAAAATGGATATGCTCCTAGAAAGCCTAATGGACCCAAAAGAGCTCAATACCCTCCTCTTCCCGAGAGTCTAGCCGACATTTTTGCAGCCCTTATGTCTCTCAATGCCCTAAGACTTGTTAGGATTGGATACTCGGTGATGACAAAGCTAGAAGGGGGGGTTGAATAGATTTGCAACGAAAACTTAAGTAATTTAAAAATTACTCCGAATTAATAGATCTACTCAATCAAAACCCCTCTCATTTGATGCAATGTGTGTCATTAAAATGTGTAAAACACTTTTCATCAATTAGTTTAAGCAACAAACATGTGATTGATGTGTGTGAACAAATTAATAGTTAGTGTGTAGACGAAATCCCTATGCATACATCTAACGTAATGCAAGTCAAACCACAATTCAAACCACAGTGCACAAGGGATTTTTTAGGTGGTTTGGAGATCACATCCAGTGACTCCTACGTCCACCCCTCACACAGTGAGGACACACTACTCAAAGATAAAGTACAACACACACACACTTGAGCACAATGGCTCAACCACACACACACATGCTAGATCAAGTCCGCAAAAGATTAGATCATCTAGCCTTGATCTGATCAACAAACCACACACATAGATCTGATCTATGCAAAACCCAGCATAGACCACACGGCACACACTATCACAAACTCCATGTACTAATTTGCAATCAGTACACACACAGAGAGATATATAAAGTGAATTGAGAAAAGGTGTGAGTGAGGGAAGAAATATCCCTTCAAATCTTGATCTGATCACCACGATCACAGATCCACAATGTTTCTTCCTTGAGACTGCTATTGTTTAGATTTCTCTTCTTCTTCTTCTTCACGATGGAGATGCTCTGCTTTGGATCAAGGTCTTCTTGGAGTTGCTGATCAGATGATGATCTTCTAAGACTCTCCTGCAGTAGCTCTTCTTCTTCTACTGCTGATTTGATGAAGAGCTTGATCACCAGTCGATCTCCCGAGATGAGATTCTTGGTCTGCAACCTTCTAGAGATGAACATAGCACTTGAGAAACCTCTTCTAGCCGCCTCTAGCCTTTTTGGAGTTGTGTTGGCTCTCTTGTACGAAAAGGAGTCCAAAAGATCTATATATAGAAGTGTCCAAGTCTTGAGATTCGTGAGAGAAGAGGACACCCTAATAGAGATCACATGTCTGTCACATGTTGTGACTTAACATGCGCCTGTCGACAGATGACCATCAGCTGTCGATAGGTACTGCATCATCTGTGCCTTCCAGAACCATGTTTCTGACCAGAAGGCTGGGTTGTCGATAGGCGACTTCTTGCTTCGACAGGCTGAACTGGTCTGTCGACAGCTACTGATTTTTCTTGTTTTCCAGAAGCTTGTCTGTTGACCATCTTCACTGGCTATCGACATATAGCTTCAGGCCTGTCGACAGCTGAGTACTTGTTGTGTTTTTCTAGTTCTTTTGTGCTTGAGTTTTGCTTCTTGTCCTGTACTTTCATTCTCACCTACATAAAAGACACTTCAAGTAAAATATCATGAAGGCAAATTTGATCATAGTGTTATGTCATTTTAAACAAAAAGGTTGAATGAAAAGCAATCTTGTGTCGACACCAAGAAGGTCATGTGTCGACACACAGATAATAACTTGACACATGAATTTTCAGCATGATTGAGAGGTTTTCCATCAACAATACAAATATGTCATCATCAAAAACAGTTGTGTCATCATTAAAAATAGCTTAACATGGTTGACCATAATTGTGTCATCATCAAAAACAGATCAAAGCAATGATCAAGTCAGTGAGTATGGTTATTCAAATAACCATAACTTAACATTCTCCCCCTTTTTGATGATGACAAAATATACATTCATATTTCTCCCCCTTTTTGACAACATCAAAAAGATGAAGAGAAAATATAAATGACAGGATAGCATAATGGTCATGAACAACAAATATAGCATTGCTCCCCTTTTTTTTGTGATAACAATAGAAAGACTTTCTCTCCCCCTTAATCAACAACGAGTATAGTCTCCCCCTTGGTATAACACTCTCCCCCTGTGATGGTGCCAATGACGTAAGTAGGAAAAGGTAATACCAAAGAATATGAATAGATGGAGATGAAAGTATGAGTGACATGTAAGCAAGGGGTGAAATTGGGAGATGATCAGAATCAATGAGATCTTTGATATTGAAATATGAAAGAAAAATTATTGTGTCTTTGGATTGTGCACAAAGTTTAATAACAAAGACACATTCAAATACAACATATGTCAAAGATTTAATAATCTGAATGTATTTAAAAAGATGAAGCAAATGTGATGAAAGTGACCTATATGAGTTGGCAAAAGTGTTTATCACATGAGTTTAGTAGCTAAACATTTAACACAACGTAGAATAATAACTCTAAACCCAATTAACATGAACTTCATCTAGGTCAGTGTACATGCTGTTCTTTTTCTACTTTTTATATTTTTCTTTCATTTTGTGAGAGAGAATACAAGAGTAAATTGGTCAAATCACACCTTTCAGTGCAAGATGTCACATTTACCCCATGCAAGACCTCCTGATTACTCAGTGGTTTAACCTTCATTACTTTATACAAAGTTGAAACAATTTGTTTGTCACCTTTTGACGTGAGCCAAAACACTTGATTAGGTGAATTGAACCCGGTTACTCAATGATAAAATAAAGTTTTCATTGCTCTGTTTGTATCTCTCTATTTTTCTGAACACTTTCTGTTTGAAATTTTTTAAGAATAGAATTACATTAATTGGAATAGACATGATCATGAGTATAGAAAAATTATTCTTTACATGTGTTAAAGATAAAACTTCAAAACATACACATGTTAAACACTAAAGCTACTCATGTGCCTACAAGTGTTTTGCAACTCAGTTTAAATGAGTTCAACATTAAAAATTGGCATAGCCTTGTTCTTAGATTGTATCTTTAAAACTAAACTGAGTGCACAATTATTTTAGTCTTTATATATGAAATCTCTCATATAGGAATATCATAAAAACTCATTTATTCTTATGCAAGACTTGAATAAATGGAAACTATTTGTCAAGCATGATTTTGAGTGGATGTTCTCATGATGACTTATGAAAAAATCAGCTCCCCCTGAATATGTGAAGATTTCAAAAAGATAGAGGATGATGTATCAACACAAAATCCTTGTGGACAGCTGAGGAGAATTCAAAGAAGTAATGTATCTGTCGACAGCTGGGATGTGTGTGTCGACAGGCACTGAGAAACAGCAAGAAGACAGTGCTGGAAATGGTGATCTATCGACAGCTGGCTTCATATCTGTCGACAGCCACATAAATTGCAGAATTGAAGCTTTTAATCAAGAGTCATTGAGACCAGCTGAATGGAATATGTTGACAAGATGGATATGAAAGAGTGTCCCTGAAGCATCTCACTCAAAAATTCTTTTTGACTTACTCCCCCATACTGTATGCATGGTATTGAAATGAGCATTCAAGCAATTCAAACATGTTCCTGTCAAACAATTTGCATAAAGAGAGTATCAACATGATCAACTGAAAATTTTGAGATTTTAATTTTTTCTTGATGATCTTTATGCAGTAGAAGACTATTGATACTTGGAGGATAATATTTCTCATGCATAATGATAGTTTTCAGACAAGCCTAACTTGTCTTTCCACATTCACCATTTGATATACCACATAGTCACCACATAAAAGATCATTTTTTTTCAATGAATTTTCAAGAATATTTTTTGTACTTTTTCAAATTTACTCCCCTTAACATGTGCATGAACTGAAAGGAGTTGGCAAGCAATTCACACATTATTATGCACACAGAATCATGGACACAATCAAACAAGCATGATATTACAAACATGATTCCAATTGTTAAGAGGCATTATCATTTGGGGGTAGCATCAAAACCTTTTTTTTATATTACTCAGACAAAATTAAAAATCCATTTCAATTCCAGCAGTTCAAATCCGAAGTGATAAGGAGATTTTACCTTAACAGTCTTCAATTGCTTTTCAAAAAATTTACCTTTGTTCTCCAATCATTTCATGCCTTGCATAGCCAATGTCATGAATCCAACACTGTATGGCTGCAAGACATCTCAGCTTGTTGATCAAGTTGGTTTTGGGACCCACACTTGCTTGGGTCCTGCAATGACATTAATGTTAGGATTCAACAATGATTTCAGAATCCAAAATGATTTTATTTTTAGAATAGATGTATTTCTTTCATTAATGGAACTATGAACAGCATTAGTTCCATATTTTTCTTTAGTCTTATTCAATAAATCTATGTTTTCATGAGATTTTTTGTTTCTTGGATTTTTATTGTTTTGTATAGTTTTCCAGTTCATAGATACATAAAATTTCTAATCTTTCTCAATACGAACATGATGTTTATTCCTATGTGTATGAACATATGCATTATGATGGAACTTTGAAGCATGCACAAAATCATGGTTTCTATGCCAATAGTTCTTAGATAAATGTCCATGTTGATGACATGTATAGCACTAAACTTGTTTGGCATATTTATGAGAGTGTTGATGTTTATTCGAGCAGTATTTAGCAAGGTGACAAAGTCTTTTGCATTTAAAGCAAATGGGTTGAGCACTTACCTGGAGCTTACCATAGTATGAATGCATTTGCCGGAATCTCCTTTTCCATTGAGGAGGTTTGAAATGAGGTGGAGGAGGTACTCTTTGGTAGCTCTTGGCATGATGTGAAGTTGCAGATTGTCTTGGATTTTTCTGGGCTGATGGAGGAGTTGTGGAGACCTTGTAGAGTCATGTTTTCTTTTTCTGGTTTTCAATTGAAACATGATTCTTCCTATTTGCAGCTTTTTTGTTCAATTTTTCATTTTGTTTTTGAACATTTTTCTGAACATGAATCTTAACAAATTTTTCTTTAGGTGCAATAGAATTCTAGTTCTTAAACACATTGACAAATGAAGTCTTTGTTTTATTTTCAAAATCTCTTTTGTTTAAGGGGTTAAATCCTAAACCCTCCTTTTCAAAATTGACTTTCATTCCAAGAAGAATATCCAAATTTTAAGTTCCTTGAACAAACTTAGACAAGGCAGATTTTAAACTCTCAACAATTTTATTCAATTCAGAGATCTTCTTTTCAGAATTTTGGTTTTGTTTAACAATCACTTCTAGTTCATTTGTCGATTTTCCTTTTTCAGCTTTTAATGAATCAGTTTCTTTTTCTGAAGTTTGAAGTTGATTTGTCATGACATCCAGACCATTTTTTATTTTGTTCTTTTCAATTTCAATTTGAACAATTTGATTTTCCAAGTCAACAGTTTTCTTCTTATAATTGTTGCATTCATCATGTAATGGTCTGTCATGATACAAGCATTCAATTTTCTTTTTCAGATGACTGTTTTCCTCAACCAATTGGTTGCATTTTTCTTTCATTTGATGATCATGAGCCATGTTGGAGATTTGTTTGTTCAATTGATCATTATCAAATTTGAGATTCTCATTATGATCAATCAATTTTTCATTTTTATTTTTTAAATCAAAATTTTCAGATTCAACATGATCATGATCTTCTTTCAATTTAGAAAGCTTGTTTCCATAGTTTCTGACTTCATTCTCGAATTTTTCATTCTCCATTTTCAATTTTTCATTTTCATCATAGAATGCTTGAGCATTATCAATTCTCATTTCATTCTTCTCCAATTTTTCTCTTAGGTTCTTGTTTTGAGATTTTACCTTCTTAAATTGATTGCACAAGTGCTCATAGCATTCTATCAATTCATCATAGGATATCATTCTCTGAATCAGAGTTAGATATTGATCTATCAAATGTTTGGATTTACCTGACCTTTGAGAGTTTCTTGACTTCTTTGACATATGTGATTCTTCAGATTTGTCTGAACGAGAAGAGCCTTTTGAGCTGCCACAAGCCATGTAGCATTTTTCTTTTATTTCTTTCCAGTCTTGCTTCTTTTCATAGAGGAGTCCTGCATTTTATCAACATTGTCATCAAACTCAATAATCATAGGTCTATTTATGATACTTGAGAATTTAGCCATATTTCTGAGTATGTTTTAGATGATAAGACCAATCAACAAAATATTGAGTCAGAGCAACAAGTAATCAATCAGTTCAAACAGATCAAATGATGTTCCAAAAGAATAATCAAAAGCAATTAGATCAGATCTGAATCAGATATAAACCCTCTCTGATACCAATTGTTAGGATCGGATACTCGGTGATGGCAAAGCTAGAAGGGGGGGGGGGGGGGTTGAATAGATTTGCAGCAGAAACTTAAGCAATTTAAAAATTACTCCGAATTAATAGATCTACTCAATCAAAACCCCTCTGATCTGATGCAATGTGTGTCATTAAAATGTGTGAAACACTTTTCATCAATTAGTTTAAGCAACAAACATGTGATTGATGTGTGTGAACAAATTAATAGTTAGTGTGTAGACGAAATCCCTATGCATGCATCTAACGTAATGCAAGTCAAACCACAATTCAAACCACAATGCATAAGGGATTTTTTAGGTGGTTCGGAGACCACATCCAGTGACTCCTACGTCCACCCCTCACAACACACTACTCAAAGGTAGAGTACAACACACACACACTTGAGCACAACGACTCAACCACGCACACACACCCTAGATGAAGTCCACAAAAGATCAGATCATCTAGCCTTGATCTGATCAACACACCACACACATAGATCTGATCTATGCAAAACCCAACATAGAACACACGGCACACACTATCACAAACTCCACGTACTGATCTTCAATCAGTACACACAAACAGAGATATATAATGTGAATTGAGAAAAGGTGTGAGTGAGGGAAGAAATATCCCTTCAAATCTTGATCTGATCACCACGATCACAGATCCACAATGTTTCTTCCTTGAGACTACTGCTGTTCAGATTTCTCTTCTTCGTCTTCTTCACGATGGAGATGCTCTACTTTGGATCAAGGTCTTCTTGGAGTTGCTAATCAAATGATGATCTTTTAGGACTCTCCTGCAGTAGCTCTTCTTCTTCTGCTGCTGATTTGATGAAGAGCTTGATCACTAGTCGATCTCCCGAGATGAGATTCTTGGTCTGTAACCTTCCGGAGATGAACAGAGCACTTGAGAAATCTCTTCCAGCCGCCTCTAGTCTTTTTGGAGTTGTGTTGGCTCTCTTGTACGAAAAGGAGTCCAAAAGATCTATATATAGGAGTGTCCAAGTCTTGAGATTCATGAGAGAAGAGGACACCCTAATAGAGATCACATGTCTGTCACATGTTGTGACTTAACATGTGCCTGTCGACAGATGACCATCGGCTGTCGATAGGTACTACAGAATCTGTGCCTTCCAGAACCATGTTTCTGACCAGAAGGCTGGGCTGTCGATAGGCGACTTCTTGTTGTCAACAGGCTGAACTGGTCTGTCGACAGCTACTGATTTTTCTTGTTTTCCAGAAGCTTGTCTGCGAACCATCTTCACTAACTGTTGACATATAGCTTCAGGCCTATCGGCAGCTAAGTACTTGTTGTGTTTTTCTAGTTCTTTTGTGCTTGAGTTTTGCTTCTTGTCTTGTACTTTCATTCTCACCTAAATAAAAGACACTTCAAGTAAAATATCATGAAGGCAAATATGATCATAGTGTTATGTCATTTTAAAAAAAAAAGGTTGAATGAAAAGCAATCATGTGTCGACACCAAGAAGGTCATGTGTCGACACACATAAGCACTAACCTAACATGAGAGTAGTCATGTGTGGACACCAAGAAGGTCATGTGTCGACACACATAGACAATAACTTGACACATGAATTTTCAACATGATTGAGAGGTTTTCCATCAACAACACAAATATGTCATCATCAAAAACAGTTGTGTCATCATTAAAAATAGCTTAACATGGTTGACCATAATTGTGTCATCATCAAAAATAGATCAAAGCAATGATCAAGTCAGTGAGTATGGTAATTCAAACAACCACAACTCAACAAGACCCCTCCGAAGAAGGCAAATTGGAACATGGCAGCAGATCAAACCATGTATTATGTATATCACTGCCATCCAGAGCACAATGTGTCGGACTGCTTCCAATTCAGAGATATGATATACAATCTTCATGAACAATAGCAAATTGACTGGGCAGAAATGAATAGGTTGATTCAGACCCTGAGGGCTTAGCAAGGGCAAAGGCAGCAGCGTTAATAGCAAAGACAACAGTAGCCACCACCATAGTAGCAGTAGTTCCAGCAGCAATTCCAGCAACAACGATTCCAACAGCAATTCCAGCAACAGCAATTCCAACAACCCCAGCAACCACAATAGCCACAACAACCAGCAAATGATCTCGGCATAATCCGCAACCCTATGCCGCAGCACCAGCCCGCTCCGAATCCCCAACCGGCTCCACCACCTACTCAAGTAAACCCAGTCATTCACCATCCACCACTAGCCGCCACTTGGGCCTACGACGATGAACACGAAGTAGGCCAATTATTGGCTATTTCCCACACCACCACTACCTCCACTACAACCACCATTGCCACAATCACCTCACCGCTCTACAACACCCCCATCATACTACCCATCAGTATATTACCCATTAACATACCATCGTCCACCACGCCAGTGCCAATAATAGCCAACCCATCCATCATCGACACCACCCCACCTCCACTACACCACAACCTCGCCCTCCGGAGCGGGCGGATGTGCGGCGACCCTCTTTATACCGGTACGATTATACCAATCCACGTCGGTATAATAAACGTCATCACAGTGGGACATTTACCCAAACAATAACATACGATTGAGATGCTCATAAATATAATTACAGAGTAGCGGAAGCAAAAGAACTACTTGTCCTTGTCTTCATTTCATCATCCACATTTAACATACATGATTCAAATGACAATTTAAAGATAACTAAAGTCCACGAAAATAAAGTGCTAAAAATCAGATTACATAGCTTGTCCACAATTACATAATAGTTTCATTACAATACCTTAATTACATACAATTAAAGCAAAATGTCACGATGACGACTCCACCAGGCTACTCGCCACGCTCGGAGTCACTCTCCACGGTCTCCTCTAACGATGTAGGGTCACCAACCAAACCTGTACGCTGAAGAAAGGAATGAGTCTAAAAGACTCAGCAAATAACACCACATACCTCATACATGCATATATCACAGTAGGTTTTTCATTCCAATTTACAAGCAAAACATATAGCATGCTTGGACATTGATAAAAGACAACCTATCATGATAATTCTACAAAATTTTAAACACATGGTACATGAATTAAGCCATTCCAAAATAAATATCCTATCACATGCTTTCTACTCATGTAATCACATGAAAGCTACATTTCAAATGAGGCTATAACATGGAAGCAACCATACATGGAATTCTTGCATGCATAAAAAGAAACATTTCTATCATGGTTTCTACACATTCTTACACATGCACCTTATCATTTTCTACACTTTAAGGTTGCTGTTTTGACATGGATTTAGCAATTCGCATCCTATCACATGAGAGCTACATTCTCGATTTAACTACAACGTGATAGCACTTAAACATGGAAACGTTTACACATAAGCAAGAATTGTTCCTAACATGGATTCTACGCATTTTTACACATATAAAACATTCTTATAAACACAACTAGGTTGCTGTTGTAACATAATTTCACATTAATGTAGCATGGATCACAATTTCACAATCTAACTTATTGGTTTCACATGTTTGCATAATCACTCATTCACATAGTTCTCTTTTTACACATTGCACATTTACACATATTCACACTACACAATTTACACATAGCCACATTCACATTTCACAATTTAGTGCCGTGACACATAGTCCAAACCACCATTAGAAGGACACATCACATAACACATACACATAGACGTCACCTAGGTAATACAGTGACGACTCTTGGACTGCGCAGACCGGGAGAACAAGTCTCCACCCTAACCAGTGGTACTTGTCCACCTCCAAGATTTCATCCTAATGCCCTTAGGATCTTAACACATTGAAACTTCCCATGGGAACTTTTCCATGGTACGGTTCCACGACCCTCTATGGAAGCAGTGTCACACATGGCACAGTCTTACACATTACACATTCCGATTTTAACACACATATTACACATGTCTTTACATTCTCCCACTTATACACATGGCTCTGTTTTTCCTAATCATGATACTAATGTTGACAGAAATCAAACATTCAGTATCTCACATTAATCAGGTTGGCAACCACATCATCAAATCATATTCATGATAGCATGCATTTATCACATGTTTTCACATGGGAATTTCATAATACCCTTTACAGTTATCTAGATATCATGAAATTTTAACCCCACAATAATTGCAGGTTCATGACCTCACATACAAATTTCCAGATTTTTCTGAGTCATATTATATTTACAGAAATTAAAACATTCAGTTTCATGCCATTCATAATTCAATTTATCATGGAACGTAACATGAATATCCAGTTTGACAGTTCACAGCCCTGAACCTGACATACACATCGTCACAAGAATTTTCCCCGGATTTATTGCACAACACACAATTTACGGTAAGCTTTACAAATCCTACGCATGTCTTCTATTTCCAAAACAGAAATTACAGTAAATCCCACAATCATGGAAAATTTCTCAAAATTGTAGGGCATGGACTGATACGTATATACACGGTTTAAAAAAACTTAGGGCATTCCATTCCTCAGGGATCATGTAGACAGTAGGTGAACATGCATAATCCATTTTCCAACCATGTATTTCAATAAGTCTAACAATTCATGCCATTCACCAAAAAGCACAGAAAAGTCCACACACATCACATTGTCTATTTTACATAACATATACGATTACATTATATCCTCATGCGAAAACACTTCCGAAATTAATCATACAGAAGGGAGAACAGCTCACTGTTCTGTCCTGAAAAACTTAACAGCACAGTCTGGCCGTTAATGGAGCATCACGGCAACATCGTTGTCCGTTAATTGAAGATCTTAATGGCAAGGGGTCTTGCCGTCAAGTTCAGGTCTGTGCAAAATGCAGACCCGAGCGCCAAAAGAAGGAGAAGTGTGAGGACCCAGGACACGAGAAAAATCTGAAAAAAAAAAATAGTAAAACCCTACTAGACACCTACATGGACGAAGTGAATGGGTTACTTGCCTCTAAATAAATCTTTAAAGGGATCAAAGAAGCTGATGAAGCTCTCCTTGGGCAGTCCCAAGAAGCCTCCAAAACACCACTCCTTCGGGTTCTTGGTCGATCTCCACAGCAGGTTGGAGTCGGGGAAGCCTTCCTTTAGGCTCCAGCTAGCTTCCAGTTGCTGTAGGTCGCCGGATGAGCTCCAATTTGCCGGATCAAAGCATGCAAACTTCAGGTTTTCTCATAGCTAGAGTTAGGGTTTCCTCTCCTCTTGCAAAAGAGCCAAGAGAGGTCTTCCTGGTTGCAAAGCGGTTTGGTTTATAGGAGAAGGGGTTTGGGATATCCCGGAGGGGTGATGGGATGGCCTGATAGCCGTTGGGGACATCTCCCCAATGGTTGGGCTTGCTTGCCCATGGAATTTCGGGGTCTGCAACGCATGCAGGTCAGAGATATTAACATCCACATCCATGGCCGTTGACTTAAGTATTAGCGTCGAACGATGTTGACATTGACTATAATGGACGCCCACCATGTTGACGCCAAATGGGCCCTTCGGCCAGAACTTAAAACATGCAGAAAATCCATGCATATTCTATATACTTACATGCAATATGTATACTATCATGTACACACTACCACCATGCAATTCAAGTAATATTTATAATCTAATTATACACATGCACACATAAGTATAACTAGTTAATACGTACGTAGATAAGTACATCTATGCATACACATGCATGAATTATTTACACGTAATAAAGTAATACAACAAAATTCGAGGGCCTTACACCCTCTCCCCCTTAAAGAAACTCCGTCCTCGAAGTTTAAACAAAACTACTCAAATAAACGGGGATACTTCTTCTTCATCGCATCCTCAAGCTCCCAAGTAGCCTCCTCTCGCGAGAAGTTCCGCCATAGAACTTTCATCGACGCAATACCCTTGTTCCGGAGATGCTGAACCTTCTGGTCAAGAATAGCTACTGGTTGCTCCACATATGACAAATCTGGCTGAATCTCCACTGGCTCATGACTAATCACATGAGATGGATCTCGGACATACTTCCGGAGCATAGAAATGTGGAAAACAGGATGAACACTAGCTAAAGCTGGGGTAAAGCTAGCTCATATGCCATGCTGCACAATCGTCTAAGAATCTCATACGGGCCAATGAATCTAGAGCTTAACTTGGTATGCCTACCAAACCTGACAACACCTCGAGTAGGTGAAATCTTCAAAAAGACATGATCACCCGCCTCGAACTCTAGATCCTTCCTCCTGTGTCGGCATAGCTTTTCTGCCTATCCTGCACTGCAACAAGCCTCTTCCTAATCAACTGAATCTTATCTGAAGTCTCCTGAACTAACTCCGGACCAATCAACTGCCTATCGCCTGTCTCCTCCCAACATAAAGGAGATCTGCAAGGCCTACCATACAATGCCTCAAATGGATCCATACCAATACTCGCATGAAAGCTGTTGTTGTATGCGAACTCCACTAGAGGTAGATGACGCTCCCAATCATCCTTCCAATCCAGTACACACGCTCTCAACATATCCTCGAGCGTCTGGATAGTCCTCTCAGACTATCCGTTTGTCTGGGGATGAAACGCCGAACTGAGCTTCAGCTCCGAACCTAACGCATTCTGAAGACCCTTCCACATTCTCGAAGTAAATCTCAGATCTCGATCCGAAATGATCGACTTCGGCACACCATGCAATCTAACCACACTACTAACATACAATCTAGCTAAACTCTCAACCGACTGCTTCTTCTTCATAGGTAAGAAATGTACGGTCTTCGAGAATCTATCTACAACTACCCAAATCAAGTCATTGCCCCTTCTAGATCGAGGCAAACCCGAAACAAAGTCCATAGTGACAACTTCCCACTTCCATACTGGGATCTCCATCCTTTGCATAAGGCCGGATGGTCGCTGTCGCTCGGCCTTCAGTTGCTGGCATACTAAACACCGGGATACATAATCTGCCACGTCCCTCTTCATGCCAGACCACCAAAAGGACCTCTTCAAATCCTGGTACATCTTAGTGTTACCCGGATGAATAGAGAATCGCGATCGATGAGCCTCCGCTAACACATGCTCACGGACATCTACCAAATCCGGGATACAAACACAGTGATGGAATCTAATCACACCGTCCTCATCACGAGCAATGCCTGCCTTGCCCACTAACTCTAGGAGTCTAGGGTCGGCTTTCTGTTGCTCGATCACCTCATCCAAAATTGAGGACCTAAGGGATAACTGAGCTACGAAAGCCTGGCATAGCGATGGCTCTAACTCAGTCAACGCGCAAACTGCATCCTCCAACATCTTCCGATCCTGCTGGAGAGATGGTCTCTTCCTGCTCAGAGCATCTGCTACGATGTTCGCCTTTCCAAGATGATACTGAAGGTCGAAGTCATAGTCCTTCAAGAACTCAATCCATCTTCTCTGCCTCAGGTTTAATTCCTTTTGGGAGAAAAGATACTTCAAGCTCTTGTGGTCGGTAAACACCTCAAATCTGACACCATAAAGATAGTGCCTCCAGATCTTTAGTGCATGAACCACTGCTGCAAGCTCCAAATCATGAGTTGGATAGTTCTTCTCATGCTCCTTCAACTGACGAGAAGCATATGCCACTACCCTTCCTTGCTGCATTAGCACACAGCCTAAGCCAATCCGAGACGCATCCGTGTAGATAGCAAAACCCTCTACACCGCTTGGCAAGACTAACACCGGAGCTGACTTGAGCTTAGTTTTCAACAATTAAAAACTACTCTCACACTTCTCGGACCATACAAACTTCACTCCCTTTCTGGTAAGCTGAGTCAATGGGGCGGCGATGGATGAAAATCCCTCAATGAATCGCCGATAGTAACCAGCCAAACCCAGAAAAGTACGAATCTCCGAAGGGGTCTTGGGAGTCTCCCAATCCATAACTGCCTGTACCTTTGCTGGATCAACTGCAACACCAGCACCGGAGATAACATGCCCGAGGAAATGAACCTCGTGCAACCAGAAATCGCACTTGCTGAGCTTAGCATACAGCTTGTGCTCACGGAGAACCTCTAATACTACCCTCAAATGCTGACGGTGTGTGGCCTCGTCTGGAGAGTAGACCAGCACATCATCAATAAATACTACAACAAAGCTATCTAGATACGGCCTAAACACCCTGTTCATGAGATCCATGAATGCTGCAGGGGCGTTGGTCAATCCGAAAGGAAGGACCAAAAACTCATAATGTCCATAACGGGATCTGAATGTCGTCTTGGACACATCCTCACTCCGAATCCTCAACTGATGATAACCAGATCGTAAATCAATCTTAGAAAAGACTGACGCATCTTGCAACTGGTCAAACAAATCATCAATACGAGGTAAGGGATACTTGTTCTTCACTGTCACTTGGTTTAGCTTCCTGTAATCGATGCATAACCTAAGTGATCCATCCTTCTTCTTTACAAATAAGATAGGTGCGCCCCAAGGGGAAACACTAGGGCGAATAAATCCCTTATCTAACAACTCTTGCAACTGCCTCCTTAACTCGGCTAACTCCGCAGGTGCCATCCGATATGGAGCCTTCGAGATAGGAGAGGTGCCCGGATGCAACTCTATGGTGAACTCTATCTCTCTATCCGGTGGCAAACCAGACAAATCATCGGGAAAGACGTCTGGAAAATCCTGCACTACCTCAATCTCTGCAAGAGTAGGTGACTCATCAGCCTCAGGTACTAATACCACGCTGGCAAGAAAAGTGTCACAACCCTTGTTTACCATGCGCATCGCCTTCATGGCAGAGATGACCAACTTTCCCGCCAAGTTCCTTGGCAAGGGATGAGAGAACTCGTCCTCACCAGGAATGCGGAAAACAATCCACTTTCCACGACAATCTACTAACGCATAGTGCTCCTCTAGCCAATCCAGACCAAGAATAGCATCAAAGTCCTTCATCTTTAGCAAGAAGAAACACCCTTCTAGGACTCTATCCTCAATGCACATAGGTAACGACGGAATGCACTTCCTAGTCGATACCGTACTCGCAGGTGTGTGCACAGACAAAGGGACCTCTAACTCCTCAGACTCTACGCCTGACTCTAGAGCTAACTGCCTAGCGAACCGCTCGGAAATGAACGAGTGAGTGGCACCCGTATCAAACAAAACCCGAGCGTGCACACCTAGAAGTAAAACCGTACCTTCGGTGACATGCTCCGCCTGCTCGGCATCCTCTCGTGCTAGAGCAAACACTCGAGCTGGGGCTCGAGGCCTTCCTGGTCTTCCTGTAGCTGGCGCTGCTGCTGCTACCGCTTCTGGGGCTGGCGCTCCGCGCTGGACTCCCTGCTGAAGTCTCGGACAATCCTTGATCTTGTGGTCGCTGCTTCCACACTTCAAGCACTTTCCCGCAATCATCCAACACTCGGTACCCCCATGCATCTTCCCGCAATGGGGACACTCCTTCTTCACACCAGGGGAACGTTGAGAAGGTACCTGTGCACTGCTGGTTGTTACTGGACACTGCGGTGCCTGGTACACTGCTTTCTTCTTGTCCTGTCGCTGGAACGTAGCTGCAGGCCTCTTCTGTGAAGCCTTTTTCTCTTCGAGATACTGCTGCATCTCGCCCTCCTGTCTACAAGCAGCACTAAGTGCCTCGTCCAAGGTACGATGGTCAAACTCCACTAGCCTCATCCTCAGTGATGGCTTCAGGCCCATCACGAACTTCTTTGCTTTCCTGCGCTCATATGTCACGATATGAGGTGCATATTTAGATAATTCTGCAAACCTGGCCTCATACTCGAGCACGGTCATGGAGCCTTGAGTCAAGGAGAGGAACTCCTGCTCCATCCTGTCCTGAATATGCTCGGGGACGAACTTGGCCCGAAAGAGCCTCACGAACTGGTCCCAAGCAACCTCAATAGCGCCGTCCTCGAATCGGGTGCGCAGTAATGAAGCCCACCACACATCAGCTCTCTCCTGAAACATAACCCTCATAAGCACCAACTAAACAACTTCAACTTAACAGGGAATATAAACAAATAAACTAGCACATACCTGTAGCATATAGGTGGCTAAGGTAACCTTATCATCGTCCGCACACCTAATAGCCCGGAAGATCTTCTCAATCTCCCTCATCCAACTTTCTGCTAGTAACGGATCGCTTTCCCCCTTAAAAGAGGGTGGCAGCATCCTCTTGAATCTTTCCATGATGGAAGGTCCACCATGGTCCTGAGCTGGAACTTGAGCCTGCTACATCCAACAACAAATAATACACATTCAACATAACATCATACAATTTATAAAACAGACTACACTTTGATTGATTATGCTAACCTGAGCCTCCAACTGAGCCTGGAGTGCAGCCTGGGTGTGGGCCTGCGTCTGCATGGCCTGCACCAAACCTTGCATGAACACTCCATAATCCACAGGCGACGGTGGGGGAAGTACAGGACCCTGCGGTGCCGGGGCCTACTGCTCCGCCCGCTCGTCACGTCTCAGCTCGTCCTCACGGGCCGGCGCTCCGCCACGCCTACCTCTCGAAGCCATGGCTGCAATAAATTTCAGCCACCATTAGGGCTACGTTAATTTATTTCCTAACCATTTTCTTATCTATTTCTCATTCATTATTAATCAATTCTACACATGTGCACAATCTATGAAGATTTAGCATGTAATGGGGATGATGATTCATGTATATTTATGTATAATCTCAATCGGTTGCTCTGATACCAATCTCTGCAGCGACCCTCTTTATACCGGTACGATTATACCAATCCACGTTGGTATAATGAACGTCATCACAGTGGGACATTTATCCAAACAATAACATATGATTGAGATGCTCATAAATATAATTACAGAGTAGCGGAAGCAAAAGAACTACTTGTCTTCATTTCATCATCCACATTTAACATACATGATTCAAATGACAATTTAAAGATAACTGAAGTCTACGAAAATAAAGTGCTAAAAATCAAATTACATAGCTTGTCCACAATTACATAATAGTTTCATTACAATGCCTCAATTACATACAATTAAAGCAAAATGTCACGATGACGACTCCACCAGGCTACTCGTCACGCTCAGAGTCACTCTCCACGGTCTCCTCTAACGATGTAGGGTCACCAACCAAACCTGTACGCCGAAGAAAGGAATGAGTCTAAAAGACTCAGCAAATAACACCACATACCTCATACATGCATATATCACAGTAGGTTTTTCATTCCAATTTACAAGCAAAACATATAGCATGCTTGGACATTGATAAAAGACAACCTATCATGACAATTCTACAAAATTTTAAACACATGGTACATGAATTAAGCCATTTCAAAATAAATATCCTATCACATGCTTTCTACTCATGTAATCACATGAAAGCTACATTTCAAATGAGGCTATAACATGGAAGCAACCAAACATGGAATTCTTGCATGCATAAAAAGAAACATTTCTATCATGGTTTCTACACATTCTTACACATGCACCTTATCATTTTCTACACTTTACGGTTGCTGTTTTGACATGGATTTAGCAATTCGCATCCTATCACATGAGAGCTACATTCTCGATTTAACTACAACGTGATAGCACTTAAACATGAAAACGTTTACACATAAGCAAGAATTGTTCCTAACATGGATTCTACGCATTTTTACACATATAAAACATTCTTATAAACACAACTAGGTTGCTGTTGTAACATAATTTCACATTAATGTATCATAGATCACAATTTCACAATCTAACTTATTGGTTTCACATGTTTGCACAATCACTCATTCACATAGTTCTCTTTTTACACATTACACATTTACACATATTCACACTACACAATTTACACATAGCCACATTCACATTTCACAATTTAGTGCCGTGACACATAGTCCAAACCACCATTAGAAGGACACATCACATAACACATACACATAGACGTCACCTAGGTAATACAGTGACGACTCTTGGACTGCGCAGACCGGGAGAACAAGTCTCCACCCTAACCAGTGGTACTTGTCCACCTCCAGGATTTCATCCTAATGCCCTTAGGATCTTAACACATTGAAACTTTCCATGGGAACTTTTCCATGGTACGGTTCCACGACCCTCTATGGAAGCAGTGTCACACATGGCACAGTCTTACACATTACACATTCCGATTTTAACACACATATTACACATGTCTTTACATTCTCCCACTTATACACATGGCTCTGTTTTTCCTAATCATGATACTAATGTTGACAGAAATCAAACATTCAGTATCTCACATTAATCAGGTTGGCAACCACATCATCAAATCATATTCATGATAGCATGCATTTATCACATGTTTTCACATGGGAATTTCATAATACCCTTTACAGTTATCTAGATATCATGAAATTTTAACCCCACAATAATTGCAGGTTCATGACCTCACATACAAATTTCCAGATTTTTCTGAGTCATATTATATTTACAGAAATTAAAACATTCAGTTTCATGCCATTCATAATTCAATTTATCATGGAACGTAACATGAATATCCAGTTTGACAGTTCACAGCCCTGAACCTGACATACACATCGTCACAAGAATTTTCCCCGGATTTATTGCACAACACACAATTTACGGTAAGCTTTACAAATCCTACGCATGTCTTCTATTTCCAAAACAGAAATTACAGTAAATCCCACAATCATGGAAAATTTCTCAAAATTGTAGGGCATGGACTGATACGTATATACACGGTTTAAAAAAACTTAGGGCATTCCATTCCTCAGGGATCATGTAGACAGTAGGTGAACATGCATAATCCATTTTCCAACCATGTATTTCAATAAGTCTAACAATTCATGCCATTCACCAAAAAGCACAGAAAAGTCCACACACATCACATTGTCTATTTTACATAACATATACGATTACATTATATCCTCATGCGAAAACACTTCGAAAATTAATCATACAGAAGGGAGAACAGCTCATTGTTCTGTCCTGAAAAACTTAACGGCACAGTCTGGCCGTTAACGGAGCTTCACGGCAACATCGTTGGCCGTTAATTGAAGATCTTAACGGCAAGGGGTCTAGCCGTCAAGTTCAGGTCTGTTCAAAATGCAGACCCGAGCTCCAAAAGAAGAAGAAGTGTGAGGATCCAGGACACGAGGAAAATCTGAAAAAAAAAAAAATAGTAAAACCCTACTAGACACCTGCATGGACGAAGTGAATGGGTTACTTGCCTCTAAATAAATCTTTAAAGGGATCAAAGAGGCTGATGAAGCTCTCCTTGGGCAGTTCCAAGAAGCCTCCAAAACACCACTCCTTCGGGTTCTTGGTCGATCTCCACAGCAGGTTGGAGTCGGGGAAGCCTTCCTTTAGGCTCCAGCTAGCTTCCAGTTGCTGTAGGTCGCCGGATGAGCTCCAATTTGCCGGATCAAAGCATGCAAACTTCAGGTTTTCTCATAGCTAGAGTTAGGGTTTCCTCTCCTCTTGCAAAAGAGCCAAGAGAGGTCTTTCTGGTTGCAAAGGGGTTTGGTTTATAGGAGAAGGGGTTTGGGATATCCCGGAGGGGTGATGGGATGGCCTGATAGCCGTTGGGGACATCTCCCCAATGGCTGGGCTTGCTTGCCCCCGGAATTTCGGGGTCTGCAACGCATGCAGGTCATAGATATTAACGTCCACATCTATGGTCGTTGACTTAAGTATTAGCGTCGAACGATGTTGATGTTGACTATAATGGACGTCCACCATGTTGACTCCAAATGGGCCCTTCGGCCAGAACTTAAAACATGCAGAAAATCCATGCATATTCTATATACTTACATGCAATATGTATACTATCATGTACACACTACCACCATGCAATTCAAGTAATATTTATAATCTAATTATACACATGCACACATAAGTATAACTAGTTAATACGTACGTAGATAAGTACATCTATGCATACACAAGCATGAATTATTTACACGTAATAAAGTAATACAACAAAATTCGAGGGCCTTACAGGATGTTTCACTGGATCTATCCCAATGCATCCGTGTCAATGCCGGGTCAGCCGACCCACAACTCCAACTCCAACAACCAACAACAACCACAAGATGTCGAAGAGATAGATCCGGTCCCAGGGACCCAATATGATATTCTGGAGCATTTGGATCAGACACCAGCAAAAATTTCCATTCTTTAGTTGATCAAGAGGTCGTAGACCCATCAAGATGCGTTGAGAGCCTTTCTGCAAAGAGTCATGGTTAACAAAGATATGATTCCCGACAATTTGCCAACGGTCCTGTCAATTGTTAAAAAAGGGCCTACAATTACCTTTGCAGATAGTGAGCTAGCTCCTCCCGAGGCCAAGAGAATGCCTCTATATGTGACATTGACTATAAACAAGGTGGCTATTGACACCACCCTAGTTGATACAAGGGCATCAATAAATGTGTGTCCCCTTAGCACTCTACGGTCATGTAATATCTTTGAGCGCCGCTTGCAGCCAACTCCGACCACTATTGCGACCTATGACAATTCCAGGAGGGCCTGCCATGGTGTCGTGTCCTTACAAGGAGAACTTGGCCCATTTGTGATGACTGTGGATTTTTATGTACTTGATATCGACCCGACTTTCAAAGTCATTTTGGGTCGGCCTTGGATCGAAGCACTAGGGGCCGTCCCCTCCACAGTACACAAACGTCTGAAGTTTCCATTCCAAGGGCGCATTGTTAAAGTCAAGAGTGCAGCGACCACCCACACTGTGGAATCTATTGAGAAGATCATGCTGGCAGTCTGGCCCTCTAACAAGCCCATTATTTCTGTGCTCGATGTGAATTACCCATGGGCTTATACTTTCTCTTCTAGCCACCTGGCAGTGTCCCCATTAGTGGTAGCAATCAAAAAGGGCACACCAACAGACACCAAGGGCTGGAATATCATGTTTAAAATTGGCTACCAGCCAGGAAAGGGTCTTAGGGCTCACCTTCAGGGGAGAACACAAGCTATCGCCAGCTCGAAGCAAATCACAAGACATGGCTTAGGGTATAAGGAAGAGATCAAGCCGTGGACAGCTACTGCAAAGACAGAGCGAGAACCTCTCACTTGGTCACTATACTATCACTTTGTTAGAGGACCCATACAGTCAGGGTACAACACTATCGGGGTAGGGATAGACCACAATACACCAGCATCCACATATCAAGCTATGGAGACCTGGTGGCTCAGCAAGAAGAAGAAGACTGAAGAACCAGGGGCAGAATGGTCAGATCTAGAAGATATAGTGACGGCACTCAGTCGCCTGTTCCAGGATGGCGATTTCACTAGGCCCCTGGCAATGGCAGAGTCAGTGGAGATACCATCAGCAATCACCTCCAAGCGACAGTTGCTTGGAAATGGTGAGGATGTCGAAGAATGGGATCCGTCTTTCAACAACAACAACCTTGTAGATGAGCTCTGGCCAAGGTGTTCCTAGCCCCCTAAACACTCCATATTTTCAATTCTTATTTCTAAGTTTTCTGTCATTCCTCATTCTCCTCCCCTTATCCTTCAATTCTCATCCGACGCTCTGAAAGCGTTAACCACCTCTTCACCCCACTTCACCCTTTCTTTAAACGGCACGGTTCTCTCCTTCTCCTGATGCCTTCCGATGTAGAGTAGTTTGTTTTCCATTCTTAGTTTAGTACGATGTGTTTATTTCAAAAAAAAAAAAATTTCACTTCTTCCTTCCTCTCCGACGATCAAACGGCGATCCCCGTTTTTCCTTCCTTTTCTTCGAACGGCGATCCCCGTCTTTCCTTCCCTTTCTTCAAACGGCGATCCCTGTCTTTCCTCTATCTTTCTTCGGACGATGATCCCCGTCCTCCCCGTTCAAACACCAATCCCCGCTTCCATTCCTGCTACAATCCCCCTTTTTCTGACGGCGATCCCTATGACCTTCTTCTATCAACTCTTGGATGGCGATCCACGTCCACGCGCTTCCCTACTTTTGACGGCGATCCCCGTCTCTCGTGCACTCCACCTTCCTCGGAGGTGATCCCCTCCTTCTCTTTCCTCCCTGCTGGAGCAGCGATCCCCGCTCACCAACTCCCATGGTCACCATGGACTTCCTGGGTGAGGGGCCCTCTGTTCCCCTACCCGATTCCCCTACAGGCACCCTGAGCTCGGGTGGCCTGCCTCAACCTCCAAACCCATCGGAGGATTCTGCGGCTGTGCTGCACCCTTTCCTTTTCCTTCCAATAAACCTCTGGATGCTTCTCTGGAGTGCTCTGCAAGTATCAATTCTAGTTTAGGTTCAAGGGTAGGATCTAGCAAGTCCCCGTCCCCTTCTAGGAAGAATAAGGGTAGTGGCACACCACGTAGATATCTAGTAGATCTGGCACAAAGGTGTGGCGCTCTTCTAGCTGTTGAAGAGTTCGTCCAGAAAGCAGTCATCCTGAATATAGAAGCTCAGCATGAAGAGGAGAGGCTAGACGATGGATTTGGAGTTTATGAAATCTTAGATGGTGAGGACCCAGTGGATGAAGAAGACGGTGAGATAGAGGACGCTGCCGAGATGTATGCTAGTGGCATGAGGAGATTTGATGAACCCACATCGGCAGTGGACGAACCCACTAAAGAGGTAAACATTGGGACAAAAGAAGAACCCAGGCTCCTGACCATAGCTGCCAACCTCCCTCTTGAAGAAGAAGAGAAACTTATAGAGATTTTGAGGGAGTACAAGGACTCTTTTGCCTAGTCATATGATGACATGCCCGGCATTGACCCCACGTTAGTGGAACATAGGTTGATCTTGAAGCCAGAGGCAATAGCCGTTAAGCAAAAATTGAGACGCTTCCACTCCCACATTGCATTGAATATGAAGGAAGAGATTGATAAACTGCACAAAGCTAAGTTCATCTGTGTAGTCCTCTATCCTCTGTGGGTGGCCAATATAGTCCCGGTAATGAAGAAGGACAGAAGGGTACAAATCTGTATTGATTTCTGGGACTTAAATAGAGAATGTCCAAAGGATAATTTCCCATTACCTCACTTGGATGTCCTGATCGATAATATTGTTGGGTTCGAAACTCTCTCATTCATGGATGGTTATTCAGGCTATAATCAAATCCATCTAGCCCCGGAGGACCAAGAGAAGACTTCCTTCACCACACCCTGGGGAACTTATTGCTATGTGGTCATGCTGTTAGGATTGAAGAATGCCGGCGCCACTTATCAAAGGGCAATGTTAGCAATCTTCCACGATATGATTCATATTCATGTTGAGGTTTATGTGGATGATATTGTGGTGAAGTCTCGGATCAGAAGAGAACATTCCTCTCTGCTTGCCAAAGTGTTTCAATGCGCACGAGAGTACCAATTGAAGATGAATCTGAAGAAGTGCGTATTTAGGGTTTCCTCAGACAAGTTATTAGGATTCATAGTCAGCAAGCGAGGGATTCAAATAGACCCAAACAAGGCCAAGGCAATAAACGAGATGCCTCCTCCTAAGAATATATCTAAACATCGTGGACTGATAGGTCGACTACAATTCATAAGGAGATTTATATCTCAACATTCTCAAAGGTGTCGTCCGTTCTATGAACTGTTGAAAGGAGGAGTCAAATTCGAATGGAATGATAAGTGCCAAGAAGCCTTTGATGAACTTAAGAGTTACCTTATGAATCCGCACGTGCTGCAGGCACCTGTCCCAAGAAAACCCCTCATCCTATATTTGTCGACTATTGAGGACTCCCTAGGAGCTGTCCTTGCACAAGACGATGACGCTAGCAAGGAAAGGGTAGTATACTACCTGTCTAGGCTTTTCAATCCCTCCAAGCTCAAGCTCACCGCTATGGAGAAGACATGCGCAGCACTAGTGTGGGTAGTGCAGAAATTGAAGCGCTATTTCCTAGCTCATCAGGTGAGCTTGATTTCTAGAATGGATCCTATTAGGTATCTCCTAGAGAACCCAATCCTCGCCTACAGATTAGCTCGTTCGCAGAGCTTCTTGTCTCATTTTGATATCAACTTTGTAGTCCAAAAGGCTATAAAAGGGTATGCCATTGCTGAGCACCTTGCTCACCTTCCTCTTCCTCATAGTGACACGGTTCAAGAAGAATTCCCTGATGAAAACCTGTCACTCATCTCTCGCAATTCCTTCTAGTCACTCCATTTTGATGAAGCTCTTAATTCTAGGGGACGGAGCATAGGTGTTGTTCTGCTCACCCCAGAAGGAATCACCATTCTATTGGCTTATCAACTCCAGTTCCTTGCCACCAACAACATTTCTAAGTATGAGGCTCTCCTAGCCGGTCTCAAATGTGCTTATCTCTTAGGCGCTCGTCAACTCAAGATCATAGGAGATTCTCAGCTTGTCCTTCAGCAGGTCCTTTCTACTTATCGCACTCGTGACCTTAAACTCAAGCCTTAACAAGATTTGGTCACACTCCTAGCCAAGAAATTCCACAAGCTTATCTACATCCACACTTCTCGCTCTCAGAATATCTTGGCGGATGCCCTGGCATCTCTGGCCTCATCTTTCTCCTTCTCTCTCAGCCGTAGTGCTGAGACTATCATCGTCTAGAGGTTAGAAGCACCATCCATTCAGGACCCTTGGTTCGACAACAACCTCAGCGATTCTTTAGTTGTGAAGACAGAGAAAAGAGAAGCAAAGGAAGTGATGCTCATGGAACTAGGAGAAGTGATGGAAGAAGAAAGACCATGGTACCACAAGATTGAGCAATATTGTAAGGACGTTACCTTCTCAGAAGAATCTGAGTCTGAGGATAGGAGAGCCATCCGTAGAGCGGCGTTAAGATATACTATTGTTGGAGAAGTATTGTATAGACGCGCTCTAAATGGGATGCTCCTCAGATGCTTTCCTGACGAAGAAGCTTGGAAGGTAGTGGAAGGAGCCCACTCCAGTGAGTGTGGAGGGCATGTGAATAGCCAGATGCTAGCTAAGAAAAATCCTTAGGTAGGGCTATTACTGGCCAACCCTAGAAGAAGAGTATGCCATCTACGTTCATAGGTGTGTCAAGTGCCAGCTCCATGCCGATAAGATCCATGTTCCATCTTCTTCCTTACATAAGTTGAACCACATTTCTTGTTCTCTTAAGCCCCAAGTTGGTTACTCACCTTGAGCCCATCTATTAGCCATATTTTGAGCCCGTTAAGAAGCCCAATTCTCAGCTTATCCCGTCCATTATCATTTCAAGAGTCCTCATACTTTAATCATTGATTATTCTCCCAATTAATTGATCAATATCTCAAGAATAATCGATTTTCATTAACGCGACGGGTAGTGGTGTCACGTTAGTCCTTGTCACGTCCTGCTTGGCCGTCGCGACAACCCTTGCATATCCTTTCACATGCCTTCAAGGTCGTGACCATCCTGGCCATTGCGACAAGACATGTCGCAGCCCTACGACCCATCGCGACATGATCTACATGCACTGGCCTCCGAAACCACCTCCTCATTATCTTCCTTTTGCCTTATCTCTATCTCCAAGCAACTTCCCAACCCCCCAGCCGTGGTTTGAGGTTCCATGGCACCTTCGGACCATCCTAGGACTCTGTTCATCCGAATTTACATGGTTCTTATCACCTTTTTTGGGTCATTATCACTTGAGGACGGGATAATCTCTCTCCTTTCTATATAAGTGACACCTCACTTTCTTCAGGAAGGAGGAGCCCAGATTTTGCCATAAAGTGCTACCGAATTCTCTCCAAACTTTCCCCTTAGCTCGTGGCTCACCCATTTCCTCTCATTTCACCTCTATCCTCTTCATCAAGCCATGCTTTCTTCTTCACATATAAATCTTGGTGACTGAGGAGGCGACTTCCTGCTTCTTCCAAGGCTTCAGCACAACCTAAGACACTGCACCACGGCGAGGGAGTCGCCCCATTGGGGCTCCTTCTTCCTTTCTTCCTCTCATTTTCCTTTCATGCATGTTATTACTTTATTTTAGATAGGAAACATTTCTTTTTCATTCCCATGTTTTATGCTACCCAAGGGTTTAAAAACCACCCCCAGATCCGTTCCCTCCATGCTCTTCCCTTTCCATTTCATTTTGGATAGATGCTACTCTTAAATATGGTCTAACAGGGTTTCTTTTATTGTTTTCATTGTTTTGGCAGGCACCTAAGCAAGGATAGACGAGGAGCTCTTGCTCTCTAGCTGGCTGGAGGGTAGGAAGAAGGTCTCCCTAATATTCCCCCGTGCTGAAGAGAACGCGTCCGCTGGAGGCATCGCGACATCAGAAACGGGCCCGGTCTGGGCGTCGCGACAGCAAACGTATCGCTACGGGGAAACCCGTCGCAACATCAGTAAGTGCCCCGTTCTCAGTCCCTTTCCTAGCACGTTAATCTTGCTTTCGATCATGCATAGGGCAACTTGTTAGGTGGTGATCACATTTCCTTAATCCATGCTTCTAATAGCCTAAGCATGTTGCATGTTTCGAGGGGTGCGCAACCCTATGATTACACCTGCCAGTGCATTAGTCAACCAAAATGGCATAACTCTTGTTCTGAATGTTGTCTTATCAATATCTTCCTTCCAAATCCTCAATTGTTGATATCCTAACCTTAAGTCAATCTTGGAAAACACTCTTGCTGACTGTAACTGATCGAATAAGTCATCTATTCTTGGCAATGGATACCTGTCCTTGATGGTGACCTTATTCAATTGGCGATAATCAATACAAATTCTAAAACTGCCATCTTTCTTTCTTACAAACAAAACTGGGGCTCCCATGGTGAATGACTTGGCCTGATAAAACCTTTCTCCAACAATTCCTGCAATTGCTTCTTTAACTCTTTTATCTCTGCTGGTGCCATCCTGTACGTTGCCTTAGAGATCGACATACAAACTGGCTGTAATTCTACTGTGAAATCCACCTCTCTATGTGGGGCTAATCCTGGAAAATCATCAGGGAACACATTTGCAAATTCTCTAACCATTGGAACAGTCTCCATAGATTTATCAGACCCAACTAAACTTATTGAAGCTAAATATGCCACACAACCTGCATTTATTAACTTTCTAGCTTTAAGTGCTGAAATAATAAACTTCGGTGTAGAATGGCATACCTTGAAATTAAAACTCAGCTCCACTAGGATGACTAAACCTGATTCTTTTCATTTTGCAATCCACTATTGTCCCATAAGCCTCTTACTAGTCCATACCCAAAATCACATCATATTCTTTCAACTACAAAGCATACAACCTGACTGGAAACTGGTTCCCCTGAATCATTATTGGAACCTCATATAAATAACAAGAAGTAAACATATATACACCTGAGGGAACCTCCAAAACTAATTCACACTGCCTCTCTTCTAACAGGTGAACCATACCATCTAGAAAATCTTCAGAAATAAAAGAGTGTGATGCACCTGGTGTAGACAGATTTTTCAGGCGATGACGATCGTCCGTCCAGTGGTAAAAAGAAGTGAATGGGAAAGTGATGTGATCGCCAAGGACTTTTTACCTATGCCCGGAGGAGATATGATCGTGTAACGCCTCAATGTCGAGATGATGGATTCTTCACTCCTCCTCCTTTGGTTTGCCAAAGGGTGAGGGCTCCACGATGTAGCTTCAATTTTCCTGCAAAAAAACAAGCACAAAAGACCCATTAGACTGAAAACTATGGTAGCATGCACTCACATATATAAAAAAAACACACACACAATCGAGGGACATCTTACCGGTTGGAGACTTGAGAGGGAAGACGGCCAAACGCTATGGCCGCTTCCCTCCTCCTTTGTTTATAGAAAACCCCTCTAAACTGGGTATTGGAAAGGATGCACTACGTGAGTGTGTGCATGGACGTGGTAAATATGCAATATATATGGGACGGAGAGCTAAACAAAATAGAGAAGAGGAAGAGAAGAGATCTATGTCTATGCAGACGGAGTGACGATGAAGTCTTCTCCAAGGCGGCTTGCTACTCTGACGTTGGCATGCTGGTCGCCGGATTGCTCACCGGATGGTGTCCTACGAGGGAGGCAACAACGAAGTGTAACTGGAAGCTAGGCTCCGCCGGTGACTGTGCAGCGTTGAGAGGAGGCCGATGTTGTATCCAAGGGAGAGGTGAGTGCAGAGGGGGAGGAAGCTGAGGTGCCGACAGATGATGTTGTGATGGATTAAGGGCTGCTGTTGGTGTGTGTGAGGACTGCCAAAGACCGGGAGGTTGGGTGGTGCACAAGGTGAGGTCTGGTAGACTGCTGCGACTGCCGCGATGGAAAATCCCTCTCCCCCCTCCTGATGGAACGGAGGCGGCATCCTTATGAACTCGTCGCATGCATCTCTCTCCTGAAGAGGCGACCTTGTGGGCAGTTAACATGGGAGAGGCTTGCGCGGGTCTCACGGCGACCTGGACGCCAAAGCCGGAGCGGTGGGCATGAGTGTGTGAGACGAGGGACGGGATAACAACGTGCATGGGAGGTGAACCCGGTCTCATGGATTTTGTTGGGGGGAGTGGTTGCTGTGTGTGCAAGTGTTGGTGTGCATGGTGTGGTGAGGACGCGTGTGAATGGGGGAGTTGTGGGCTCGTGTGGGCGAGAGGAAGATAGCATGCGTCAGAGAGTGAGTGCATGGGATTGGCCACGGTGCATCGTTGTTTGTGGGTTTTCAAGGGGATTAAATGGGTTAGGATTTGCGTGGCTTCAGTTGTTTGGATGGGTATGTTTTAATATTATTATTATGTTGTGTTGGTGTTGTGTTAGATGGGCTACGTTGGTCTTAAATGGTAGGGTTGGATATTTTTAATAGTTTGAATTGTTTATGAATTTTAATGGGTTTAAGTGGGTATGGCTGGGTACGTTTTTAGTGGGTTGGATTTATGTGGGTATGGGTGGGTAGGTTACGTACGTTGCATGGAGGTGAAGGCCATGGCTATTATTATTATTATTATTACTTTTATTGGTGGTGTTGGATTTTGTTTTATGTGGATTTTATGGGTTGGTGTATTTATGTGGGTTTGATTTTTAATTAATTTTAGTTGTTGAGTTTTAATCAGAATGGGTTTTATGTGGATTTTATGGAGCTCAGCTATGGGTATGGGTTTTATGATTTATTTTATTATTTAGTTCATTTTATTTAGATTTTTAGTTGGGTTTTAGTTGATGGGTATGGTTAATTTATTTGAGTTTTATGGGTTTTATGTGTGAGCTATATTTTAATTGTCATTTTTATGGATTTAAATTGTTGTTTTATTTAATTATTTAATATCCATTATGGGATTAGTTAAGGTTAGTTTAATTGGTGGTGATGGATTTTATTTTATGTGGGTTTTACAGATTATGTGATTTTTATTTATTGGGATTTTAAGTTGGTTTAAGTTGATTTTAGCATGGCATCAGGTACACACACAGAGGGGGCAATTGAAAGGTGGCAGAAATGGTGAACACACAAGAACCGCACGCTAGGCAAGAGCTAACAATAGAAGAGGCTACCGCCAGAGAAAAGTGTAGGCGACGTATGACTGTGTCGCCAAAAGATCTTGACGATAGTGAATTTTGGAGCTCAAAATGACAGGCGACCAACCTTATAAATGGAGCAACGACAACCAGGCCCGCAGACAAGGGCACGAGCTACCCTGGAGATCTTAATGGAGATAACACTGCGCCTACCGAATAATGAGCCTAATGGCTAAGAAATGAGCTCTGTGAGGATGGTCACAAAATTCGTGTCTACAAATGCCCCTCCGAGACATCTGATCTTACAAGGGAATGGAGTGGACTGATAGATCGGTGTCTTGGAAAAGAGAAGAGACGCGAAGATGGAGATTCTGAAACTTCGGAGGAAGTCTCAGAAGGTGAACATCCCCGAGGATGAGGAGAACTCTCAAGCTAGGTCCCTTGTCTAGACATGAGCCAAGCAAGTTGCTTGAAAGGCAAGGAAGGAAAAGGAAGGTGAGTCTTACGTGTTAACATAACCGCAGCCCCTGAGGCCCTCCGATCACTGCCGTGAGACTTCGACACACTCTAGGACGCATGTCCGGTTGAAGGGGTTATGCCATGATGGGTCGACTCAATAAAAAGAAACATTTTGTGATCTGGGTGAACAAACAACCTACTGGATCAAGATAGACTTGGGATTTCACTTGATCGATCTCAGTTGAAGAACAGACTAGCAGAACTCATTTCTAGCCACTAGGATAACTTTAAAGCACGGGACAGGGGAAAAATATTTCTTCCTCAATTAGTAAAGTTAGCAGAGAAAATGGCATGATGCATGCAGGGTTTGCCCTATCTAAATGCAAGTTAGTAAACCATAGGAGATCACAAACCCATCATGGTTTTTGGTGATGGGGAACTCTGGGTTCATGGTCTCCATGTTATTAGCCTCTAGTAAAGCTAAACCCTAGGTTAGACATACCTGAACAGGATAGCAAAGAATTGACTATATGTGGACCTCGGGCAGATGATTCTGTGAAGTGCCACTTTGGTCGATCTTCTCCTCAGCTTCTGGACGTTTCTTTGTTGATATAACACTTAAGGAAAAAGTGATCAGTGAAGCTCTGACTTCAACCCCTTGCCTAAGAATGACATACCTTTCTTGAAGCAAGGTCAAGGGACTGAGTTTTATTAACCAAATTAAAGGAAAGGAAATATGTACAAGCAAAGCAAAATACTAACTTGGAAACAAATATGTACAAACGATGTTAAGGCATAAATGATATTTTTTGTTTTTTTTTTAAGAAAGCAAATGCATAAGGGAAAACATGAAAACACTTTTTTTTTAGGTCAACAACTGGCAACTATATCTTTATGGCAATGAAAGGAGCATGAGGCTGGTGAAGTAAAGGAAATTGGCCTAGAAGAAACATGGATATTCTTCATAGCAATAACTCTGCCCCTAGTGAACAAACCAACATATAGTGTGATTTTCAAAAGAGAGCGATCATTCTTGACAGAAACTTATCCCTCAGAAAACCTCTCAGGTTTGGAATCCTCAAGGGAGAAAGGAAGAATTGAGGGGATAAACTTCTCAAGAGGATCAACAAAACTGTTAAATTGATGAGCTGTAAGACAATCTTGACAACATGCCCCTTCAAGTGATTTCAGATATTAAATTTTTGACTTGTTTGCCCCTAGACTTAGCAAGCTGCTAGTTGGATGAGAGAACCTGGCCATGTGTGGCTTAGCGGGCTCAAGGTGAGGTGTTTCATGGACCCCAGGGTCAGGACCTGGCAACCCTTACTTTGTCGAGCACCCGTATTGCCCTACTGCAATTGGCTAGGGAAAAACTTAAGCAATGTAGCATTTGACTTTGTATTTGATAGAGGGATTTTATCTTCAGGCACAGTCACGACTAGGCTCTTTTTATTTTCTTTTCTATTGATTGATTTTTCTTTGTTCCTTCTTTTGTTTGCCTGCGGGGACACTTCCCTCTTCACGTGCTCTGGTGTCTTAATCTAACCTTAGGAGAAGTTGTCTTAACTGCTAAGCTCAACAATTTAAGGGTGCTGAGTGTCTTAATCGGTCGAGTGGAAGAAGAAGGAGGATTGTGGCCTTTGTTGTGTCCTGGGACAAATAACTATCTTAAAGTGACGACTCAAATTTTTAAGATGTGTGGTGTGTATATGTTGATTCGTTCTCCAAAAGCTTGGTTGTGACGCTAGACAAAAATCTCTATGACTTTGCTAGACCAAGTGTTGAACCACTCTCTATTTGTTCTTGTATTTTGATGATAATAAAATTTATGATGTAACTTAAATTGAATATTTTGTTTCATCTGTGTCGCATCAATCTCATAGCAAAATGCTGAGTCTCACATTGATGCAATATGGCGCACTAAAATGATAAAATCGATGTTTAATCAATATACATCGATTTCAGTTTAAGTGCCAAAATTAATAAGCGCTACAACGATTTTGTTTTAATTAATTAGAAGCGCTACAACGACTTCGCTAAGTGACCATAACGATTTGTTAAGAAATCGATCTCAGAACGATTCCTTTTTTTAGCCACAATGATTTGCCCTCATATCGTTTTCGTTCTCATAACGATTTCATAAGTGTTCGCAACGATTTCTTCTGTAAGCGCAACGACTTGCTAAGAAATTGATGCCATAACGATTTCATAAGTGTTCGCAACGATTTCTTCTTTAAGCGCAACGATTTGCTAAGAAATCGATGCCATAACGATTTCATAATGTTCGCAACGATTTCTTCTGTAAGCGCAACGACTTGCTAAGAAATCGATGCCATAACTATTTCATAAGTGATCACATCGATTTCTTTACTGATCACAACGATTTCTTCAGAAGATCATAACGATTTGCTTGCATAACGATTTCATAAATAATCACATCGATTTCTTTATAAATGAGCAATGACTCTTCACATAACGATTTCATAAGTCATGCTCATAACGATTTCTTCATGGATTCTGATCAAACTCAGATTGCCTTTATTTCAAATATGCTTGGCGCTTAAATGAAAAGTCAAATATCTTCTGACAAAAAGCTGTATGCATAATCTTGTCATAAAAAGATATGACCTACTAATTTTAGTATGATTAGCAGAAGCACAGTACTATACATCGTTTATCATAAAACACTTTTTTTATGCTAACACTTTCTTCTATGTGTACAGACCTCGAAGACCGTCAGAGTCTGATTAAGACAAATGAAGAGGAGATGAGCAACGGCTAGAAATCCAACGTATCTCTTCAACGGATCCATTCAAATTGCTCATATAAAAGAAGAAGCTTAGCTGAAGAAAAGCAAGGCCCTTTTCCTGAATATCTTTGAAGGAGTGTACAACTGTGAGAAGAACCTCAACGACACATACACTCAAAGAAAGAGAGAAAGAGCCTGAGCTCAGAAGAAGCACTCAAGCTTTGAAGCATCTCAAGCGTTCAAGCATTCAAGCACTATTGCTTTCTTTTCTCTCTTCTGTTTCTCTCCGAGCTCATTGTATATCTGGGGAGAGTCTGGGAGTGTGAGCTTTACACAAGTGTTTATCTTGTAAAGCTTCTCAGTCTGATCTTTCTAAGAAAGATCCTTGTCCAGCTGTAGGACTGTATACAGTAGATAACCCAGCTAGGGGTTTGTGTCTAGCTGAACCAATCTGGGGTTTGTACCAGTTGTTAACCTAGCTATGGGTTAGTGTCTAGCAGAACCGCACTGGGGTTTGTACCAGGAGGTTGGCTTCTTTACCTGTAAGAGAAGTGGGCTGCCTTCTTGCCCGGGAAAGAGAAGAAGACCAGCTGGGGTGCTGGCTGTTGTAGTGTCCTTAAGGGGGACTGTACCCTTGGTTAGTGAAATCCCAAGAGGTTGCTTGGGGACTGGACGTAGGACTTCCATGTGGGAAGGGCCGAACCAGGATAAATTCCTTGTGTCCATTGTGTGATTGTTTATTTGCTTCCGCACTACTACTCTTTATCACACTAATCTAACCAAACCTTCAAGTGTTAATTTCTGTGTTTAAGTTTCTATTTCAGATTTCGGAAAAACCTATTCACCCCCCCCCCCCTCTAGGTTAGCTTGCTGCCGTACCAAAAGGGCCAACAAGTGGTATCAGAGCGAGGTTCTCTGATCTATCAAGAAGATCTAACGATCTTAGAGAAGATCCATGGCAGCTCAAGGATATGCTGAAGGTCAATCAGTCACCAGACCTCCATTCTTTGATGGAGAGGACTACCAATATTGGAAGATGAGAATGGAATGCTTCATTCGAGGCACAGACTTTGATCTATGGCAGGTAATCGAGGTAGGTGATTATGTTATTGTTCCTATTCCAGGCACTACTGCCATTACAGCAGCAGATAAAAGTAAATTATCTTTAAACTTTAAAGCTAAGAACTACTTATGTTGTGCTTTATCCAAAAGAGAATTTAGTAGAGTATCTGCATGTAAATCAGCTAAAGAAATATGGGATAAACTGCAGATAACTTATGAAGGAACAGATAAAGTAAAACAAACTAGGATAGATATTCTTGTCTCACAATATGAGCAATTTAAAATGCTTCCAAATGAAAATATCACTCAGATGTATAATAGATTTTCAAGCATAGTAGTTCGTTTGAGTTATCTTGGTAAAAATCTTTCTGATGAGGAAACTGTTAGAAAGATACTTAGGTCCTTAACTCTTTCATGGACACCTAAAGTAACTGCTATTGAAGAAGCCCATGACTTAACCAAACTTTCTATTGATAACTTAATAGGTTCTCTCATGGCACATGAAATAAATATGGAGCGATTGTCTGAAAGCTCATCTAAGAAGAAATGTACTAATGCTCTTAAGGTTGTAGCTGCTCCTTCCACTTCTTCTTCTAGTTCCCAGGATGCAGATTCTGAAGACTGTAATATGGATGAAGTATTGTCCAAGATTCAGAAGATTTTGAAGAAGAAGAAAAACGGATCAAGAAGAATTCAAAGGAAAGAGAAAAAGAAGAAAGAACCAGTCTGCTATGAATGCAGAAAACCTGGACATCTGAGACCAGACTGTCCAAGGCTCAAGAAGATTGGTCAAACTGATAAGCCCAAGAAGCAGCACAAGAAATTTAAAAGAAAAGCCATGGCGGCTGCTTGGGAAAATGATGAGGTCACAAGCTCAGAATCATCAAGCTCAGATTCCGAAAAGGAGCAGGTAAATCTAGCCCTCATGGTGGGACTAGATGAGGTACATTCTGACTCATTTTTAAATTCTTGCACAGATTCAGGGTCAGAATCAGAAGACTTAGAAGAAGTCTTTAATGAACTGTATGAAAAACATAAGGGGGTTGTAAAAGAACTAAAAAATCTGAAAAACAACTCTATTTGCTTAGAAAACACCAATTCTGATCTTAAATCCGAACTGGAGCAACTAGAAAAACAATTAAAGGACAATAAAGATAATATTTATCTTTTGAATGAAGATTTAAAAAATAAGGACAATGAAAAATTAGAGTTAGAAGAAAAATTTAAAACTCTAACTGAAGAAAATCTTTATTTAAAAGAATCAGTTAGAAAATTAACTAAAGGGAAAACATCTTTAGCCCTATGTTTAAAAGGATCAAAATCTAGAAATAATAAACAAGGGCTTGGATACATACCTCTGGAAAAAGGAAAACAAGCAATAATTTCAGGAAAATATCCATTACCAAAATTTGTAAAAGAAACCAAGTTGCCTCAGAAAATGGCCCCTGTAAAAGAAAATGTTTTAAAAAATTATGTCCTAAACAGACATCATAAAAACAATAAGAACTGCAAAATAGATTATATTCATTGTTGTTCTCATTGTAATAAATTAGGACACACAGTAAACACCTGCACAACAAGGCACTTAGTTTGGATTCCTAAAGGTTCTTTTCATGCATCTAACCATCAAGGACCCAAAAAGATTTGGGTACCTACCTCTGAGTAATGTATTTGCAGGTTAGCCTTGGAGCATCAAAAACCAAGAATGCTCAAGGCAGGAGTGACTGCAGATTCTTCGTTCAAATCACATCTGAAGAAAGAGTAGTCACAAAAATGAATTAGTCTTTATTACTAACAATTATTTGCAAGTTTCATTCAGGGGGAGCACAGATTAAGGGGGAGTCATTCCTTATCAACTATCCTTGTTGAACCCCTCAATGGTAAGAAATTCTCTCAAAGGGGGAGAGAAATCCCTGGTAAGATCCTTCCTTTTTGGTTAGTGACAAAAAGGGGGAGAGTTTGTATGAATTTTCTGAAACCTCTATGCTTTATATATATTCTTGTCAGAAAATTCTCATAAATTTTGTCATCACCAAAAAGGGGGAGATTGTTGAACCACTCTCTATTTGTTCTTGTATTTTGGTGATAATAAAATTTATGATGTAACTTAAATTGAATATTTTGTTTCATCTGTGTCGCATCAATCTCATAGCAAAATGCTGAGTCTCACATTGATGCAATATGGCGCACTAAAATGATAAAATCGATGTTTAATCAATATACATCGATTTCAGTTTAAGTGCCAAAATTAATAAGCGCTACAACGATTTTGTTTTAATTAATTAGAAGCGCTACAACGACTTCGCTAAGTGACCATAACGATTTGTTAAGAAATCGATCTCAGAACGATTCCTTTTTTTAGCCACAACGATTTGCCCTCATATCGTTTTCGTTCTCATAACGATTTCATAAGTGTTCGCAACGATTTCTTCTGTAAGCGCAACGACTTGCTAAGAAATCGATGCCATAACGATTTCATAAGTGTTCGCAACGATTTGCTAAGAAATCGATGCCATAACGATTTCATAATGTTCGCAACGATTTCTTCTATAAGCGCAATGAATTGCTAAGAAATCGATGCCATAACGATTTCATAAGTGATCACATTGATTTCTTTACTGATCACAACGATTTCTTCAGAAGATCATAACGATTTGCTTGCATAACGATTTCATAAATAATCACATCGATTTCTTTATAAATGAGCAACGACTCTTCACATAACGATTTCATAAGTCATGCTCATAACGATTTCTTCATGGATTCTGATCAAACTCAGATTGCCTTTATTTCAAATATGCTTGGCGCTTAAATGAAAAGTCAAATATCTTCTGACAAAAAGCTGTATGCATAATCTTGTCATAAAAAGATATGACCTACTAATTTTAGTATGATTAGCAGAAGCACAGTACTATACATCGTTTATCATAAAACACTTTTTTTATGCTAACACTTTCTTCTATGTGTACAGACCTCGAAGACCGTCAGAGTCTGATTAAGACAAATGAAGAGGAGATGAGCAACGGCTAGAAATCCAACGTATCTCTTCAACGGATCCATTCAAATTGCTCATATAAAAGAAGAAGCTTAGCTGAAGAAAAGCAAGGCCCTTTTCCTGAATATCTTTGAAGGAGTGTACAACTGTGAGAAGAACCTCAACGACACATACACTCAAAGAAAGAGAGAAAGAGCCTGAGCCCAGAAGAAGCACTCAAGCTTTGAAGCATCTCAAGCGTTCAAGCATTCAAGCACTATTGCTTTCTTTTCTCTCTTCTGTTTCTCTCCGAGCTCATTGTATATCTGGGGAGAGTCTGGGACTGTGAGCTTTACACAAGTGTTTATCTTGTAAAGCTTCTCAGTCTGATCTTTCTAAGAAAGATCCTTGTCCAGCTGTAGGACTGTATACAGTAGATAACCCAGCTAGGGGTTTGTGTCTAGCTGAACCAATCTGGGGTTTGTACCAGTTGTTAACCTAGCTATGGGTTAGTGTCTAGAAGAACCGCACTGGGGTTTGTACCAGGAGGTTGGCTTCTTTACCTGTAAGAGAAGTGGGCTGCCTTCTTGCCCGGGAAAGAGAAGAAGACCAGCTGGGGTGCTGGCTGTTGTAGTGTCCTTAAGGGGGACTGTACTCTTGGTTAGTGAAATCCCAAGAGGTTGCTTGGGGACTGGACGTAGGACTTCCATGTGGGAAGGGCCGAACCAGGATAAATTCCTTGTGTCCATTGTGTGATTGTTTATTTGCTTCCGCACTACTACTCTTTATCACACTAATCTAACCAAACCTTCAAGTGTTAATTTCTGTGTTTAAGTTTCTATTTCAGATTTCGGAAAAACCTATTCACCCCCCCCCTCTAGGTTAGCTTGCTGCCGTACCAAAAGGGCCAACAAGTGGTATCAGAGCGAGGTTCTCTGATCTATCAAGAAGATCTAACGATCTTAGAGAAGATCCATGGCAGCTCAAGGATATGCTGAAGGTCAATCAGTCACCAGACCTCCATTCTTTGATGGAGAGGACTACCAATATTGGAAGATGAGAATGGAATGCTTCATTCGAGGCACAGACTTTGATCTATGGCAGGTAATCGAGGTAGGTGATTATGTTATTGTTCCTATTCCAGGCACTACTGTCATTACAGCAGCAGATAAAAGTAAATTATCTTTAAACTTTAAAGCTAAGAACTACTTATGTTGTGCTTTATCCAAAAGAGAATTTAGTAGAGTATCTGCATGTAAATCAGCTAAAGAAATATGGGATAAACTGCAGATAACTTATGAAGGAACAGATAAAGTAAAACAAACTAGGATAGATATTCTTGTCTCACAATATGAGCAATTTAAAATGCTTCCAAATGAAAATATCACTCAGATGTATAATAGATTTTCAAGCATAGTAGTTCGTTTGAGTTATCTTGGTAAAAATCTTTCTGATGAGGAAACTGTTAGAAAGATACTTAGGTCCTTAACTCTTTCATGGACACCTAAAGTAACTGCTATTGAAGAAGCCCATGACTTAACCAAACTTTCTATTGATAACTTAATAGGTTCTCTCATGGCACATGAAATAAATATGGAGCGATTGTCTGAAAGCGCATCTAAGAAGAAATGTACTAATGCTCTTAAGGTTGTAGCTGCTCCTTCCACTTCTTCTTCTAGTTCCCAGGATGCAGATTCTGAAGACTGTAATATGGATGAAGTATTGTCCAAGATTCAGAAGATTTTGAAGAAGAAGAAAAACGGATCAAGAAGAATTCAAAGGAAAGAGAAAAAGAAGAAAGAACCAGTCTGCTATGAATGCAGAAAACCTGGACATCTGAGACCAGACTGTCCAAGGCTCAAGAAGATTGGTCAAACTGATAAGCCCAAGAAGCAGCACAAGAAATTTAAAAGAAAAGCCATGGCGGCTGCTTGGGAAAATGATGAGGTCACAAGCTCAGAATCATCAAGCTCAGATTCCGAAAAGGAGCAGGTAAATCTAGCCCTCATGGTGGGACTAGATGAGGTACATTCTGACTCATTTTTAAATTCTTGCACAGATTCAGGGTCAGAATCAGAAGACTTAGAAGAAGTCTTTAATGAACTGTATGAAAAACATAAGGGGGTTGTAAAAGAACTAAAAAATCTGAAAAACAACTCTATTTGCTTAGAAAACACCAATTCTGATCTTAAATCCGAACTGGAGCAACTAGAAAAACAATTAAAGGACAATAAAGATAATATTTATCTTTTGAATGAAGATTTAAAAAATAAGGACAATGAAAAATTAGAGTTAGAAGAAAAATTTAAAACTCTAACTGAAGAAAATCTTTATTTAAAAGAATCAGTTAGAAAATTAACTAAAGGGAAAACATCTTTAGCCCTATGTTTAAAAGGATCAAAATCTGGAAATAATAAACAAGGGCTTGGATACATACCTCTGGAAAAAGGAAAACAAGCAATAATTTCAGGAAAATATCCATTACCAAAATTTGTAAAAGAAACCAAGTTGCCTCAGAAAATGGCCCCTGTAAAAGAAAATGTTTTAAAAAATTATGTCCTAAACAGACATCATAAAAACAATAAGAACTGCAAAATAGATTATATTCATTGTTGTTCTCATTGTAATAAATTAGGACACACAGTAAACACCTGCACAACAAGGCACTTAGTTTGGATTCCTAAAGGTTCTTTTCATGCATCTAACCATCAAGGACCCAAAAAGATTTGGGTACCTACCTCTGAGTAATGTATTTGCAGGTTAGCCTTGGAGCATCAAAAACCAAGAATGCTCAAGGCAGGAGTGACTGCAGATTCTTCGTTCAAATCACATCTGAAGAAAGAGTAGTCACAAAAATGAATTAGTCTTTATTACTAACAATTATTTGCAAGTTTCATTCAGGGGGAGCACAGATTAAGGGGGAGTCATTCCTTATCAACTATCCTTGTTGAACCCCTCAATGGTAAGAAATTCTCTCAAAGGGGGAGAGAAATCCCTGGTAAGATCCTTCCTTTTTGGTTAGTGACAAAAAGGGGGAGAGTTTGTATGAATTTTCTGAAACCTCTATGCTTTATATATATTCTTGTCAGAAAATTCTCATAAATTTTGTCATCACCAAAAAGGGGGAGATTGTTGAACCACTCTCTATTTGTTCTTGTATTTTGGTGATAATAAAATTTATGATGTAACTTAAATTGAATATTTTGTTTCATCTGTGTCGCATCAATCTCATAGCAAAATGCTGAGTCTCACATTGATGCAATATGGCGCACTAAAATGATAAAATCGATGTTTAATCAATATACATCGATTTCAGTTTAAGTGCCAAAATTAATAAGCGCTACAACGATTTTGTTTTAATTAATTAGAAGCGCTACAACGACTTCGCTAAGTGACCATAACGATTTGTTAAGAAATCGATCTCAGAACGATTCCTTTTTTTAGCCACAACGATTTGCCCTCATATCGTTTTCGTTCTCATAACGATTTCATAAGTGTTCGCAACGATTTCTTCTGTAAGCGCAACGACTTGCTAAGAAATCGATGCCATAACGATTTCATAAGTGTTCGCAACGATTTGCTAAGAAATCGATGCCATAACGATTTCATAATGTTCGCAACGATTTCTTCTATAAGCGCAATGAATTGCTAAGAAATCGATGCCATAACGATTTCATAAGTGATCACATCGATTTCTTTACTGATCACAACGATTTCTTCAGAAGATCATAACGATTTGCTTGCATAACGATTTCATAAATAATCACATCGATTTCTTTATAAATGAGCAACGACTCTTCACATAACGATTTCATAAGTCATGCTCATAACGATTTCTTCATGGATTCTGATCAAACTCAGATTGCCTTTATTTCAAATATGCTTGGCGCTTAAATGAAAAGTCAAATATCTTCTGACAAAAAGCTGTATGCATAATCTTGTCATAAAAAGATATGACCTACTAATTTTAGTATGATTAGCAGAAGCACAGTACTATACATCGTTTATCATAAAACACTTTTTTTATGCTAACACTTTCTTCTATGTGTACAGACCTCGAAGACCGTCAGAGTCTGATTAAGACAAATGAAGAGGAGATGAGCAACGGCTAGAAATCCAACGTATCTCTTCAACGGATCCATTCAAATTGCTCATATAAAAGAAGAAGCTTAGCTGAAGAAAAGCAAGGCCCTTTTCCTGAATATCTTTGAAGGAGTGTACAACTGTAAGAAGAACCTCAACGACACATACACTCAAAGAAAGAGAGAAAGAGCCTGAGCCCAGAAGAAGCACTCAAGCTTTGAAGCATCTCAAGCGTTCAAGCATTCAAGCACTATTGCTTTCTTTTCTCTCTTCTGTTTCTCTCCGAGCTCATTGTATATCTGGGGAGAGTCTGGGACTGTGAGCTTTACACAAGTGTTTATCTTGTAAAGCTTCTCAGTCTGATCTTTCTAAGAAAGATCCTTGTCCAGCTGTAGGACTGTATACAGTAGATAACCCAGCTAGGGGTTTGTGTCTAGCTGAACCAATCTGGGGTTTGTACCAGTTGTTAACCTAGCTATGGGTTAGTGTCTAGCAGAACCGCACTGGGGTTTGTACCAGGAGGTTGGCTTCTTTACCTGTAAGAGAAGTGGGCTGCCTTCTTGCCCGGGAAAGAGAAGAAGACCAGCTGGGGTGCTGGCTGTTGTAGTGTCCTTAAGGGGGACTGTACCCTTGGTTAGTGAAATCCCAAGAGGTTGCTTGGGGATTGGACGTAGGACTTCCATGTGGGAAGGGCCGAACCAGGATAAATTCCTTGTGTCCATTGTGTGATTGTTTATTTGCTTCCGCACTACTACTCTTTATCACACTAATCTAACCAAACCTTCAAGTGTTAATTTCTGTGTTTAAGTTTCTATTTCAGATTTCAGAAAAACCTATTCACCCCCCCCCCCCCCTCTAGGTTAGCTTGCTGCCGTACCAAAAGGGCCAACACCAAGGTCCTTGGTTCACTCAAGTGCATGTTACTCCTTAACATGTGACTTGAGATGCATGACAGTTGCCAATCTATTGACTCCTATTTTTCTCATTTTTTTCATTTTTTATTCTAAAATATATTTAATAAAAAAATGAACACAATATATACACCAGTTTTTGGGATTTTTTCTTTGTATATTTTTTTTGTATTTTTGGACTTTTTTGTTTTGTTTTTTTGTGTAAATTTTTGAGAAAATTAAAATTGAATTGAACAACTCTGAAAATGGTATGTAGAATGAGTGGGAACATCCCGAATGGAATGGTCCTAGGCAGAGTTCTCACCTGTGCCTTCTAGCCATTGTCGAAAATGAGTCTTATGAAGCAAATTGGCCTCAGGTGATGAAATGCTCTCAAGGAGGTATCTGCAAACCAATATTTATCTTTTTCGCACGACAACTTTGGATGGTAATGGTGAGAGGTGAGATAAGGAGTGAGATAGAAGGCAAGAAGAAAGGATTTGACAGAGATAGATGTGAATTGAGTAAGCTAAGAATAGAGAATGTACAATAATGGAAAGATGAGGAAGCACACAATGAACAACCTAGTCCATGGGAGGAAGGCATGCCCCTTGTGATAGGATGAACATTGGAGAGAAGTGAACTCCTCAAAGTTGGAAGGCTTAGCAGAGGGCAACTGAGTGAAGTGGAGTCCCCCTCAAGCATAAAGAAAGGAGTTGAGCTTGACAGAGACAAGGATGAAATTTTCATGACCAATGTGGATTTCCCTTGAAAAAGGAGTGTGAGGAGCTGAAATGGTGTGTCCCAAACCCGAGCTGAATTACACATTACAGAGATCTCAACATCTGAAGATGGTATGATATGAAATTGGTATAAGAATAGACAACAGACTATATAAAGGATGGTATGCCCCTTGAAGCCAAAGCCAACACAGATAATGAAGTAGCCAAAGTGCCCCCTGAAAGTGCCATGTTTGAAAAGGAGGTAGATGGATCCAGCTGAAATGAAAGGGTTGCCCCTATTCTTGAATGATAGGCAAACTGTAAGGAATTGAGTGGAGAACAAATCACTTTGAGTTCTTGTTGAAAGGGTCAAGCATGAACAAGATTGAGGAACTCGAAGAATAGTTATGGGAGTTGCCTTGATGAGAAGAAAGAAACCAGACATTGCAGGGAATGCGCTGGGTGCAAGCTTTGAAAGTAAGCTAGCATGGCACATCAGCCTGAGAAAAGTTGGCTTGGTCTCCTGATGTGCATAGAGAACAGTAGCTCTCCAAAAAGCTTCAACTGATTGCCAAGGAATAATGACCCCATATCCTCTAGGTCTCGGATATTCAGGTTCCAACAGAAGAGGATTGGCGATCTGCAAAGCTGCTCTTAAGATAGGTGACAAAATGATCTTGATTTGAAGTGACATGGAAACTTGATTGGATGGCTTGGAAATTTGGGTGATGGTTTGAGTTGAGCAGTGACTGGATTCCCCTAGCTTGGCTGGTTCTCTGGCTTCACGCTCCTTCTCCTTAATAGGTGCCTCTACCTCCTCTATCACCTCTTTGTTTGGGCAAGGAAATGTTGAAACCATTCCTACAGTCAAGGGTTGGATGGATTTCTCCCCTATCAATGCCTCGTCTACAACCTCCTCATGATGCACTGACTCTTTCCCCCTAGAATGAGAGTAAATTGAGTGTGAGACTAAAGGAATAGCTGGTTGTGATCTCACACTTTTTGAAGGAGGGAGAATGAGTTGGAGCCTTCGACTCGGGTTTGAATGAGAATGTTGTATAGTAGAGGTGGCAGTAGTCCAAACAGGGTCACAACATGTAGGTGGTTTGAACTGGACTGGGCGAGAGGGGTCCTCCAAGTAGGACTCAATAATTCTTGCTCGATCATAGAGTTGAGCAAATGTGGAAATGTGGCTTAGCTCAAGTAAGGATCGAAGCTCAGGAGTGGAATTATAAATTAGAAAAGAGATAGCTTGAGACTCAGAGATGCCCAAACATGATCTAAAAGCCATTTCTCTCCACCGGTTAGCAAACTGAAGGAAGGATTCATCTGGTCTCATTTTCTCCGCCGACAAATCGGGGAGTGTGGGGATTGGACTTTCCAGTTTAAAGTGAGCTAAAAACCTCTCTGAAAGAATGTCAAAGTTGATGAGGTTTGTAGCTGGGAGAGATATGAACCATGAAAGGGCCTCACCTTCAAGTGATTTGTAGAACAAATGGACAAGTAGGGCCCGATCATGAAACCATTGACAAGAATCCATAAGAAATGTGGCAAGGTGAAAGTGAGGATCAATAGTCCCATCATACTTCCTGTATTTGGGAAACTTGAATCCTGGTGGAAAATGTATAGGTGGGAGTTTGCAATAGCTCTTCCAAGAATGAGACTTTGGCAAATACTTAGCTAGGAGCATCCTGACATACGCCTCCATCTCACTCCTATGGATGTAGTCTTGTAGTGGAGGAGCTTTAGGAGAGGTAGAGTGTAATGATTTGTGGGGTATGGAGGATCCAACTTGGGTAGGGGTCCTGAATTGAGTAGGATTGTTGGATGGGACCCTTCCAGGGGGAACATTAGGTTGAGCTTGAGACTTGGCCAAGGGGATTGGAGTAGAAACACAAGGTGTCTTGCCCCTGGACAAGAACTTAAGGAGCTGATTGGGGGAGTAACGTGAAAATACATGAGACAACTCCACATCCTCCTGAGGGAGGAGAGGAGTTGAGGAAGATGATCGCTCAAAAAATGAGTTTTCCATTGCTTACTTCCATCCAAACTCATGTATCAAGTTAGCATACATAGTAAACTCATACATCAACACACATGACCAACACTCAACAGACAACAATTGACACTATCATTGAGAAGATGGATGACACACCAGTGTTCACTAGCACTAAAAATGGATTGTTTATCAAGAGTTACGTCCCTGACAACTTTTAAACTTATTTTGGCCAAGCTTAGAGTGCTTTTCTTGATTATTCTCTCAAGAGGAGAGGGAGACAGGGTATAGCCAACACGGTGTAGACTCGTGAGCTCACAACACACAACCCAGGTTTTCTAGACACAGGGTGAAGGTCCTCTTGCCCCATACCGTGAGGGAATCAACAAAATGTAGGGATTTTTAATTAATTTTAGTTGTTGAGTTTTAATCATAATGGGTTTTGTGTGGATTTTATGGAACTCGGCTATGGGTATTGGTTTTGTGATTTATTTTATTATTTAGTTCATTTTATTTAGATTTTAAGTGGGGTTTTAGTTGATGGGTATGGTTAGTTTATTTATTGAGTTTTATGGGTTTTATGTGTGAGCTATATTTTAATTGTCATTTTTATGGATTTAAATTGTTTTTTTATTTAATTATTTAATATCCATTATGGGATTGGTTAAGGTTGGTTTAAGTGGTGGTGATGGATTTTATTTTATGTGGGTTTTACAGATTATGTGATTTTTATTTATTGGGATTTTATGTTGGGTTGAAGTGGATTTTAGCATGGCGTTGGGTACACAAACAGAGGGGGCAGTTGGAAGGTGGCAGAAATGGTGAACACACAAGCACCGCACGCTAGGCAAGAGCTAACAATAGAAGAGGCTACCGCCAGAGAAAAGTGTAGGCGGCATACCACTGTGTCACCAAAAGATCTTGACGATAGTGAATTTTGGAGCTCAAAATGACAGGCGACCAACCTTATAAATGGAGCAACGACAACCGGGCCCGCCGACAAGGGCACAAGCTACCCTAGAGATCTTAATGGAAATAACGCTGTGCCTACCGAATAATGAGCATAATGGGCTAAGAAATGAGCTCTGCGAGGATGGTCACAAAATTCTTGTCTACACCTGGATCTATCATAATACTTTTAGAAAACTCAAAAATAGGCAATACTAGTTCTATGCCCATGCATTGCACGGAAAATTGTTAGGTTTGAATCAATAAATTTTATATGTAATATACATGAGGTTAATATTTTTTATTATTTATGAAATTAGATTTTGAATAAAGAGTTGAGTTTTTAGGAATGGTGAGATGTTTAATGAGAAAGAAAAAAGAGGGAAATTATATTAGCAAGCTTTTATTAGTTTAAGAAGGGTGAGAGCGAGGTTGAGAGTTTTTTGAACATTTAGATATATTTTGGGAAAGTTTAATAGGAGAGAAAGTTGGAGAAAGAGAGTAGGAAGATAATTTTTTTGATAGGAAAAAAATCATCATGGTGCTGTCAACATGGTAATATTTATAATTGTGTTTTAGTATAATAATAATATAGATATATATGTCCTCAAATATGTGAAACCATAGAATGATTTGCTTCCAATGTGCTCATTTTGCAATATACATGTTCCTGTACTATAATAAGATTAGTGGTTAGGCTAATTAAGCATATTTCATATCCAACTAACAAAATTATTTTTTAGTAGTACAGAAATAGTCATATTATTTAGTTTATTTAAACTACCTGTATTTCTATTTTTGGGGAGGGGGATGCTATGGCGGGAATAGTATTTCTTAGTTATTTTTTGGCAATACAAAAATAGTCATATTATTTAGTTCATTTAAACTACCTGTATTTCTATTTTTAGGGAGGGAGATGTTATAGAGAGAATAGGATTGTCCTGGTGCAGCCATGTGGCAGCACCAAGACTGAGTTATATTATTATAGTATAGATACCTTCAATCAGATTAGAAGCCATCGCCTACGCCTGGGTAATAGCCATGACCTGTCCTCGACCTCGCTAGAAAGGTGGCCCTCTGCCTCGCTCTGCCGGTGGCTGCTACTGCTGCTGCACTGCTCAACCATATCCATATTCCCTGAGATTTTCTGATCAAATGTCCTGGATGATCACAATTCTAACACCTATAGCCTGGAGGGACCACACACTGCCTCATTGTACTCTGCTAAGACTTCTCGACCTCCGGCCTGAAGCCTCGACCATGCTGAAAAGTTTGCTGCCTGTTGCCTCCTTGACCTCGGAATATTTTCTTCAGCTTCGAACTCCACTTTCTAAAACTTGAAGATGATGGTCCTGCTGGTGCCATTCCCTTACTAACGCCTGGGGATCGCTGTGGTAGCCAAAAGCTACCCGACGCCCCCGACTGACGAGTCTACACAGACCTTTCTAATGCAGCTGCTCGCTGCACCACCTCCTCCACCGTCCTGCACATAAGGAGAACTACTGCAGTTTGCAACTCCAGTCGTAATCATCTGATGAAGTACTCTACCATCATAGCATTATCTATGACTACATATGGTGCATATCTACTCAATGCCATGAACCTCATCTGGTATTCCAACACTGCCAAATTACCTTGCTGTAATGTTCTGAATTGTTCCCTCTTTGCTTGTTGAATCTGGACCGGAAAGAAGGTATCATTAAATACTTCCAAGAATTCTAGCCACGTGATAGAGTCCTCTATCCTGCCTGCAAACACTGTCTGCATTTTTAGCCTCCACCATTCCTGAGCAAAACCTTGCAACCGGTAGGTAGCTAAAATCACCCTGTCCGCCTAAGGATACCTCATTGTAACAAAGACTCACTCTATCTCGTGAACCCAATGCTTCGCGATATCTGGATTTGGTCCTCCTGTATATGTAGGTGGTTGTAATCTCAAGAACCTCTCTTCTAACATTGTAGGCTCATCCGTGCCTGCTGGACGTACTGGTATAGCTAGGGGTAATGGTGAAACAAGTGGTACCTCCACTCCTGGTGGTGGTGGTGGGGGTGGTGCTACTGGTACCGGTACCGCCTCTTCAACAAATTGAGGTGCTACTATTGCTGGCTGAATCGGACCTTGCTGATCTAGAATTGTCCGAATCTCTATGATACTCTCCCATAATCTCTCAATCAGTTGATGAGTAGACTCTTCCGGCTCATCTCCACCACCTCCTCAATCTCTCCTATCAGCCATTTCAAATCCTGCACATATAGCATTCCAAACCGAACAACATACTAACAAATCAATACAAAATCAGGGACTACCAACAGTGGACTAAAGTAGAGATCAAGCTACGTAAATCTTCTATTCCTTCATATTCACATGGACCTTGCTCTGATACCAACTGTGACGGTCCTCGTCGTTCAAACCCGTTAACCTAATAACGAGCTTGACCCGACTCTACATCCGACAAACAGGCCAATGCCTCGCAACGGATATCAACACACATGTCTGTGGAAATATGAAGGAATGCACTGAATACATATAAGATTGCACATCACACATATATTTACATGAATATTACACAGTCAGTTCTCAACAAAAGTCAAAGTACAACCCAGGGCATACCTCGTAGTACAACAGAAAGAGAATTACACTACTGGAGGAGCTAACCCAACCTCACTGTGGTGCGACTATGAACTAGATGAAGGACGTGAACACTCCTTCTCTCCCTCACTTGAAAAGAGTAGGGGTGAGCCTCACAAGTCACTGGCTCAGTAGGGAAACTCCCTCAAAAGCCGAAACAACACAAGTACAAGAGAAGCAGGAGTAAAACATCTATTTAAACAATTAAGTAGACTATCTAAACATGGTGCCACAACTGCATTTAAATTAACACTGCTACACTACTAACTTGGCTTAAACATTAATAATTAAACGACAAACCACACTCAGCAGTACGAGCTAAGGAAGGGTAACGCCAAACATGAGTCACGAAGACTAGTTCGTGACACCAGCTACTGACCCAGACAAACCACACAGGTCTACCTCCCAGCCTCGCAACCACGGATGAAAGGTCCAGCTGCTGCTCCACCTCAACAAGGCCAACAAACTGTGGAGACCAAACTACACCATGACTGCAGACCACACTGTTGCAGCTCTATGCCTGGCACCTTTAAGAACTCTGGCCTGAGCTCCCTGAAGTGAGACACTGCAAACCGAACTAGCTGGGGACTAGTACGTCTATCGTTGTTCGTCCCCCAACCAAGAGCGCGCTACAAGCGACTAAGCACAACCAACACACACAAGTCATTGTCCCACTGTCGTCTTTCCCTCAGTCGGATGTATAACTCAAGCAAAGGAGTGAGGGTGTTCAGAAAGACGACACAGACCTCGACAGTACTCGCACTATACCGGGATACACACCATTATGGAAATTCGGCATTCTTAATCACAATATGTGCCAAAGCACCACTTTTTTGCTTTAAATAATTAAAACAACAATGCATATCCACCATAGAACCGAAAATAGACAGACTGCCCACAGAAGCAGACAGCTCGAGTGGACACCTTTTAGAAACACGTCAGACACAGATGCCGCATTTCAAACACATAATCGCGATGGAAGAAAGCCTCACCTTTAAAATGTGAATCGCGATCGGACAGGTCGTCGCGTTCAAAATGCGACATCTGGGTCCGTCATCGTTCAAACCACGATTTTCATCACAACCTCTGCTCTGGAAATCACCCAAACCACCTTGTACAATTATAGAACTTGCATATTTGCATTCACATGAATAACTATACATGCTTTCTATTCATTATAACCATTTTCATGCTTTAAACACTTCCTCCATCCAGAATTCACACTTACTAAGTTTTGCATAGAGTTGATTATCTCTAAGCACTTGCAGAGCAACCTTCAAGTGTTCTTTATGTTCTTCCTTTGACTTGGAATAAATAAGGATGTCATCGATGAACACCATTACAAACTGGTCTAAGTATGGCCTATACATGTTGTTCATCAGTTGCATGAAAGTCGATGGAGCATTTGTTAAGCCAAACGGCATGACCACGAACTCATAATGACCATATCTACTCCGGAATGCAGACTTGTGTATACCTGTATTTCTATTTTTAGGGAGGGGGATGGTATGGCGGGAATAGTATTTCTTAGTTATTTTTTGGCAATACAAAAATAGTCATATTATTTAGTTCATTTAAACTACCTGTATTTCTATTTTTAGGGAGGGAGATGTTATAGAGAGAATAGGATTGTCCTGGTGCAGCCATGTGGCAGCACCAAGACTGAGTTATATTATTATAGTATAGATACCTTTAATCAGATTAGAAGCCTTCGCCTACGCCTGGGTAATAGCCATGACCTGTCCTCGACCTCGCTGGAAAGGTGGCCCTCTGCCTCACTCTATCGGTGGCTGCTACTACTGCTGCACTGCTCAACCATATCCATATTCTCTGAGATTTTCTGATCAAATGTCGTGGATGATCACAATTGTAACACCTATAGCCTGGAGGGACCACACGCTGCCTCGTCCTACTCTGCTAAGACTCCTCGACCTCCGGCCTGAAGCCTCGACCATGCTGAAAAGTTTGCTGCCCGTTGCCTCCTTGACCTCGGAATATTTTCTTTAGGTTCGAACTCCACTTTCTGAAACTTGAAGATGATGGTCCTGCTGGTGCCATTCCCTTACTAACGCCTGGGGATCGCTGTGGTAGCCAAAAGCTACCCGACGCCCCCGACTGACGAGTCTACACAGACCTTTCTAATGCAGCTGCTCACTGCACCACCTCCTCCACTGTCCTGCACATAAGGAGAACTACTGCAGTTTGCAACTCCAGTCGCAATCATCTGATGAAGTACTCTACCATCATAGCATTATCTGTGACTACATATGGTGCATATCTACTCAATGCCATGAACCTCATCTGGTATTCAAACACTGCCAAATTACCTTGCTGTAATGTTCTGAATTGTTCCCTCTTTGCTTGTTGAATATGGACCGGAAAGAAGGTATCATTAAATACTTCCAAGAATTTTGGCCACGTGATAGAGTCCTCTATCCTGCCTACAAACACTGTCTGCATTTTTAGCCTCCACCACTGCTGAGCAAAACCTTACAACCGGTAGGTAGCTAAAATCACCCTGTCCGCCTAAGGATACCTCATTGTAACAAAGACTCACTCTATCTCGTGCACCCAGTGCTCCGCGATATCTGGATTTGGTCCTTCTGTATATGTAAGTGGTTGTAATCTCAAGAACCTCTCTTCTAACATTGTAGGCTCATCCGTGTCTGCTGGACGTACTAGTATAGCTAGGGGTACTGGTTCAACAAGTGGTACCTCCACTCCTGGTGGTGGTGGGGGTGGTGCTACTGGTACCGGTACCGCTTCTTCAACAAATTGAGGTGCTACTATTGCTGGCTGAATCGGACCTTGCTGATCTAGAATTGTCTGAATCTCTATGATACTCTCCCATAATCTCTCAATCAGTTGATGATTAGACTCTTACGGCTCATCTCCACCACCTCCCCAATCTCTCCTATCAGCCATTTCAAATCCTGCACATATAGCATTCCAAACCGAACAACATACTAACAAATCAATACAAAATCAGGGACTACCAACAGTGGACTAAAGTAGAGATCAAGCTATGTAAATTTTCTATTCCTTCATATTCACATGGACCTTGCTCTGATACCAACTGTGACGATCCTCGTCATTCAAACCCGTTAACCTAATAACGAGCTTGACCCGACTCTACATCCGACAAACAGGCCAATGCCTCGCAAGGGATATCAACACACATGTCTATGGAAATATGAAGGAATGCACTGAATACATATAAGATTGCACATCACATATATATTTACATGAATATTACACAGTCAGTTCTCAACAAAAGTCAAAGTACATCCCAAGGCATACCTCGTAGTACAACAGAAAGAGAATTACACTACTGGAGGAGCTAACCCAACCTCACTGTGGTGCGACTATGAACTAGATGAAGGATGTGAACACTCCTGCTCTCCTTCACCTGAAAAGAGTAGGGGTGAGCCTCACAAGTCACTGGCTCAGTAGGGAAACTCCCTCAAAAGCCGAAACAACACAAGTACAAGAGAAGCAGGAGTAAAACATCTATTTAAACAATTAAGTAGACTATCTAAACATGGTGCCACAACTGCATTTAAATTAACACTGTTACACTACTAACTTGGCTTAAACATTAATAATTAAACGATAAACCACACTCAGCAGTACGAGCTAAGGAAGGGTAACGCCAAACATGAGTCACGAAGACTAGTTCGCGACACCAGCTACTGACCCAGACAAACCACACAGGTCTACCTCTCAGCCTCGCAACCACGGATGAAAGGTCCAGCTGCTGCTCCACCTCAACAGGGCCAACAAACTGTGGAGACCAAACTACACCATGACTGCAGACCTCACTACTGCAGCTCCATGCCTGGCACCTTTAAGAACTCTAGCCTGAGCTCCCTGAAGTGAGGCACTGCAAACCGAACTAGCTGGGGACCAGTACGTCTACCGATGTTCGTCCCCCAACCAAGAGCGTGCTGCAAGCGACTAAGCACAACCAACACACACAAGTCATTGTCCCACTATCGTCTTTCCCTCAGTTCGATGTATAACTCAAGCAAAGGAGTGAGGCTGTTCAAAAAGATGACACAGACCTCGAGGGTACTTACACTATACCGGGATACACACTGTGACGGACCGGGGTACTTATGCCCAATAAGGCTCCATATTCAGATCCGCCTCCCGCGAACGGACCGAAGTCTCGCAAGGGATATCTTCCACACGTGTCCAGTAAGAGTATAAAAGACAAACCACAAGAATATAAGACACAAGAAAGTACATGTGCTCATATCTGTTCACAAATTTGTACAACTGTCCCATTACATTAATACATGTCCAATTAAAAGAGTACAACTACCTGGGGCATACCCCGAGAGAGCACAAGCTCACACAAGACTAACTACTAAACAACTACTGGTGGTACAAGTCCGACACAACGCTGCTGCAAGCCAAACACACGGCAAGCCCTGAAAAGAACTGTAGGGGAGTGAGCCTCAACAAGTCACAGGCTCAGCAAGGGCTAACCAAAACAACACAGTAACCACGTACACCTCAACCCCAATGGGTCTCATTGGCAACACCAATAGCCAAACCATTTCATGCTCACATCATGACAATAAATAACAATTAAACATAATCATGATAATAAATATAAGGACCTCAGAAGGAAAGTGGGACTACAGGACTAATACAATAGCATTAGTCAGCCCAACTACTAAAGTGCCTAAACCATAGTCTCACTGGCACACTGCTACAACAACTGGTTGCCTAAGCTATAAGTCACACAGGCGAGTCGCTGCCCAGGCTACAAGTTTCACAAGCGAATCTCAAACATTTGAGTAATAGGACTGCTGACAAAGAGCTGGTCCTTTATACTCCAAATTACACTACCACGAGAGCTATACATAAGTGATAGGACTGGCTACAGCTAGCTAGTCCATCACACACTAAAACCATAATCGGAATCATACCCAAAAAGGGTAAAACATAACAAGTGGAAGGTCTCACACGGCCTTTACGGAGCATAGCTCTACTAAACCACAATATGCCTAGGCCACAAGCCTCATTGGCAAAATACCCACAAAGGTAACATATTTAATAATCACAAACTAATCCACAATAAAATATAAACAAAGATCTACTTAAAATGGATAAGATACAACAAGTGGCAGGTCAAACCACAAGACCTCCACAACACACGAGAACCTAATAAGGTTGGTACACAATGTACCACCACAAAACTACACAGTAACCCACGAAGGGAACAGGTACCTGCTACTCTGAGGTACCACAACACAAACACCCGAACAAAGGGTACAGGAAGGTGGTAAACACCATACTGGACCACAATTATATTATGCTATCAGTTAGGCACAACATTACAGACAAAACCTCAACCGACAAGTCACACAAACCACAACTTAGTCACTACTGTGCCAACACCAAGGCACACCTCGAACTGGTCAAACCTCGACCACGAGTCGCAAACTCACAAACCACGACAAGTAGCAAAGCACGAGTCGGAAGGAAACGACGCCACCACACGGGAACGGACTACTGGCTGATCAGGCCAGTATCCAACCCGGACAACACAACACAAGAACAACCTCTCAGCCTCGCAGTCATGGACGAAAGGTCCAACTGCCGCTCCACAAGGAAGAAGTCAAACAACTGTGGAGACCAACCAACACCACACCTGCAGACACACAACTGCAGGCCCATGCCTAGCACCTTTAGAGTCTCTGGCCGGAGCACCCTAAAGTGAGGCACTGGAAAACAGGACTAGCTGGGGACCAGTGACGTCTACTGGTGTCCGTACCCCCAACTACGAGCGCGCTACAAGTGACAAAAGAACAAACTCTGGGAAGTCGCTGTCCCACTGCCGTCTTACCCTCAGCCGGACGTACAACTCAAACTCAGGAGTGAGGGTGTCCAGGAAGACGACACAGACCTCAACGGTACAACACAAGTACCGGGACAAAACCCCGAGCACACAAACACACGTGCCTGGCTCACAAAGAACCTGGGGTACCCGACTAGAGAGGCATTCCGGAATAGGCGCCGGACCACCACACTCGGCAAGCTCAAACCACAATACTTACACATATAGCCTTTACTTAAATTTCACAATATACAAGTGTTAGGATTAGCTTAACATCGGTCACCGTATGACCCCAAAGCTATCCCACACCAACACATAACTAAACCACAATCTTGCCTATCATTGGTCATGAGGTGACCTCCGTGGCAACACACACACATCACTTAACACATAAATCAATATAATATTCTTTAAAGAATAACAACAGATCAGGGATAGGTCAATGTGGACCTTCACTGCCCAAACACCACAAAGTCATGGCTAGGCTCACACAGGAACCTCACTGCCCAGTTACTACGACCAATCCTAAGAATTACTTAACAACAAAGTGTGTAGTACACACACACTCAAACCACGTAAACGACACGTGTATATTACACCTGGTTGGTGTACCACACATCTACCACATAAACCACATGTCCAACACATGGACAACAAACTCACATACTTAAACCACTACGTACATCATACCTTATTCACATAAAACATGCCCATTACATGAGCAGTATGCTCCAAGAGCATATCAAGTGCACTGGCTCACACCGGTCATCGCCATGCACACACAAACACGCAATATTCATAACCAGAAAAGCTACGTAAACCATACTGCATGGATTCATGCACAAGTTGGCGGCAACATCGACTGCCGCTTATAAGAAGTAGACGGCAAGCGATCTAGCCGTTTATATCCCGGCTGGTGAGCTTGGCGACAAGAGATCTTGACGCCAAGTTCTCCGGCCTAAACCCTACAGAAACCCTAATCCAACTCTACAGGTTTTCCAACCGTTTAAACTACAGAAAAACATATAAAAGCGGTTCCTTTAACATACCAGAACCTGAAACAACCCATTACAACATGCTTCATTCACTAAATTACTCAAACCACCCATTAACCTCACATGATGCAATTTAATCCGAAAATACAATAAAAATGCTGGTTCAAGTGATTAAGTCGTGTTTTAATGTTTCTAACAAGCTAACAGGGCTCGACCCCTACCTCAGAAACGCAATTAAACTCCCGAAGAACCTTGAATCACGCCGAAACCCGAGAAACGTCCCACGATTACCGCGCTCCAATCCGCCATTCCCCTCCCGATCTGCAGCTACCACGCACACCACAGCCTTCCCACGAGCTCCCGCCGACTGTCAGAATTCGCGAAGAAGCTCAAGGGTGAAGGTGGGCGAAGAAGAAGGGAAAGAGAGGGGAAAGAACAGGGCTCGGGTCTGCCATAAAAACACAGGTGCGTCAGGTTAACGTCAACACATATGCCGCTAACCAAACCGCCACCCCACAGACGTCCACATCACTCGATGCCAAGTTCATCAAACTCGACGTCCACATCGATGGACGCTAAAACCATGTTAACGGCACACCATTGCCGCCAACACACAGTCGACGTCACCCACCTGGACGCCAACACACTGTTGATGTCCAGCGTACTGAACACCAACACAGACCCATAACCAAACCCGGTAAGGATCTAATAAGAAACACACAACACTAATGGGCCTCACATTGGCAACCAAACCCGCTAAACCTGGATCCACGGGGATCCGGAAAACGCGCGACGTTACATTATTATCACCTAAAAACAAATGTCGTCCTCGACATATAAAACAAATCACAATAAACCAAATTATCACCTAAAAACAAATAAAGTCAAACACAGAACAAGTAGGATACTCTTTCTCTGCTTTAGCCTTTCAATTCATCTTACACTTACTCTGTTCTGTCAATTCCATTGCCTTTCTTTAGCTTTCAACCGTAGGCGATCCTACCTTGCCAATGGTGCTTTATCTCCTTGGACTGAACCTGCTTCCACAATTTCTGGGCTGTGTTTGCAACATTTCTTTCGAGACCGCTTTATCTTTCTCAAATATCTTACACTATAATATTCTTTCATACCACCATTTTCTTTTTTTCCATTTATCACTGCCAACTATTATCCTGCCTCATCTGCATTTATATTCACAACTGATACCTCTTCAAAGAAGACTACTCACCATCTTTGAATTTCCTGCGCTTTCATATTATTCTGCTCATACCGCTTAAAGTCAATCTCTGATCAAAGACCATAATAAACTCTGTTCCTTTATTCCACTGTGCAAAACTTTACACTTTCTCTTTATTCAAACAAACTTAAACAATCTCTGAATATTAAATCTTTATTTGCTTCCGCTTCCGCTGCGCTACTCTGATCACACCGAACACTTTTGCAAAATATTCCACAATTTCTGCTCATATTATTACTTTCAATTACTTTCTTCTGGCTTCAACTGCTTCTCCAATCATCCCATTCAATTAATTTGTGCTGAAGAAATTACTGCAATTTCTGATCTGCCAAACCACTATTAACATATTGCGCTTTTCATACATCTTTCCTGCTTTACTGACATTCTCTGGCTAATTTCCATAATTCTGGGGCATAAACTTTTCAAATACTCTTTAATTAATCTGTTCCTGCTCCTGCATGAAACTTTGGAATATCTTAATAACAATTCCTTTCTGCTCAATTAAATCATTTTTTTTTGCACCAATATGCAAACTTTAACTGATATTTCTTGACTCATCGGACCCTATTCACTTTATCATTTGCTAAATTCTTCCTTTCTCCAATCCATATCCTTTCTGCAAAATATCTCTTTTTTTTTTTTCATTAACTGTTCTTTCTGAAAAACTTTTCATAATCTACCATTCATCAACTAATTATTCTTTTTGTGCAATTTTCACAAATTCTTATTGCACACTAATCCTTCTTTTCTCTCTTTCTTTGTTCAACTAATCCTTTCAATACATATTTATACAAATCTTCATATCGCACTTCCTGTTGCCATTATCATTCATAATAACACTTTTCTCAAATTTCTGATCTCAGGCATACTTAATCTATCTGCCATAAATCACTGTTCTTTTATGTACTGATACTTCTTTTAAAGCTGATCTGTCTTTCTTAATCATATCAAACTCTTCATAACTCTAATCACATTCCTATCCACACTGTTTTCTTAATATCATCTGACTCAAATCTCTAATGCCACAATACCTCTACTGAGGTTCTCAACTGCAATTTATCACACACACACTGACATGTTCCATATCACCTTGTTACCATACACTTGTCTCTGCCAACTTTCTATCTCATTATAACTTATTTACTGAATTCCATATCCAAACTTGTTACTCTCTTCAATTCCTTTAACTGCAAATCTTTAACAACCAAACTGATCTATCACAGAAATACTCTATACTTGTCTCTGCTAACTCTGCACTTTATTAACATATAACAGGTATATTTTTCTCAAGGCATTACTTTACATTTCTCTTCTAATCTCTACAACTGAAAACTTTTAAGTACTGTACTTTAACTGCTTTAACTGCACTAGTGCCAGGATGCTACCACACAACTTATGCCACTATCCACATTGTGGCACAACAGCTGCTCCCAACAGCCAATCTAACAAACAGAAACACACGGTTTACGAGCCAAAAGCTCACGTAAAAACTACTTTATATCACACAAAACCTCAGACTTACTACCAGCAGTGAACATTAATCCATGTATTGGGACATTGTACTTTCAATGTCTTTTCATATTCTAACTGGACATTGCTCTGATACCAACTGTGACGGACCGGGGTACTTATGCCTAATAAGGCTCCATATTCAGATCCGCCTCTCGCGAACAGACCGAAGTCTCGCAAGGGATATCTCACACACGTGTCCAGTAAGAGTATAAAAGACAAACCACAAGAATATAAGACACAAGAAAGTACATGTGCTCATATCTGTTCATAAATTTGTACAACTGTCCCATTACATTAATACATGTCCAATTAAAAGAGTACAACTACCTGGGGCATACCCCGAGGGAGCACAAGCTCACACAAGACTAACTACTAAACAACTGCTGGTGGTACAAGTCCGACACAACGCTGCTGCAAGCCAAACACACGGCAAGCCATGAAAAGAACTGTAGGGGAGTGAGCCTCAACAAGTCACAGGCTCAGCAGGGGCTAACCAAAACAACACAGTAACCACGTACACCTCAACCCCAATGGGTCTCATTGGCAACACCAATAGCCAAACCATTTCATGCTCACATCATGACAATAAATAACAATTAAACATAATCATGATAATAAACATAAGGACCTCAGAAGGAAAGTGGGACTACAGGACTAATACAATAGCATTAGTCAGCCCAACTACTAAAGTGCCTAAACCATAGTCTCACTGGCACACTGCTACAACAACTGGTTGCCTAAGCTATAAGTCACACAGGCGAGTCGCTGCCCAGGCTACAAGTTTCACAAGCGAATCTCAAACATTTGAGTAATAGGACTGCTGACAAAGAGCTGGTCCTTTATACTCCAAATCACACTACCACGAGAGCTATACATAAGTGATAGGACTGACTACAGCTAGCTAGTCCATCACACACTAAAACCATAATCGGAATCATACCTAAAAAGGGTAAAACATAACAAGTGGAAGGTCTCACACGGCCTTTACGGAGCATAGCTCTACTAAACCACAATATGCCTAGGCCACAAGCCTCATTGGCAAAATACCCACAAAGGTAACGTATTTAATAATCACAAACTAATCCACAATAAAATATAAACAAAGATCTACTTAAAATGGATAAGATACAACAAGTGGCAGGTCAAACCACAAGACCTCCACAACACACGAGAACCTAATAAGGTTGGTACACAATGTACCACCACAAAACTACACAGTAACCCACGAAGGGAACAGGTACCTGCTACTCTGAGGTACCACAACACAAACACCCGAACAAAGGGTACAGGAAGGTGGTAAACACCATACTGGACCACAATTATATTATGCTATCAGTTAGGCACAACATTACAGACAAAACCTCAACTGGCAAGTCACACAAACCACAACTCAGTCACTACTGTGCCAACACCAAGGCACACCTCGAACTGGTCAAACCTCGACCACAAGTCGCAAACTCACAAACCACGACAAGTAGCAAAGCACGAGTCGGAAGGAAACGACGCCACCACACGGGAACGGACTACTGGCTGATCAGGCTAGTATCCAACCCGGACAACACAACACAAGAACAACCTCTCAGCCTCGCAGTCACGGACGAAAGGTCCAACTGCCGCTCCACAAGGAAGAAGTCAAACAACTGTGGAGACCAATCAACACCACACCTGCAGACACACAACTGCAGGCCCATGCCTGGCACCTCTAGAGTCTCTGGCCGGAGCACCCTAAAGTGAGGCACTGGAAAACAGGACTAGATGGGGACCAGTGACATCTACTGGTGTCCGTACCCCCAACTACGAGCGCGCTACAAGCGACAAAAGAACAAACTCTGGGAAGTCGCTGTCCCACTGCCGTCTTTCCCTCAGCCGGACGTACAACTCAAACTCAGGAGTGAGGGTGTCCAGGAAGACGACACAGACCTCAACGGTACAACACAAGTACCGGGACAAAACCCCGAGCACACAAACACACGTGCCTGGCTCACAAAGAACCTGGGGTACCCGACTAGAGAGGCATTCCGGAATAGGCGCCGGACCACCACACTCGGCAAGCTCAAACCACAATACTTACACATATAGCCTTTACTTAAATTTCACAATATACAAGTGTTAGGATTAGCTTAACATCGGTCACCGTGTGACCCCAAAGCTATCCCACACCAACACATAACTAAACCACAATCTTGCCTATCATTGGTCATGAGGTGACCTCCGTGGCAACACACACACATCACTTAACACATAAATCAATATAATATTCTTTAAAGAATAACAACAGATCAGGGATAGGTCAATGTGGACCTTCACTGCCCAAACACCACAAAGTCATGGCTAGGCTCACACAGGAACCTCACTGCCCAGTTACTACGACCAATCCTAAGAATTACTTAACAACAAAGTGTGTAGTACACACACACTCAAACCACGTAAACGACACGTGTATATTACACCTGGTTGGTGTACCACATGTCTACCACATAAACCACATGTCCAACACATGGACAACAAACTCACATACTTAAACCACTACGTACATCATACCTTATTCACATAAAACATGCCCATTACATGAGTAGTATGCTCCAAGAGCATATCAAGTGCACTGGCTCACACCGGTCATCGCCATGCACACACAAACACGCAATATTCATAACCAGAAAAGCTACGTAAACCATACTGCATGGATTCATGCACAAGTTGGCGGCAACATCGACTGCCGCTTATAAGAAGTAGACGGCAAGCGATCTAGCCGTTTATATCCCGGCTGGTGAGCTTGGCGACAAGAGATCTTGACGCCAAGTTCTCCGGCCTAAAACCCTGCAGAAACCCTAATCCAACTCTACAGGTTTTCCAACCGTTTAAACTACAGAAAAACATATAAAAGCGGTTCCTTTAACATACCAGAACCCGAAACAACCCATTACAACATGCTTCATTCACTAAATTACTCAAACCACCCATTAACCTCACATGATGCAATTTAATCCGAAAATACAATAAAAATGCTGGTTCAAGTGATTAAGTCATGTTTTAATGTTTCTAACAAGCTAACAGGGCTCGACCCCTACCTCAGAAACGCAATTAAACTCCCGAAGAACCTTGAATCACGCCGAAACCCAAGAAACGTCCCACGAATACCGCGCTCCAATCCCCCATTCCCCGCCCGATCTGCAGCTACCACGCGCACCACAGCCTTCCCACGAGCTCCCGCCGACCGTCAGAACTCGCGAAGAAGCTCAAGGGTGAAGGTGGGCGAAGAGGAAGGGAAAGAGAGGGGAAAGAACAGGGCTCGGGTCTGACATAAAAACACAGGTGCGTCAGGTTAACGTCAACACATATGCCGCTAACCAAACCGCCACCCCACAGACGTCCACATCACTCGACGCCAAGTTCATCAAACTCGACGTCCACATCGATGGACGCTAAAACCATGTTAACGGCACACCATTGCCACCAACACACAGTCGACGTCACCCACCTGGACGCCAACACACTGTTGATGTCCAGCGTACTGAACACCAACACAGACCCATAACCAAACCCGGTAAGGATCTAATAAGAAACACACAACACTAATGGGCCTCACATTGGCCACCAAACCCGCTAAACCTGGATCCACGGGGATCTGGAAAACGCGCGACGTTACACACACCATCATGCAAATTCGGCATTCTTAATCACAATATGTGCCAAAGCACCACTTTTATGCTTTAAATAATTAAAACAACAACGCATATCCACCATAGAACGGAAAATAGATAGACTGCCCACAGAAGCAGACAGCTCGAGTGGACACCTTTTAGAAACACGTCAGACACAGATGCCGCATTTCAAACACATAATCGCGACAGAAGAAAGCCTCACCTTTAAAACGTGAATCGCGATCGGACAGGTCGTCGCGTTCAAAACGCGACGTCTGGGTCCGTCATCGTTTAAACAACGATTTTCATCACAACCTCTGCTCTGGAAATCACCCAAACCACCTTGTACAATTATAGAACTTGCATATTTGCATTCACATGAATAACTATACATGCTTTCTATTCATTATAACCATTTTCATGCTTTAAATACTTCCTCCATCCAGAATTCACACTTACTAAGTTTTGCATAGAGTTGATTATCTCTAAGCACTTGTAGAGCAACCTTCAAGTGTTCTTAATGTTCTTCCTTTGACTTGGAATAAATAAGGATGTCATCGATGAACACCATTACAAACTGGTCTAAGTATGGCCTATACATGTTGTTCATCAGTTGCATGAAAGTCTCTGGAGCATTTGTTAAGCCAAACGGCATGACCACGAACTCATAATGACCATATCTACTCCGGAATGCAGACTTGTGTATATCCTCTTCCTTGATTCTTAGTTGATGGTAACCTGATCTTAGATCTATCTTGGAGAAATATTGTGCACTGGAGATCTGATCGAACAACTCAACGATGCGGGGCAATGGATACTTGTTCTTTATTGTCAACTGGTTTAACTAATGGTAGTCAATGCAAAGCCTCATTGATCCGTCCTTCTTCTTGACAAACAGTACAGGTGCTCCCTACGAGGATGTGTTGGGCCTGATAAAACCTTGATCTAGTAATTCTTGGATCTACCTTTTTAGCTCCTGCAATTCAACAGGGGACATGCGATATGGAGCTTTTGAAACAGGGGCTGCCCCAGGGAGTAACTCGATGGTGAAGTTTACCTCCCGCTCAGGTGGTATACCAGGTAATTCCTCTGGGAATACATCAGGATAGTCTCTAGTTATGGAAATGTCTTCTAGGGTTGGTTTCTTCTTTTCAGTTGCCATGACTAAAACTAGGAAAGCATCGCAACCCGTGTTGATCAGCTTAGAAGCCTTTAGAGAGGATATCAAGATAGGGTGTTTATGATAACGGGTGCCAAGTAGTGATAGAGTTGGAAGGTTTGGTCTTTTAAAGGTGACCCTTCTATGGCGACAATTCACATCGGCATCATATTTGATTAGCCAATCGACACCCAGTATGGCATCATAGCACTTAATGTCTAAACAAATGAGATCGGTAGGGAGATTGTGTCCTCCGATTATGGTTTCACATTTTGGCAAGTAATGTGTGAGCTTAGATTCTGAGCCAAGTAGAGAAGCTACAGTGATCTTGGATTTCAGAGGTATAGGTTTGACATGTAGAGTTGCAGTAATTGTGGTGGAAATAAATGAATATGCAGCTCTAGTATCAATAAGTACAAAAGCAGGTTGAGAGTGTATGGAACTGGTACCTTCCACCATACCCCCTTCCTCGGGTAGGTCAGCTTCAACAACAGCATTAAGGCGTCCCTGATGTCGTGGTACGTTCTGAGCTTTACCTGGCTGATCCTTCATCATAGGACAGTCAGGAATACGGTGGTCATGACCACCACATCTCAAACACGCTCTGAGCTTCTTCCAACATTCTTCAGCTCGGTGCCCTGGTTTATCACAAAATTTACGATTCTCAACTAACTGCCTACCTTTCACTTTGACTTTCTTGTCCACAGCATAATCTCTTCCAGCATCCAGTCTCTTGTTGTTGTTGTTAAAGGTGTTGTTGTTGTAGTGGTTGTTGTTGTTGTTGTTGTTGTTACGGAAAGTTGGAGCAGTATTAGGTGCTCCCTTCTTGACGAAGACCGGCTTTAAGTTGACCCTTCCCCTCATGCCTTCTACTTTGGCCATAGTGTCTTCCACCAACTGAGCTCTTTGGACCATCACGGTGTAGGTTTGAATGTTGTGAGGTTCAAGCTTCTTGATGAACATGGGTCTGAGCCCATCCATGAACATGTTGGCCTTCAATCTTTCTGTGCCCACCAGATGTGGGGCATACAACGCCAGATGAGTAAACTGAGCTTCATACTCAGCCATAGACATGCTCTTTTACTTCAATGCGGCAAACTCCGCTACCTTCTTTTCCTTAACCCTCTCAGAGAAATACTTTCCCCGAAATATCTCCAGGAATCCATCCCACTCTAGTTCAGCTACATTGGGCAGATGGGCCGAAGTGGCCTTCCACCATGCTCGGGCATCCTTAATAAATTGGAAAGTGGCTAGTACCACCTAATGTTTGTCTTACCAATGTTTGTGAATAAAGCAAGGACATCCAAATATTCTGAGATGACTGATCTTGGACATCTTCTACTTGTATAGCTCATATGTTGTCTTCTTTAATATAGGTCTTATCATACCTTTATTGATTATATAGCAAGCTATATTAACTGCCTCTGCCTAAACATATCGTGGAAAGTTGTATTCAGATAGCATGGTTCTTGCCATATCTAATAATGTTCTATTTTCCCTCTCAGCTACCCCATTTTGTTGTGGTGTTCTTGGTGCTGAGAAATTGTGCTCGATTCCTAGATCATCCCAAAATTCTGCAAACCTATCATTCTGAAATTCTCCTCCATGATCAGATCGAAGACTTATAATACTGAACTTCTTATCTTTCTGAACTAGCTTGCTGAACTTGACAAATGCTTTAAACGTGTCATCTTTGTGTTCTAGAAAAGAGACTCATGTGTATCTTGAGAAATCATCAACAATAACGAATCCAAAAAATTTTCCACCTAGACTAGTAGTCCTCATAGGCCCAAATAAATCCATATGAAGCAGTTCTAGAGGCTTGGAAATGGTGACAATTATCTTTATTTTGAAAGAAGCTTTGGCATGTTTTCCCTTGACACATGGTCCACACACTTTATCAAGTCTTGAGTTAATAGTTAGTAAACCTTCTACTAAGTCATGCTTGATAAGCTTCCTAATTCCATCCAAACTAGCATCTCTTAGTCCCCTGTGCCACAATTCTGCATTTTGCTCTTTGCTTGCTGTCAAGCATACATCTTGACCTTTCAAATCATCCAAACATAAAATATAAAGATTTCTTTCCCTATAGGCTTCGAGAACTGTTATCCCTTCCTTGATGATCAGACACTTGGATTCTTGGATTTTTACTTGATGACCCTTGTCACATAACTAACTTATGCTAATCAAGTTATGTTTGAGACCTTCAATGCAAAGGACTTCTTCTATCAGCGTCTTTTATTTGCTTCCAACTGATCCACAACTAATTACTGATCCTTTACCATTGTCTCCATTAATGACTATTCCTTCTTCGGTCTTGATAAATGAAAATAATTTTTTATTTCCTGTCATATGCCTTGAGCACCTACTGTTCAAGTACCATTTTGATGCTCTAAGGCTTTCCAGCAATTAGATCAATGAGATTTAGGTACCCAAGTTCTTTTGGGTCCTGATTGGTTAGCTTCTACAGATAGACTTTCCTTTTGGAACCCACGTTAGATGTTTAGTTGTATAGATATTTTTAGTATGACCAAGTTTGTTACAGTAAGTACAATATAAAATATTATTTAATGTTTTGTTTACTTTACTATGTTTATCCATTTTTGTTTTGTAACTCGGTTCCTGTTCAGCTACAAATTTTGGTAATGGGTAATTTTTAGGATATATAATTGTTTCTTCATTTTCTGGTGGCATAGAACCAATTCCATATTTCTTCTTACCCAATCTTCTTGCTCCTTTTAATATTAATGAAGATCTTTTGTTAGTTATTTTTTCGATTGTAGTTGTTAAATATTCATTGTCTTTTGTTAATATTTTTATTTCCTTCTTTGACTTACTTATAGTTTCTTGGTTTTCTAGATTCAATATTTTATCATTTTTACTTTTTACATTTTCACATAACAACTCATTTCTCCTTTTGAATTCTTGAATTTGTTTTTCTAGTTGTTCCGTTTCTGATTTTAAATCTGAGTTGGTTATCTCAAGACATGCAAATTTTTTCTTGATTGATTTTAAATCCTTACATACGTCTTTATATTTTCCATATAATTCATTGAACACTTCTTCCAGATTATCAGAGTCAGAATCAGAATCATTACATGAAGTAAAAGAGGAGTTAGAAGTTACTTTATCATCATTGTTAGCCATAAAGGCTAGGTTAGCCTTTTCTTCTTCTTCATCGCTGGAATGTGACTCACTGCTTGAGTGTCTTTCATTGCTCCATGCAGCAGCCATTGCCTTCTTCTTGTATTTCTTGAACTTCTTGGTATTCTCCTTCTTTTTATATTCCACCTTCTTTAGTTTCAGACAATCAGCTTTAAGATGTCCAGGCTTCTTACATTCATAGAAAATAGGCTCAAGTCTTTTGAATTCTTTGCCTTTCTTGAAGTTCCTTCTTCCTGATTGATACTTCTTCTTGGACAGAATTCTTTGTAGTCGTCTAGAAAGGAAGGCTTCTTCTTCTTCACTATTTTCTTCACTTATTTCATCTTCTGATTCACTTTCAGATGTGTTCTCTGCTGCTTTTAGGGCATTGTTACACTTTTTCTTGTTGGAGGATTCTCCCAACCTCTCCATATTTATCTCATAAGCCATTAGAGACCCAATGAGATTTTCGAGAGACATTGCCATGAGATCATTTGCTTCCTCTATGGCTGTAACCTTGGGAGTCCATATAGTTGGTAAGAATCTTAGTATTTTCCTCACCATGTCTCCTATCTCATATCTTTTGCCTAGCCCAGCCAGGCCATTTATGATATCTGTAAACCAACTGTACATTTGAGAGATAGATTCTCCTGAATGTATTTGGAACTTTTCATATTGTGTTACCAGTATATCTACTCTGGTTTCTCTCACCTTATTTGTTCCTTCGTAGGTAAGCTTCAACTTATCCCACATTTCTTTGGCTAACTTGCATGCAAATATTTTGATGAATTCCTTCTTGCTTAAAGAGCAGCATAATATACTCTTGGCCTTGCTATTCTGAGACATTAATTTCTTGTCAGCATATGTCTAGTTCTCTTTGGAGTTTAGGACTATTAGATCTCCATCCTCTATTATAGTCCATAGTTGATAGTCTAGACCTTGAAGAAAGAACTCCATTATTGTCTTCCAGTAGTTGTAGTCTTCTCCATCAAACAGTGGAGGCCGGTTAACAGATTGCCCCTCTGCATATCCTTGGGCTGCCATTTATCTTTGCTCTTCAGATCATGAGATCTACTTTCTTGAAGAGACTTGGCTCTGATACCACTTGTTGACCAGGTTGCAAGCCTAGAGGGGGGTGAATGGATTGTAAAAATTTGCCTTTAAAAATTATTTGTAACAAATAACTTCAGAAACACTAAACGTTGAGGTTAGCATTAGTATGTTAAAGAAAATGAAGACAAAAGCAATCATACATGCAATAGGAATTTTATCTTGGTTTGGACCTCCTATCATCACGAGTCCTACGTCCAGTCCCCAAGAAACTACTTGGGATTCCACTAACCAAATGTACAGTCCCCCTTAAGAACACTTACACATCTAGCACTTGTTGGACTTCTCTTCAACCCACGAAGAGGCAATACAACACCTGTTGCAATAGGTCTTCCTTTCTACAAAAGGGATTCACCCACCTACTACATAGCAGGTCTTCTCTTCACTTAAAAAGAGGGACACTCTAAGAAGAGTTTTGAGGTGGTGGCCCCTAGATCAAGCTAATAGCAACAATACAATGCTTGATCTGAGGCACAATCTGAGAGAAGAAAAGAACTACAATAGGAAGCAACTATCTCAGATTACTACAGGCTCTCTCTTACAGGAAGGATGAGAAATAAGACTTTCAGGAGAGCTTAGAGCATGAACAGTTTCTGAATGAAGGGCTAAGCTAGTGTGTTCAAGACCGATAGATGAATTTTCCTGTCTCTACAAGATCTTATTTATCTTCTTATCTTGTGAAGTATCCATTGAAATATCCGTTGTGTCTCTTTTCTTGAAACTTGTCCCCTGACAGATGTAGCAGGTCCAACGTAAGAGTACCAGAAACCTGCAGACAATAAATTCTAGGATAGAGACATGAGGAGAGAGAAAGAGAGAGAGAGATCATATGGATATCTTTTGTGCTCTGATCAACATGGCATGTCCAACGTTGTAAAAAGTGTGCGACTACTAGAAACCTGCAGACAATAAGTGCTGGAAGATAGACAAGTCAAACGTTCCTTAACTGTCAGTCAATGTCACTGGCCATGCTGCAAGAAGATATACCAAAGAGGAAATGACATTCTGTCACCATTTAAAGTTCTAGATGATATGTCATAAAAATGGAAAATAGTAAAAGATGATGTGCATAGGAAGTGTATCCATTGAAAGACAATAAAGCCCCTGTGTAAAAGGATACGCAACAGTTAGCGGGAAAGTTTGAAATGCACATAATTTTAAAACTAATTTGAAAGATATTGTGAGGCAAGATTTGATCAAGGCTAATTCATCATGGTAGTCAATATAATTTAATTACAACCAAAATCAATATGATTATTGCAAAGGTTATTACCAAGGTATAGATAATAATTTTTCTGTAGTAACAAGATGTAATACAGCCGATGTTCAGAGAATAATCGATGACTAAAGGGTAATCGTTGTCTATGGACAATTGATATCCAAAGGCAATCGATGTTCTAATGCAATCGATGTTTTAATGTAATCGATGTGAAAGATAATCGATGTTCCAATGTAATCGATGTGAAAGACAATCAATGTTCTAATGTAATTGATGTGAAGGACAATCGATGTGAAGAATAATCGATGTTCTAATGTAATCGATGTGAAAGACATCGATGTTCCAATGTAATCGATGTTCTAAGGTAATCGATGTGGAAGACAATCGATGTTCCAATGTAATCGATGTCTAAGTCTAATTGATGTAATTGATGTTCTAAGGTAATCGATGTGAAAGACAATCGATGTGAGGAATATTCGATGTTATAATGTAATCGATGTGAAAGACAATCGATGTTATAATGTAATTGATATTCTAAGGTAATCGACGTGAAAGACAATCGATGTTCCAATGTAATTGATGTTTAAGTCTAATTGATGTAATCGATGTTCTAAGGTAATCGATGTAAAAGACAATCGATGTTCCAATGTAAACGATGTTTAAGTCTAATTAATGTAATCGATGTGGACTTGGAGAAATCATGCGAAAATGACATCTAACTCAATTGAATTTATTTACTTACTGGAGTTATTTCTCTTGAAACCTGTTGACACACTTCAGAAAATATGTTAGTCAAATATTGTTCAAGGTTTTGTTATCACCAAAATACATGAGTGGAGATAAGATGTTCATCACTATTGTTAGACAAGCTTAAAACCTAGGTCCAAGTTGAGTAGATGCATTACTTTGTCTTCTGGAGTTCTCAGGAGATTAGAATCAGACCATGCGAAGACTTCGACATTGAAAGAAATTCCTTGTATTTTTATTGAAGCTTATAGACAAGTCAAAGTTGATCATGATTCCAAGGGTTAGATCATCTAACAAGAATATGGACAATAATTCCTTGCCAAGTGAACTTGTCATCTCTTTCTCCTCAGTGGTCTTCCTTGGGCTCTACTGGCTTGGTGATGAGATAACATCTCCTTGCTTCAGCTTGATCACCTTAGACTTCTCCCACTCCCTCCTTTGACATGAGCTTCAACTTCTGGTGATATGTCGAGGGCACCACCTTTATCCGACTTAAAATACCCCTCCGAATATTGCATTATAGGTGTTTAGCCCCCTGATCATCGTAAAAGTTCATGACAACTCGAGGGAGAGTACTAAGAGTGATTGGAAGGCTCACCATTCCCTTGGAATAAGTGGCATGGCCATTGAATCTGTTGGCCCATGGATGGCAGCAAGGATAAACCTAGAGGGGGGTGAATAGGTTTTCTAAAAGTACAAATAAAAATCACCACTTGAAAACTTTGGTTAGTGAATGTAGTTGTGTGCAGTAGATAGAGTAGCTGTGCGGAAGCAATTCAAACAAACAATCACATAAATGAACACAGAGAATTTTATCCTAGTTCGATACTTCTCAATTAAAAGACCTGCGTCCAGTCTCCAAGCAAATCTTGGGATTTCACTAACTAGGGAACAATCCCCCCAAGGATATACAAACCCCCAACTCCCCGCTGGTCCTCTTACTTTTCGAGTAGAAAGGAAACTCACTTCTGTTACAGGTCAAGAAGCCACCCTCCTAGAATAAACTCCAGTGTGGTTCTGCTAGACCTAAGCCCCCAGCTAGGTTCTGCTGGCACCAACCTCAGCTAGGTTCTTCCCTTAACATAAGGGAAACACTGTGTACAATCCCATAGCAGGACAGAATCCACCATCACCCAGCTGGCCTTCTCTTCACACATGGAAAAGGAACACTGTATATAGTCCTACAGCTGGACACAAGTCTTTCTTAGAAAATAAAGAACAGATTGAGAGCTATACAAGATGAACACTAAGGAACTCAAACTCTCAGCACACAGACTCTTTCCCAGATTTACAATGATGCACAGAGAGAGTGAAGAGAGAAAAGAAGCTTAAATGCTTGAAGACTTCAGATGGTTGCTTGCACGCACACTTCTTCTTGGGCTCTAGCTCTTTCTCTCTTGCTTTGAGTGTGTATGGTGTTGAGGCTTCTCACTGGACGTACACTCTTTCGGAAGGATTTTCAGGAAGGCTCTCTTGATTTGTTCTTCATAGCCTTCATCCTTATATGGAGGAAGAATAGAGCCATTGACAGATGGCCGTTGAAGTTCTTGGATCCGCTAAGACTCTTTCTAGCCCTTGTTCTTCTTCTTCTGTTGCTGCTATCATTGTGTCTAACAAATGCTTGCTTGAGTATTAATGGATTCCTCATGTTAAAACTAGACTCCTATAGACATTTAATGCATGGAAGAGAATGTTAGGCTAGAGAAGTCTTCTGATAGATAGTCCATACCTCCTTATGTGCAGGTCCATAATTTCTACTTGTTTCCAGGAGGCGAGCAACGTTTTTTCTGGTTTTATCTGTCTTCCTGCCAGATCTAGGGGTGCACTTAATGTTGATAAAGCTGGGATTCATAATTTCCAGTATCCTTAGTTGGTGCTTCCTTCTTTGTTGTCTCTGGGTGTGGTGACTTTTAAACAGGCATGTTGGTGGTGGTAATTTTTGTTGGAGTCGGGTGTATTTTGTAATCTTTTATTGTGGAATAAAATTTTTCCTTTGATGGATCGCCTAGTGGAGTGAGAACATTTCCTCCCTATGGGAGGGGGTGCACTCTCCTAGTCGCTGACCCATTAGAGGCGTTGATTTAAAAAAAAAAAAAAAAAGGTCCATGATTTCTGCTAACATTCAAATATGTTAGGTAAGGCCTTTGCTCTTTAGCATAAGGAAGGAGTCCTTTCAGTCCTTAATTTTTGCTGATTCTTTTGCTTACCTACCGTGATAAGATAGAAGGTACACAACAGAAAGATCTTCAGTCAATCAGAGAAATAATAAGTTAAACATATGAAGTACATTTGAACTTTCATTTGGGCACCAAAGATATTTTGAAACATTTGAAATGTAGAGGCAATCAATGTTTATTTAAATGTAATCGATATTATAGAGGCAATCAATGTTTCATAAAGGTAATCGATGTTTAAATGAAGCAATCGATGTTCTAATGCAATCAATGTTCTAATGTAATTGATGTTTAAGTGTAATCGATGTTTCAATGCAATTGATGTTTCAATGTAATCGATGTTTCAATGTAATCCATGTTTCAATGTAATCGATGTTTAAGTGTAATCGATGTTTCAATGCAATCGATGTTTCAATGTAATCCATGTTTCAATGTAATCCATGTTTCAATATAATCGATGTTTCAATGTAATCCATGTTTCAATGTAATCGATGTTGAAGTGTAATCGATGTGAATTTCGACTTGCCACTTCGACTTCCAACATTGATTCATGAAGAAATTTTGAATAAAACATGTTATTTCTTATGCATAAATAATCTTGAAAAATGGTAATAAATATATTCATGTTATTTAAAATTCACATGAATTTTGTTATCACCAAAATAAAAGGATAAAATATAGGAGTGGTTCAACAGAATCCATAGAGGGGTGTCTTGACCATACACAAAGTCAATGGGTTTTCACTCATCTTGAGGAAATAGTCATACAATAAAACATCTAGTGCACTTCCATTATCTATAAAGATTCTTTCTAAAGTATAGTAATTGACATTTGTTGTGATTATAGGAGCATCATTATGAGGTGGTCTAGACCCCTCAAGGTCTCCATCAGAGAATGAGACTGACTACTTCCCTAAGTTAGTGACGTCCGGTTTCTTGTACTTCTCCCCTTGTTGGGTCCACTGGGCGTACCACTTGTGGCGTTGGTTGCTAGACATAGAGTGGTGGGGACATCCGAGCATGGGATCGGGCCAACTAGGTCCAAGTTTACCCAGACGGAGGTGACGAGCAGCGACGACGGCATCCATTTGGCTTGGCGACTTGCCGTCGGTCCACTAGCATGTTTCTTTTATGAGTTTGAGCATTTAGTTGATGTAATAAGGCCCATATGAGGCCCATTAGAGCTCTTTTTATTTTCTGTGTATTTTTTAGTCCGAATTTGGACCTATTTTTTAGGCTTGAGGGTATTTTAGTCTTTGGGTGTATTAGTGAGGACCATTAGGGTTCCATCACTATAAATAATGTGTAATAACCTATTTTTAGGGATTAATGAAGATTTGAAGATAGATTTGCTGCGTAGCCTTTGTCTTCTCCTTCTGTGGGGTGGATTCCCCAGGGTGGAATCCCAAAAACCCTTCACGTTCTTCTTCCTCCCGCCACTGTCTCCTTGTTCACTATCTTTTCCTCCACCACGCATAGCTGTGCCGCATCAGTTTGGTATTAGAGCTGGTCAGCTTTTTTTTAGGAGCCAGTCCGGTCTTCCTCCTCCTCCGCGTGAAGCCTGTCTTTCTCCCTTGCGTGAAGTGCAGTCGGCCTTCGCACGCCCAGCGCCAGCACCGCACCGGCACTTTGCACCGTTTCCCCTATTCTTCGATCAGCAGAGGAGGCCTTCGTGACCCCTCATCCACGCTGCTTCCTCTATGCCATCGCGCGAGCCGCATCTCCGCGCAGAAACGCGGAGCCCCTGTGCTCAGGAGGGCCCCTGTCCGTAGCCCTCCTCATTCTGTCCGCCGCAGGCTGCCCTTCCACGTGCCCACGACCTGCGTCCATGGACGCCGCGGTCATCGCGCCCTAGCACCTGAGACCCTGCACCCCCCGGCGCCTGTGGACCCCACGCCCCGTCCACACACGTCGTGCCCATCCTCGCGCCCTCTTCCGGTCGCCCACCAACCCCCGGCGCCTACACCGGCCCCACGCCTAGCGCGTGCGACCCGCGACCGCCGCGTCCCTACCCCTGCGTCGGGCCCCGCGTCATCCTCCGCGACCGCCATGCCCCTGCCCTGCGCCACCCCCCCCCCCGCGTCGACGCCTACGGACCCCGCGCCTCCGCCCATGCGGTCGTCGCGTCCCTGTGACTCCACCCTCACGCTTGTGCGCGTGAGGGCTGGGTGGCCCGCGGTCGCCGCATCCCTGCGAAGCCCCCGCCCGCGCTCCACCACCCACGCGCCCTCGCGCGCGAGGGCCTGCACGCCCACAGCCGCCATCCATCAAAGCCGCCAGCGGTGCCCTCTAAAGCCATCGCTGCCGCCGGCGTCCACTGCCGGCGCCGTCTCAGTCATCGTCGCCGGAGCTTCCGTCTGTCGTCGCCAGCTCCGCCCCTGGCTTGGCCCTGGCCGCTGCCTTCTTCCCTCTCCTGCTCTCCCTGTGCAAGGGCTAGGAGGAGGTGGAACGAGGAAGAGGACGGGCCCGAGCCCTTTTAAGCTGTCCATAAACTGGGTTTGACCCGGTTTGACCAACCCGATCAGTCATAGTCCACAAGCGGTGCACCAGAGCTATTATTGCACCGCCAAGCACAAGAGCTTCATTTGTGCTCCGATTTCCACTCCGTTTGTGTCATCACTTGCTCAGATGCTTACAGTGCGCTCTAGCTACGCGGCAGCCCTACAGAGTTCCGCTCTACCACCCAGGTTTACACAATCAATTTATCGACCGGTCTGCAAGTCTTGCTATGTTTTGGGATGATGGTTTGTGGATTGTCTGAAGCAGTTACCCACTTTAGGCGCAAATGGGATCAAAGTCTCATGAGAATAGATAATCTTCTTCAACAATTATGTGACGAGTTGGCCAAACAAGAGGAGATTGTCTATGGGGCTGGCTCCTCGATTATTAAGGAGTCTGAAAACCAGCTAGTCGAAGTATCTTATAAAGCAGATGAATCATTGATAGATGAGTATTATACACAACTTGAGTCTGAGATGTTTGGAGCAGGTGATTTTATTAAGGAGAATGAGATGACAATGGAAGAAATAATTGGAGTTGTGGTCGAGCAACCAACGGATATGCAGGATATCATCAATTTGGATGACTCTGATCACATATGAAGTGAAACTAATGCACATTTCTCAACTCCAGATGCGGTTCTTTTCTTGATGGATCTACCTATTTTCGAGATGTGTTTTGTGTTTGCTCCTTTCCTCATCTCCTCTTGGATATTGCCCTATTTCAAAACTCAAGGATGAGTTTTCTCGAATCAGGGGAGCATTGGTGGGGACATCCGAGCCTTGGATCGGGCCAACCAGGTCCAAGTTTACCCAGACGGAGGCGACGAGCAGCGACGACGACATCCATTTGGCTTGGCGACTTGCCGTCGGGCCACTAGCATGTTTCTTTTATGAGTTTGAGCATTTGGTTGATGTAATAAGGCCCATATGAGGCCCATTAGAGCTCTTTTTATTTTCTGTGTATTTTTTGGTCCGAATTTGGACCTATTTTTTAGGCTTGAGGGTATTCCAGTCTTTGGGTGTATTAGTGAGGACCATTAGGGTTCCATCACTATAAATAATGTGTAATAACATGTTTTTAGGGATTAATGAAGATTTGAAGACAAATTTGCTGCGCAGCTTTTGTCTTCTCCTTCTGCGGGGTGGATTCCCCAAGGTGGAATCCCAAAAACCCTTCACGTTCTTCTTCCTCCCGCCAGTGTCTCCATGTTCACTGTCTTTTCCTCCACCACGCATAGTTGTGCCGCATCATAGAGGCTCCCAAGATAATGTTGATTTGCACACCTGCACACTAATTCTCAATGTCCTTAAGGGGGTCGCGAGGATCCTCCTACCTTTGATCCATGTGGTTGTTGAGATAGCCCTTGTGGATGAGAGTTTCAATTTGCTCCTTGAACTGTCAGCAATTGTTGGTGTAGAGGCCATAGTCTTTGTGGAAGAAGCAGTACTTCCACCGATCTTACTGCCACGTTCTCGATTTCAGTGCCTTAGGCTATAGAATGTAGTCTTTGTCTTAGATCTCCTGGAAGATCTAGTACATTGGGATAATAAGCAGAGTGTAGAAATTGAACTTTCACAATGGGTCCCTCCCGTCACCCTTGTTGTGATTCCTCTTGTGTTCTGACCGAGAGGGTCGTTCATTTGATGCATATTTTTCTCCTCACCACCATGCATGTGATAGTAGGCTGTCAGGATCTCCTTGCACTCTACATGGTGCAGGGCTAAGGTGATCAAGTCAGCGAGGGTAGCGAGGTGATGCAGGACCAACTCTTACTGAAGTCCGACATCCTTGGTGCCTGAATGAGGGCATTGATCACTGAAGTCATTTTGAGTTGGGGGATGTGAAACAATTTCATAATGGAATCGAGTGATGTAGTCCCATAGTGATTTCCCACTGGCCTACTTTAGGGGCAATAGCCCTGCAACAATTTTCGGTGATCCATTTCGGAAAAGCTCTCCTTGAGGAGCTTGGAAAATTGTCAGAAGCTAGTGATGCAGCCAAGCTAGAGGGCTTGAAACTTGGCTTCAGCACTTTGCACAAGGGTGGTGGCAAAGGCCCGACAATTGATGGCCTCAAAGGCACCTGAAAGGTCATTAGTGCCTCCAAGGTGTTGTAGTGGTCAACTAGGTCACCCAAGCTATTGTACTACTTCACCATAGGGATTTGAATCCTGGGGGGTAGAGGGGCCTCCAGGATCTCCCTAGTGAAGGGTGATGGCACCTCCTTGTCATTGGCGCAGTTGTTGTACCTTTCCTCCTAGAAGACAGCGATGCAGCTCTCTTGCTCGGCCACTTGCTGCTCAAAAATGTAAAGGAGGGTTACCTCTAGGTTGTTCTAAGAGGGGGTCAAAGGGGCGCCCTCTCTGTCAAGATGCCTGCCAGTAGTGGGCAGAGGTGACATGGGTCAACTAGTGGTGCCTCTTCCTTGTGGGGATGAAGAGGCCTCCTGTGACGGCCCTCATTATACCGGTACGGTTATACCAACCCACGTCGGTATAGCGAGAGTCCTCACAGTGGGACATTTACCCAAACGATACAAACAGCTGAGATACATGCGAATATACAACAGAGTAGCGGAAGTAAAAGACAATTGTCTTCATTTATTCATCATCCACATTAAACATACATGAAATTCGCAATTAACATTAAGAGCTAAAAGTTCACATAATTTAAACTGCTGAAATTTAAATACATAATGTCCACACTTATACATTCTTTTCATGATAACTCTACTACAACGTTCAAATTACATACTATGAAATGCACAAGTCACAAAGAACCACAAAGACTAATCCCCACGCTCGGAGTCCGTCTCCACTGTCTCCTCCAACGGTGCCACGTCACCAACTACACCTGTACGCCGAAGCAAGGAGTGAGTCTTAAAGACTCAGCAAGCAACACTACTCATAACATACACGTATAAGTCATAGCGGTTTCTATATGCACATTCACAATTTTTCAACACATGGCATGCTAGTCATTTGAAAGTTTCAACCTATCATGAAGGTTTTACAAATTAATACATGGATCATGCTTTCAGATTTCTAAGAATAAAACTTACCTATCACATGCTTTCTATTCAATTTACTCATGAAATTTTGCTTTTAAAGAACCAAGACATGAGAGCTACTAACATGAACACTGTGCATATATGAAGGGAAAACACAACTAGCATGGACTTTACATATTCTTAAGCACATACATAGACATTTTCACATGCTTTAAGTTGCTGGTTCCACATGGTTTAATGGCTGTAAACCTACACATGAGAGCTACAATGTTGTTTAAAACATACCATGTGAACAACCAATCATACCATTTTGTACACGTGCTCATCAATTATCCCTAACATGGATTCTAGACATTTTTGCACATATAAACATGATGATAACAACATGAAATTACTGATTTCACATAGTTTCAGATTTGTCTCACATGGATCTCAATGTCATATTCTCACATTTTTAGTTTCACATTTTCTTACACAAGTTTCCAATTCACGTGGTTGCACTTTACACATACACATTTCACATTGTTCACTTACACATTAACACATGAACACATACACATTACACATTACACATTTTAGGTGCCGTGACACATAGTCCAAACCACCAAAGAAGGACATATACACATCACATTACACATAGACGCCATCTAGGCATTTCAATGGCGACTCTTGGACTGCGCAGACCGGGAGAACAAGTCTCCACCCTAACCAGTGGTACTTGTCCACCTCCAGGATTTCCCCCTAATACCCTTAGGGTCACTTACACATTAAACTTTCTCAGGGGGACTTTTCCCTGATACAGTTCCACTGCCCTCTACGGAAGCAGTGTCACATTGGCACAGTTACACATTTACACATTTTACCGATTTACACATGGTTTTACACATCACTTTTCATCTCATTCACTTTCTCACTCACATGCATATCTCTGTTTTTCCTGACATGGCACTACAGATTTCAGGAGTTTAACACATAGTAAATTCACCAATCAGGTTGGGTTTAAACAATATCTAATCACTTTACGGTGACATGCATAGATTTTTACATTTCTCATGGGAAGTACATAACTCCTTATACACTGGTCCAAATGACCTGAAATTTTAACCACATGCTATTTTCAGGTTCTAGATCATACATTCAAGTTTTCAAATTTTTCTGAGCTAAATGTGATTTACAGTAAATAAAACACCTATTTAGCATGCCATTCACAATTTAGGTCGATATGGAGTTTAACACCATCATGCATTTTTGCCACTTACTGTCTGAACAGAGACTACTGTTATATGCATGATTTGAGAATACAGAATTACCCTAAATCATACAACCATAGATCGATCACCACAAATCTTTCTTGCATGCCTTTTCATTTACCGAACCGAATTTATTAGAAATTTATGCAAGCATGAACAATTTATCAAAAATTGAGTATACGTATACTGATTCACTAATCTTCATGATCTAACAAAACTTAGGGCATTCAGACTAGTCCTAATCATAAAACATGGATTGGCAAGATTATCAACAATCATGCTTGAAATTTCATGGGAGAATAATTTCTAACATTCACCACCACACATCACACTCATCCACACACCACATTTAACAGTATACATAGTGTATAGGGTTACCATATATCCTCATCACGAAAATCCTACCAAAAATAGTTGTATAGGAAGGGCAGAACATGTCACTGTTCTGTCCAGATGAACTTGGCGGCGGTCTCTGGCCGCTAACTCAGTGTCAGCGGCATGGTGGATGGACGCCAAGCATAATCTCAGCGTCCAGTGACCTTGCCATCAATGCAGGTCTGTGCAGAACACAGACCCGAGCCCTCAAGTTGGGGTAAATTTGGGGGTCAAGGACATGAAGTAAAATACACCAAAAATGCTAAAACCGTCCTAGACTCATACGGGAACCTTATGGTAGGGTCACTTGCCTTTTAGAAATTGCTCCAATGGATCTAAGGTGCTGGTGAAGCCCTCCTTGGGCAGTCCCAAGAAGGTGCAGAACGTCCTCCAAGATCTCCTTCCTCCGGGCTCCTGGATGATCTCCACAGCAAGGAAACGTCGGGGAGGTCTTCTCCTTCAGTCCAGCTAGCTTCTTGTCGAGGAAGATGGCCGGATCCAGCTTCAGTGGGTCAGATTCTTGGGTGCAAAGTGGGGTTTCCTCACAGCTCAGAAGCTAGGGTTTTTCTTCTTGCTTCTCTCTTGCAAAGGGTGAAGAGAGGGTTGGGGAAGACAGATCCGGGTTCAGACATATGGGGAGGTCTCTCTCCCACTCACAAGGTGACAAGATGGCTCTCAGAGCCGTTGGGGACAGCTCCCCAATGGGTGAGCTCCCTTGTTTCCGGAATTTCTGGCTCTGCAACGCATGCAGGTCAGAGAAATCGGCGTCCACATCGTTAGACGCCAGGATTAGTGTTGGCGTCCATGGCTGGACGCTGACACCACCTCAACGTCCTGGTATTGACGCCAATCTGGCCTTCGGCCAGAACTCTAAAATACGCAGAAAACCATGCATGCCATGCATATATACATGCAATATGTAAATGGTAGTGTATCCATACTGTCACCATTCAATACATGCATTATTTACATTTAGTATAGACACATGCACACATAATTATATTAATTAATACGTACGTAAATATGTACATACACAAGCACACATATACATACACAAATACAAATAATGCGACGGAAATTCGAGGGCCTTACACCCTCTCCCCCTTAAGGAAACTTCGTCCTCGAAGTTAGAACGACACTACTCAAATAAAAGGGGATACTTCTTCTTCATCGCATCCTCAAGCTCCCAAGTAGCCTTCTCTCGTGAGAAGTTCCACCATAGGACCTTCACCGATGCAATTCTCATGTTCCGGAGATGCTGAACCTTCCGGTCAAGAATAGCTACTGGTTGCTCGACATACGAAAGATCTGGCTGGATCTCCACTGGCTCATGACTGATCACATGAGACGGATCTTGGACATACTTCCTGAGCATAGATACGTGGAATACAGGGTGAACGTTAGCCAAAGCTAGGGGTAATGCTAGCTCATCGGCCACGCTGCCCAAACGTCTGAGAATCTCATATGGGCCAATGAATCTAGGGCTTAGCTTGCTATGCCTGCCAAATCTAACGACACCACAAGTAGGCGATATCTTCAAGAAGACATGATTGCCAACCTCGAACTCCAAATCCTTTCTCCTGTTGTCGGCATAACTCTTCTGCCTATCCTGTGCCGCAACAAGCCTCTTCCTGATAAGCTGGATCTTATCCGAAGTTTCTTGAACTAACTCCGGTCCGATCAACTGCCTATCACCGGTCTCCTCCCAACACAAAGGAGATCTGCAGGGCCTACCATACAACGCCTCAAAAGGAGCCATACCAATACTAGCATGAATGTTGTTGTTGTATGCGAACTCCACAAGAGGTAAATGACGCTCCCAATCATCCTTCCAATCCAGAACACACGCTCTCAACATATCCTCGAGCGTCTGGATAGTCCTCTCGGACTGTCCATCGGTCTAGGGATGAAACGCCGAACTGAGCTTCAGCTCCGAACCTAACGCATCCTGAAGACCCTTCCACAATCTCGAAGTAAATCTCGGATCTCGATCCGAAATAATCGACTTCGGCACACCATGCAATCTAATGACACTACTAACATACAATCTAGCTAAACTCTCTACTGACTGCTTCTTCTTCATAGGCAAGAAATGAGCAGTCTTCGAGAATCTATCTACAACTACCCAAATCGAGTCATTGCCCCTTCTAGATCGAGGCAAACCCGAAACGAAGTCCATAGTGACAGCTTCCCACTTCCATACTGGGATATCCATCCTCTGCATAAGGCCGGATGGTCGCTGTCGCTCGGCCTTCACTTGCTGACATACTAGACATCTAGACACATAATCCGCAACATCCTTCTTCATGCCGGACCACCAAAATGATCTCTTCAAATCCTGATACATCTTAGTGTTGCCCGGATGAATAGAGAATCGCGATCTATGAGCCTCCGCTAACACATGCTCACGGACATCTACCAAATCAGGGACACAAACACGGTGCTGAAATCTAATCACACCGTCCTCATCACGAGCAATGCCCGCCTTACCCACTAATTCTAACAATCTAGGGTCGGCTTCCTGCTGCCCAATCACCTCATCTAAGACTGAGGATCTAAGGGATAGCTGAGCTACAAAAGCCTGACACAACGATGGCTCTAACTCGGTCATAGAGCATGCCTCATCCTCCAACATCTTCCAATCCTGCTGGAGCGAAGACCTCTTTCTACTAAGAGCATCCGCTACGACATTCGCCTTTCCAGGGTGGTACTGAAGGTCGAAGTCATAGTCCTTCAAGAACTCAATTCATCTCCTCTGCCTCAGGTTTAATTCCTTTTGGGAGAAAAGATACTTTAAGCTCTTGTGGTCAGTAAACACCTCAAATCTGACACCATAAAGATAGTGCCTCCAGATCTTTAGTGCATGAACCACTGCTGCGAGCTCCAAGTCATGAGTCGGATAGTTCTTCACATGCTCCTTCAACTGACGAGAAGCATAAGCCACTACCCTTTCTTGCTGCATGAGCACACAGCCCAAACCAATCCGAGACGCATCCGTGTAGATAGCAAATCCCTCTACACCGCTCGGTAAGACTAACACCGGGGCTGACGTGAGCTTAGTCTTCAATAATTGAAAACTACTCTCACACTTCTCGGACCAACCAAACTTCACTCCCTTCCTGGTAAGCTGGGTCAAAGGGGCGGCGATGGATGAAAATCCCTCAATAAATCGCCGATAATAACCAGCTAACCCAAGGAAACTACGAATCTCCGAAGGGGTCTTGGGAACCTCCCAATCCATAACTGCCTGGACCTTCGCTGGATCAACTGCAACACCAGCGCCGGAGATAACATGCCCGAGGAAATGAACCTTGCGCAACCAAAAATCGCACTTGCTGAATTTAGCATACAGCTTGTGCTCACGAAGAACCTCTAACACTAACCTCAGATGCTGACGATGTGTGGCCTCATCTGGGGAATAGACCAACACGTCGTGAATAAACACAACAACAAAGCTATCTAAATACGGACTAAACACCCTGTTCATGAGATCCATGAACGCTGCAGGGGCGTTGGTCAATCCGAAAGGAAGGACCAAGAACTCATAATGTCCATAACGGGATCTAAATGCTGTCTTGGACACATCCTCACTCCTAATCCGCAGCTGATGATAACCAGATCGCAAATCAATCTTAGAAAAGACTGATGCATCCTGCAACTGGTCAAACAGATCATCAATCCGAGGTAAGGGATACCTGTTCTTCACAGTCACTTGGTTCAACTTCCTATAGTCAATGCACAACCTAAGTGACCCATCTTTCTTCTTGACGAATAATACAGGTGCGCCCCAAGGGGAAACACTAGCGCGAATGAATCCCTTATCAAGCAATTCTTGCAATTGCTTCCTCAACTCCGCTAACTCTGCAGGTGCCATCCTATAAGGGGCCTTCGAGATAGGAGAGGTGCCTGGAAGCAACTCTATAGTGAACTCTATCTCCCTATCTGGTGGCAATCCAGACAAGTCATCGGGAAAGACATCTGGAAAGTCCTGCACCACATCGATCTCTGCAAGAGTCAGTGACGAACCAGCATCGGGTACTAGCATAACGCTGGCAAGAAATGCGTCACAACCCTTGTTCACCATGCGCATCGCCTTCATGGCAGAGATGACTAACTTTCCCTCTAGGTTCCTTGGCAAGGGATGAGAGAACTCGTCCTCACCAGGAATGCGAAAAACAATCATCTTCCGACGATAATCCACTAATGCATAGTGCTCCTCTAGCCAATCCAGACCAAGAATAGCATCATAGTCCTTCATCTTTAGCAAGAAGAAGCACCCATCTAGGATTCTATCCTCAATGCACACAGGTAACGACGGAATGCACTTCCTAGTCGATACCGTACCCGCAGGGGTGTGCACAGACAAAGGGACCTCTAACTGAGCCTGGAGTGCTGCCTGGGTATGTGCCTGGGTCTGCATGGCCTGCACCAGACCTTGCATGAACACTCCATAGTCCACAGGCGGCGGTGGGGGAAGTACAGGACCTGGCGGTGTCGGGGCCTGTTGCTCCGCCCGCTCATCACGTCTCGGCTCGTCCTCACGGGCCGACGATCCACCACGCCTACCTCTCGAAGCCATGGCTGTAATAAAATTTTAGCCACCATTAGAGCTAGGTTACTAAGTTTTCTAACCATTTTCTTATCTATTTTTCACTTCTTATTAGTGTTTTCTACACATGTGGACATACTTAGCATGTAATGGGGATGATGACTTATGTATATTCATGTGCAATCTCAACCGGTTGCTCTGATACCAATCTCTATGACGGCCCTCATTATACCGGTACGGTTATACCAACCCACGTCGGTATAGCGAGAGTCCTCACAGTGGGACATTTACCCAAACGATACAAACAGCTGAGATACACGCGAATATACAACAGAGTAGCGGAAGTAAAGGACAACTGTCTTCATTTATTCATCATCCACATTAAACATACATGAAATTCGCAATTAACATTAAGAGCTAAAAGTTCACATAATTTAAATTGCTGAAATTTAAATACATAATGTCCACACTTATACATTCTTTTCATGATAACTCTACTACAACGTTCAAATTACATACTATGAAATGCACAAGTCACAAAGAACTCAAAAGACTAATCCCCACGCTCAGAGTCCGTCTCCACTGTCTCCTCCAACGGTGCCACGTCACCAACTACACCTGTACGCCGAAGCAAGGAGTGAGTCTTAAAGACTCAGCAAGCAACACTACTTATAACATACACGTATAAGTCATAGCGGTCTCTATATGCACATTCACAATTTTTCAACACATGGCATGCTAGTCATTTGAAAGTTTCAACCTATCATGAAGGTTTTACAAATTAATACATGGATCATGCTTTCAGATTTCTAAGAATAAAACTTACCTATCACATGCTTTCTATTCAATTTACTCATGAAATTTTGCTTTTAAAGAACCAAGACATGAGAGCTACTAACATGAACACTGTGCATATATGAAGGGAAAACACAACTAGCATGGACTTTACATATTCTTAAGCACATACATAGACATTTTCACATGCTTTAAGTTGCTGGTTCCACATGGTTTAATGGCTGTAAACCTACACATGAGAGCTACAATGTTGTTTAAAACATACCATGTGAACAACCAATCATACCATTTTGTACACGTGCTCATCAATTACCCCTAACATGGATTCTAGACATTTTTGCACATATAAACATGATGATAACAACATGAAATTACTGATTTCACATGGTTTCATATTTGTCTCACATGGATCTCAATGTCATATTCTCACATTTTTAGTTTCACATTTTCTTACACAAGTTTCCAATTCACGTGGTTGCACTTTACACATACACATTTCACATTGTTCACTTACACATTAACACATGAACACATACACATTACACATTACACATTTTAGGTGCCGTGACACATAGTCCAAACCACCAAAGAAGGACATATACACATCACATTACACATAGACGACATCTAGGCATTTCAATGGCGACTCTTGGACTGCGCAGACCGGGAGAACTAGTCTCCACCCTAACCAGTGGTACTTGTCCACCTCCAGGATTTCCCCCTAATGCCCTTAGGGTCACTTACACATTAAACTTTTTCAGGGGGACTTTTCCCTGATACAGTTCCACTACCCTCTACAGAAGCAGTGTCACATTGGCACAGTTACACATTTACACATTTTACCGATTTACACATGGTTTTACACATATCACTTTTCATCTCATTCACTTTCTCACTCACATGCATATCTCTATTTTTCCTAACATGGCACTACAGATTTCAGGAGTTTAACACACAGTAAATTCACCAATCAGGTTGGGTTTAAACAATATCTAATCACTTTACGGTGACATGCATAGATTTTTACATTTCTCATGGGAAGTACATAACTCCTTATACACTAGTCCAAATGACCTGAAATTTTAACCACATGCTATTTTCGGGTTCTAGATCATACATTCAATTTTTCAGATTTTTCTGAGATAAATGGGATTTACAGTAAATAAAACACCTATTTAGCATGCCATTCACAATTTAGGTCGATATGGAGTTTAACACCATCATGCATTTTTGCCACTTACTGTCTGAACAGAGACTACTGTTATATGCATGATTTGAGAATACAGAATTACCCTAAATCATACAACCATAGATCGATCACCACAAATCTTTCTTGCATGCCTTTTCATTTACCGAACCGAATTTATTAGAAATTTATGCAAGCATGAACAATTTATCAAAAATTGAGTATACGTATACTGATTCACTAATCTTCATGATCTGACAAAACTTAGGGCATTCAGACTAGTCCTAATCATAAAACATGGATTGGCAAGATTATCAACAATCATGCTTGAAATTTCATGGGAGAATAATTTCTAACATTCACCACCACACATCACACTCATCCACACACCACATTTAACAGTATACATAGTGTATAGGGTTACCATATATCCTCATCACGAAAATCCTACCGAAAATAGTTGTATAGGAAGGGCAGAACAGGTCACTGTTCTATCCAGATGAACTTGGCGGCGGTCTCTGGCCGCTAACTCAGTGTCAGCGGCATGGTGGATGGACGCCAAGCATAATCTCAGCGTCCAGTGACCTTGCCGTCAATGCAGGTCTGTGCAGAACACAGACCCGAGCCCTCAAGTTGGGGTGAATTTAGGGGTCAAGGACACGAAGTAAAATACACCAAAAATGCTAAAACCGTCCTAGACTCATACGGGAACCTTATGGTAGGGTCACTTGCCTTTTAGAAATTGCTCCAATGGATCTAAGGTGCTGGTGAAGCCCTCCTTGGGTTGTCCCAAGAGGGTGCAGAACGTCCTCCAAGATCTCCTTCCTCCGGGCTCCTGGATGATCTCCACAGCAAGGAAACGTCGGGGAGGTCTTCTCCTTCAGTCCAGCTAGCTTCTTGTCGAGGAAGATGGACAGATCTAGCTTCAGTGGGTCAGATTCTTGGGTGCAAAGTGGGGTTTCCTCACAGCTCAGAAGCTAGGGTTTTTCCTCTTGCTTCTCTCTTGCAAAGGGTGAAGAGAGGGCTGGGGAAGACAGATCCAGGTTCAGACATATGGGGAGGTCTCTCTCCCACTCACAAGGTGACAAGATGGCTCTCAGAGCCGTTGGGGACAGCTCCCCAATGGGTGAGCTCCCTTGTTTCCGAAATTTCTGGCTCTGCAACGCATGCAGGTCAGAGAAATCGGCGTCCACATCGTTAGACGCCAGGATTAGTGTTGGCGTCCATGGCTGGACGCTGACACCACCTCAACGTCCTGGTATTAACGCCAATCTGGCCTTCGGCCAGAACTCTAAAATATGCAGAAAACCATGCATGCCATGCATATATACATGCAATATGTATATGGTAGTGTATCCATACTATCACCATTCAATACATGCATTATTTACATTTAGTATAGACACATGCACACATAATTATACTAATTAATACGTACGTAAATATGTACATACACAAGCACACATATACATACACAAATACAAATAATGCGACGAAAATTCGAGGGCCTTACACCTCCTCCTCATGGGAGGGAGGGAGTTAAGACTCTCTGCTCACTTCACGCTATATCAGGCGCTTGCCTTGGAGGGTGAAGGGTCTGCCAACAGTCTATCTACTGTGGCCCAAGGTCTCTCATCGGGAAAGACTAGATTGAGATTTATGGGAGCATCCCTCCCGCCTTCCTTGGGCCGTCATTAGGTTGATGACTGACCGATCTTCCTGTTAAGGGAGACGATGGGATCAGAGCTTTTATCCTGATGTTAATTGGCTGTGTTGGAGGTTGGGGGCCCGTTTGTCATGGCATCAGGGAGGGAGTGAGAGGTCTGAGAGTCCTCATTCTCTACGACAATTTCTGGAGCCTTCCCCTTGTTGCCAAACCTCCTGCTAGTGTTTCTCTTACAAACCATAGCTTTTTGCTCGTTCCCTAGACATGACGCCAGATGAAGAGGTCAAATCTTGAATCCATAGTTGACTGTTGGATGGCCTTGAGATTTGGGAAACTGGATGGAGATCCTTGACGTGAAGAAGAGGATCTGTAAGAAGGGAAAAGGATCAGAGCATCTTGGGATTTGGATCCCGAGGAAAAAAACCTTTGATACCTAAGTTAGTTGGCAAGAGCTAGAGCAAAAGGGTGAGTGATTTGGGATTACTCTCCATAATTTAGAGTGTAGAATCTTGCATACTTCTAGTCGAAGGGAATCCTTTGAGATTAATTATGATGGTCAAGCTTCCCCAGTCGTTCCATGCAACATGATTGCATTTATGGCCGTGGTCATGTGTGTAATTGTTGGATAGTGGCCATATGGGCTTCCATGTCCATTAGCAAGGATCATAGATAATAATTGTGTCAATCGTGGGCAACCCATCATTATCCTCTTTGGCTTTACTATATATGGGTAATCGTTGTTCAATGCAGGATCTGTTGACCTTGACATCAGGCAAGGAAGTTTGCCGCTTCACTCTCACCGAGCTAACGCTCCTTTGGGCTAAGAGCCCGTGGTCACCGACGGGCTAAAGACCTACTAGACTAAGGTCTTGTTTGATAGCACTTATTGAACCTCTCATATCTGAAGCAATCAGATATTGAAGATTTAGATTGTTTGATAAATTATCTTAATGTATATCTATAAACATATCTATTATCTGAAAGTACCTCTTAAAAAAAAGTGAAAGGATCGCCACTTTTTTTCGTTCAGATCCTTCCTGGTGCGTAGTTGCTGCCGCCTCTCCCTCTCTGCTTTCTCCCTCTCTCCCCGTGCCGATCTGGCGAGATCTGTCGCTTACAGATCTGGCGAGATCTGTCGCCGCCACCTCCTCCGGCAGCCCTCCTCCTCCTCGACGACTGCGGCGGCGTCTTTTTCGTGCTCTCTTCCGCCTCTCCCTCTCTGCTTTCTCCCTTCTCCACCTTCGTCCTGATGCTGGCCCCGAGCCAGACAACCGACGTCCTCGTCACGACGAACCAGCCTCCCGGCCGATACTACCTCGCCGCCCACGCCTACGCCAGTGCCAGGGCGTCCCCTTCGACAACACCACCACCAACGCCGTTCTCGTATACAAGAGTGGCTGCGGCGGGTGCGCGCCAACTAAGGAGCTGGGCATCCCCCCGGCCTTCCCGTCCCTGCCGTGGTGGCGGAGGGGTTCGGGAACTTTGACGCCGCCGTGGATGCGGCCAGATTCAACCTCGTCGACCCACCGAAACGGAACACGGTGGTCGTGCCGGTGAATGGCTGAGCCGTGATACGGTTTGTGGAGGACAACCCCGGAGTATGGCTGGTGCACTGCCATTTGGACGTGCACATCACTTGGGGCCTTGCGATGGCGTTCCTCGTGGAGGACGGGCAGGGGGAGTTGCAGTCCCTGGAGGAACCTCCCCCTGATCTTCCCATTTGCTGAGGAGCTCAGACTTTTCGACATGACCATTACATAGTTTCTTCTTTCTTGTATAATTTATATTTGGCTTTTTCAGTCATGAGGAAGAACGCCATCAGGGGAAGAGGGAGAGGAGGGAACGAAGAAGACGTCGCCGCAGCCGTCGAGGAGGAGGAGGGCTGCCGGAGGAGGTGGCGGCGGCGGTGCAGGTGGCGGCGGCGGTGCAGGTGGAGGCAGCGGTGATGGGGGTGCTATTTTTTAAAAAAAATAAATAATATATTAATTCAGATGTCACTTAAATTAGTTATCAAACAACTCTTAATAGAAGTCTAATATTTGTTAAGTACTTATCAAATTATAGATTTAGACAATAGATAGTAAAGTAGACTTTAGATATTTTAAATAAGTTGTATCAAATGCCACCTAAGTACCCTTCCGGACTATATGCTACCAAGATAAGGCCTATCGGGCATCTGCTAGACTAAGTACTTTCTGAGCTATGCGATGTTGGGATAAGTCAGGCCGAGGTCTTTTGGACTACAAGGTGGAATGTGAGAATCAACTTCTTGCTATAGTACATGCCGAGAAGTTATCTCGAGAGCTACACTATCACCTCAGATTATCCTCCTGATGTCAATGTCGAGGTAAGCACCTTTCGTTAGGATGGCAGATCAAGTGCTAGTGGACTTTGCAGGCCCCATTTGATAATTAGGCTCTAATAGGGCGGCTCTTATTTGGTAACTGGACTTTCACCTATTCGGATAAATTTAGTAACTAGGCCTCACAGATTGGACCAAAGGGCTGAGATTTCCCTCTCTAAGGATAAAACCCAATAACAAGTTTTAATAGTAGAAAGTATATTCAACATTGATTTTGCGTTACATACATCTTATTTGATTTTGACACAAGAATTTCTAGGAATCAGAATTGGAATAAAGTCAGCTATCTACCATTCAATGGTTAATGTTCCCTAATTTTTTTGGATACATGAAATATAGGTTTCGCAAAAGTTTCTTACTAACTTCATTACTTTTTTCTGCTTTTGAGATTAACTCTATTATAAAAATGGGTGGAAGAACAAAAATCAAACATTATGGGTATGACACGATATGTTGAAACAACAGAAATGGCAGAAGTTCAGGGGAAATGAAGACCAATTCCTTTGAAAGTGGCTTCGCTGATGTCGAGTCAAGATGCCGCTCTCTCCTTCCACATGGGGAATGTACAACCGAAACACCGATCTTTTTCCAATGCGTAAAAGCAAGAACCCCATCTCCTTCCACATGACGAGAAGTAGAAGTAAAGATAATGTGCAAAAGGAGGAGGAGGGGGGGGGGGGGGGGTAGCATCTTGACGCAATATCAGGGAAGATGCAACCATTTCTTCATCAAGTTGTCAATCCCTTTTTTTTTTTTTTTTTAACAAGCATCATCTTGTCAATCCTGTGTTAGGAGAGCTCTCATGTTTCATGTATAGTGTGTACCTATAGTACAATAGTACACACCACGCTATATCTAGGAAGTGTCTTGGCCTTTCCCTCTTCAAGGCTCTTGTACCATTATTATATATTGCATAGTATAACCATTGGAAAGGCAAAAACCTACGGTTCTCCCAGTTCCTCTGATCTTAACACTGCACGTCAGAAAGAAAGAAGGGAAGGAATACATGTGAAAGCGGCAGAGGAATCAAGTTCCCATATCATATGTTCGTTGGAAGAGGCCATATACAAATTGTAAGGAAAAATCAATTGAACGACTAGAAGCAAATAAGTTCACTTTTTCCACTCTCAAATTTCCAAATCAGCAGTCCGAAATAATCGGTTTCTGGGAACAACACATAAATAGAGACACAACCATGTAAATTTCTAGTGTTTGTTTTTTGATGATAGGTATTAAGATTTTACAGGGTTGCCAAAGGAGCTCAGCACCAGAAAGAATTGAGTTCTGTGAACAACAGGAGATGCTTTCAGCTCGTCACAGGCTGCCATTCCTTACGGATGTCAAAGGTATAATTGATCTCCAAGTAACACTTGCCATCATCATCAACAAACTGAAATAATCAAAAGAATATCTTGTTAGATTAAACTGGGGCAGCAGCCAGAACTTGTTTGCACATCAGTATATCTGTTCACATCAGCAAAATAGATGAGGGCAAATTAACATCACACATGATGAAATAATGACATGCTAGAAAAGGCTGCTCCAAACCTGTTCATTTTCACAGTTAAACAACAAATGACTGTCATTATGTTAGAATATGGTGCTTCCAACGTCATTGACATTCTTGAGCAATGTAAAGATACTCCATTGTGAAATCCAACTAATTTTCTTAACCATTCTGCTACTAGAATCCTCTTCACTTGTCTTAGCAAAGCAACCATGAAGGACCAAAGCTCCTTCCCTTCCATTGTGATAGAAGCATGAAGTTTGTAGGCATCATTATTACAAGCTCTCTACTGCAAGGAAGGAAATTAAGAGTTTATCACAGGCTTTCCTGGAGGCTACTGTGAGGAATTGTTTTACATATCAATATTTTCCACCATACAATGTCCGACCACATCCCTGACCTTCGGTTTTTCACTTAGGACTTGTCCGTTTCATTGTAAAGCACTTAAAAATTTTGTAACTGTTTCATTTCTACAGCATTGTCCAGATGTTTCTTCGATTGTAAAACACTAGAAACCAAATTAGTCGGCCCATATGGCACTAAAATTTTCTTCTTTCGGTTTACTATCAATATTTACTGAGGAAAGCAAAAGCAGAGGGAAAAATAACGTGTGATATATAATACCTTGTTTATTTTCCAATCATCCAAACAAAAAAAAAATCCCAGTTCTAAAATCAGGAATGCACTGAGGCTGATTCAAAAAGTGGAGAATTACATCATTTCACATTAAATCCCATCCTTTTCGGCCTCTTCAAGTTAATCCAAGTCAATATGTTCACAGCATAGAGATAAATTTCCTAGACGTTCATCAATACGGCTACCTTTACCCACATCACGCGGAGATATTCATAAGCAGAAATTTGTACCATCAACTGAGATGAGAGCTTTATGGATTTTAAATTCTCCTCAAAGTTACCACGGTTTCAGTTTATAGAATCTAGTTACTAACAACACACTACATCAGTACCAACCAGATAGCTACATACATGTATAGAGATGTAGTAACTGATTATTAACCTAAATGACAGCTCAAAGAGTAGTTTAACTTACCTTTGACCTTGCTGAGTAGGATCCTCTTGCAAACAATCCGGAGGGTGTGGTCTCTTCATGCATCTCACATACATAAGGTTCAAGCTGAGGGCTAAATGTTCCAAGCATTTCCTTTGTGCTGTCCACTGAAGATTTACATCAAAGAACAAAGTTATTAACTGAAATGCCCGCAAAGTGAAACTAAAATACCATGATATAATAAATGTGTGCTTAGAAAGAGATAACAGCATCAGAATGAGACAGATGAGCTCACCTTTTACACCTGTCTTCCAGACTGTGTTATGATATCTGAGTCCAGACACAATGTTGTTGCCAACAGTGAAGGAAAACCTCAGTCTGTAGTTGCTGCCTTCTTTCAAGGTAAACCATGGGCCTTTGAAACTAGGGGGCATAGGAAGTGGGAGTACAATATCAGGCCTACCAGGGGAAAGGATTGAAAAGCTCAAGATCTTAACATCTGCCTCCAAATGCTCTGAAAACATTCAAAAAACAGACCTTCAGCTGGCATCGGGCCCACACAACCACAAACAATGAGGGGCAAGGACCATCCATCCTAGCCTCATAAGAACATGTTAGCTAGAGTAAGATTTCAATCAAATTTTAACTCCCTCCTATAGTTTCTACTCACGTCGGGAGAAGACTACTTTATATTCATCTCCAATAATGTAAGCAACTGAATGGGCAAACCGCCCAACAAAAGCAGCCAAAGAGAGGATCATTATTTGAATGCCAACTTTGAAGGCATACATGAGGCACCTAAGTATAATTAAATTGACCAACCAACAAATTAGCAAACATACAAAAGCAAATAGTGAATAAGGGATGAGGTACCTCCAACAGACTCCAAATCCACGCTCCCCAGGAGCTGCTCCTTCCACCTTCTCAGGCTCTCATCTTCCTGAGCCATTCATACGCAAAAGAACTTGATAAAGCAGATGCTAAGAAAAGATGGCAACTTTACTAGCAAGGCAAAATGAATTTGAAGGACTAATGTCCATGAACACAATGCTGAAACAAGGAAACGAGAGAGAGAGAGAGAGTAAAAACCTTATCTTTCTCCAGCTGTTGCTTGAGGGTGCACTGCGGTCCCAGGTCGATCTTCTTGCCATCCCCGTCCTCCTCCTCCTCCTCCTCCTCCGTGCCGTACAGCGAGGCTTCGCTCATCTGCCTGTTAAGCTTGTCAGCGTCGTCCCCGCCAACAATACCACCTTTGACAGACTCTCCCTCCTTCACACCGTCATCGCCCGCCATATCCTTGGAGCATGCCGAGGGGGCTCCAACTGCCAGCGACATGGTCACCGCATCAAACTACACGCCCAGGAAGAAAGGCAACCCTTTGGAAGCTGTTACCCAGGCGCAAGCGCTAATGGCGGCAAGAATGGGAGGGGGACCAAAAGGATGCAAAGATGGAGAAATCGAGATATGCCCACCAAACAATGGCGAGAGACAACCTCAGAAGATGTGAGTGTCGGATGTAACACTAAGACAAGGACACCCAGGCAAAGAAGCGAAAACCCCAGAAGATAGAACGAACAGAGAAGCTGCACTGCCAGAGAGAAGAAAAACAAATCCAAAAGGAAGGGAATCACCCACACCAGCAAAAGGAATGCCTTTAAAAGTACAAGTTGCTGAGAGGGAAACCAAAATGGAGAAGGGAGGGGGAAAAAAAAGACCCTCAAGATGAACGAAGAAATAAAACGCGAGAGAGAGAGAGACCAGCTTCCGTGGTGATGGGAGCCCGCTTGCAGAGGAAGGAGAAAGAGGAGAGAGAAGGGTTAAATTTAGAAAAGGAGACAGAACAGCAGCAGGGGAGGGAGAGGTGGGCAGGTCGTGACCGCCACAAACTGCCAAGAACTGCGAGGAAGGGCGCGAGGGAGGATGCAATGGAGCAGCGTGGCCGGTCCCGACCCCCCCGTTTTGACCCATTCTGTTGGCGTGGATTGGCGAGGGACCGCAGAGGAGGCGAGGCCGGAGGGGAGCAAAGAACGGATTTTTCATCCCGGATTCAACCTGGGAGAGCTATTTTTAATCATACCATCTCGCAACCGCTTGCTGATCCCCAACATTTCCTCATTTTCTTATTAGCAGTTCTTCCTCTATCATCCATCTACGTGCGCAGAAGAACGGGAGGAGAGAGGGTAGCCGAATGCGGGCACAGCGGCGGCAGCTGGCGGGCCTCGCAGTCACAGGGGATTAATGGTGGTGGGGTTGGGTTGGGGAAGGGGTCTGGAATTCCGACTCCCCGTAGGTTGGCAGGAAAGGAGAACCCACCCCACAGGAGATCCCAAGTCCAACGTCCTCGTCTCAGGATTCAGAATTAAATTACTCGGAAGTTTTGCATAAAAAATTGAGAGAAATAATTGTTGAGAACCCAGGCACACCCAATGCGGGTGTGCCGGGTGGAGGAGGGAGCTCCCTCCCTCCCTCCGATGCGTGTCTCGTGCTTGTGGGTGTGCATCAAGTCAAGATGCGTCCGAGGAGTTATTGGACGAACACAATTAACCACCCTCACATAACTAATAGAAATCCCTCACAAGTATAATTAAATATATTTTTACCCCCCCAAAAAATACAATTAAATACACTTGTACAAGTGCAACAATACCAACCATTGAGTCGCGGTGTGTCGGCCCTAGGGCTGCCAACGAGTCGGAGTCGGAGTCGGAGTCGAAAATGATATTTTCTGCATCCATTTTCTATAAGAAAATTGGAAATAGGTCGGAAATAAAAAGTAATCGAAAACATCTGGTACGATCAAATGATAGATGTATATAGCATTAAGAGTAGTGGTAAAAAAGATATATTTGATAATAATAGGCATAATAAATACTACAAAAGAGACAACTTAATTAGATTCTATTTACAAATTAAGGAGAAGTTAAAAACTTAGTCTAAAGTTTTTTAATATTAAGAAATAAGATTTTAAGAGTATATATTTTGTAAATAAAATAAAATTTATATATTATCGGAAACGGAAACGGAAAAATAAAAAATAATCAGAAACGGAAAAACGGATACGGAAAGATCGGAAACGAGTCGGAAAGTCGGAAAGCGGATATCCATTGGCAGCCCTAGTCGGCCCGACCCTAACTAGAAGGGTTGGAGATCAGAGGGAGGTGCCAAGGAGGTAGCCAGATCCTCTGCACCGCCCCCCTACACCACCACTCTGATTCACACCTCTTAAAAACTATGTAAATTTTTTTTAAAAAAATAAAAACAATTATTATAGTAAGAATAATAAATTTTACTAAAACTTCGTTGGGAATGTTTAAGATAAACGCTAAGAGTTCCAATAAAGTTGAGTTATTCCCTTTAAGCATGAGTGAATCTTGGTCAACCTCATTGGAAATGACCCATTCTCTTAGGGTTTTTGTAAAATTTATTATCTTTATTATACTAAAAAAATTACATTTTTAAAAAATTTTAACATATATTTTTAAAGAAGTGTGGAGCAGGGTGGTGGTGTAGTGAGACGGTGCCTAGAATCTGACTCTGCCTAGGAGATGAGGGCCTCACCAGGGGCACGTTGATCAGTCTCCAATGGACGCACTCCAACAATGGAGCTTCGACCCGGGATTTGGAAGGATGCCAGTTGGTTGTCTATAGAGAGTGTCGGGCATGACCATTCGATTGCAATCTTAGAGAAGGAATCCTGGCGTCCTATGTATTTGGTCAAGGCTATTCCAACATTTTCTTGGTGGAGTGGGTCGTCAGGTGTGTGTCCCTGAAGGTCCTTCGACATTGTCCTAGAGGAGGGGGTTGTCAAGTGTCCTGATTTGGAGGCCCTTCCACATTCGAGTTAGCAAGTGCCTATCCCTGATGCCCACATTGTATCAAAGGAGTTGTCGTGTGCCAGGTCCAGAGACTTTTGGTCATTGTCCCATAGGAGAGGGTGTTGTAGAAAGGATGTTGCAACATAATCTTCAAGGACCACAAGAAAAAGCAACATAACCAACGGATATTTTCGACGGAAATATTTCGTCGATAATTCTGTCAGAAATTCCAACGGGAGAAGTTCCGTTGGAAATATCTATCAGAATTTTCAAAGGATGGTTTGTTAGTTATGTGTGTCCTCAAGCCAATCATAACTTATACATTCTTATTCTTTAATAATAATAATAATAAGGCTTTTATATTCATTATGTGTAATTCGTTTATCGTTTCATTATGAAGTCCATGAATATGCGCAATGGATATTAATTATGATGAGATCATAACAATGGGATTAATATCCTTTAAACGTATATTCTTAATTGTTCCTAGTCGGAGGATATTCGAGAAGGACATCGAATATCCGATTAGACTAGTACAGGTTGCACCTGCTCATATGATGAGGGTGACTGGTCTCATAGTCACTTGTGTGGAGACACTAAGGTGAATCTGTAGGTGCTCATTAGAGAATGAGTTCACTGAACTGATCCGTTATGAATCGCTGGATGGTAATATTACCTAACTGTCAACCAGCTAGATTCATTGTCACAGTGGCGTGATTGGTCCTTAGACCTGAGACACCAAGGACACCTTGTCGGTAGACTTCTAGGTTTTGACCTTAACTTATAGATCTCTAGCCATGAGGTCTTAATCAGTTAAACGTTCGGATCTAGCGGAATATCTTCGAAGGTGATTGTGTGGTCAATATGGGATCGCTCGCTCTCGGTTATAAGAGAGTGAATGCTCTAGAGAAAGATGCCTGATAGTCCCTGGCTAGGGCAAGACTACTTATCAGAAAAGGAGTTTTCTGATGTTGCTATGCGGCATCTAAACCAAGTGAGTGCATATATTAGGGTTTGACAGTTGACCATACCTTAAGTGCACTCGGGAGTATTGTACAAGCGAGGGATTATAGTCACGTGGTATCTGTTGACAAAAAGGGTTCCTTGATTGGGTTGCTGAACCCCAATGCTTTCCAGGATCAAGTGGTGTTGCTTGGCACCCAACTTGATTGGAAGCCTGGTCAATTATCATAAGACGATAATTGATTGTGTAATTAATTAATATGAGATGTTAATTAATTACAGTAAGTCAATAAAGAGTTATTGGACTTAATGGGCTGAAAACTGAACTAGCACTTGGGCCTAGAGGGTCACACGTAATAGAGTTCCGAGCAGACTGGGCAGGATTGCCGTTATAGACAATAACTGGGTTTTTATGAAAACTTGCAGTGTCTATAAATATATGTGGAGAGTCAAACCTTGGTCTAGGCTATAGGTCTTCTCTCTTGCCCGCCCCCCTCCTCTCTCTCTCCTTGGGGCACCACCCCCTCTCTCTCTCACTTCTCACCGGCACATGGTGGAGCTGAGATCCGGAAGACGCGTGGAGACCCAGGAGACCCCGTCTGCGTCCGGAGCTCGCGTGGATACGTCTAGAGGCCGGACACCTGAACGGCTTGAAGCACCAGCGCCTCCAGCGCTACCACCTCCCCGGATTCGAGAGTTTCGCAACCCCGCAATGGTAAAGATCAGATCTTCCCGCGCGGGTTTTCAGTTTCTGTTCGATTCCGACCACCGGCAACGATATAAAATGGAGGGAATCGTGTTTCCGTTGCGCTCTGAACGATTCCTTACATGGTTAATCCATCGGAAATGTTGACTGGGTTGCAAGCCCATAGGAGGGGATGAATGGATTGCTAAAAATATTTTTATGAATTTTTCAGTTAAAAAATTTACTTTGACAAGAAACGCTAAACTCAAATGTTAGAATTAATGAGCAGTGGAAACAGAATAAAAGCAATCACATGAAACAATAGAAATTTATCTTGGTTCAGATCTCCTATCATAAGGAGTCCTACGTCCAGTCCCCAAACAATAACTTGGGATTCCACTAGCTAAGGGTACAATCTCCCTTAAGGACACTTACACATCCAGCACTAGCTGGCATTCTCTTCACTACACGAAGAGGTAATACACCACCTGTTACAACAGGTCTTCCTTTCTACAAAAGGGAAGTAACCACTCACTCCACAGTAGGTCCTCTCTTTACAGATGAAGAGGAGCACTCAAGAAGAGTAAAGAGATGATGGCCCCTAGACCAAGCTTATAGCAAATGCTTGATCTGAGGTGGAATCTGAGAGACAAAAGAATTACACCAGGAAGAAGTTCTCTCAGATCTAAAACAAGCTCTCAAACTCTAGAAGACAAGTAAGAACAATGCTTTGTGGAGAGCTAAGAGTAGGACTCTTTTTCTGAATGAAGGATCGAGCTCTTCTTTCTTTCTACCTTCCAGGATTATCCGTCCATGGAGTCAACACACTTCTATTTATCTTCTCTTGCGGAAGTATCCGTTGAAGTGTTCGTTGTCTCTCATCTTGAAACACGTTAGCTATATTAGGTCCAACGTAGGAATCAAGAAAAACCTACAGTCATTAAATGATTGGATAGAAACCCAGTGAGAGAATGATCATCTGGATATCCTCTTTGCTTCTGTCAACATGACAAGTCCAATGTTGTAACGTGTGTGACTATCGGAAACCTGCACACAATAAATGCTAGGCATGGACATCTTAAATGTGTCTAAACTGTCAGTCAACGTCACCGACCATGCTGTAGGAGGATATACCAAAGAGGAAATTCCCTTCTGTCAACCTTTAAAGTTATACTTTACATGACATGAATATAGTAGTCCATAAGAGATGTGGTGCATAGATATTGTACCCGAAATAATAAATGTTTGAGTGCAAAGGGTACGCCATAGTTCACGGGAAGATATGAAATGCACAGTGTTTCAAAATACATTTGAATGATATGTGAGATAAACTATAATCAAGACTATCTTGTTTTTAAAACTAGAATGATCATTATCAATATTATCCATTAACTATCCAAAATAGAATCATTGTTGAATGAAAGCTGATGTTTAGAGACAGTATATGTATAATGACAGTCGCTGTCCAAACACAACTGATGTTCAAGTGAAGTCGATGTGAGTGTAATCGTTGTTGGAATGGAATCGATGTGAATGTAATCTATGTAGAAATGTAATTGATGTTGGAGCAAAATCGATGTTAGAGTGAAATCGATGTTTAGCTGTAATCGATGTTTAAATGAAATCGATGTTGAACTGTAATCGATGTTTAAGTGAAATCGATGTTCTAAATGAATCGATGTTTAAATAAAATCAATGTTGAATTGTAATCGATGTTTAAGTGAAATCGATGTTGAAATGAAATCGATGTTGAATTGTAATTGATATTTAAAATGAAATCGATGTTGAACTGTAATCGATGTTTAAGTGAAATTGATGTTCTAAGTGAATCGATGTTTAAATGAAATCGATGTTGAACTGTAATCGATGTTTAAGTGAAATTGATGTTGAAATGAAATCGATTTTGAACTGTAATCGATGTTCAAAGTGAATCAATGTTCAAATGAAATTGGTGTTGAACTAATCAATGTTTAAGTGAAGTTGATGTTTAAATGAAATCGATGTTGACTCCATAACTGGTGTTTAAAATGTAGTCATTGTTCAAGTGAAATCAATGTTTAACAGAATCGATGTGATGTTGTAACAGTAATCGTTGTGAGCTTACAACAGTAGTTGATGTACTTAGGCAAATCATATGTAATTGACTTCTAATATAAATGAGTGTAAATAACTTCCTTAATTTGTTTTATTTGATACATGTTGACAAGTTTCAGAAAATTGTGTTAGTCAACTATTTCCAAGGTTTTGTTGATGACCAAAAATATAATATATATGGAGAAGGGCTGATCATCAGGAAATTCCGTCGGCAATGTCGACGAGTTTCCTTTCTATGGAAGGTCCATTGGAAATGCTGATGGATATTTTGACGGAACTTCTTTCGTCTGAATTTTTGTTGCACCAACCCCCCATTTTCCCTCTTGCCTTCCTCCCCAAACCACTCTCTCTCTCTCTCTCATCGCCTTCGGGCGATCGATGCCACCACCTCCTCCTCTGCATGTGCAACTTGCTCTGCTGCCCCATGTCGCAGCGAGCTGCACCACCGCCATCGCGACTTGCACCGCCATGGCCGCCTCCACCAATCTCAAGTAGCCCCTTCCCTACGCCCCCCACCCTTCCGACTGTGCACCTCGCCGCTGCCCCTCCCCCTCCTGCGCCCCACCACCACTACCCTCCCCCCTCCCCCCCTTCCTGTACAACCAACCCCCCACCACCCTACCAGCTGCGCACCCCCCCCCCCCACCCTACTGCAACCCCTCCCCCTCCTGTGCCCCACTGCCACTACCCTCTCCCTCCCCCTCCATAGTGGCCCCACAACCTCATCTCAGCCACCCCCACCAGCACTCCCACCCCACCGCCTCATCCCCCTCCATAGTGCCCTCACTCCCCCTCCCAGTCACCCCCACCCCCTCCCCCTCCCGGTGTAACGACCCTCCTTATACCGGTACGGTTACACCAACCCACATCGGTATAATGAATGCCGCTACAGTGGGACATTTACCCAACAAAATCGATAAACTGAAATGTATACAAATATAACACATAACAGCAGAAAAGAAAGAGCCAAATGTAATTTCTTATTTCATCATCCACATTCTATTCACAGTCTATATAGAGGAAAAGAAAACTAAACTTTTAATAGCTGAGAAATGAAAATACATTGTCCACATTGTCTAAACTGAATTACAAAATTCTCCTTTATTACATACTATGAAAGAAAGAAAGTACAATGCCGAATCTAAGACAAAAGTCTCCTACTCCCGCTCCGAGTCGCTCCTAACGATCTCCTCGGAAGAAGTAGAAATGTCTGCACCTATACGCCGAAGCAAGAGTGAGTCCAAAAGAACTCAACAAGTAACTCCAACCACACTAAACATACATACATCACATGATTTTTCACATTCTCATGCCACACGGTTATCACATAAGCATGGACTTGGTAAAAGTTTCAAAAAAACCTAAACATGATTTCTACACATGCCACACATGATAAATGACTCATAACAATTTTTACAATAATCTCAAACCTATCACATGCTTTCGACATATTCTTCAATATACCAAACTAAGTCTCATTTAATCACATTTATATTCTAAGACTATAACCATTTTAAACATGGAGTTTACACATTTTTCAAAAGATAGTCCTAGCATGGATTCTATGATCATTTTTACATAGATAACACATCTATATACATGAATAGCTTGCTGTTTTGATATAGACTTATCACATTCATATAAGGAATTGTCATTTTACATGCTATTCCATTGATTCATAATCTCACATGATCATTTACACAATTACACAATTTACACATTCACTTTTCACATAAGCACAAGTTCACATTTTATCAAATGCCGTGACACATAGCCCAAACCACCTTTAGAAGAACACACACTAATCACATTACACACATCTATCACCTAGGCATCACAGTGATAAATCTTAGTTACTGCGCAGAACCGGGAGAAACACTCTCCACCCTAACCAACGGTACTTGTCCGCCTCCAGGATTTAATCCCAATGCCCATGGGATATCACACATTATGAACTTTCCCATGGGGATTTGCCACAGTACAGTTTCACAGCCCTCTAAGGTAGCAGTGTCACCCATTGGCACATTTACACATTTTTCTAAACTTTTAACACACACTTAATACAAAATTTTACACATCCATTTCATGCTCACACCTTTGCATACTTCAGTATTACCTAGCATGGTACTACTGTTCTCAGTATTAAACAGATTCAAACAAGTCTAATCATGCTGAATTTAGCAGATTTATTTAACAACCATATTAACATGTATTAACTGATCAATTCTCACATAAAACCAACATATGTAGTTATTGTCATCATTACAGTACGAAAATTTAACCACAAACTTCTTACAGCTTACCCATCATGTATACTAAATTTCGTATTTTTATGAATTACACACAAATTATGAAAATTCTAACAGTGATATTATACAAGGTAAACATAGTCAAACTAGCATGGATTTTCATTGTTCACACCCACAACTCATTATACACATGAATATTGACAGTCCTAAACATATGTCAATTTCTAGGAATTTAATTGTTTCCACACTATTTATTTGAATTTCTACACTAATAAAACATGCTTACTGTTTTACCATTCAGAAAAATGTAATAATTTACACAAATGTCAGAAATTTCCCAAATTTCTACAGCATGAACTAAAATCGACAAACATTGCACAAAAGTTTTTTGACACTTGGATTCCACAAAGATTGCACAAACGAAATTTTACAAGATTAAAACCTGTCAACCAGACAATTTAGAAATTTCTAATAATTGAAACATTCTACCAAAATTCATGAAATCTCACAACATGCTCCAACATAGATATTTACATATCATATAAAATTTACCATATATCCTTATGCGAAAATCCCGAAAAATTAGATTCATATAGGTCAAACATGCACACTGTTGCAGTCTGGCGTACTTAACGGCATGCAGGTGGCCGTCTATCAGGTTAACGGCAACAAAGTGCGCCGCCAACTGAAGATCTTAACGGCAAGGGATCCTGCCGTTAAGTTCCTGTCTCTGAAAAACATAGACTGCTCGCAAGAACTTGGTGACGACTTGCTCATGCAATGTAAACAAGTAAGTACTATGCACAATAAAATAATACTTATTCATGCAATGTAAACAAGTAAGTACTATGCACAATAAAATTTATACATCGATGGCATACATTTATACATACATAAGCAATCACCCAAAGATAAAAAATCAAGGGCCTTACACCCTCTCCCCCTTAAAGAAACTTCGTCCTCGAAGTTAGACCGACGCTACTCAAACAATTGAGGATATTTCTTCTTCATTACCTCCTCAAGCTCCTAAGTAGCCTCCTCTCATGAGAAGTTGCGCCATAACACCTTCACCGATGCAATGCTCTTGTTCCGGAGATGCTGAACCTTCCGGTCAAGAATAGCTACTGGTTGCTCCACATAAGAAAGATCTGGCTGGATCTCTACTGGCTCATGGCTAATAACATGAGATGGATCTCTGACATATCTCCTGAGCATAGATATGTGGAAAACGGGATGAACACTAGCTAACGCTGGGGGTAAAGCTAGTTCATAAGCCACGTTGCCCAATCGTCTAAGAATCTCATACGGGCTAATGAATCTAGTGATGATCAGTCTGTCCCCATGAAATGTTAATGTATTTTGGTGATTAACAAAACTAAACTAGTTTTTATAGATAATATCTAATGAATATTTCATAAGTCTTAAAGTACAGGAAAAATACCAAGGTCAATCAAGCCAATAAAGGTATGCATTACTTCTCTGAAGCTTTAATCTTTTCAACATGATATTTCTCTAAGTCCACATCGATTTCTGTTGAAATTCATAACGATTTCCTTATAAGATTGAAAAGTCATGTTGTTTCAAACAAGTCGATGTCACAACGACTCCATAAGTTATCATCGCAACGATTTCTTTAGAAAGCGTAACGACTTGCCTGTCATAACGACTCTATAAGTCATCGCAACGATTTCTTTAGAAAGCGTAACGACTCTCCTGTCATAAAGACTCTATAAGTTACCGTAATGATTTCTTTAGAACTCGTAACGACTTGCTCGTCGCAACGACTCTATAAGTTACCGTAACGATTTCTTTAGAACTCGTAACGACTTGCTCGTCGCAACAACTCTATAAGTTACCGTAACGATTTCATTAGAACTCGTAACGACTTGCTCTTCGTAATGACTCTATAAGTTACCGTAATGATTTCCTTAGAACTTGTAACGACTTGCTCGCCGTAACAATTTCATAAGTTACCGTAACGATTTCTTCAGAACTCGCAATGACTTGCTCGCTCATAACGATTTACTTTGCGCAACGATTTCTTTAGAGCTCATAACGACTTGATAAGTGTTCATAACAACTTGCTCTCTATAATGACTTGTTAGTATTCATAACGATTTCATTAGTCATATAGACATCGACTTTACAGTTTATATCACTTGATTTTTATCTTATCTCTTGAAGCATTGACTAGTCAAAGTCACGCATATATCTATCTGTCACTCCTGCATTTATGAGTTCTGAACGTATCTCTGCATGCATGCAGACAATATCGACCATTATTGTGCTTACTCTGTATACATCCTTTAAAAACAAGCTATTTGGGATTGCTACTCTAGTGAATACTCACATCAACGTATACTGACAACAAGAGATAGTTTGAGTTGTCTACTGTCTAGCATTTAATGTGTACAGGGTCCTGAAGACTTTCTATCATACAACGTTGGACCTATAGACGTCAGAAGACATTATCCCTTTGCGTGCTCAAATGGATAAAAGATAGTTGAAGCTTCCAAATGTCAAAACAGTCTAACGACTATCAATCCAAGAGACAACGGTTACTTCAACGGGACTATTTCAAATAGAAGATATAAATTCAAACCAACGAAGCAGAGAACTAAGGATCACGCGTTCAAACGTTTAAACTCTTCTGCAAGAAGTCCAGAGCCAAGAATCACCTTCCTCATCACCTTCAGCTCTTTTGCTCTCTGTGCTGTAATAGATTCTATAAGAGAGCCCGTGTAGTTCTGAGAGTGTGCCTTGTTTAGATTCTTTCTCTCAGTGCTAGTTGCTTCAGATCTTGGCTTATTAAGAGATTGATCTAGGGGCTTGAATTTCATTTAATTCTCTTTGTGTTATTGTTCCCTTCGGGTGTGAAGGAAGACCTGGTGGTATCCAGGGTGTTGTTCCCTTCAGTTGTGAAGGAAGACATGGTGAGGTATCCAGGGTGTTGTTGTTCCCTTCAGGTGTGAAGGAAGACCAGCTAAGCTGGGTGTTGTTGCGTCCTTAGGGGGACTGTACCCTAGTTAGTGAAATCCTGAGTTGTTCCTCGGGGACTGGACGTAGGACTCCTAAGGAAAGGAGGTCCGAACCAGGATAAATCTCGTGTTGTGTGATTGTCTTCTTTGTGTGTTTGATATTTAAACTAACAGTTACTAACCTCCTTCGAAGAACTCTTGTGTGAATATTTTTAGTTACAGGTATCTTGTAGATTATTTTAAAAGACCCATTCACCCCCCCTCTGGGCTTGTCAACTGGGCAACAAGTGGTATCAGAGCCAGTCTCTTCGACAAAGAAAGGATCCAACGATCTGAAGAGTAAAGATCCATGGCAGCCCAAGGTAACATTGAAGGACCGTCTGTCAACTGACCCCCTCTCTTTGATGGTGAAGATTATCCTTACTGGAAGACCAAAATGGAATACTTTCTACAAGGCCACGACTATCAAATTTGGTCCATAGTAGAAGAAGGTGATCTGGTAGTCACAAATGAGAAAGCTCAATGGACAGATGATGACAGAAAGAAGATCTCCTTGAATTGCAAAGCAAAGAGCATCTTATGCTGTGCTCTAAGTAAGAAGGAGTTCAACAGAGTTTCTGCCTGCAAATCCTCAATGGAGATGTGGGAAAAGCTCAGGATCACATATGAAGGCACATACAAGGTAAAGGAAACAAGAATCGACATTCTTGTCACTCAGTATGAGAGATTTCATATGCAATCAGGTGAATCCATAACTCAAATGTTCAGCCGGTTCACTGACATCACAAATGGACTAGCTGGTCTGGGGAAAACTTATGAGATTGGAGACATGGTGAGAAAAATACTTAGATCCTTATCGTCCTCATGGACCCCAAAGGTCACAGCAATAGAAGAAGCTAATGACCTAAAGAGAATGTCAGTAGAAAAGCTCATTGGGTCCCTCATGGCCCATGAGATCAACATGGAAAGGCTGGGAGAGTCATCTAGTAGAAAGAAGCACTCCAACACCTTAAAAGCTGAAGAAGATTCACCAGAAGCAAGTTCAGCTGAGAGTGAAAGTAATGCAGACAGCGAGAATGAGGAAGCAATGCTATCTAAAAGATTGCGGCGGATTTTGGCTAAGAAGAAGAAGTTCCAATCAGGTAGAAGGCACTTCAAAAGAAATAAGGACTTCAAGAGGCCAGATGGAAAAGAGATGAAGAAAACAGAACCCATCTTCTATGAGTGTAAGAAGCCTGGACACATTAAAGCTGAGTGTCCAAAATTTAAGAAGCCGGAGTTCAGGAAGAAAGACAGCCAAGAAGTTCAGAAAGTACAAAAAGAAGGCGATGGCAGCAGCATGGGAAAACAGTAGCGACTCAGACAGTGAGTCAAGCTCCTGCAGCGATGAAGAAGAAGCCAACTTGGCCTTCATGGCTAATACTGAAGAAAAGGTAACCTCTGACTCTTCCTTTGATTCATGCAATGGTTCAGATTCCGATAGTTTAGAAGAGACTTTCAACGAACTATATGAAAAATATAAAGAAGTAACCAAACTATTAAAGTAAGCAAGAAAAATATAGTTTGTATAGAAAACACAAACTCAGATCTAAAATCAGAAAATGATCAATTAGAAAGTCAAATAACTGAACTTAAAAGAAGAAATGAACTGTTATGTGAAGACTTAAAAGCTAAGAATGAACAAATAATTAAACTTGAAAAACAGGAAAATATAGATGAACTAAGAACAGAAATTAAAACACTAACAGAAGAAAATATACAGTTATCTAGCACATTAGAAAAATTCACCAATGGTAAAAACTCCCTCATATTAAAAGGTGCTAGAAGATCAGGTAAGAAGAAAAATGGATAAGGATATACACCCCCAGATAATGAGGAAACCATAGTTTATCCTAAAACATATCCAACACCTAAATTTGTACCTGAACAAGATATAGCATACAAAGATGATTTCAAATATATAGAAAAAATAACCAAATTATCCTGCTGTAGTCACTGCAACAAGTTAGGACATATCATAACGACATGCCCAACAAGACATAAGAAATGGATAATAAAAAGTAAAATAAATGATACTAACCCATCAGGACCCAAAAGAATTTGGGTACCTAAAACTTGATGTTTTTATTTCAGGTTATCCCTCGAGCACCCAAATGGTATTTAGATAGTGGGTGCTCAAGGCACATGTCAGGAAACCAGAAGTTATTCTCTCATCTCCAAGCTGAAGAAGGAACAGTCACTTGTGGAGATAATGGGAAAGGAACAGTGATAGGCAGTGGCTCTGTGAATAACAAAGGAAAAATAGTCATAGAAGATGTGTTATTAGTCAAGGGATTGAAGCACAACCTTATTAGCATCAGCCAGCTGTGTGACAGAGGCCATCAGATCAAGTTTCAAGAGTCAAAGTGCAGCATACTGAAGGATGGAGCAGTCATCTTTGAAGCTAATAGAGAAAAGAATTTGTATGTGCTCTATCTTGAGGAACTCAAGGAACAAGACGTCTGTCTGGCAGCAAGTAAGGACAAATCTACTGAATTATGGCACAGACGACTAGGTCATTGCAACATAGATGGCATGAGAAAATTGCTGAAGGTGGAAGGTCTACCTAAGGTCAGTGCAAAAATGGATGGTGTCTGTAGACCTTGTGCTAAGGGAAAGCACACCAAGAGCTCCTTCAAGTCAAAGACCGTGGTGACCACCTCAAAACCCTTAGAGCTCCTTCATATGGATCTATTTGGCCAATGAGGACTACCAGTCTTGGAGGAAAGAACTTTGGATTTTTCATAGTCGATGACTACTCAAGATTCACATGGGTATAATTCCTAGAACATAAAGATGACACTTTCGAAAATTTTGTTAGTTTCAGCAAGAAAGTCCAGAAAGATCAGAAGTTCAGCATTGTGTCTATCCGATCAGATCATGGTGGTGAATTTCAGAATGAAAAGTTTGCTAGATTCTGTGATGATCAGGGAATTGAGCATAATTTCTCAGCACCAAGAACACCACAGCAAAATGGTATCGCTGAGAGAAAGAATAGAACCCTATCAGATATGGCAAGAACTATGCTCTCAAAATATGATCTGCCAAGATACTTCTGGGCTGAAGCAGTCAACACAGCAAGCTACATTATCAACCAAGTAATGATCAGGCCAATCCTGAAGAAGACTGCATATGAACTGTTCAAAAGGAAGAAGCCAAAGATCAGCCACTTCAGGACCTTTGGATGTCCTTGTTTCATCCACAACAATGGAAAAAGGGACATTGGTAAGTTTGATGCCAAATCAGATGAAGGTATCTTCATGGGGTACACCTCTAAACCCAAAGGCTATAGAGTATTTAATAAACACACTTTATTAATTGAACAGTCTGTACATATTATTTTTGATGAAACTAACCCTTCCTTGAGAAAGGAAGAAGATAGTGAAAATGATGATACAGATGAGCTATCCAAGAAACTAAAGAATTCATCTATTGAGGATAAGGATGATCCACCTCTGGAAGACATGCAACAAAAGGAAATTTCACATGAAAATTTTCCAAAGGAATGGAGACACAAGAAAGATCACCCACTCGAAAATATTATTGGTGATCCATCTATAAGGGTAAGAACAAGAGGTAATGTAATTCCCTGTGATTACCTAGCATTTGTTTCTCAAATAGAGCCGAGGACAGTCAATGAAGCTCTTTGTGATGAATCTTGGATATTAGCCATGCAAGATGAATTAAATCAATTCAAGAGAAACCAAGTATGGTCTCTTGTTCCTAGACCATCAGACCATCCAGTCATTGGCACCAAATGGGTGTTCAGAAATAAACTAGATGAAACTGGTGTGATTCTAAGAAACAAGGCCAGATTGGTAGCTCAAGGCTATTCATAAGAGGAAGGTATAGATTTTGATGAAACCTATGCACCTATAGCTAGACTTGAGGCTATTAGAATTTTGTTTGCATATGCATCTGCATTAGATTTGAAATTATTTCAAATGGATGTTAAGTCTGCATTCTTAAATGGTTTTATTAAGGAGGAAGTCTATGTAGAACAACCTCCAGGTTTTTGTTGGATTATGGGGTCCATCAACTCCCTTAGGGATTCGCTATTACTACATGCTGGCCCGGGATCGGGTGTGTGTAGTCGCATCGGTGCTTGACAGCCCAGCTTGCCGCAGGGACTAACCGCCCTGTGTGAAGCCCCTCATGTCCGCCCACCGCTTAGTGTGGGGTTCTGCGCTGCCATAAAGGAAATACGGTCCACCTTCACTACCAGCTCGAGCTTTTGGTGCAACGGTTGGGGCTTGATCCAATAAGTGGTATCAGAGCGAGGTTGCGGGTTCGAATCCCCCGGGTGTCGCTGGGGGGGGGGGGGGGGGGAGTTTGTTGGATTATGGGGTCCATCAACTCTGTTAGGGATTCGCTGTTACTACATGCTGGCCCGGGATCGGGTGTGTGTAGTCGCATCGGTGCTTGACAGCCCAGCCCGCCGCAGGGATTAACCGCCCTGTGCGAAGCCCCTCATGTCCGCCCACCGCTTAGTGTGGGGTTCTGCGCTGCCATAAAGGAAATACGGTCCACCTTCACTACCAGCTCGAGCTTTTGGTGCAACGGTTGGGGCTTGATCCAATAGTTTTGATAATACTGATTTTCCGGATCACGTTTTCAAATTACACAAAGTATTATATGGTTTAAAGCAAGCACCTAGAGCCTGGTATGAAAGGCTTAGTTCTTTTCTTTTAAACCATGGTTTCAGTAGAGGTCAAGTAGATAGTACTCTTTTCATTAAGTTAAAGGTCAAACACATTCTACTAGTTCAAATTTATGTAGATGATATTATTTTTTGTTCTACTGATGAATCCCTTTGCAAGTACTTTGAAAAGTTGATGCAGGGAGAATTTGAAATGAGCATGATGGGAGAACTTAATTATTTCCTTGGATTACAAATCAAACAAGGAAAGGAAGGAACTCACATCTGTCAAGCAAAGTACACAAAAGAACTCTTAAAGAAATTTGGATTCGAAAATACCAAGCCACTGTCAACACCAATGAGTACATCAACAAGGATGGACAGTGATAAAGATGGTAAGAAAGTAGATCAAAAGATCTACAGAGGTATGATTGGATCATTACTTTACTTAACAGCTAGTAGACCCGATATTCTATTTAGTGTATGCATGTGTGCTAGGTATCAGGCCGATCCTAGAGAATCACATTTAATTTATGTGAAAAGAATATTTAGATATTTAGCAAGAACTCATGACTTAGGTCTGTGGTATCCAAAATGTTGTGAAATTAACTTAGTAGGTTATTTTGATGCTGACTATGCTGGATGCAAATTAGATAGAAAAAGCACCAGTGGTTGTTGTCAATTTCTTGCAGGATGTTTGATATCTTGGTCTTCAAAGAAACAAAATTCAGTCGCACTATCTACAGCTGAAGCTGAGTACGTAGCTGCTGGAGGTTGCTGCACACAACTCCTATGGATAAAGCAACAACTTGAAGATTTCAGATTAAACATCAAATCTATCACACTGTTGTGTGACAACACCAGTGCCATTAATCTCACCAAGAATCCAGTTCAACATTCAAGGACCAAGCATATTGAGGTTAGATATCATTTTATTCGCGACCATGTAGCAAATGGTAATATTGAAATATCTTTTATTGATTCAAATGGTCAGTTAGCAGACATTTTCACAAAAGCCTTACCCGAGGAGAGATTCACATCTTTTAGAAGGGAATTAGGCATGTGCAATTTGTGAAAAAAGTTCTGTTTAAAACTGGCACATTAAATTTCAGAATTAAGCAGTTTTTTTTTTCCCTCCATGTCTTTAAGCAAAAGAAATTCAAATTATCCTTTGTAATCGCTCTCTCATTGAAGTCAGTTTGAATAGTCAAACTCTTTTGTCTTCTTCTGTCGCCTTTTGGCGCCTCACTTTCCCCAGTGCATTTATTTATTCATAAAATCAATGACAGAACGATTCGTATCTCATCGTCTACCTTTTCCCCCTTTTCATCCTGTTGCATGAGCCGATGCCCTAGCAACTCATACCTCAACCCTCTGCAAATTTAAACCTTCCTCCTCCTTCCCGCAAAATTTCTTGAGGATTCCTTCTCCTCTCCTTCCGTTTCAACCCTCCAGAGACTTTTCCACCTGAATCCATGGCCGCACCAGTCATTGCCGGCAGTTTGGGTGGCTACAGCGCCGAGTTTCTCACTCCTGAGCAGCAGGAGAGGTTTACCTTTGTGAAGACGAAGCTCTGTGGCAATAAAGAAGTTGATGTTGCTAATCTGAGGAAAAATGGAATGAGCAGCGTGGTAGAATTGATCAATCAGATGCAGTGGACGGGAGTTTCCACCTTTTCGGAGGTTAGTTATCCGGACCTGGTAAAAGCATTCTTCGTTTGTTTGAGATCAGAGGAAGATGGGTCCCTAGTTTCTTCAGTAAAGGGAACCCTGATTAGAATAGACCCTGAGTTATTGAAGATGTTGTTTGATGTGAAGGCTTCCGATTTTAGTGGGGTTCACACTGTGGACGCCCAAGTGAAAGGTTTGGGAATTATAGGGCCGGGCTTCAAGCTAAGGGATGGCAAGCTGGATATAAATCAACTAACTGCTTTCAACCGCCTCCTTCATTTTATTGTTTGTCAAATCTTAGTTCCCAGAAGTGCAACATTTTCATCTTGCACAAAGGCCGACTCTGACTTGATGTACTAGGCCATTCAAAATAAGGAGATAAATATGGCCGCAGTGATGATGGAAAGAATGAAATTTTCCAGAGATCAGATTTGGGACACCAAGAGCAAGTTAAATGTGTCCCTGCCCTATGCCCACCTACTTACCAAGATCTTCAAACACTTCGGTGTTGATCTTTCTGGGGCAGTTGTAGAGAAAATGGGCCAAGCAATCAGGTCCAGGAACCTGAAGAAGAGTGGCTTCTCTGTAGAAAATGGTGTCTGGTTCGAGGCTTCAGTTGCTGAAGGCGAAGCCATCATTGACGACGCCTCAGTTGTTCATCAGGAAATGGGATCAGAGGCTATGATTCCAGATTTGCCAGTGGAGTCAGTTTCAGTTCCAGCAGTTGGAGCAGCAGAATCTTCAGGCCCCTCTATAGCAGAAGTTCAGCCTGAAGTTGCAGTAGAAGAAGAAAGAGTATCAGTTGTAGCTTCAGAATTTCCAGAAGAATTAGCTTTAAATTTTGTAGAGAGGAGAATTGAGGATATTCTCCCAGAGGATATTATTCCAGTTGAGGACCCACTACCCTCAACTATTGTTGCATCTATTCTCTCAGACATTATTAATTTGATTCCTTCCACCACTAGTGCTCCAGAAACTAGTGGTAGAGTTGCTGAAGAGGCAGTGGCATCAGGCCACATTGATGAACCCATGGGAGATATTCCAGTAGAGCTAGAGCACCCAGCTGCTCAGGGTGATTCTGTGATGGCGGATGCTCCCATTCAGGGGGAGCAAGTATCAAATGAAGAAGATGCTCCTATTGAGGGGGAGCTATCAAAAGAAGGTTCAGTAGAAGCAACTTCTGTTGTTGATGATCAGGAGGAAAAGCATAGAGATTCTCCAAATTTGGATGACAGAGAAGGGTAGACTGCAAGCTCTTCGAGCTCAGATGATGATCAACCTCCTCCAGCAAAAGAAGGCAAGAAGAAAGGAAAAGAAGTTGCCTCTGAAGTTCCTCTCCTGGCTAATACACCTTTTGAGAGGCAGGTCAAACAGAAAATTGTTATAAATTTGAAGCCAGTGATTGAAAGGCTGAATGTGCAAGGTGAGCTATTATGCTCTCTCCAATCAGATGTAAATTCTATATTTCTGAGCCAAGCTTCAGCCAACAAAGAGTTAGCTCAAATCAGAAATGCTATGAAATGGTTTAATAAAGAGATGAGTAGCATGAAAGGCATGCTCTCGGATATTATTAAGGCAGTTGGAGTTCAAGCTCCTCCTCCTCCAGTAGATCAGGAGCCTGGAGAATTTGTGTCTGGGCCATCAGGGCCAACACCAGAAGAAGCAGGGCCAGCAGGGCCAGAAGTAGCAGCAGCACCAGCAGAGGCAGCAGTGAATGTTGAAGGGCCATCTGGGCCGGATGATCAGGTTAAAGGGCCTCCAGGGCCGGCTGAGCAAGGGTCAGGGCCATCAGGGCCATTGGAGAGTGAGTCTGTGCAGAAAGAGGCAGAAGAATCCTTGGCACCCAAGCCCCTAGCCCCTCCTTCTCCCTCTCACACACCTATCCCTCCAACTCCACCTCAGCTCCTACAGCTCCTCCTGCTCCACAAACATTCAAGAAGCCTCAATCCAGACCAATCTCTTCTCCTACTCCCTTTCCTCCTCAGTCCACCTCCTCTCCTACCTCCTCTACTACAATTCCTTCTCCTTCTCCTATACTTGAGGTCCCTCCAGCATCCTCAACTGGAGCCTCCTCCTCCTCCTCCTCTGGTCCCTCCCTTGGACCAGTTGATGACCTCCCTACTACATCACATTATTTTCTTCATCCTACTCCTCCACCCTCTTTCATCACTATCATACCTGAAAGAGCCCAACTTAACTCTCCCTTTATGGAAAAGATAAAGGATGAGTTTGAGGAAGGCATTCTCAGGTCTGTGCTGAAGGTTGGGGAGCACATTCACAGGGCAGACCCTTCTAGTCCTGCCCCCAAGAAGAGGAAACTCACTTCTACTTCCTCCCTTTCCTCTGAACCCAAATACCCACCTTTGTGGTTTTCTCTCACAGTGGACAACAAACATAACCCACTGTATAGGGAATACCTTTCCAAAGTTGTTCTTGCCACCATCATTAACCTTCCTTTTCAAAATCTTTCAGATCATTTGAACACCATTCTACCCTACACTTCTCTTTCAAAATCCGAAAAGTCTAAAATCTTCTCTCTTGCCCACTCCAAAATTGAAGATCAATGGGGCAAAGGTCACAAGGATCTCCTAAATAAATTCATTCTTGCCAAATCTGCCAGATTTCCTCCAATGGACCACTCCCTGACCTTGTCTGAGTGGTTTAGGATGTATCACCAAGAACTTTGGGCACCCTTCATTCAAAAGGAAATCAAGATGGTCAGACACTATGTGTTGTTCAACAACTACAGATATGTCCATCGACTTCCTGAAGTTCAGCTCAGCCAGTTCAAAAGGGCCATTTCAGCTCTCACTCCAGACATCTCACATTCTTCAGATGTTCAGGTAGATTTTGCTACCCTCCAAGTGCCTGAAGAAATTGCCCTTCCTCAAATCCATTTTCTAGTTTTGGAGTCCTCTGTAGGCTCCATCATCTTTGAGCGTTTTGCCAGGGTAATGGGCAGAATTAAAGTACAGAAAGGCTGCCTGGTTGCTTTTCCTAGATTCCTATTTAGGGAATATCACCAGGGGCATGTAAGTGCTGAAGTTCTAGCCCCCATTCTGTCTGAATGTGAAAGGCTGACATCCTCAGACTGGTCCAAGTTCTATCCCTTGTCAGCTCAGCAGTTGTTTGAAATCAATGAAGCTCAGGCCAGGGAAGGCAAACCAGCCATTTCTCCAGCTACCTTCTTGGATATGAACTCTATACATCTTGTTGATGACCCTTTCAAAGTCTGGGAGGAAAGATACAAAGTTTATGTGGCTATGCACAAGGCTCTCAAAGACAACCACAACCATTATCCTGTGACCATAGACCAATTCCTCACCTGTGCCAGCTTTAGGACTCGTCATTTCCTCAAGATGAGCATGGACAAGAATGCATATGCTGATCTTCTCTATCAGCACCTGGATCTTCATCTTAAAAGGATGGCTTCCTCCATGGGACCATCTTACTCTTTGTCTTTTAGAGTTTTTAAAACTCATTTTGAAGAGCAGGAAGCACAGGCATGGGAAACCATTTCCCATTTTGCCTCTCTTTTGTCTCCTGCCTTCTATTTACCTGTACCACCTCAAAGTTAATGAAAAATCCCTTGGTCATCTGCCTCTATCTTTTCTCTTCTTTCCTTGTCTTAGATTGTCTTTTTGCTAAATGACAAAAAGGGGGAGAAAATTAGCATGTCTGAAATACATTCCAATAATTTTTTTAAGAAAGAAATTAGCATGTCTTATCTTCAGATTGATTTCAGATATTTTTTCATCCATGCTTATTATTCAGTTTTGTCATCACCAAAAAGGGGGCGATTGATGATCAGTCTATCCCCATGAAATGTTAATGTATTTTGGTGATTAACAAAACTAAACTAGTTTTTATAGATAATATTTAATGAATATTTCATAAGTCTTAAAGTACAGGAAAAATACCAAGGTCAATCAAGCCAATAAAGGTATGCATTACTTCTCTGAAGCTTTAATCTTTTCAACATGATATTTCTCTAAGTCCACATCGATTTCTGTTGAAATTCATAACGATTTCATTATAAGATTGAAAAGTCATGTTGTTTCAAACAAGTCGATGTCACAACGACTCCATAAGTTATCATCGCAATGATTTCTTTAGAAAGCGTAACGACTTGCCTGTCATAACGACTCTATAAGTCATCGCAACGATTTCTTTAGAAAGCGTAACGACTCGCCTGTCATAACGACTCTATAAGTTACCGTAACGATTTCTTTAGAACTCGTAACCACTTGCTCGTTGCAACGACTCTATAAGTTACCGTAACGATTTTTTTAGAACTCGTAACGACTTGCTCGTCGCAACGACTCTATAAGTTACCGTAACGATTTCTTTAGAACTCGTAATGACTTGCTCGTCGCAATGACTCTATAAGTTACCGTAACGATTTCCTTAGAACTTGTAATGACTTGCTCGCCATAACGATTTCATAAGTTACCGTAACGATTTCTTCAGAACTCGCAATGACTTGCTCGCTCATAACGATTTGCTTTGCGCAACGATTTCTTTAGAGCTCATAACGACTTGCTCTCTATAATGACTTGTTAGTATTCATAACGATTTCATTAGTCATATAGACATCGACTTTACAGTTTATATCACTTGATTTTTATCATATCTCTTGAAGCATTGACTAGTCAAAGTCATGCATATATCTATCTGTCACTCCTGCATTTATGAGTTCTGAACGTATCTCTGCATGCATGCAGACAATATTGACCATTATTGTGCTTACTCTGTATACATCCTTTAAAAACAAGCTATTTGGGATTGCTACTCTAGTGAATACTCACATTAACGTATACTGACAACAAGAGACAGTTTGAGTTGTCTACTATCTAGCATTTAATGTGTGCAGGGTCCTGAAGACTTTCTATCATACAACGTTGGACCTATAGACGTCAGAAGACATTATCTCTTTGTGTGCTCAAATGGATAAAAGATAGTTGAAGCTTCCAAATGTCAAAACAGTCTAACGACTATCAATCCAAGAGACAACGGTTACTTCAACGGGACTATTTCAAATAGAAGATATAAATTCAAACCAACGAAGCAGAGAACTAAGGATCACGCGTTCAAACGTTTAAACTCTTCTGCAAGAAGTCCAGAGCCAAGAATCACCTTCCTCATCACCTTTAGCTCTTTTGCTCTCTGTGCTGTAATAGATTCTCTAAGAGAGCTCGTGTAGTTCTGAGAGTGTGCCTTGTTTAGATTCTTGCTCTCAGTGCTAGTTGCTTCAGATCTTGGCTTGTTAAGAGCTTGATCTAGGGGCTTGAATTTCATTTAATTCTCTTTGTGTTATTGTTCCCTTCGGGTGTGAAGGAAGACCTGGTGGTATCCAGGGTGTTGTTCCCTTCGGTTGTGAAGGAAGACCTGGTGAGGTATCCAGGGTGTTGCTGTTCCCTTCGGGTGTGAAGGAAGACCAGCTAAGCTGGGTGTTGTTGCGTCCTTAGGGGGACTGTACCCTAGTTAGTGAAATCCTGAGTTGTTCCTCGGGGACTGGACGTAGGACTCCTAAGGAAAGGAGGTCCGAACCAGGATAAATCTCGTGTTGTGTGATTGTCTTCTTTGTGTGTTTGATATTTAAACTAACAGTCACTAACCTCCTTCGAAGAACTCTTGTGTGAATATTTTTAGTTACAGGTATCTTGTAGATTATTTTAAAAGACCCATTCATCCCCCCTCTGGGCTTGTCAACTGGGCAACATCTAGGACTTAGCTTACTATGCCTACCAAATCTAACTACACCACGAGTAGGCGAAATCTTTAAAAAGACATGCTCACCTACCTCGAACTCCAAATCTTTCCTCCTGTTGTCGGCATAACTCTTCTGCCTATCTTGTGCCACAACAAGCCTCTTCCTAATCAACTGAACCTTATCCGAAGTCTCCTGAATTAACTCCGGACCAATCAGCTGCCTATCGCCCGTCTCCTCCCAACACAAAGGAGATCTACAAGGCCTACCATACAACGCCTCAAATGGAGCCATACCAATACTCGCATGAAAACTGTTGTTATATGCGAACTCCACTAGAGGTAAATGGCGTTCCCAATCTTCCTTCCAATCCAGAATACACGCTCTCAACATATCCTCAAGCGTCTGGATAGTCCTCTCGGACTGTCCATCCGTCTGGGGATGAAACGCCGAACTAAGCTTCAGCTCCGAACCTAACGCATCCTGAAGACCCTTCCATAACCTCGAAGTAAATCTCGGATCTCGATCCGAAATGATCGACTTTGGCACAACATGCAATCTAATAATGCTACTAGTATACAATCTAGCTAAACTCTCTACTGACTGCTTCTTCTTCATGGGCAAGAAATGCGCAGTCTTCGAGAATCTATCTACCACTACCCAAATCGAGTCATTACCCCATCTAGATCGAGGCAAACCCGTAACAAAATCCATAGTGACAGTTTCCCACTTCCATACTGGGATCTCCATCTTCTGCATAAGACCAGATGGTCGCTGCCGCTCGGCCTTCACTTGCTGGCAAACTAGACATCTAGACACATACTCCGCTACATCCTTCTTCATGCCAGACCACCAAAAAGATCTCTTCAAATCCTGGTACATCTTAGTGTTTCCTGGATGAATAGAGAATCTAGACTTATGAGCCTCTGCCAAAACATGCTCACGGACATCTACTATATCGGGAACACAAACACGGTGATGGAATCTAATCACACCATCCTCATCACGAGCAATGCCTACCTTGCCCACTAACTCTTGGAGTCTAGGGTCGGCCTTCTGATGCTCGATCACCTCATCCAACACCGAAGACCTAGTGGACAACTGAGCTACAAAAGCCTGACATAAAGATGGCTCCAACTCAGTCATCGCACACGCTGCATCCTCCAACATCTTCCAATCCTATTGGAGAGACGACCTCTTCCTACTAAGGGCATCCGCTACGACATTCGCCTTTCCAGGATGATACTGGAGGTCGAAGTCATAGTCCTTCAGGAACTCAATCCATCTTCTCTGCCTCAGGTTTAATTCCTTTTGGGAGAAAAGATACTTTAAGCTCTTATGATCAGTGAACACCTCAAATCTGACACTATAAAGATAGTGTCTCCAGATCTTCAGTGCATGAACCACTGCTTCAAGCTCAAGATCATGAGTCAGATAGTTTCGCTCATGCTCTTTCAATTGGCGAGAAGTATATGCTACTACCCTTCCTTGCTGCATCAATACACAGCCAAGGCCAATCCGAGATGCATCTGTGTAGATAGCAAACCCCTCTACACCGCTCGGCAAAACTAACATAGGAGCCGAAGTGAGCTTAGTCTTCAATAATTGAAAACTACTCTCACACTCCTCAGACCAAACAAACTTTACTCCCTTCCTGGTTAGCTGAGTCAACGGGGCGGCGATGGATGAAAATCACTCAATAAATCGCCAATAATAACCCGCCAAACCAAGAAAACTCCGAATCTCCGAAGGAGTCTTAGGAATCTCTCAATCCATAACAGCCTGGACTTTTTCTCGATCCATTTCTACACAAGCACCGGAGATAACATGCCCAAGGAAATGAACCTCGCGCAACCAAAAATCGCACTTGCTGAATTTTGCATACAGCTTGTGTTCACGGAGAACCTCTAATACTACCCTCAAATGCTGACGATGTGTGGCCTCATCCGGAGAGTAGACTAACACGTCATCAATGAAAACTACGATGAAACTATCTAGGTAAGGTCTAAACACCCTGTTCATGAGATCCATGAACGCTGCAGGGGCGTTGGTCAGACCAAAAGGAAGGACCAAAAACTCATAATGTCCATAATGGGTTCTAAAAGCCATCTTGGACACATCCTCACTCCTAATCCTCAACTGATGATATCCAGACCACAAATGAATCTTAGAAAATACTGACGCATCTTGCAGCTGGTCAAACAAATCATCAATCCGAGGTAAGGGATACCTGTTCTTCACTGTCACTTGGTTTAGCTTTCTATAATCGATGCATAACCTAAGTGACCCATCCTTCTTCTTCACGAATAAGACAGGTGTGCCCCAAGGGGAAACGCTAGGGCGAATAAATCCCTTATCTAACAAATTCTGCAATTGCTTCCTTAGCTCCGCTAATTCTGCAGGTGCCATCCGATAAGGTGCCTTCGAGATAGGAGAGGTGCCTGGAAGCAACTCTAGAGTGAACTCTATCTCTCTAGCCGGTGGCAAACCAGATAAGTCATCAGGAAAGACATCTGGAAACTCTCGCACTACATCAATCTCCGCAAGGGTGGGTGACTCATCAGCCTTGGGTACTAATACCACGCTAGCAAGAAAAGCGTCACAACCCTTGTTCACCATTCTTATCGCTCTCATGGCAGAGATGACAAACTTCCCCATTGAGTTCCTTGGCAATGGATGAGAAAACTCATCCTCACTAGGAATGCGGAAAACGATCTTCTTCCCACGACAATCCACTAATGCATAATGCTCCTCTAGACAATCCAGACCAAGAATAGCATCGTAGTCCTTCATCTTTAGCAAGAAGAAACACCCTTCCAGGACTCTATCCTCAAAACACACCGATAAAGACGGAATACACTTCCTAGTCGATACCGTACCTGCGGGTGTGTGCACAGACAAAGGGACTTCTAACTCCTCAGACTCTAACCCTGACTGTAAAGCTAACTGCCTAGCAAAATGCTCAGAAATGAACGAGTGAGTAGCACCCGTGTCAAACAAAACCCGAGCATGAAAACCTAAGAACAAAAATGTACCTTCGGTAACATGCTCCGCCTACTCGGCGTCCTCACGATCTAATGCAAACACTTGAGCTGGGGCTCGAGGTCTCCCTGGTCATCCTGTCGTTGGCGCTGCTGCTGCTGCTGGAGCTGCTCCACGCTGAACTCCCTGCTGAAGTCTAGGACAATCCTTGATCTTGTGCTCACTGCTCCAGCACTTCAAGCACTTCCCTGCCAACTTCCAACATTCCGTAGCACCGTGTGTCCTTCCGCAATGAGGACACTCCTTCTTGCTACTAGGGGAACGCTGAGAAGATACCTTACTGCTTCCCGATGCCACGGGATGCTACAGTGACTGAAAAGCCGCCTTCTTCCTATCCTGCCTCTGAAAAGGATCCGCGGGCCTCTTCTGAGAAGCCTTCTTCTCCTCCAGATATTGCTCCATCTCTCCCTCCTGATGACACGCTGCGCTGAGCACCTGGTCGAGGGTACGATGGTCGAAGGCCACCAACCTCGCCCTCAGTGATGGTCTCAGACCCATCACGATCATTTTCGCCTTCCTGCGCTCATCAGCTACTATATGAGGGGCATACTTAGACAGCTCAGCAAACCTGGCCTCGTACTCCAGTACGGTCATGGAGCCCTGAGTCAGCGAAAGGAACTCCTGCTCCATCTTGTCCTGGATGTGCTCCGGAACAAACTTGGCTCGGAAGAGCCTCACGAACTCGTCCCAAGCAATCTCCACAGCACCATCCTCAAATCGGGTACGAAGTAACGATGACCACCACACGTCGGCTCGCTCCTGCCAAAGCCACCCATAAGGAACAAACCAACATAATCTATACTTAAAGAAATAACCATCGAATTAATTTACACACACCTGTAGTATATGGGTGGCTAAAGTGACTTTGTCATCCTCAGTGCACCTAATAGCCCAGAAGATTTTCTCGATCTCCCTCATCCAGCTCTCAGCAAGTAGTGGATCGCTCTCCCCCTTAAAAGAGGGTGACAACATCCTCTTGAATCGTTCTATGATGGAGGGTCCACCATGGTCCTGAGCCTGTGGAGCTGGCACTTGAGCCTGCTACAGCAAACAACATAAGCATCACACATTCACAACATGGTAACATAATAGCATGATATTAATTAAAAATAGACTACTCTAATTATATTATATTATTTTTATATTTTTTTTCTAACCTGAGCCTGCTGAGCCTCCAGTTGAGCCTAGAGTGCAGCCTGGGTATGGGCCTGCGTCTGCATGGCCTGCAGTAGACCCTGCATGAACACTCCATAATCTACAGGTGGCGGTGGAGGAAGTACAGGACCCTGGGGTGCTGGGGCCTGTTGCTCACCCTGATCCTCACGCCGAGGCTCATCTCTCCTCTGCTCACCCTCACGAGCAAAAACACCACGCCTACCTCGTGAAGCCATACCCTGCAAAATGATTTAATTCACGATTTAGAAACTAAGCTATCTAATTTCTAATTATTTACTTATCTATGTGGACATTCTACACAGGCTTAGCATACAATGAAGATGATGGTATGTGTATATTTATGTACAATTTCAGCCTGTAGCTCTGATACCAATCTCTGTAACGACCCTCCTTATACCGGTACGGTTACACCAACCCACATCGATATAATGAACGCCGCTACAATGGGACATTTACCCAACAAAATCGATAGACTGACATGTACACAAATATAACACATAACAGCGGAAAAGAAAGAGCCAAACGTAATTTCTTATTTCATCATCCACATTCTATTCACAGTCCATATAGAGGAAAAGAAAACTAAACTTTTAATAGCTGAGAAATGAAAATACATTGTCCACATTGTCTAAACTGAATTACATAATTCTCCTTTATTACATACTATGAAAGAAAGAAAGTACAATGTCGAATCTAAGACAAAAGTCTCCTACTCCCGCTCCGAGTCGCTCCTAACGATCTCCTCGGAAGAAGTAGAAATGTCTGCACCTGTACGCCGAAGCAAGAGTGAGTCCAAAAGAACTCAACAAGTAACTCCAACCACACTAAACATACATACATCACATGATTTTTCACATTCTCATGCCACACGGTTATCACATAAGCATGGACTTGGTAAAAGTTTCAAGAAAACCTAAACATGATTTCTACACATGCCACACATGATAAATGACTCATAAAATTTTTTACAATAATCTCAAACCTATCACATGCTTTCGACATATTCTTCAATATACCAAACTAAGTCTCATTTAATCACATTTATATTCTAAGACTTTAACCATTTTAAACATGGAGTTTACACATTTTTCAAAAGACAGTCCTAGCATGGATTCTATGATCATTTTTACATGAATAACACATCTATATACATGAATAGCTTGCTGTTTTGATATATATATATATCGCATTCATATAAGGAATTATCCTTTTACATGCTATTCCATTGATTCATAATCTCACATGATCATTTACACAATTACACAATTTACACATTCACTTTTCACATAAGCACAAGTTCACATTTTATCAAATGTCGTGACACATAGTCCAAACCACCTTTAGAAGGACACACACTAATCACATTACACATATCTATCACCTAGACATCACAGTGATAAATCTTAGTTACTGCGCAGAACCGGGAGAAACACTCTCCACCCTAACCAACGGTACTTGTCCGCCTCCAGGATTTAATCCCAATGCCCATGGGATATCACACACTATGAACTTTCCCATGGGGACTTTACCACAGTACAGTTCCACAGCCCTCTAAGGTAGCAGTGTCACCCATTGGCACATTTACACATTTTTCTAAACTTTTAACACACACTTAATACAAAATTTTACACATCCATTTCATGCTCACACCTTTGCATACTTCAGTATTACCTAGCATGGTACTACTGTTCTTAGTATTAAACAGATTCAAACAAGTCTAATCATGCTGAATTTAGTAGATTTATTTAACAACCATATTAACATGTATTAACTGATCAATTCTCACATAAAACCAACATATGTAGTTACTGTCATCATTTCAGTATGAAAATTTAACACAAACGTCTTACAGATTACCCATCATGTATACCAAATTTTGCATTTTTCTGAAATACACACAAATTATGAAAATTCTACTAGTGATATTATACAAGGTAAACATAGTCAAACTAGCATGGATTTTCATTGTTCAGACCCAAAACTCATTCTACATATGAATATTGACAGTACTAAACATATGTCAATTTCTAGGAATTTAATTGTTTCCACACTATTTATTTGAATTTCTACACTAATAAAACATGCTTACTGTTTTACCATTCAGAAAATCTAATAATTTACACAAATGTCAGAAATTTCCCAAATTTCTACAGCATGAACTAAAACCCACAAACATTGCACAAAAATTTTATGACACTTGGATTACACACAGATTGCACAAACAAAAATTTACAAGATTAAAACCTATCAGCCAGACAATTTAGAAATTTCTAATAATTGAAACATTCTACCAAAATTCATGAAATCTCACAACATGCTCCAACATAGATATTTACATATCATATAAAATTTACCATATATTCTTATGCGAAAATCCAAAAAATTAGATCATATAGGTCAAACATGCACACTGTTGTAGTCTGGTGAACTTAACGGCATGCAGGTGGCCGTCTATTAAGTTAACGGCAACAAAGTGCACCGCCAACTGAAGATCTTAACGGCAAGGGATCCTGCCGTTAAGTTCTTGTCTCTGAAAAACATAGACTGCTCGCAAGAACTTGATGAAATTGGGGATCCAGGACTCGAATAAAATTCTAGAAAATACCTAGGACCTACCAGACGCACGTAAGAATGATGTAGAAGGGTTACTTGCCTCTTGGAAAATCCACAAGAAATGATTTAAGCCGGAGAAGCCCTCCTCAGCCCGAGCCAAAGAGTCCTCAAAACTCTCTCGATTCGGGTTCTGTGTTGATCTCCTCTGCACACCAGTGTGGGGAAGTCGTTCCTGGATGTTCAGAGTCCTCTCCAGTCGTTGTAGAACGTCGGATGAAGCCTCCAGTCGCCGGATCAAGGGGTTCCAAGAACAAGTTTCGCAAAGAAAATAGGGTTTTTGACAAAAGAGTCAAAAAGGGTTAGATCTGGCCGGAGATGGGGTGCTTTATAGAGCTAGGGGTCGGAGACGTAATTGGGTAAGGCTGGGTCACCGTTGGGGAACGGTTACCATAACAAGGGGCGAAGATTTCGGGGGCGTTTCCGGATCTAAAATCGCCACAGATCTGGGAGATTAACGTCAACATCACAGGCCGCCAATGTGGAGTTGGCGTCCATCGATGTGGCCGCTTACTTGGGATTGACATCCACACATATTGACGTCTACTGGCCGCCAGAACTGAACTTAAAACTGCAGAAACTTTATGTACACCACACATGTATATATATATATATATATATATATATATATATATATATATATATATATATATATATATATAAAATCTACAATGCACACATTAAAATAATACTTATTCATGCAATGTAAACAAGTAAGTACTATGCACAATAAAATTTATACATCGATGGCATACATTTATACATACATAAGCAATCACCCAAAGATAAAAAATCAAGGGCCTTACACCCGGTGACCCCTACCCCCTCCCCCTCCATTGCTCTCTCTCCATAGTGCCCCCTCCCCCACCCCCCCACCCCCACCCCCTCACCCCCCCCCCCCCACCCCCTCCACAGTGTCGCACTCCCCCTCCCAAATTTATATATATATAACATATACATATATATATATTCATATATATATATATATCACACATATATAAATAGATACCTATATATATATACTTATATATATATATATATAGCATACACTTATGTATAACAAGAAAAAGTTGTATTAGCGACGGAATTTCCGACGGATATAGGTATCAAAGTTAACATTATTTTTGTCTTCAAATGAAAATCACGTTTGTTGAGAAATATTTATTGTATTTCCAATTATATTTTTTTAGTGTACCTTTAACTATCTCATTAGATGAGCACCGTCTGTAGAAACACATTGACCAATGAAAGACTCAAAGTGCAATAGAAGTAGATAAATGCTTTCCACTCATAAAAGGGATAGAAAGTATTGTTCGACACCTCATCTAATTGGTTGGACGATGGGTCTTATATTTTGTTGATGTGTGGGATCTGATCATTCGACCAATCAGGTGTGACGATTGAACATTTTTTTACTTGTGAACACATAGAATTATATAACTATATTGAGAAAATATAATAAATATTTCTCCACACTTACAATATAAAAAGGGAGACACAAGTGTGTTTTATATGAGAAGAACTTTGCATCTGATCAAACATGCCCGCTCCCTTGTGCCTACAGTCACCAAGGTTTGGGCTCTACAGTCACATGGTTGTGGGGTCTGTAAACTCCGCCTAATACTTTTCCTTTATATATCTATCTAGTACTTAAAAAAAGGGACATTTTAAATTTATTATTACAATGGATGGGAGATAAATTATCTTCAAAAAAAGAATGTGTGATAACTATGTACAAATGCACAAAAAGGAAATAGAAATAGTGAGTTCTAAAGTGCACTCTGATGTGCCACAGGCTGTTACGAGCTCCCCTACCACCGCCTCCCTCCCACCCGTTGCCCCCTCATAATCATCAAAGTTATCACTCCTAATAAACTAATTATGACTTGATTCTTTTCTCCAATCTGAATGGTCTAGACCATGTCTGAAATGAAGAGTGAGAATGCGATGGACAACCAAGAGAGGAGGGGTGAATTGGTTATCACCCAATTAAAAATCTTTGGCACATAATAGATTAAACTCAACTAATCAAACGTATTATGTGATGTGCACATTAGAATATAACAAGTATATGGACAAAACCGACTATTCTAACGTGCGTAGAATGGAGGTAGAAGAAAAGAGATCAAACCACACATGCACGCAGGATTTAGAGTGGTTCAGCAAACACACCCCTGTGTGTGCCTACGTCTACTACCCCACACCCCTATGAGGATTTACTCTAACTTGTTTCCCAGGTACAAGTGTAAACCCTCACATACATATAGTTGTTTCTGTTGACCAGGTTGCAAGCCCAGAGGGGGGGGGGTGAATGGATTGCTAAAATTTCTTTTAAGAAAAGTCCTGTTAATAAAAATACTTTGACAGAAGACACTAAATTCGATGGTTAGAGTTATTACGTGACGAAGACAGAATAAGATCAATCACAAGAACAACAGAAATTTTATCTTGGTTCAGATCTCCTATCATAAGGAGTCCTACGTCTAGTCCCCAAGCAAAGACTTGGGATTCCACTAACCAAGGGTACAGTCCCCCTCAAGGGCACCTACACATCTAGCTGTAGTTGGCCTTCTCTTCACTACACGAAGAGGCACTACACCACCTGATACAACATGTCTTCCTTCTTACCAAAGGGAAATAAACACCCACTCCACAGCAGGTCTTCTCTTCACTAACGAAGAGGAGCACTCAAGAAGAGTAAAGGAGATGATGGCCCCTAGACCAAGCTTATAGAGATACTTGATCTGAGGTGGAATCTGAGAGACAAAAGAATCACACATGAAGAAGGTCTCTCAAATCTACAACAAGCTCTCAAAAACTAGAGGACAATTGCTTTCAGGAGAGCTAAGAGCAGAAGGCTTTGAATGAGGGATTTTGCTCTTGTTTCTTCTATTCCTTGATGGTTCAAAAGAGTTGTACTTCATGTAGTCCTCAGACTTCTATTTATCTTCTCATGAAGAAGTATCCGTTGAAGTATCTGTTGTCTTTTATCTTTAGATACATTAGCTGTGTCTGGTCCAACGTAGGAATCAGGAAACACCTGTAGTCATTAAATGTTGGGATAGACATAGTCAGAGAGAAAGATTATCTGGATATCTTCTTTACTTCTGTCAACGTGACAAGTCCAAGTTGTAGCATGTGTGACTATCGGAAACCTGCACACAATAAATGCTGGAGCATGAACATTTTAAATGTCTCTAAACTGTCAGTCAATGTAATAGGCCATGGTTTAGGATGATATACCAAAGAGGAAATTTCATTCTGTCATCCTTTAAAGTTCTTCTTAATGTGACAGGAATATGGTAAACCAAAAGAGATGTTGTGCAGAGATATAGTACTCAACATAATAAATGTTTGAGTGCACAGGATACTACATGGTTCACGGAAAAGTTTGAAATACACAGATATTTAAATATCATGAAAGATAAAATTTGTTCAAGACATCTAAAATGATTTTAATAATAGTATCCATTAACTATATAAACTATAGTTTATTAAAAGGAAAGTCGATGTTTAGAGACAGTATATGAAAAAGGTAGTCGACGTCCAAACATAACTGATGTTCAAGAGAAGTCGTTGTGAGTGAAATCGATGTTGGAATGAAATCGATGTTGAGATATAACCATAATCTATGTGAAAATGTAATCCATGTTGATATGAAGTGAACATAATCCATGTATAAATGTAATTGATGTTGAGGCATAATCGATGTTGGAGTGAAATCGATGTTCTGGATGAAATCGTTGTTGAACTGAAATCGATGTTTAACTAAAGTCGATGTTCAAGTGAAATCATTGTTAAACTGAAGTCGATGTTCAAGTGAAATCGTTGTTGAACTGAAATCGATGTTTGACTGAAGTCGATGTTCAAGTGAAATCGGTGTTCTAGATGAAATCAATGTTCAACCGAAATCGATGTTTAAGTAAAGTCGAAGTTCTAAATGAAAACGATGTTGAATCGAAATCGATGTTTAAGTGAAATCGATGTAGAACTAAAATCGATGTTTAAGTGAAATCGATGTTCTAAATGAAGTAGATGTTTGAATGAAGTCGTTATTTTTAGTGAAATCGATGTTTTAATAAGGTAGTCGTTGTTTAAGTGAAATCGATGTAGCAACAAAACAGTAATCGTTGTGAACTTTCAATGGTAGTCGATGTAGACTTAGGCAAATCATATGCAATTAACTTACTGAATTTGTTTTATTTGATACCTGTTGACAAGCTTCAGAAAAATAATGTTAGTCAATAATTTCCAGAGTTTTGTTAATCACCAAAAATACATAATATATAACAATTTATATGTAGATGGACTAATCATCAATCTCCCCCTTTTTTGTGATGACAAAATATTAAAAATTATATATATGAAAGAGCAGAAATAAATTTGCTGGAAATTTCTATGGTATGTATTTCAGAATGTTTTCTCCCCCTTTTTGTCATTAAGTAAAAAGAAATAAGCAAGTAGAAGATAAAAGTGGAAGAGAGACAAAGATAAATGGAAGTCAAGAGAGCAAAGTATATTCATTAGTGAGGGTCAGAAATGTAGAAGGCATGAGACAGAAGGGAAACAAGGAGAGTAATAATCTACCAAGCTTGGACTTCCTACTCTTCAAAGAAATTCTTAAAGACACCCCAGCTAATGTTATAAGAGGGCCCCATCTTTGAACTGAGTCTCTGAAGATGAGCCTGTCTCTAATCCTCAATGAACTTGGTGTATTCAGCAGCATTGAGAGACAGTCTGTAGAACCCAACAGCTAGCATGTTGAAGGAACTTATCTATTGAGATAGGATAATGCAGATTGTGAGCCTTCAATTCTTTCTTCAAATCTTCAAAAACCTTGAATCTCTCAACCCAAATGGAGTAGGGATCTGAAACGAGGTTGATGGAGTTGAGATCCATGAACTGCTCAGGAGAAAGAGTGGGTTGATCTGATCTAATCAGAGAGGAATTGAGCTGATCCAACTAGAGAGTAGCCTGATAAATTTTGCACCAATCAGAAGGGAAAACTTTTTTAGACTCTACCAGCAAAGGGGCTAAAACTGATGATTTGATGAATCCCCTGTGATATTCTCTGAATAGAAACCGATGGAATGCTAAGGAGACTCCTTTCTGAACAAAGATTCTAGCTTTTACTCTAGCAGATCTCTCAAAAATGATTGGACAAACATCAGAGTCCATGAGCAGAAAGTGCAACTGAGGGAGAAGCTTGAATTCAGACATCTCAAGGGTGGTAAAATTAACCTGAAGAGCTGTGTTGAGAGGGTGCTCAGTCCAAAGATCATTGATAGCAGATCGAAACTGTCCAAGCTGAACTTCAGAAAGGCCATTAACATGGCAGTAATCATTGTACATTGTACATTTGAAAGTGCCTTATTAGCTTGATTTTCTTCTGAATAAAGGGACCCCAAGAAGATGTATGCTGACTGACAAACCACTCTAACAGAGTAAGAGTATGATCTGAAGGAGGGAATCTGCGATCCCTTGAAATCTCAAACTTTCTGTAGAGGGCTTTATTGGACCTGGCCCACTGATCCTCAGTCTTAGACTCAGTTGAGGAAAGGATTTTAGATTTTTCAGGCTTAGGCACATAAGAGATAGGAAGAATGTGAGTGAGATATTCTATGACATTTAGATAGGGGAGGCCAAAAATTGCAACAAAAGTATAGTTTTGAATATATTCAGTATAGAGAGATTTTCGTCTGTGGACAATTGAAAGACTGTACCATAGAGAAGGAAAGAGAGCTTAAGAGGATTGGGGTACAAGCTCTTTGGAGAGTTTCCTTTTCTTTGAAGTAGGACTCGGAGAAGGCTGAGAATCAGTCCTGTGAATGTGAGAAGAGACAAACAAAATTGTTCTAATAATGGCCTCTTCAGATTCATCTTTGATATGGGTGACAAAATGGCCAATGGTGCTAGCACCCTTAGGAATGAAAGTGATCAAAGATGGTGGAGTAGGAGGGTGAAGAGAGGAGAAAGATGAAGTGGGAGGAGGTTGAGTAGATGGTCCAGCTGAGGAAGGACCAGAAGAAGAGGGACCAGAGGAAGTGGCTGGAGGTGCCTCAGAAGAGGGAGCAGGAATAGAGGATGAAGGAGTAGGTGATGTGGAGGGTTCAGCAAAGAAGGGAGTAGGAGAAGAAATGTTTTTAGGAAGAGGTTTCTTGGATGGTTCAGGAGCAGGTGGGGCAGTGAAGGAGGCAATAGGGGAGGAAGGGGCTGGAGTTTGAATGACTGGAGGAGGATCAAAAGGCCCTGGGGGCACAACAGCTTCCTCTGCATGCTCTTGAGGACCGGATGGCCCAACCACTGCTTCTTCTTGCTCAGATGGCCTTGATGGCCCAACTATTTTTTCTTCTAGCTCAGATGGCCCTGATGGCCCAGCTATTTCTTCTTCTAGCTCAGATGGCCCTATAAATTTTTCAGCTGGCACTGACTGGTCTATCTGTTCTGACTGGTCTTGTTCAGAAGGCCCGGATGGCCCTGCAACAACTTCAGGTACTGGATTAGATGGCCGTAAAGGCCCTGGTTCTGACATAACAGAAGGGACATGAGCTGAGGAGGGTGCTGCAGAGGTGAAATGAAGTAAGTGCCCCCTCACAATCTATGTGAGATCAGTCACCATGCTCTTTAAACTGCCCAAATCATTTCTCATTGTTGTGTTGAGTGTGTATTGGAATTTCTTAAAGTTGATTTTTAATGATGACCAATGGACATCACTCATACTTTGATTTTGATGATGACATATTGAACAATTTGTACATATTGAATATATTACAATAATGCTCAAACAACATGTTCTTGACATTTAATATTTCACATTTTACTATTAATGACATGTTTTGATGGTCTGCACTTCATATATATAGGTTCACATAATTTTGTCAAAGTTGTGTCGACACAGGTCCAGTGTGTGTCGACACAAGCATTGCTCTCCAGAAAGCAGTAAAGAGAAGAGAAGCCAGTCGTGTCGACACAGGTCCAGTGTGTGTCGACACATCCCTTGCTATCCAGAAAGCAGTAAAGAGAAAAGAAGCCAGTTGTGTCGACACAGGTCCAGTGTGTGTCGACACATGCATTACCTTCCAGAAAACAGTCAGAAGAAAGAAGCCAGTTGTGTCGACAAAAGTCAAGTATATGTCGACACAAGTTAACTGCCAAGTAGCAGAACAGGATCTTGTGTCGACACACAACTTGATTGTGTCGACACACATCGAATGACGATTTAGTATGTGAATTTTCTGAACACGTGTCTGCTTAGGAATCAAGGGATCTGACTTAGATCTTTGTGCCCATGCACTCCAAGGGTCCACATGGACACATGGGACTATAAATACCCATGATCCTCGTACTCCAAACTATGAGGAGCCCATTTATCTCGAAGTAAAAGTTGAGGAGAAGCAAAGAGCAGGAAAAAGGGGAATCTGCATCCAGTGGAGCAGAGCATCGCCGCCAGGAAGAAGAAGGAGGAGAGAAGAGCAGGAGAAAAAGGTTCTGCGTCTAGAAGGGGGGCAGAGCATCGCCGCCAAGGAGAAGAAGAAGGATAAGAAGAGGAGGAGTTCATGATTGGAGCAATGCTACTCAGAAGAAGATCTAGCTGAGTCTGTAATTCATTTGATTGTCAATTTCGCAGTGTGATCTGTATATGTGTTCTACACAGATCACCTAATTCTGTTTGTTAATTTTGATTTCTCACTTGTACTGAGATAGATCATGCTAGAGGATCTAGTCTTTACTTGAGCTTGTTCTAGCAGAACTTGGATCCATCGTGATCCAAAGGTTTGAGTACTATGTACTCAGGTTTGAAGCCATAGTGCTCTGGTGTTTGAGCCGTCATACTCAAGTGCTTGTGAATTGTAGAATTCACAAGTGGTCTATGGAGTAGGTCATTGTGCCTATCTCCTAGGTGTTCCTTTGAGTTGTCATACTCAAAGGGTTTGGAGTCGTCTTACTCCAGGTTGTACGCACTTGTGCTCCTGTTTCCTCCGTCATGGGGAGGTGGACGTAGGAGACACAAATTGTGTTCTTCGAACCACCTTAAAATTCTCTGTTCACTGTGGTTTGTTTGTGGTTTGCTACATCATTTCACTCTATATTCACACACTACTCTTGGATCTAATCGAATTGTGTGTGTTACTCATTTTAATTCTGCTGCCACACATTTGTAATTAACTTGAATTCAGTCACCTATCCGATCCCAACAACTGGTATCAAAGAAGGTCAGAGTCTATACTCTGAGGTGTTATGTTGAATCATCGATGTTTCTGGTTTTGATTTACTCAACTACTTGCTTAGTTTGTGTTGCTAGTTTCATCTGATTATCTTTATCATGGATTCAAGAGGTTTCATTGCAGAAGGTCATTCAATCAATAGACCTCCATTTTTTTATGGTACTGATTACCCTTATTGGAAGAACAGAATGATGGTGTTTCTTCGAGCATAGAACTATGAAGTCTAGAGGATTATTGAGAAAGGACCAGCAGAAATCATTGGAGATGAACATACATAGACAAGGGAGCAGATCAGAAAGGCTACCCTGAACTACAGCGCCACGAACATGCTGCAATGTGCCATCCATCCGAATGAGTATTCTAGAATTTCAATGTGTAAGTCTGCTAAGGAGATGTGGGATAAATTAGAATTGCTATATGATGGCACATCTCAAGTTAGAGAAACTAAAGCAAACATGTTAGTTTCTGATTATGAATTGTTTATCATGAAATCTGATGAAACCATATCTGAGATGTTTGCTAGGTTTATGGTTATCATCAATGGACTTCGAGCTTTGGGTAAGGAATACTCAAATGAAGATTTGGTAAAGAAAATTTTGCATTCTTTATGTCCTGTATGGCACACTAAAGCAACTGTCATTGAGGATTCGAAGGATTTATCCAAAATGACATTGGATGAACTCATTGGATCCTTAATGACTTATAAGCTAAATCTTAAGAGATCTGAAGAACACATGCTGAAAACAAAACCCATTACTCTTAAAGCTTCCTCAAGTAGTAAAGGAAAATCTAAAGAAATTTCTGGTTCTGAAAAATCTGAATATGATGATGATAATCTTGCTTTGATTACTAGACAATTTATGGCATTTTTGAAATCCAAGAAGAAGAATTTTGGTAATAAGCAAAATGTCATGTCTGGTAAAAAGAAACACTTTTCACATGTTGATCACAAGAAGAATGATGAAATTCCTGTGTGTTACAGGTGCAACAAATCTAGACACATGAAGGCTGAATGTCCAGAGGCTAAGAAGGATAAGCACAAAAACCATAAGAAGGAGTTTCACAGAAAGAAGAACAAGGCCATGGTTGCTACATGGTCAGATGAGGATCAAAGCTCATACAGCAATGAAGAATCCTCTAGTTCAGGAGGAAATGAAGTCTGCTTCATGGCTGGAAGCGGTGAAGAACATGTAGATATCTCTTTCGAACTATTTACCATTGAAGATTGGCAAGAAGCATATGGTAATTTGATTGAAAATCTGTTTGAAGTTAGAAAAGAAAATAAATATTTGAAAACAAAAATTGACAGACACTTCATCATCTGGAAAATTTTCCGAATTGGAAGCTCAAATTTCAGACCAAATCAAAGAAAATGATGAATTGTTAATTTTTGTTGATGATCTAAAATTGAGAATTCAAAAATTGAACAAAGAAATAATCAATTCTATCAAGAAATTTGAAGAAAAAGAGAAGTAAAATCAAGAAAATTTAAATCAAATTGAAAAACTCAATCATTGCCTTAAAGAAAAAGAAGACATCATCAAGAACTTCACACAAGGCAATGATAATCTGAATGCTCTACTGGGAATGAAGATGAATTCAAATAAACATGGTTTAGGTTTTGAACCACAAAATTCAAAGAAAACTGAATCATCTCCAAAGAAAACAAAATCATCAAAAATTCCTATAATAAAATTTGTCAAGGCAGGTTCATCTGAAAACAAAGGAAAAATGCAAAAACAAAAAGAACCTATGAGGTCGACACACACATTACCCAGGTCGACACACACACTACCTAGGTCGACACACACTCTGCCCAGGTCAACCTACCCTATTCATAGGTCGACACACACTCAACCTATCACGCCCCGCCAATTTAGCAGCGGAATAAATCGGGGAGACGTGAGCAAAGTGCATAGTAGAGTAAATTGCACCATAGTTAAGTAATTCGGAGCATTTAATGAACAATAATTGGAGTAAACTCTTCACTTCATTGAAATGTCACTAAGACTATTACAACCACTAATTTGGAGCCAATACATAGGGCTCAATGACATCACTACATTTGGAAAAGAAATCTAATGTAATAACTACTAGACTCCATTGTACTAGGGTAACTTCATGATTTGACTCCAGGTCGTTCATCACTCTGGTCCTGTCCCGTTGGTGTGTGTAACGTCATCGTCCGACTTACCTGAGATATAATAACAAATAATGAAGGGTGAGTGATAACACTCAGTAGGACTTAAATCTCATGATCAAACATGCTTTAAATAATTACTTTAAAGAACATAGTAACTAATGATAGAGAGAGTCACGTAAAGTCGAGAAATTAATAGCACAAGTAACATGGTTCAAATAGCACGTGAATCAAGTATAGCACAAAGAATATGATCAAGTCACGATAGAAAGCGATAACTCACGATAGCAAGTAACGTTATTGTTAAGCAATAGCAAGTAACATGTATAGCAAGGAGAGTAAGAGAGTAGTTGGTCATAGTAAATTACACTTTGATTGATTTTCATCAATCGAAATAGTATAGCACTTTGATTAACTTTCGTCAATTGAGATAGTATTGCACTTTGGCTATCCATAGATAGCTGAGAGAGAGTATAGCACTTGTTTGTCAATAGACAATGAAAGAATATAGCACTTTGTTTGTCAAAAGACAACGAGAGAATATAACACTTTGTTTGTCAAATGACAACGAGAGAATATAGCACTTTGTTTGCCAAAAGACAACGAGAGAATATAGTAATTTTTTTGATTATCTTAAATTAATCTTGATAGTATGGCACTTGGATGTAATGCCGACATCCTGATCATTTAACTCCCGCAGGCAAATGGCACTTTTGGGCGCTCTCCCCAGGACCAGATCGGGCCCTATTACGCAGACATTGGTTATTTTGTTTTTCTTTAGACAATCAGTCAATGGCCAATAGAGAGTACCAAGAAATAGATGAGAGCACTAGATGAATAGACGAGATAGTTGTTGCCCTGTTGACAAGCCCAGAGGGGGGGTGAATGGGTTTTATAAATTCAATCTAGGAGATACCTGTAACCAAAAACAATCACACAAACGATCTTCGAACAGCGTTAGTTACTTGTTAGTTTAAATAACAATTACGCAATGAAGACAATCACACAACACAAGGATTATCCTGGTTCGGACTTCCTTGACTTAGGAGTCCTACGTCCAGTCCCTGAGCAACAACTCAGGATTGCACTAACTAAGGTACAGTCCCCTTAAGGACGCTACAACACCCAGCTCAGCTGGTCTTCCTTCACACACGAAGGGAACAACACCCTGGATACCACCAGGTCTTCCTTTACAACCAAAGGGAGCAACACCCTGGATACCACCAGGTCTTCCTTCACACCTGAAGGGAACAGCACAGAGAAGAGTAAAAACGACTTTCACGCCCCTAGATCCAGCTTTTAATAAGAGAGGATCTGAAGCAACTAGAACTGAGAGCGAAGAGATTATGAACTATTCACACCCTCAGAACTGTACATGCTCTCTCAAGATTTTCACAAGAACTAGAGGAGAGCAAGAGAGCAGAAAAACGGAGTGAAGGATCTTGGCTCTTGATTTTCTTCAGAAGAATTTTAAAAATAGTCTCTCAACCGCTCGTCTTCTCTTCTTCTGTCTTGTATATATATATATCTTCAATTTGAAAACTAGTCGTTGAAGAGATCGTTGTCTCTCTCTTGAGTAGCCGTTAGACTGAATGACATCTGGAGTCTTGGAAGCTTCCTGTCACAGTCTTTTGATCACTTGAGCACGTAATGAGATGAGATCTTCACAGGGATCCGTTGGCTTTTATTTGTCTAACGTTGTACCATGAAGTTACATCAAAGGTCTGCACAGATGTCAAGCTCAAACAGCAGACAGATAGGCTGTCTCTGATATCAGTCAACGTCAGTAGCAATAGTCAAGAAAATAGTAATGCCAACTGGCTTGAGTCTGAAGGACGTTATCAGAATAAGCACGATAAAGGAAGATATAGTCTGCATGCATGCAGAGATACGTGCAGATCTCATAAATGCAGAAGCGTCAGAGAGATGTCTACGTGGAGTTTGACTGGTCAATGCTTTAAGATGAATAAGATATGAAATTGAAGACTATATAACTTATGAAATCGTTATAAGATACAAGTCGTTATGACGATACAGAAATCGTTGTGAATTATGAACACTTATCAAGTCGTTATGAACTCTAAAGAAATCGTTGTGAATCATGAACACTTATGAAGTCGTTATGAACTCTAAAGAAATCGTTGTGAATCATGAACACTTATGAAGTCGTTATGAACTCTAAAGAAATCGTTGTGAATCATGAACACTTATCAAGTCGTTATGAACTCTAAAGAAATCGTTGTGAATCATGAACACTTATGAAGTCGTTATGAACTCTAAAGAAATCGTTGTGAATCATGAACACTTATGAAGTCGTTATGAACTCTAAAGAAATCGTTGTGAATCATGAACACTTATGAAGTCGTTACAACAAGCAAGTCGTTGCGAGTTCTAAAGAAATCGTTATGATAACTTATGAAGTCGTTACAACAAGCAAGTCGTTGCGAGTTCTAAAGAAATCGTTATGATAACTTATGAAGTCGTTACAACAAGCAAGTCGTTACGAGTTCTAAGGAAATCGTTATGATAACTTATGAAGTCGTTGCAACAAGCAAGTCGTTACGAGTTCTAAAGAAATCGTTATGATAACTTATGAAGTCGTTACAACAACGACTTGATTGAAACAACATGACTTTTCAGTCTTATGAACTTCAACAGAAATCGATATGAACTTAGAGAAATCTCATGTTGAAAAGATTAAAGCTTCAGAGCAGTAATGCATACCTTTATTGGCTTGTTTGACTTTGGTGATTTTTCCTGTACTTAAGACTTATGAAATATTCAGCAGATATAATTGATAAATTGTTGTTTGGTTTTGTTAATCATCAAAATATGTATATATATAATTAATTAAAATTGCATGGGGACAGACTGATCATCAATAGTAGCGAGATTGTGAATAGATGAGCGAGTTGAGTATAGATGAGAACTAAGGGTCAATGCACATGAAACGTCGAGTAAACAACGATAGTAACGATTACACAACACGCACAGATGGTGTTGGCAGTCAGGTGGAATTCTCTACCCTTCCACTGGCCATGTTATGCACAGGTCCAGAGGTCCGACGTGATTTAAGATAAGAACGAGAGCATCTAAGGCCGTTTGGAACTTACTGATCCCTAGAGGGTGTCATAGGTGTTAGGGTACAACCAGCTCATTGGCCATGTGGGAATCCATGGACAGAGGAGTCTTACGGAGGCCTTGAACAAAGATTCACTAGTTCGGCAGAAGGAATATCCGACGGAGAGTTCGTCCAAGTCAAGAGAATGTGTATATATAGAAACAAGTGCCCGATATTCTAGAGGAATTCTAGAACAGTGGAGCGTCGATAACGGTATTTCCAAAACATCGCGAGAAACGAAGACAAGTCCATTTTAAAAAATAGGGTAATTAAATATATAATTGAAATGTATTACCAGAGGTATTATGAGATGTTTTCATGCCAAGTTACACCATATTGGATGGTTCAAGTGTGTGCATGTGTAAAAGAAATCATAGATAGAAAGAGGTCATGTGTATGTATTTTAAATCATTCAATGTACAATCATTTTATAACAGGTGTATTCACTGCGTGTATGATTGTTAACAAGGGATATAAACACTGTAGAAAGTTAGAGCATAACAAAGCATGGGTTTTCATATAAAAACTCCAAATCGTGACGTACCCATGTAAGGGTCACGACAGGGTCAGATTAGAATGCAACAGGGCCGTTCAAAGATTGCGACAGGGCGATCAGGTCAGGGAGCCAGATCGCGACGGTGTGGCCTGTCGCGTTCAGAACGCGACAGGTGCTGTGTCGCGACGGGCCTTGAGAATGCGGCCTATCGGGCCGTCACGTTCTCAGGTCCCGCACCTGAGTCCGAGCGGGAAAAGCGACATCTTCTTGGATTGCAGTTCAGGTTTCTATATTTTGACACAAGGTTGTTCAAATATTAAGAGCAAATTGCACAGACAATGAAAATTCATGAAACCAATTTTAAACGACTCTAAACATGCAATAGTATTCACAGTAAATAGGAATTTCAAAGTGGACATGGTCTCGGCATGATTCAATCAAGTTATTTATGAAGAACATGGTATAGTGCACAGTAGAGATAAAAGAGTTAATTCGAGAAGTAAGATGGATAAAAATTAGAGCTTCTAGAGGCAAACGATTCCTGATGTCGATCAATATCACCAGTAAAACTTTCGTAGCATGTTATCAAGTATACATGGTGATCTAGAATTAAGTTGAGGGTTCGGGGTCATGATGTTTGCAGAACTTCAAAAATCAAGAAAGAAAGATTGGCTCGATGGAAAATTATGAAACAAGAGGGGTTTTGTTCCTGATGTATGGAACAATCTACAGACGAATTTAATTAGGTTTTGCTCGTGAGAATGCCTATCTTTGGGTCGATTTGTCTCCTAGGGCTTAGAACTCGAAGTGCAGAGGTTGGAGCTTGGTCAAGCCTTCTCCCCACGAGTTCCTCTTCTCCTTGGCCTCTTCTCCACGTCCAGCAACCCTCAGCAATGCATTAGGGCCGGCCATGGAGAGATTGGGGTGTATTTATGCATCCCTTGTTTCCAATTCCTACTACTACTCAAATTCCTATTTAATTCCTAGTTTTCCTTATTTCTATCCACCTTCCAAGCTTTCCAACTCCTAATTGGGTTAGGTTGGGTTGCAAATTCGTGCCTAGCCAATTTGGGTAGGGTTAAGAGTCCAATTCCAACCCATATTAACTATTTTAATGATTTAATATCTCTTTTCTTTTTAGGAAATATTTAAGATACGAATTTAGGGTATTTTTCTATTATTCCTCTTTTAAAAATCCTTATTTTGGCCCAATAACTTTTATGTGATCAATTTAACAAAGCCCATCACTTAATGGAATTTAATTTATGGAAATTTCCCTTTTTAATTAGGGAATAATAGAGTTACGGGATTTATTATATTTTTCTTACTTGAATTTATTCATGGGCTATGAGAGGTCTATTGGTCCAAGTCTAATAATGAGTCATCAACACATGACGTTGGAAGTCTCTTCGACTTGTTCATTTAATTTGGGATCATGTTATATTTCCGTGTTAACGGTTTTCTGACTTAGTTTCCTAATTTGAATAATTAGTCATATTGTGACGTACACTTGGCCAATCAGATTTTTCGTTGTACTAATGTCTTTGTGGAACACTTAGGAATAATGTTTAGGGTTGGTTTATAATTTTTATGGAATTTTCCGATGTGTTCTTGTACATACAATAATGGTACGTATGTTTCTATTATTTCGTTATTATAGAAATTATTATTTCAATTTTATTTTTTAAATACTGAATTTTTTCCGGGGTGCTACACAACCTAGGTTGACCTATCCCATTCATAGGTCGACATAAACCCTACATAGGTCGACCTACCCCTCTTATAAAAATAAAAAAAAATTCAAACCAATAAAGAATCATCTTTCTCATGGAAATTGGAATGTTTACATGTCTTACAATTCAAGATGGAATAATTCTTGGAACCAAAGGTACAATGGTAACCAATGGTTCAATCCTTATTTTTATCACTCACATTTTCCTGCTCATCAACAGCATTACATGCCAAGATTTTCACAGTGGAATAAACCAACTAAGAGGTATAATGTTTAGAAAATTGAAAAAAAAAAGTGAATCTTTTGTTCCAAAGAACACTGTGAAGAAAAATGCTCAAATATGGGTTAGAAAGGATCTACTTTCTTTTCTGACTCAAGATGTTGGTACCAATCACATCTGGGTACCAAAAACTTGTCTTGTCTAATTTTTTGTGTGCAGGAAAGTCGTGCATCCAATTCAAACATCTGGATTATTGACAATGGATGCTCACGACACGTGACGGGAGAGAGAAATAAATTTTCCTACTTGATTGAAAAGGAAGGTGGATCAGTCACCTTTGGAGGTAAGAATAAAGGCAAAATAATTGGCAAAGGAAAAATTGGTAAGTCTTGCATAACCTTGAGTGATGATGTTTGGTTAGTTGAAGGCTTGAATTACAACTTGCTTAGCATTAGTCAATTGTGTGACAATGGTCACAAAATTCTTTTTGAATCTGATTCTTACAAAATATTTAATTCATCTTATGAGAAAATCAAATTGATTGCATAAGGAGAAAATAATGTTTACATGATAGATTTGAGTGATAATTCTTCTTCAAATGTTTGTTTGATTGCAAATAAAAATGACATTACTTGGTTATGGCACAAAAGGTTGGGTCATGCAAGTTTCTAAACTATAAGCAAACTTATAAGAATGAATCTTGTAAAAGGTCTTCCTGAATCTTTTCCAATTATTGACAATCCAGTTTGTGGGATATGTGTTCAAGAAAAACAAATAAGGAAATCTTTTAAAGTGTTCAATGATGTACTTACATCTAAACCACTTGAGTTACTTTATATGGATATTTTTGGTCCAACCAAAACACAAAGTCTCAGTGGTAATAGATATGGATTTGTGATCATTGATGACTTTACAAGATACACTTGGGTCTTATTCTTATCCCATAAAAGTGATGCATGTTCAGAATTCAGGAAATTTTACAATTCTACTTTAGTGAGTTTGTCTTTCAAATTAAAATCCATTTTAACAGATCATGGAGGTGAGTTTGAAAATAAATCTTTTTCTGATCTATGTACTGATCTGAACATACTCCATAAGTTTTCTTCCCCTAGAACTCCAGAACAAAATGAGGTTGTAGAAAGGAAAAACAGAACACTTGTAGAAATGGCCAGAACTATGCTATTAGAAAGTAAGCTTTCCAACTCTTTTTGGGCAGAAACTATAAATACAGCTAATTTTATTTTGAATAGAGCATTGTTAAGACCAAAGATCAGAAAAACCCCCTATGAGTTGTTAAAGAATAAAAAGCCCAGTGTGTAAAAATTTCATTTGTCTACTTTTCTATCTCTCTCTAGGCCGCCCCTAGTGAGAGAAGCTCCCAGAATTTTACTGTAGCATCCCGTTTTTACTGTAGCAATTCTGCATCTCCTCAAGCTGTAGCTGCTACCACGATGGCTGCCCTTGGGGGGGGGGGGGGGGGGTGACCCCTCCCCCCCCCCCCCCACCCTGGTGCGACCCTTCACAGCTTGGTGGATGCTGCTTCTTGGGCAAGATCCTTCCCTCCGCTGGTGCCCTCCTCTTGTTCTGCTGCACAAGAAGCACCGCCCCCCCCCATCCAAGGAACTGCTGCGACCTCTTGCAGGGCTTCCCTACCGTTGGGGCCCTCCTCCCCTTCAGTTGTCCCAGGTACGTCTGACACTGCTGCTAAGGGCCATCTCTCTGTTGTGGACCCATCTTCTGCTGGGCTCTCCAACTCATGCCCCGTAACTGGCCCATGGGGGGCCCAAAACCGGCCAATGGACCCAGCTGCACCTGCACCTGCACCATCCTTCGTCCAGGCCCTGATGAGATCAAGATCCCCATCAGCTCTCCCCCTCACCATCCATCCGCCAGCAGCCACTGATGGTGGGGAGCCAGCAGCGTTCTTCACTGTGGAAGAGATCAACATCTCCTGCAGACCCCTGGAGTTGGCAGTGATAGCAAGAACACCTCAAGGGAGACCCCCATTCCAGGAGATCCGCAATCATCTCCATCAGCGATTCAAGTTTCAGGAGGACTTCATCATAAGTGCATTGGACACACGCCATTTACTTATCAAGTTCCTGAACAGAGAAGACTTTCTGCAGGTTCTTCTTAAAGATTCCATGTATGTCCAGGGCAAGATATTCAGATTTTTTAGATGGACACTTGATTTCTCTCCTGATGAGGATTCATCTCTCATACCCGTGTGGATTGAACTACCTGGATTGCCTGCCAACTTTTTTAATGAAGCTATGATCAGATCTGTAGCAGGGAGCATTGGCCCAGTCTTGAATATTGACAGGAACACAATAGCAATGACACGCACTTTCTCTGCTCGAGTTAATGTCCAGATGGACGTAGCACATAAATTGCCCGAACGAATCTGGGTAGGGATGGGCTCTAAGGGCTATTGGCAGATCATTGAGTACCCTGACCCTCCATTGTACTGCTCCTCATGTAAAAGGCTTGGGCATCTACCACCCAAATGCAGCAAGGCACAGGCCAAGGCAAATCAGACCACAACAAGCTTAGTGCAGGGCCAAAATGACCAGGTTTCTGTACACAAAAATGGCACAAATTCTGAAAGAATGGCACATGGACAGGTTGGTAAACAAATGTGGAGACCCATACTCAATATAGGGGCATCTTCTGAACCAGTCAAGTGTCCCCCAGCTGATGCTATACATAACCGACCGGCAATGCAAAACAGTCCTCTCCTAAGTGGCAATGAAAAGGACATATCCCTGCCAACCGCTACCCTACATGAGGATAGCAGCATTGTGTACAATTCTATGGTGTTCTCTGATGCCCAGACTTCTCAAATACCAGTCAGGGTAGCAGCACAACAAGATGACTGCCATGAAATTGACAGACGGCCAATGCAGAAATCTGAACTTCAGAACAGGACTGCACTGCTCACTGTTGTTCCTTCTCCTGCCATAGCTCAAGCATCTGGACAAATTGGAAGGCCATGCAATGAAGGTGATAAGGCCCATGTTAACTCAGCTAAGGAGATCACTGGAAGGTCAGATGTGGACACCACTCAGCCTCAAACAAATGATCAACCAAAACCGGTCGGTGCAGATCCTTCGCCAGATGATGCAGAAACCAGTCCCACAACTCCGACGGTCCCTACAATTTCTGAAAGGGATGAAAGCACAACAAATCTGAGCTCACCACACACTCTAAACGCCGCTGCCCCTGCTTGGAGCTCGCCAGCTTCGTGTCTTCTTGATGAACCGATAAAGTTTGCTAAGTTTCTGAAATCTGCATGACCTGAAAACGCCCCTGCTGAAACTGAGTTTAAGAAGACTGCCGCACCTGCTAAATCCCCTGAAGTGGAAGCATCGTCGTCCCCGGCAGTGCCCCGGATGTCCTTCATCGAAGCACTTCGCAAAAAAACAAAGAAAACTGATTTAAGTACACTGGATGATATAACCCACTCTCCGTTATTCCCTGCTGCCACGTCTTCAAGGGCAGCCCCGGTTCAACCCCCCCAGCCACAAAAAGGTAAACACGGTGGTTACATGATAAATCTTCCGATACTATACAACCTCAGGAGTGCTCCCGGACTTGATCCCCCCGACTCAGATGAAGATGACCTGGTAAAACGGCACAATGCTTGGGTTGGACGCACTCGTAGCACGGCTGCCCGGCATGAGGACGACGATGGGGAATCTGAAGACTTGTCGGACTGATATGCTATATACTCTATTTCTCCTTTGATTTCTGGTCTGTTTGCACGGATGAACATTGTACGTTGGACCCCTCTGCGTAGGGTGTCACAGGTTATGCTCCGGCCCGCGATCTATGTACCCCCTTACCCCTTACTTTTGTACTTCTTATTTTCAGCAATATATTAAAAAAAACAGAAAAATGATATAGGCAGTGGAGGTTCCTCCTCTGTCATATCCATTAAAAAATAAAAAATAAAAAGCCCAGTGTGTCATACTTCAAAATTTTTGGTTGCAAATGTTTTGTTCATAATAACAACAACAAAAATCTTAAAAAATTTGTTGCAAAGAGTTTTGAATCAATCTTCTTAGGTTAATCTGAAAATTCAAGAGCTTACAAAGTTTATATTTTGAAAAATAAGACTATGGAAGAATCTCCACATGTCATTTTTGATGAAAATTCCACAAAGATAGACATTCCTAATTTTTGCAGAACTCAAATGTGTGATGATGAAGATGATTTTCTTGAACATCCATCCACAAATCTTGAAGAGTAGGAAGTACCAAATGCAAATGAGGTTATCGTAATGCCAACTTCAAGCAATTCAGGTAATCATGTTCATGAAATTCATGCAAATAATGAGGTAATTTTTGAACCCAGATTCTTAAGAGACCATCCTCTTGGAAGCATTGTTGGTAATTTGAAAGATGGAATTAGAATTAGATCATCTTTTCATTCTGTAATAGATGAGGATTCTTTGGCACTATTGTCCCAAATTGAGCCCAAAAATATTAATGAAGCTTTATTTTGTGAAAACTGGATAAATGCTATGTATGAAGAGCTTCATCAATTTGAAAGAAATCAAGTTTGGGATTTAGTACCAAAACCATCAGATCTAACTACAGTCATTGGAACTAGATGGATTTACATAAATAAATTGAATGAATCTGGTCAAATTGTTCGAAATAAAACTAGACTTGTTGCTCAGGGGTACAACCAAGAACTTAGTATTGATTTTGAAGAGTCATATGCCCCTGTACTAAGACTTGAAACTGTTCGTATATTTCTTGCATTTGCTGCTTCTTTGAAATTCAAAGTTTTTCAAATAGATGTCAAAAGTGCATTTTTAAATGGTTACATAAAAGAAAATGTTTTTGTCAAACAACCCCCTGGGTTTGAGAATGAAAAATTTTCTAATCATATTTTTAAACTCAATAAGGCTCTATATGGTCTCAAACAAGCTCCAAGAGCTTGGTATGACTGGTTGAGCATCTTTCTTGTAAATAAAGGTTACATAAGAGGAAAAATTGATAAAAATTTGTTTACAAAAACTGCAAAAAGTCATTTCATTGTTGTTCAAGTTTATGTTGATGATATCATTTTTGGATCAACTGATAATAATTTGTGCAATGAATTTGCCCATCTTATGCAATCTCAATTTGAGATGAGTCTAATGGGTGAACTTACATTCTTTTTAGGTCTGCAAATTCATCAAACTTCTGAAGGAATTTCTCTGAGTCAAACAAAATATGTCAAGGAGTTACTCAAAAGATTTGATTTCCAAAACATCAAGCCATCTAGCACACCAATGGCCACAAGTGTAAGACTTGAAAGTGATGCTTCTGGTGAGTCTGTTAATGCCAAAACCTATAGAGGTATGATTGGATCTCTTCTTTATTTAACTACCTCTAGGCCAGATATTCAATTCACTGGCTGCATGTGTGCCATATTTCAAGCAAATCCTAAAGATAGTCACAAGACTACTGTTAAAAGAATTTTTAAATATCTTCTTTCTTCATGTGATTTGGGACTTTGGTATCTTGCTGGTTGCAAATTGGATTTGATTGCATATAGTGATGTTGATTATGACAGATGCAAACTTGACAGGAAAAGCACTAGTGAGTTGTGTTTATATCTAGGTGGTTGTCTTATTTCTTGGGCATCCAAAAAGCAACACTCTGTAGCTCTTTCTACTACAGAAGCAGAGTATGTTGCCGCTAGTAGCTGTGGTACACAAGCTCTTTGGGTCAAACATCAACTCCTAGATTATATTCACACATTAGGTTGCATTCCCATTCTTTGTGATAACACTAGTGCTATAAATTTGTCAAAAATTCCTATTCAGCACTCCCGCACAAAGCACATTGATATTTGACATCATTTCATTTGAGATGAACTCTCAAAGAATTCTTTTGAACTCCACTTCATTGTCACAGAAAAACAAATTGTTGACATTTTCACTAAGCCAATTGTAGAACCTAGATTCACTTCTCTTAGAAGGGAACTTGGTTTTTGCAAGTTTTCACATGTCTAATATCTTCATCTCATTTCTTTGTGCAAATAAAAGTCATTCTGTTCTTGCAAATAATTTCCTACTTCTCAATTGCATTGGAATTCTTGGTATATCAAATAGTGATTTGAAGAAAGGCAAGTCAGGCTTGTCTGGACACTTTCACTATGCGTGAGTATATGTCTCTGCCAAGTATCATGATCCTCTTATGCAATTGTTGAGGGGGAGTATTTGTCTTTCAATAAAACTCTCTTGTTGATTCTGTTCTCACTTCATTCAATTCTCTTTTTTTTTCACCTTGTGAGGAAGAGCTACTTGATAGGGGGAGTCATTGTCCTATTCTTCACTCATTTCTCTTGACAATTGTTGTCTATTTTGAGCCCCAATTATCAGAATTTTTGAGTCCTTGTGCTATTTTCATGTGAGAGACTTAAGACATTGAAACTAAACTCATTGTGTATTTAATTTAATTTCAAAGATTTACTTTCATCTCAAAGGTGTGAAATCTTAATACTGAATGTCTTTAAAATGATTTTGCAAAACACTATTACAGGCACATGAGTGGCTTTAATATTTAACATGTGCATGTTTAAGCTTCATTTTTATCACATGTTAAGAATAATCACTCTACATCCATATTCATGATTTTTCTGGTCAAAGCAAACATATTCTTGCAAAACATCAACTAAAAATAATCAATAATATGGAAGGATACAGACAGAGCAATGCAAACTTGTATATTACTGAGTAACCGGACCATCTCACCTAACCAAGTGATTTGTCTCGCGTCAAAAAGTAGTAAGCATTTTGTCATCTCTGTGCAAGGTAATGAAAGTTAAACCACTGAGTAATTAGGAGGTCTTGCATCTGATAAATGTGATCTCTTGCACTAAAAAGTGAGATTTAACTAATTTGTTCTTGTATTCTTTCCCAGCTAAGAATGAAAGCAAATTCAAAAAGACAAGATAGAAAAGCTCATGACCTAAATAAAGTTCATGTATACTGAGTTTAGACATATTATTCTACAATGTGTTAAACTTCAGTCTCATAACATCCTTGTTAAATACTTCTGCTCACTCATATAGGTCACATTAATTCACATTTGCATCATTATTTTAACTACATTCAGATCATTATATCTTGCTATGCTTTGTGTTGAGTGGATCTGTGTGATTACACTTTATTGCACAATACCAAAAACACAATAACTTCGCTCATATGTCAATATCACTTTGCCTCACTTATTTTGATCATTCCTGAACCTTCATTTCCACAATTTCATTTCTTGATCTCCTACCATTTTTTTGTTTCTCTTTCATCTCTATCTTTTTGTTGCTGTCAAAAAGGGGGAGAAAATACTTTATAGGGGAGAAAATGCAGAGATAGGGGAGTTATTGCAGTCAGGGGGAGAATGAGTCTTTGTAAGGCTTTTGGGAGATTGCGTATGAAAAGATCAAGTTTATGCATTTATTTTGTCATCATTAAAAAGGGGGAGAATGTTGTGTTGAGTGTGTATTGGAATTTCTTAAAGTTGATTTTTAATGATAACCAATGGACATCACTCATACTTTGATTTTGATGATGACATATTGAACAATTTGTACATATTGAATATATTACAATAATGCTCAAACAACATGTTCTTGACATTTAATATTTCACATTTTACTGTTAATGACATGTTTTGATGGTCTACACTTCATATATACAGGTTCACATAATTTTGTCAAAGTTGTGTCGACACAGGTCCAGTGTGTCGACACATGCATTGCTCTCCAGAAAGCAGTAAAGAGAAGAGAAGCCAGTTGTGTCGACACAGGTCCAGTGTGTGTCGACACATCCCTTGCTATCCAGAAAGTAGTAAAGAGAAAAAAGCCAGTTGTGTCGACACAGGTCCAGTGTGTGTCAACACATGCATTACATTCCAGAAAATAGTCAAAAGAAAGAAGCCAGTTGTGTCGACACAAGTCAAGTATGTGTCGACACAGGTTAACTGCCAAGCAGCAGAACAGGATCTTGTGTCGACATACAACTTGATTGTGTCGACACACATCGAATGATGATTCAGTACGTGAATTTTCTGAACACGTGTCTGCTTAGGAATCAAGGGATCTGACATAGATATTTGTGCCCACGCACTCCAAGGGTCCATATAGACACATGGGACTATAAATACCCATGATCCTTGTACTCCAAACTATGAGGAGCCCAGTTATCTCGAAGTAAAAATTGAGAAGAAGAAAAGAGCGGGAAAAAGGGGAATTTGCATCCAGTGGAGCAGAGCATCACAGCCAGGAAGAAGAAGGAGGAGAGAAGAGCGAGAGAAAAAGGTTCAACATCCAGAAGGGGAGCAGAGCATCACCGCCAAGGAGAAGAAGAAGGAGAAGAAGAGGAGGAGTTCGTGATTGCAGCAGTGCTGCTCAAAAGAAAGATCTAGCTGAGTCTGTAATTCATTTGATTGTCAATTTCATTGTGTGATCTGTGTATGCGTTCTACACAGATCACCTAATTCTGTTTGTTAATTTTGATTTCTCACATGTACTGAGGTAGATCATGCTAGAGGATCTAGTCTCTACTTGAGCTTGTTCTAGCACAAATTGGATTCATCGTGATCTAAAGGTTTGAGTACTGTGTACTCAAGTTTGGAGCCGTAGTGCTCTGGTGTTTGAGCCGTCGTGCTCAAGTGCTTGTGAATTTTAGAATTCACAAGTGGTCTGTGGAGTAGGTCATTGTGCCTATCTCCTGGGTGTTTCTTTGAGTCGTCGTACTCAAAGGGTTTGGAGTCATCGTGCTCTAGGTTTGTCATGTCCCGAGAATTACGCAGTGGATATAAATTATTCGGAAATAATTCGAGTCGATATCTCGAGACGTGAACAGTCGGCAAATAAGCCTCTAGCTAGCACGCGCTAGATGTATAACAACATACATCATCATAGGGCCCAAATATTGAACTCAACTAATCTTGTATTGAAATCTCAACTCATTGTATCCTAAATGGAAACTATTACAGGATTAAGACTCAATAAATGCAAAAGTACATAATACCTCACTTCCTACTACATTGTTCTAACACTCAAAATAAACTAACTATAGATAGACTCATAATTGGAATGCTCATCACTCGGACGCATTTTCATCCTCGACTTGCTCTTCCTCTTGAACTTCATAGTCACCTAGATTAGGTAAAAGTAGGGGATGAGCAAACTAGCCCAGTAGGATTTATATCTCAATGTGCGGGCAATGATATAAGTGATTAGCTATTTAGAACTAGGTAAGTACAATGGTTATCATGATATGCATGTACGAATAAAACTCATTAAAACATGATACATGAAACGAGCTAGAGAGAGAGAGTGATCATGATAGAACGAGATTTAAAAGGATATAACGAGATGGAACTAGCAATAGATCACTTTGTACAAGCACGCAATATTTCACTTGATGTCAATAGCTTTCAAGAATGCAAGATATCACTAATTGCAATAAATGTAGGATGGCCATATCACGCAAGCAAGCAAGCACGCACGAGCACGATCATGTAACACTAATCAGGCACGTAGACACTAATGTACACCAAGAAAAGATCTATCAAAAATGTACACCAGGACACGTGTATGTGGTTATTGTATCTATCATTCAACACGACACACACGACTCCCAGCGCAGATGCAACGCCAGTAATCATTATACCCCATGGTTAACAGTATATTTATGACTCTCCATCATTGGGGCTAGACTGGAGCCCTTGGACAATCGCCGTGCCCGGTCAGCATCTCACTTAAATTTTAAATGTAGATACCCACTGTCATTAATAATGGCCAATGAGAGTTTCAATAAGTAAGCATGTGTAATGTCATGTTCATGATGATGATGAGAATATGTAATAAGTAAATTGAACATGATTTCATGAGAACAATGGTCGAGAGATAAATTTGGCAGCATAACGGTACGATTTATACTTTAAGTCAATCTTTACATTAATGGATTTAGTCTAGATTGTAAATCACACTCACGAGAACAAGATGAGAGAGGAAGTGCGCGCTATCTCCAGAGAACTTTAATGGTACAACCAACTCGGCCTCCATGTGAGAAATCCATGGAGAGTGGAGATTTACGGAGGTCTTAGAGAAAAGGTCGCTAGTCTACCGATTCGGAATGACCGATAGAGAGCTTCCAAATCCCCAAGAAAGGGCTGCCTAGATGTGCAAGTGTGTAGTGATGTACGCGTCTCAATCACAATCCATCGGTTTCAAACTCGCGGAAAGCAATTAAGAACAATGCATTTAACTACACATGGGTTTGCAAGATTTAAAGATAACTATGATCATTTAAACATGTAGAACAGTAGGAGGATTAAATCACAAGTTGCATGAACGATCACGTCATTAAGAAAGCAATTAGAATAGTATTCGTGTAATTAAAGCTTTTTAAATGGGTTAGACACTTTTAAGCCATTTAACAGATATCATGTAATGATCAGACCCAAGACATGCAAATCACACACTCGATACAGACCTCGGGTATAGTGGTAAGATTTGCAAAAAAATAAGTGGGGTTTCATGCAAAATTCTGAGATCGCGACGCACCCCAGTAAGGGTCGCGACGGGATCGGGACAGAACGCGACAAGGGAATGTACAGAATGCGACGGGTCAGTTAGAACAGGCAGAGAGATAGCGACGGTGGTGCTCGTCGTGTTCACAACGCGACAGGTTTGCTGTCGCGACAAGACCCCAGAACGCGGCCTACCGGGCCTGTGCCTGAATCCGATAGAGAAAAGACATGTTCTTGGATTGCGGTCTAGAACTGCCTTATATTGACATAGGGTGCTTCAAAAATAGAGAACAAATTGTATAGCGCATGAAAAATCATGAAACTAGTTTTAAACCAACCTAGACATGCAAGGGTGCTTCCCGTAAATCGGAATTAGAAAACAATGATGGTTTCGATAGGCTTTAATCAAGTCAAACATGAGGTATAGAAGACTGTGAACAGTTAAATGCAAGATTTACTTTGCAAGGTATGATGCCAGAATAATTAGGGCTTTTAGGACAAAAGTCTCATCATGAAAGTTGTAGGGAACGTGGAATAGATGCAAACTATGATTTTTAAACAATTTTAAACGACCTAGAGATGCACAATAAATCAACAAGAACGTAAAAAGTCTCAGACATGCTCGAATTTGGCAAAATGCCTATAATGCAACATGTACTCATTGGAATTCGATGAAACTAGTGGGAAACGAGAGTTAACTTGATGCTCTACAAATTGGTATAGGATATGTTAAGGTTTGGCCCGATAAAACCTACCTTCTGGGTTGAAGAAGTCCCATTTTTCCAAAAAACCCGTGTTCAGACCACTGTTTGAAGAACGCTTAATACTCCGTGTATACTACATGGAAATTGGGCATTCCAGTTGGGTTAGAATGCAGACTTGACCCTCTTTTCAGGGGTATAAGCCTTGCAAGGTTTGGTTATGGTTTGACCTACCTTTGGTCGACTTCAAGATGACTATCTGTGTAGGTCGCAGCAGACGCAACGGGGAAGAAGAACGGCTTGGTGTGGGCGATCTCCTGCTCCCCAGCCGCCAAGAACTCCTCCACACAACCCCAACAAGATGTAAACTCGTCCCTAAGGGTTTGGTGGAGATTATTTAAGCATCCATGGTGTTTAGGAGTCCTATTGTGACAAGGAAACTATGGTTGCGGTTTTGGCTTATTAGTTTTCTAATTTGAGGATTTCTTCCTCCATTAGAGTGTGTGAGGCTTTAAGAAACGTTCCCCCATGGTTAAGTACAAATTTGGGTTTCCAAGAGTGCAAGATCTCTTCCCAATTCAACTCTAATTGCCTCTTTCTAATTTCAGCTTATTTAAGCTACGAATTTCCATGCATTTTCTTACTTCATTTGATTTTTGGATCATATGTGGTCCATTGGCCCAATTATGATATTGGGTCATTAATATATAATGTTTGAAGTCTCTCCAATATTTTTATTTAATTTTTGGTTTCGTCGTATTTCCGTGTTAACGATTTTCTGACTTGTTACCTAATTTGGACAATCGGTCACAATAACTCTTAAACCTAGCCCAAATGATTTTTATTGACCCAAATTTATTGATGGGTCATTAGAGGATATTATTTGAAGTCCGTATATGATTTTTATTTAATTTTCTGACTCATCCAAGTATGTGTGATAATGATTTTTCGACTTATTTATGAATTACGATAATAAGTCGCAAAACACTTTAAACTTGGCTAATCTGATTTTTCTTGGCACAAATTTCTTTGTGGAACATTTAGTAATAATGTGTGAGGTTGATTTATAATTTTTACGAAATTTTCTGATGTGTTTTAGCACATACGATAATGCTACGTATGTTTAAATATTCTGATATTATGGAAATTATTTATTTCCATTTATTTGAGTTTTTATGTAAATAAAATTTTCGGGGTGCTACAAGGTTGTACGCACTTGTGCTAGTGTTTCTTCTGTCATGGGGAGGTGGACGTAGGAGACACAAATTGTGTTCTCTGAACCACCTTAAAATTCTCTGTGCACTGTGGTTTGTTTGTGGTTTGCTGCATCATTTCACTCTATATTCACACACCACTTTTGGATCTAATCGAATTGTGTGTGTTACTCATTTTAATTCCGCTACCACACACACACATTTGTAATTAACTTGAATTCAGTCACCTATCCGATCCCAACACTCATATCATGAAGCTCAAATCTAACTGCCCAAATATCTTTTGCTTGAGAGCTTTGGCTGAGAAAAATTGATGCCACATCAGACTGAAGAGAGCACAAGAGCTCTCCATGAGCATCCAACCGAGCTATAACAGGGTCCAAATGAACACAAAGTTAGAGAGCATTGGAATACTGTTGGCTACACCCTTTCCTATTCCTACAGAACCAGTAGCTAGCTCATCATGCATTGCTGTAAAACTTGTGTGGTGGTGAGCATTAACATCATCATCATGATCATCAGACGCATCCTCCACTAAGCCTTCTTGAAAGGGTTCTACATGGATATCAACAGTAGGCTCCCTCTGAGCAGGAGCATCTTCTATAAGAATTTCTTCAGCTTGATTTTGACCTACACCATCAAGAATATTATCTACATGTTCTCCTTCAACAACGGTTTCTTCAACTGGAGCACTAGGAGTTTCTTCAGTAGGGATTTATATACGCTCCCTCTCAGTGTGAGCAACTTCCTTAAAAGGATCATCAACTGTTTCTTGGACAATAGGAGGTACAAGTACTAGAGGAGGAATCACATTTTCAGATGATTTCCCAAATGGCTCAATAAGTTTAGGTGCAATATCTTCAATCCTTCTTTCTGATGCAGCATGCTCATCACCTCTAACTACATTCTCATCCTCTTGAGCAGATGGAGCTTTAGTTGTAGAAGTGTCTCCAATGATAGCTTCTCCTTCTGCCATGGAAGTCTTTGACCAGATATTTGCTGTGAGAGAAAAACCACTCTTCTTTAGATTTCTGGTGCGAATGGGTTGTCTCATTTTCTCCATCAATTCACCTTCTAAATCAACTTCAAAGTGTTTGAAAATCCTGGTAAGAAAATGAGCATATGGAAGGGAGACTTCTAGCTTGCTCTTCTTGTCCCAAATAAGCTCAGTAGCAGATTTCATCTTCTCAATCATTATTTGTGCCATATTAACACTCTGATTCTGCACAGCACAGAACATGACATCTGCGTCCTCTTTGGTGCATGATGAAAAAGTGGCACTACGAGGTACTATTATTTGACAAATAATAAAGTGCAGAAGCCTATTGAAAGCATTAAGGTGATTTATGTCGATTTTTCCATCCCTTAGCTTATATTCTATTTTGATAATTCCAAGACCCTTGACATGAGTGTCTACTGAGTTGATCAAACTGTGGCCTACTTTAGAAACACCAAACAAGGTCGCCAACCGATCTTGAGTGATACGAATTACCTTATTTTTGACAAATGAGGTGAGTGACCCATCTTCTTCTGATTTGAGACATGTGTAGAAAGCCTTGGCCAAATGCAGATAACTGGGTTCGGAGATAGTGCAAATCTTTGTCCATTTCATCCTCTGTAGAGCTTCAACCACACTAACCATCCCATGCTTCTCCAAATCTGCTAAATCCACTGCCTTGTTCCCACAAATCTTGATCTTTACAACCTGGAATCTTTCGAGCTATTCTGCCGTGAGGAAGGTGGCGTTGTAGACACCCAAACTGCTGGAACTCCCAGAAGTGGCCATGGAAACTTGCAAGGAAAAGCTCTAGAAGATCGTGGAAGGCAGTGGAGTGAAACCCCTCAAAAAAATTGAGCGGGAAGAATCAAATCCTTCGAGAATGGGGAAGAAGGATTCTGGAGTCGATGGAGGGTTTCGCAGACCTCGGAGTCGAAGGTGTGCGAGAGAGAGAGAGAATTGGTGAGGGATGAATTGCCTTCGCAACAAAGAGAAATACAGTGACTTTCGAAAAGGTGGAGCATTTATTGCAAAAAATGACAAAATAAAGGATGACGATAGCGCAAAAGCGAATACAATTATTTAAATAAGAAGGGGAGAGATAAAACTTGTTCTAAAATAGATTATTTTATTCCAGTTATACACAGATAAATCTATTACAAATTGCACATGCCTAATTCTCGTCTCAGAGAGGTAAATCTCTCTTCAGGTAAGGCTTTTGTAAAGATATCTGCTAACTGGTTTTATGTATCTACAAATGAAATATTAATATTACCATTTGCTATATGATGTCGAATAAAATGATATCTAACCTCAATATGCTTTGTCCTCGAGTGCTGCACATGATTTTTAGTGAGATTTATAGCACTGGTGTTGTCACATAGTAATGGAATAGTCTTGATGTGTAGTCCATAATTATCAAGTTGTTATTTGATCCAAAGGAGTTGTGTGCAACAGCTTCCAGCGGCTACATATTCATCTTCAGCTGTTGATAGAGCTACTGAGTTTTATTTCTTTGAAGACCATGAAATCAAGCATCTTGCAAGAAATTGGCAGCAACCACTGGTACTTTTTCTATCCACTTTGCATCTAGCATAGTCAGCATCTGAGTATCCAATTAAATTTGTTTCACAGGTTTTAGGATACCATAGACCTTAGTTAGGAGTATGAGGCAGATATCTAAAGATTCTTTTTACTGAGATTAGATGAGATTCCTTAGGATCAGATTGATATCTTGCACACATGCATACAGTGAATAAAATATCAGGTCTACTTGCAGTTAAATACAACAATGAACCAATCATACCTCTATAAAGTTTTTGATCTACTTTCTTACCTTCTAGATCACTATCTAACCTGGTTGATGTGCTCATGGGAGTAGATAATGGTTTGGCATTCTCGAACCCAAACCTCTTCAACAGTTCCTTGGTGTATTTGATTCGACTTATATGAGTTTCTTCATTGCTTTGCTTGATTTGAAGTCTAAGGAAGTAGTTGAGTTCTCCCATCATGCTCATTTCAAATTCTCCATGCATTAGCTTTTCAAAATACTTGCACAGAGATTCATTAGTAGATCCGAAGATAATGTCATATACATAGATTTATACAATTATTATATTTTTGGCATTAGATTTAATAAATAGAGTGTTATCTACTTGTCCTCTAATAAAACCATGGTTTAATGAAAATGCACTAAGTCTTTCATACCAAGCTCTAGGTGCTTGTTTTAAACCATATAAAGTTTTATGTAATTTAAAAACATGATTAGGATAATCTAAATCATCAAAACTAGGAGGCTATTCTACATAGACTTCCTCCTTTATAACACCATTCAAAAAGGTTGATTTTACATTCATTTGAAAAAGTTTTAAATCCAATGCAGATACATAAGTAAGCAAAATTCAAATAGCCTCAAGTCTAGCAACTGGTGCATAGATTTCATCAAAATCTATGCCTTCCTCTTGAGAATAGCCTTAAGCAACCAGTCTAGCCTTATTTATAGTAATAACACCAGCTTCATCCAATTTGTTTCTGAACACCCATTTGGTGCCAATCACAGGATGATCTGATGGTCTAGGAACAAGGGACGAGACTTGATTTTTCTTGAAATGATTTAGTTCATCTTGCATGGCTAAAATCTAAGATTCATCAGTTAGTGCTTCATTGATTGTCTTCGGCTCTATTTGAGAAATGAATGCTAGGTAATCACAAGGAATGATATTACCTCTAGTTCTTACCCCAACAGATGGATCTCCAATGATATTATCTTTTGGGTGATCATTTTTATATCTCCATTCCTTAGGAAGATCATCATGAAAGATATCTTTTTGTCGCAGTTCTTCCAAGGGTGGATCTTCATCATCTTTGATGGTTGCTTCCTTCAGTTTCCTAGAAAGATTTTTTGTATCTTCATCATCACTAACAATTTCCTTTCTTAAGGAAAGGTTAGATTTATCAAAAATAACATGTATAGTTTGTTCAATTAATAAACTTCTTTTTGTCACAAACTAGGTCATGGTGTGGATGAATGTAACAGGAGGAAAGCCCCTGAAGAGAAATCATTAAACTTTGTTACTGCTGTTGGTACTTCGGAAGGGGAGTGGAAAAGGCCTATTAAGTTGGGATAGAAGAAGACTTGGCAAAAAAAAGATGTTAAATCTTCTACCCATCAGGATAGGAACCAATTCGCGTCCCTCCTGGATGTTAATGAACATGAGGTCTTGCATGAAGATTCACAGATTATGGGTGTTGTGCAGAAGAATATGTCTACAGAAAGCCTTCCTACGGACGGTGTGATTCAGTCACTAAATGGGGACATGCAGGAGGTGTAAAACCTTGATGAGATTTTACTGATGGGTGATAAGAGAACTAAGGCTTTGTTGTCAGGGTCGTGCGTGCATGGGATTTCTCCAGACCAACCTTCGAAAATAGTGCATGGTACTGGCATGGATCGGGGACGTGCTATGGAAGACCCGTGCAGGATTCCTTCTCCGTCACATGCAATTATTGTCACGAACTCCCCGTCCTACTCCCGTGGGCTTGTTGATCTAGCGTCTGTCAATGAGGGGGAGGTTCTCCTAAGGGTCTCTAAAGAAAATATCCTTATGCCGAACCTGGAGCTTCACAGGGAGGTCCCTAATAATCCCGACTGTGGGGTTAGGACGAGATCTAAAGCGAAAGCGGTGGGTTCTAGGGAAGGATACCAGTCCTCCTGAGTAGTCCATTGTTGATTTGGAATATTAGGGGGGTTGCAAATGCTGCCTCCCGTAATAGTTTAAAGAAGAAAGTTAAGAAGCATAATCCTTTGATCGTGGGTATTTCTGAACCAAAAACAACCTTCTGCAAAGCTCGATCCCTTGCCAACTCTTTACGTATGAATGGATGCATGGGGAATATGGATGAGGAGTCGAATATATGGGTCATTTGGAGGACGTAGGATGACATACATGTTGTTACTTCTTCAAATCAATCTATTCCCCTTGTGTGCAATGCTGGTACCTCTAATATGTTCAACATCACCGTTGTGTATGCCGATTGTAACCCAGGGGGGAGAAGAGATCTGCTGATGAGTTACTTATGTTTGCTCCAAGCACCTCGGGTACTCCTTGGTTGGTTACCGGGGATTTCAACTGCATATCTCAGCATTCGGAAAAACTAGGTGGTAATCCTGCGAGTGCTACTTCCATGTCTGATTTTAATGATTTCATTATGGCTGCTGGGCTGTTTGATGCTGGTTATATTGGGTCTCCTTTTACATGGTCAAATAATCATACTGGGGTTGCGTCGGTGAGAGCTAGGTGGACAGAGCTATGTTTAATACTGCTTGGTAGGATGCTTTGCCTAGAACTGTTGTGCGACATCTTCCTCGGGGGGTCTTCAATCATGCTCCGTTGCTTGTCTATCAAAATACTGTTGCTAAGTTTCCGAGCTGTTTTATTTTTCAGGACGTCTGGGCTTCTCATGATGGTTTCATGTCTGTTGTCTCCAGTGCTTGGTAGGGAATGGAGCAGAAATTTTATGCTTTTGACACGCTGCTTTGTAGACTGAGGGCGGTCAAATTGGCCTTGCGTGCTTGGAATAAGGATGTGTTTGGAAATATACAGGAGTCCATTTATGCTGCGGAATCAGATGTATCGAAGACTGAAAAGGAGTTTTATTTACTTCCCTTCGAAGTTAACAGAATGGCCATGTCGGTGGCTCATGCTCGCCTTCGCCAAGCGCTTATTAATGATGAGAAAATGTGGTGTCAAAAAGCTAGGATGGAATGGTTGCAAAATGGGGACAGAAATACTTCTATCTACCAGTCCATTGTTAAGAACAACTGAAGAAAAAATTTTATTCATAGAATAAAAATTGATGGCTCTAATGAGTGGTGTGAAAACCAAGATCAGTTGAAAGGTGCAGCTGCTTCCTTCTTCGAAGCCTTGCTCACTAGTGGTCATACGGTGGTGAATGAAGACCTTTTAAAGGTTATCCCTTCCCTTATTTCTGATGACCAGAACCTGTCTCTTTGTGATATCCCTGGTAGGGATAAGGTGAAAGCTACTGTTATGGCTATGAACGGGAAGGGAGCTCCTCGACCTGATGGTTTCCAGGGGTCTTTCTACTCTATCTGTTGGGATATTGTTGGTGAAGACATAGTTCATGCTGTTCAGGATTTTTTCAAAGGTTTTCCCTTGCCTCGTGGGGCGACTTCTTCCATTATAGCTTTCATACCAAAAGTTAAAGATCCCCAAATGTTTGTTGATTTCCGACCAATCAGCCTATGTAACTTTTGTTATAAGATCATTTCAAGGATCTTTAGTGATCGTCTGACTCCAATCTTGCCTACTCTGAAGAGCAAGGGCCTTTGTTAGAGGCCGATCTATCATTGAGAATGTTTCTATTTCTAGGCATATTATGAAGGATATTGGCAGGAAGGTCCGTGGGAGTAATGTTATATTCAAGTTGGACATGATGAAGGCTTATGACAGGGTGGAGTGGAACTTCCTCTTTGCGGTTCTACGGAGTTTTGGTTTCTCTTCTCGATTTGTTTCTTATGTGGGTATGATGGTTAGCAATTGCTGGTTCTCAGTTCTTTTTAATGGCCAACAGGTGGGTTATTTCAAATCATCTAGAGGTATCAGATAAGGAGACCCTTTGGCGCTAGCTCTGTTTATTATCATGGAGGAGGCTCTTAGTCGGGTTAGTCTACTGGGGCACTCCTTCCCTTCAGGAGTCCCCGGGGTTGCATCCAGATCTCCCATCTTCTGTATGCCGATGACACACTTGTATTTCTTAACGGTCAGACCAGCAATATCAAAAAATTTCTGGCTTTCTTGAAGGCATATGAGGACTCTTCTGGGCAGAAGGTGAATGTTTCAAAAAGTAGTTTTATTATCTCTTCTAAGGCACCAGTTGCTACAGGTATTCGAATCAAAGCGTTAACTGGATTCCGCAAACAGGAGGGCGTTTTATTTTACCTGGGTGTTCCTATTGTTGATGGTCGTACCTTAGTTACCCATTATAAGCATATTATAGAGAAGGTTAACAATTCTCTGGCATCTTGGAAGTCAAAATTGCTCTCTCAAGAAGGTCAGGTTATTCTCATCAATTCAGTTCTGTGCTCTATCCCTATATATGTCGCCTCAGCTACTTGTTTGCCTAAATCTATCCTTCATCTTATTGAGCGCTCCTGTGCTTCCTTTTTTTGGAATGGGGGTGATGGGTATAGGCGTCGTCACTGGATTGCTTGGGATCAGATTTCTAAACCGAAGAAAGAAGGAGGATTGGGAGTTAGAAGTATGTGGCATGTTCAAATTTCCCTCATGGCCAAGCACATATGGAAAGCCATGCATGGCCAATCTTTATGGTCTACATATGCTAGAAGCAGATTTATGAAGCCTCCTTCTTCTGAAATTAACAGGATGTTTCCTGCAGGAATTTCCAAGGAGGTTTTTAATGTTGCCCTCTCCCTTATTATGCAGAACAGTAGATGGGTCTTGGGTGATGGTAAGGATATTGACATTCTTTGACATTAGTGGGTTGGAAATACTCCACTTATTTCTTTTCTTCCTACTCTTTCGCAACATCCTTTTACAGCTGTTCATGAGGTGGCGATCAACATGGAACACCCCCTCAGAAGTCACGCACTGATCAGGCGGGTTATGGAGAAGGTTGACATTCTGGATATTCCGAATACTTGTGTTTGGATGTGCAATGTAGATGGTAATTTTTCTACAAAATCTGCCTTCCAGGTTGTTAGGCCACATGGGATTTACTGTCCTTCCCTTATTAAAATCTGGCATCATGCTTTCAACCCGAGGGCTTCCTTGTTCGGATGGAGGATCTTGTAGCGTGCTGTGCCTACTGATGATAGACTAGCTAACTGTGGTGTCTATCTAGCATCTTCATGTTCCTGCTGCACATGTCCTTCGGTTGAAGACATGGATCATCTCTTTCTCAAAGGGGAGCTGGCTGAGGTGCTCTGGAGATGGGCTCGCCCCCTCTTACATGGCCAGATCATTGGTCCTCATATCACATCTACTTTATGGAATATCATGTCCGCAGTCAACTGTCAGAGCGCCCCAGGGTTCATTGCGATATATGTTGTTCTTCTTTTGTTGTGGGAGATTTGGAAATTTAGATGTGCAAAGCGTTTTGATTCCATACATAAGTTTGTGGGGAAGATTATTGCTGATATCAGATATGCTGCCAATGTGGCTATTCAAGGAGTGACTTTTAAAAAGGAATGCTCTTACCATAGCCTTGCTATCCTACATGAGTTTGGTTTCAAGCCGACAGTCAAAATGAATGCGCCCAAGATTTTCAGGTGGATTCCACCTCAACATGGTTTTTGTCTGAACGTTGATGGCGCTTGCAAAGGAAATCCAGGTCCTTGCAGAGGTGGTGGCTGCTTTCACAATCCGGCTGGTGAAGCTCACCTCAGTTTTGCGTTTTTCTATAGGCATGGCGATAGTTTGATTGCTGAGGTTCGTGCGCTTTGTGATGGCTTGAGGTTGGCTGAGCTTTATGGTTTAAATATCACCTATGTATACTCAAATTCTCTTGTGTTAGTTCAGTCCTTTAATAATGATACATGCCCATCCTGGAAGTGTTCATGGTGGTGGAGATTGGCTCTATCATTGCTGCAAAAGATGAACATCTGCGTGGTTCACTCTTACCGGGAGGCTAACAGAGTGGTTGACGCCTTGGACTCCTATGCTTGTGATAGATGGGAGAGTTCTGTGTTTACATTATCTACCATCCCCCTCATTTGTAAAGGACCAATCATCCTTGATAAAACTGGTCTTCCGTCTCTTAGATTAGTTTAATTTTTGTTTTTTCAGGGGTATGCCTCGCTGTTACATGTAAGTTTCCTTTGCATATATATAAAACTTTGGGTACAGAACAAGGCTAGGGGAGTGAGAACGTTTTCTCCTGCTGGGAGAGAGCGCACTTAGCTAGCACTTTGTCTTGGTGCCTCTTTGCCAAAAAAAAAAAACTTCTTTTATTAAAAACTCTATATCCTTTGGGTTTAGAAGTGTAACCCATAAAAATACCTTCATCTGATTTGAGATCCAACTTACCAATATTTGACTTACCATTGTTGTGAATGAAGCATGGGCATTCAAATGTTCTGAGATGGCTGATCTTGGGCTTCTTTTGCTTGTACAGTTCGTATGCTATCTTTTTTAGAATGGGCTTGATCATGGCTCTATTGATTATATAACAAGTTGTATTGATTGCTTCTGCCCAGAAATATCTTGAAAGATTGTATTCAGATAGCATTGTTCTTGCCATATCCATAAGTGTTCTATTCTTCCTCTCAGCTACTCCATTTTGCTGTGGTGTTCTTGGTGCTGAGAAATTGTGTTCAATACCCAGATCGTCACAAAGTTCTGCAAACTTATCATTCTGAAATTCTCCTCCATGATCTAATCGAATACTTATGATGCTGAACTTTTTGTCTTTCTGAACTAACTTGTTGAACTTCACAAAGCTATCAAAGGTGTCATCTTTGTGCTCAAGAAATGATACCCATGTGTATCGGGAATAATCATCAACAAAAACAAATCCGAAATTCTTCCCACCCAAACTTGTAGTTCTTATTGGTCCAAACAAGTCCATATGAAGCAGTTCTAGTGGTTTGGAGGTAGTGACAATTGTCTTGGATTTGAAAGAGGATTTTGCATGCTTTCCTTTTGCACATGGTTCATAGATGTTATCCAGTCTTGAATTCATCTTTGGTAGACCTTCCACTAGATCATATTTTATAAGTTTTCTGATTCCATCCAAACTGGCATGTCCTAGTCTTCTATGACATAGTTCAGTATTTTGCTCTTTGCTAGCTACCAAACAGATGTCTTGACTCTCCAAATCTTCTAGATGTAGTACATACAGATTTCTCTCTCTACAGGCTTCAAAAATTGTTGTTCCATCCTTGATGATAAGGCATTTAGATTCCTAAAACTTAATTTGATGGCCTCTGTCGCACAGCTGACTGATGTTGATTAAGTTGTGCTTGAGTCCTTCGACGCAGAGAACATCTTCTATCAAATTCTTATTTTTGCTCACAATTGATCCACAGCCAATGACTGAGTCTTTACCATTGTTTCCATAAGTTATTGTTCCTTCTTCATTCTTGACAGATGATAATAGCTTTTTATTTCCGGTCATATACCTTGAGCACCCGCTGTCCAGGTACCGCTTAGATACTCTAAGACTTCCTTGTAATAAATCAATGAAATTTAGGTACCCAAGTTCTTTTGGGTCCTGATTGGTTAGCTTCTACAAAATTTCTTTTCGGAATCCATTTTAAATGTTTGGTTGTACAACTAATTTTTTTATGGCCTAATTTGTTACAATGAGTGCAACAGGAAATATTATTTATTGTTTTGTTTGGCTTATTATTTTTATTAGTGTTTGATTTATATTTAGGATTTTGTTCAGCTACAAATTTTGGCAATGGATATACTTTAGGATATACAACTATTTCTTCATTATCTGGTGGAGTATACCCAATTCTATATTTTTTCTTACCTGATCTTTTTGCTCCTTTTAATATTAATGAAGATCTTCCATTTGTTAACTTTTCAATTGTGGCTGTCAAATATTCGTTGTCTTTTGTTAATACATTAATTTCACTTTTAAATTTACTTATGGTTTCCTGACTTTCTAGACTTGATATCTTTCCATTTTTAATTTTTACATCTTCATATAGTAACTCGTTTCTTCTTTTTAGTTCTGAAATTTGTTTTTCCAATTGTTCAGTTTCTGATTTTAAATCTGAGTTGGTTATTTCGAGGCATGCATAATTTTTCTTGACTGATTTTAATTGTTTACAAATGTCTTTATATTTACTGTATAGCTCATTGAATGCATCTTCTAAACTATCATAATTAGACTCATTACATGAAGTAAAAGAAGAATATGAAGTTACCTTATCGTCGATATTAGCCATAAATGCTAGATTGGCCTTCTCTTCTTCTTCTTCACTGGAGCTTGACTCACTGTCTGTGTCACTTTCGTTGTTCCATGTAGCAGCCATAGCTTTCTTCTTGTATTTCTTGAACTTCTTGATGTTATCCTTTTTCTTGAATTCAACCTTTTTAAGTTTTGGACACTCAACCTTGAGATGTCCAGGCTTCTTGCATTCATAACAGATGGGCTCAGATGTTTTAACTTCTTTGCCTTTAGGTCTTTTGAACTCTTTGCATTTCTTGAAGTACCTTCTTCCTGACTGGTATTTCTTCTTGACTAGAATTCGTTGTAGTCATCTGGAGAGAAAGGCTTCTTCATCTTCACTATTCTCTTCACTCCTTTCACTTTCTGATTCGCCTTCAGATGTGTTCTCTATAGCCTTGAGAGCATTGTTGTGCTTTTTCCTTCTGGAGGATTCTTCCAGCCTTTCCATGTTTATTTTGTGAGCCATTAGAGACCCAATGAGTTTTTTGAGAGACATTGCCATGAGATCATTTGCTTCCTCTATGGCGATTACCTTTGGAGTCCATGAAGTTGGCAAAGATCTTAGTATTTTTCTTACCATGTCTCCTATCTCATATGTTTATCCTAGCCCAGCCAGGTCATTTGTGATATCTGTAAAGCGACTGTACATCTGGGAGATGAATTCTCCATAGTGCATTTGGAACCTTTCATATTGAGCTACCAATATATCAATTCTTGTTTCTTTTACCTTATCAGTTCCTTCATGAGTGAGCTTTAGCTTATCCCACATCTCTTTAGTCAACTTGCATGCAGATATTCTGTTAAACTCCTTCTTGCTTAGTGAACAGCACAGTATACTCTTGACTTGTTGTTCAGAGACAGTTTCTTCTTGTCATCATCTGTCCATTTTTATTTCGTGTTGGTTACTATCAGATCTCCATCTTCTATTATTGTCCATAGTTGAAAATCAAGCCCTTAAAGAAAGAACTCCATTCTTGTCTTCTAATAGTTGTAATCTTCTCCATCGAACAGTGGTGGTCTGTTGACCGATTGTCCTCTTCTTGAGTGCTCCTGTTCGTCTGTGAAGAGAAGACCTGCTGTGGAGTGGGTGTTTGTTTCCCTTTGGTAAGAAGGAAGACCTGTTGGCCCTTTTGGTACGGCAGCAAGCTAACCTAGAGGGGGGGTGAATAGGTTTTTTCTGAAATCTAAAATAGAAACTTAAACACAGAAAATTATCACTTGAAAGTTTGGTTAGTTTAGTGTGATAGAGAGTAGCAGTGCGGAAGCAAATAAACAATCACACAAATAACACAAGGAATTTTTCCTGATTTGGCCCTTCCCACATGGAAGACCTAAATCCAGTCCCCAAGCAATCTCTTGGGATTTTACTAACTAAGAGTACAGTCCCCCTCACGGAAAATACAACACCCAGCACCCCAGCTGGTCTTCTTCTCTTTCTCGGGCAAGAAGGCAGCCCACTTCTCTTACAGGTCAAGAAGCCAACCTCCTGGTACAAACCCAGTGCGGTTCTGCTAGACTTAAACCCCTAGCTAGGTTCTACACTAAGTACAGTCCCTCAGCTGGACAAAAACCGCCAGCAACTACACTGGCCAACTCTTCTCGCAGGAAGAGACTCACTGTATACAGTCCTACAGCTAGACATAAATCTTTCTTAGAAAAGAAAGAACAAAGCTGAGAGTTAGAACAAATGAATACCAACTAAAAGAAACTCTCAGCGAAAAGACTCTCTCCCCCAAATTATAAAGATGCACACAGAGAGAGTGAAGAGAGGAGAAGGAGTTTGAAGCTTGAGGACTTCAGATGCTTGAACACTTCTTCTTGGGCTCGGGCTCTTTCTCTCTTTTCCTTTGAGTGTATGTGGCGTTTAGGTTCTTCACTGGATGTACACTCTTTGAAAAATATTCAAAAAAGCTCTCCTCCTCTTCTTCAGCCTTGCTACATCTTTTATATGAGAGGCTTTGAACAAATCCGTTGGAGTTCTAGCCGTTGCTCATCTTCTCTTTCTTCTAATATTTTGTGGTCTTTGAGGTCTGCAAATATAGAAGAAAGTGTTTAGATAAATGTGTGTTTCTGTCAAAAAGGTTCATACCTCTATGTTTCATGTTGTCTCTCAGAAGTGGTAGGTAAGCCCCTTTTTGTCTGGCAGGAGAGAAGAGATCTAGATAGATAAAACAGATCTTCTGTCAGAAATATGTTTGACTTTTCATTAGGCGCCAAAACATTTGAAACATCTAAGTATAAATGAAATCGATGTTTAGGTGAAATTGATGTTTGCATGAATTCGTTCTTTAAGTAAAGGAAAATCGTTGTTTGCTATAGAATCGTTGTTTGAGCAAATCGATGTTTAAGTTGTAAGGAATCGTTGTAGCGATCAAATCGTTGTTTTACTTATGAAATCGTTACAGCGATCAAATCGTTGTTTTACTTACCGAATCGTTACAACGACCAAATCGTTGTTTCACTTAACAAATCGATACAGTGACCAAATTGTTGTTTAACTTAAGAAATCGTTACAGCAATCAAATCGTTGTTTAACTTAAGAAATCATTACAGTGATCAAATCGTTGTTTAACTTATGAAATCGTTGTAAGACCGAAATCGTTATTTCACTTTTGAAATCGACGTGGCACTTTGTGAACTGAAATCGATGTATATTGAATAGACATCGATTTTGCTTTTCAGTGCAAATTACCCAGCAATAATGCTGTAAATTTATATTTACTAGAAAAGCAGGGTATTAATTATATTTAATAATATTTAATTAAGCATAGATTTTGTTATCACCAAAATATAAGGGTAAAATATAAGAGTGGTTCAACAAGACCTGTTTATCAGGTGGTGTAGTGCCTCTTCGTGTAGTGAAGAGAAGGCCAGCTGCGGCTGGATGTGTAAGTGTCATTGAGGGGGACTATACCCTTGGTTAGTAGAATCTCAAGTCTTAGCTTGGGGACTAGACGTAGGACTCCTTGTGATAGGAGATCTGAACCAGGATAAAATTTCTGTTGTTCTTGTGATTGATCTTATTCTGTCTTCGTCACGTACTATCTTTAACCATCGAATTTAGTGTCTTCTGCCAAAGTGTTTTTATTAACAAGAATTTTCTTAAAAGATATTTTAGCAATCCATTCACCCCCCCCCCCCTCTGGGCTTGCAACCTGGTCAACAAGTCTTGTTGATCCTCTAAGAAATATGGAAAGCCAGATGTTCCTTAATTTCGCTATAAGTCCAAAAGGATCTCAGTCATAAAAATCAAAAGAAGCATTATTCATTCGATTTCTTTGGCCCTGGATTCAAGGCTGATATGCTTTTGCAAAGCTTGGGTTGTTTACTGAGAAACGTGTGTGTGTATAGGGAGTGCAACATGGTTGTTGATTCACTGGCTACCTATGCATGTGCGCTGGAAAAGAATATTATTTTTACTTGTTAGTTTGATCTTCCGCCTCAATCTAGGGGAGTGATGGTGTTAGATAGGGCCGCCTTACCTTCCTAATAGGGCTGTTCTGCATGAGGTTTTCTGCATGAGCTTGGGCTGCCATTTATGTTCGCTTTTCAGATCGTAAGATCCACTTACTCGAAGAGACTTGGCTCTGATACCACTTGTTGACCAGGTTGCAAGCCCAGAGGGGGGGTGAATGGATTGCTAAAATTTCTTTTAAGAAAATTCTTGTTAATAAAAACACTTTGATAGAAGACACTAAATTCGATGGTTAGAGTTAGTACATGACAAAGACAGAATAAGATCAATCACAAGAACAACATAAATTTTATCCTGGTTCAGATCTCCTATCACAAGGAGCCCTACGTCTAGTCCCGAAGCTAAGACTTGGGATTCCACTAACCAAGGGTATAGTCCCCCTCAAGGACACTTACACATCTAGCCGCAACTGGCCTTCTCTTCACTACACGAAGAGGCACTACACCACCTAATACAACAAGTCTTCCTTCTTACCAAAGGGAAACAAACACCCACTCCACAATAGGTCTTCTCTTCACAGACGAAGAGGAGCACTCAAGAAGAGTAAAGGAGATGATGGCCCCTAGACCAAACTTATAGAGATACTTGATCTGAGACGGAATCTGAGAGACAAAAGAATCACACAGGAAGAAGGTCTCTCAGATCTACAACAAGCTCTCAAAAACTAGAGGACAGTTGCTTTCAGAAGAGCTAAGAGCAGAAGGCTTTGATTGAGGGATTTTGCTCTTGTTTCTTCTGTTCCTTGATGGTTCAAAAAAGTTGTCCTTCATGTAGTCCTCAGACTTCTATTTATCTTCTCTTGAAGAAGTATCCGTTGAAGTATCTGTTGCCTTTTATCTTCAGATATGTTAGTTGTAACTGGTCCAACGTAGGAATCAGGAAGCACCTGCAGTCATTAAATGTTGGGATAGACACAGTCAGAGAGAAAGATGATCTGGATATCTTCTTTGCTTCTGTCAACGTGACAAGTTCAACATTGTAGCGTGTGTGACTACCAGAAACCTGCACACAATAAATACTGGAGAATGAACATTTTAAATGTGTCTAAACTGTCAGTCAATGTAACAGGCCATGCTTCAAGATGATATACCAAAGAGAAAATTTCATTCTGTCATCCTTTAAAGTTTCTTAATGTGACAGGAATATGGTAAACCAAAAAGAGATGTCGTGCAGAGATATAGTACTCAACATAATAAATGTTTGAGTACACAGGATACTACATGGTTCGCGAGAAAGTTTGAAATACACAGAGATTTGAAAATATATTTGAATATTATGAAAGATAAAATTTATTCAAGACATCTAAAATAATTTTAATAATAGTATCCATTAATTGTCTAAAATATAGTTTTTCAAAAGAAAAGTCGATGTTTAGAGACAGTCTATGAAAAAGGTAGTCAATGTCCAAACACAACCGATGTTCAAGAGAAGTCGTTGTGAGTGAAATCAATGTTAATATGAAATCGATGTTGAGATATAACCATAATCTATGTGAAAATGTAATCCATGTTGAAATGAAGTTGATGTGAACATAATCTATGCATAAATGTAATTGATGTTGAGGCATAATCGATGTTGGAGTGAAATCGATGTTCTGGATGAAATCGTTGTTGAACTGAAATCGATGTTTAACTGAAGTCGATGTTCAAGTGTAATCATTGTTAAACTGAAGTCGATGTTCAATTGAAATCGTTGTTGAACTAGAATCGATGTTTGACTGAAGTCGATGTTCAAGTGAAATCGATGTTCTAGATGAAATCGATGTTCAACCGAAATCGATGTTTAAGTAAATTCGATGTTCTAAATGAAAATGATGTTGAATCGAAATCGATGTTTAAGTGAAATCAATGTAGAACCAAAATCAATTTTAAGTGAAATTGATGTAGAACCAAAATCGATGTTTAAGTGAAATCGATGTTCTAAATGAAGTCGATGTAGAACTGAAATCGATGTTTGAACCGAAATCGATGTTTAAGTGAAATCGATGTTCTAAATGAAGTCGATGTTTGGATGAAGTCATTATTTTAAGTGTAATTGATGTTCTTTCTGAAATTGATGTTTTAATAAGGTAGTCATTGTTTAAGTGAAATCAATGTAGTAACAAAACAGTAATCATTGTGAACTTTCAATATTAGTCGATGCAGACTTAGGCAAATCATATGCAATTAACTTAAAATAAAGATGAGTGTAAATAACTTTCTGAATTTGTTTTATTTGATACCTGTTGACAAGCTTCAGAAAAATAATGTTTGTCAATAATTTCTAGAGTTCTGTTAATTACCAAAAATACATAATATATAACAATTTATATGGAGATGGACTGATCATCAATTTTCGGGGACAACACAAACCCCACCTCGTTTCTCAAGGACGAGACAACCCAATGTGTTTGTGCAACACACACTACACACCAACCAAATACGTGCTCACAAACCTGTTGGTTATAGAATGTATATCTAGAGAGGGGTGAATAGATATAGACCTTATTAGAAATTTAAAGTAATGAAGTAGACCTTAAGATTCGAGACTTAGCAAATTCAACTCCGCAAACTGAAAGCAAACCACACAATGCAAGCAAACTTTTTAAGGTGGTTCGGCTCCGGTATGGACACCTGCATCCACCCCTCATTAAACTAAGTGAGGCTTCAATCAACAACCCAAATGTGTGAGACTCTTACACAACCGCTCATTCACAGCTTCATACATTCTCTAAAACACAGCTTAAGCACCACTGTCACACAGCTTAACTATTGATTCACAGCACCAAGATCTTAACAATTTCACAATCCTTACACTCAGAAGTGAAGGATCTGTTCTTCTAACTCCAAATGGAGCAAACAACGGAACATTGTATGGTATGAAGAAAATAGAAAAATGTTGCTCAAGTAGGTTGGAGTTCTCTCAAGATTTGTTCAATTCATCACTTGATGCTTATATGGCTTCTGCTTCAGACATGAGTTCCTTTTACTTTGCATCTAGAAGGAGCTTGAAAATTGTATGCCTCAGATCAAGTTGGATTTCTAATGCTCTGCATTATCTGGACAGCAACAAGGCTTCAACCATGACTTGACATCGATGCAACAGCTTCTCTTCCCGTAGGGAGTTCTGCTCTTGGTCCTTTTCTTCACAGCTCTATATTTCTTCTCCTCTTCTACTCTCTCTCTCTATATATTCTCTAAAAGGGACACCACACGCCTTTTTGATCAGTACCGTGGAATCTTCAGATGGGCCCCATTAGAATCCACAATTCGTTAGTGACAGGTTTGATACCAAAAAGGTTTTCTTCTAGAATCTCGTAGAGTGTGTCAAGTTACCCCAATGATTGGGCCTCAAATCATGTGCCCGAATTGAACACACTGGCATTATCTCTTTCTAATTGGGAAAAAGATTGATTAGTGTGTCGACACTCTCTGTGCACTGTGTCGACCCACAAATGAGTTGATTAAATCCAGTGCAAGTCCTTCAGCAGTGTCGACCTCATGACTGCATGCGTATGTTGGATCGATGACAATAGAGCTTTTCACCTAGAGGGGGGGGGGGTGAATAGGTGTTTTTCGTTGCGGAAGCTAATTTATCAATTACTTAAGAGCACACTTAGTTAGGTTAGTCAAACCACAAAGGACGCACAAGTTTTATCCTGGTTCAGACCTACCGTTCCAATGGAAGTCCTACGTCCAATCCCTAAGCCAAGCTTAGGATTTCACTATCTTTTCAAAGATACAACACTCTGGTACTTACCGGTCTTCCCTTCTACATAAGGGGAAAAATAAGCCGCTAGCTACAACTAACCTTCCCTTTACAAAGGGGAATAGACCACCAAGACTACCTTGGCCTTCCCTCTTCCAGAGGGGTACACACCCTGCTTAGCAAGTCTTCCTTCTCTAAAGGGGTGCAATTACTTTTGACAAGCTCCTTATACTAGACTTTAGAAGGACTCCAGACTAGAAGAATAAGAAAGAGAGATTTGGTTTGAATAACAACTTCCTGAGTCTACAAAGAGAACCTTTACAAGGTGAGATTTGAACAACTGCTTCACTGTATGCAAAGGCAAGACTTCAACGCAGCGCCCATGCAATGTCTATGGACAAGAAGTTTGACGTAGCACACTTGCAACTTTTTCACCTCTTCTCGTGTATGTGCTTGTCTCTCTCTTTTGCTTTCTTGTATGTGGCTTGATATCTCCCACACTTATGTATATTTGCTTCTTTCGATTGTCTTTATATTTATAGGCTTCATCTTTGTAGTCGTTGCTTGAACTGTTCAAATCTATCCATTGGAGAAATAGTTGTTGCTTAATCTTATTTGAATCTACCCGTTGGAGAGATAGTTGTGCACATCTTTTTTCGAGAGCGACATGCATGTCTTCTTCTAAGAGCGACGTGCATGTCTTTTACATTCACATTGATCAGACAGTCTTTTGTGCTGATGCTATTTCATCTTTACCCTGAAATATGTTGCCCAGCTAGCTAGCCCAGAGGGAGGGTGAATGGGTTATCAAAAAATTGATCTTTGATTAATACCTGTTCACTAAAAGGATTACACAACAACTTAAACGAAGGTTAGAGTTAGAGGAAATGAGACAACAAACACACAAAACACAACCACAAGACATAAGGATTTTTATCCTGGTTCAGAACTCCTCTCCACAGGAGACCTACGTCCAGTCCCTAAGCAATACCTCAGGATTGCACTATCAAGGGTACTATCCCCCTCACGGATCCTTACACCCAGCCTCAACTGGTCTTCCTTCACCTGAAGGGAAAACAACCACCCTGGATACCACCAGGTCTTCCTTCACTCAGAAGGGAACACAACTAATAAAAGGAAGTATAAGAACAAGCTTCAGGAACTAGCTCAAACAGCTACAATCTGAAGCAAACAAGCCTCGAGAGAGAAGGAATTTTAACACTAGTTTCTCTCCAAAGACTACACTGGCTCTCACAGGAATTTCTTCTTGAACACTGAGAGCTAAAGAGCTAAGATGGATTGGAATAGAGTGCTTCGCTCTTGTTTGAATCACAGAAGACTTGAAGGATTGGCGATTCTTTCTTTCAGAATAATCTTCTTCGAAAGTTCTATATCTTCACAGTCTTGAGTCTTGTATTTAAGCTTCTACTTGAAATTTGAACGTTAAAGATCCGTTGTCTCTCATCTTGGTGTACGTTAGACAGATCTGCAAGGAAGCTTCTGATCTTCAGTCTTTTATCCTTTAGTACACGCCAGAGAAACATTTTAATATCCTGTATCTTGTGTCCAACGTTGTACAGATAAGTCTTGTCAGATATCTGCGAGCATATCAACAATAAATAGAGGACAGCTAGGGCTGTCGTTGATCATTAGTCACAGTTTGGAAAAGATATTGCTAGTTTTAGCAAAGCTCCTTTCTATCAAAATAAAGATGTAGATAGAGTAGCACAATGGTGGAAGATATCGTCTGCATGCATGAGAGATACGTTCAGAGAGCATTGAATGCGTAGCAGTCAAATAGACGAGATACGACTTTGACTATTCAACGTATATTAAAGAGTATTGATATAATAATGAAATCGATATGAACAAAGCCGATGCCTTTATGACTTATGAAATCGTTATAAGTTGATAGGCAAATCGTTATTATAATAATGAAATCGTTATAAGCATTTATGAAATCGTTGTGAGATACAAATCGTTGTATTTCTGAAGAAATCGATATGAAACTCTTAACAAATCGTTGTGAGATACAAATCGTTGTGTTTCTGAAGTAATCGATATGAAACTCTTAACAAATCGTTGTGAGATACAAATCGTTGTGTTTCTGAAGAAATCGATATGAAACTCTTAACAGATCGTTGCACCAAGCAAATCGTTCTGAGTTCTAAAGAAATCGTTTCGACAAGCAAATCGTTACGAGGTCTAAAGAAATCGTTACGGCTAGAAGGTCGTTGTGAATTCTAAAGAAATCATTACAAGAACTTAAGAAATCGTTACGGCAGACAAGTCGTTACGAGTTCAAAAGAAATCGTTACGAGAACTTAAGAAATCGTTACGACAGACAAGTCGTTACGCTTTCTAAAGAAATCGTTGCGATGTCTTATAGAATCGTTACGACGGTCAAGTCATTACGCTTTCTAAAGAAATCGTTGCGATGTCTTATAGAATCGTTACGACAGTCAAGTCGTTACGCTTTCTAAAGAAATCGTTGCGATGTCTTAGTAAATCGTTATGAGATCTTTATGAAATCGTTACGGTATCGATTTTTTGAAACATCATGACTTTTTGGTCAGAAAGGAAATCGATCATAATACTTATGAAATCGTTATGATGACTCTATTGAAATCGATATGAACTTATAAAGGAATCGTTCTGATTATTAATAGAAGTCGATATGAAGTATGACGAAGTCGATGCAATGACTTGGGAAAAATTATGAATGAGAGTCTTACCTGATTGTCTTGAACTTTCTTTTACTTTTATTTCCTGTCCTCAAGGCTCAAGTAATTCATTAGTAATGTTTTGTTAATCATCAAAATTAATATATAAATAAGTGAATTAATTTATATGGAGAAAGTTTGGTCATCAATCTCCCCCTTTTTGATGATGACAAAATATACTAAACAACATAATGAAAACAGCATGTTTTTCAGAGTTGCATTAGTTTTCTCCCCCTTTTTGTCAATAAGCAAAAAGATAGTCTATGAGACAAAGAAGAGAGAAAGCTTTGTATTAATTAGGAGGAAGATAATACATAGGAGACAAAAGGGAGGCATGCTGGGAAATAACAGTCCATGCCTTGATCTCCATATCTTCAAAAGTCTGGCGGAAAACACCAGGAGCAACTGAGAAGGAAGAACCCATGGCTGGAGAGATCTTTTGAATGTAAAGCTGCCGCTGCTCTTCCAGGAATTCTTCATACTGATCTTTGTCCAGGATGAATCGGAAGTAGGTGCTCTTTCCAAAGCTGGCACGATGGAGAAATCTATCCAGAGAGATTGGATAGAAAATCTTATGATCAAGCAGATCCTGCTTCAGAGCATAGAAGGCAGTATATCTGGCTGCCCACTGAACATAGATCTCTTGAATGGGATTTATGGAGTTGAGATCCATGAAGGCTTCGACTGATAGAATAGGCTTATCTTGACGGACCAAGGAACTGTTGATGGCTTGCAACTGAAGATGGGGTTCCTTGTAGAGTGTTTCCCATATGGTGGGAGAAATCCTCTCACACTCAGAGATGAGTGGAGCCAAAACTTGAGAGGAAATGCGGCCAGAGTGGTATTCTCTGAAGATAAACCGCAAAAAGGAAGGCATTCTATCCTGCTTAGCTGACATTCTGCCCATCTACTTAGCAAACATATCAAAGGCATGGGAGCCTGCATCTGAGTCAAACACTAAGGAGTGTAGCTTCGGCAGAAGAACTGGAGAGTCAACTTTGAGATCGGCAAAATCCACTGTGAGGGGAAGATTTATTGGACGTTCTGATCTCAGCATCACTATGGCTGAATGAAATTGGTAGAACTGGACTTCAGGCAACTTGTTCAAGTAGCAGAAATCACTGTATAGCTGGAAGTTCTTGGCAATTCTGATCTCTTTCAAAATGAAAGGTCCCCAAGAGTTTTTATGCTGAAGAGTAAACCACTCAGAAAGAGTGAGTGGGTGAGCTCTATGGGTAAGGGATTCTGCCCTGGCAGACAAGTATTTGGTGTACTGAGCTTTGTTGCCCTTGACATTGGCCCACTGATCTTCAGTCTTGAACTCAGTGCCCTCAAAGATTTTAGATTTTTGAGGGTGGGACAGCTAGATAAAAGGAAGAACAGTGTTTAGATGCTCAGAGAGGTTGAGGAAAGGAATACCATAGATGGTGGAGAGGATGCACTTTTGAAGGTATTCCCTATAGATAGGTCTTCTCTAAGGTTTGAGGGTAATAGAGTACCAAAGAGGAGGAAATAATGGTGAGGAGGGGATGCTGACAGAGGATGAATGTTTCCTCTTTTTCTTGGCAGGACTGGGAGGATCAGTCCTATGGATATGAGTGGCAGTGGAGAGAATGGTGATAAGGGTATTTCTCTCAAAATCATCTGGAAGATTAGTGTCAAAGACACCAAGAAGTGTAGGTTTTTCCGAAATGAAGGTGACAGAGGAAGGAGGAGTAGGAGGATAGAAGAGGTGTTTGGGATTGAAGGATGTAGACGGGTGAACTGGAGTGGTTTGAGTGAGAGGTGAAGAAGGTGAGAATGATGATGGAGCTGAGGTGTGAGAAGGAGTGGGAGAGAAAGAGGGTTGAGATGAAATGAGAGAGGAAGAAGGTTGGGTGCGAGGCATAGGGTGTTTGAGAGTTGGTGGAGCTGGAGGGGCTATAAAAGGAGATGAAGGTGAGGAGAGGGTTGGAGTTGCAAGAGTAGAAGTGTCAGGGGCCTTGGTAGCTTCAATGGGCTCTTTCCCTTTTGCATGACCCTCTCTGACAACTGCAGACGGCCCAGATGGCCCTGATGCTGGCACTGATGGCCCTGGTGGCCCTGATGCTTGAGCTGGAGGCCCTGGTGGCCGAGGAACAGCTGCTGATCTGCTCTGAGTAGCTGCAGGAGAAAAACCACTTGACCTTGAAAGAGTAGCAAGCATGGACTTCATATCAGACATTTCCTTGTTGAACCACTTCATAGCATTTCGGACTGAAGATAGCTCAGAGGTGGTTGAAGCTTGACTGGTCAGAATGCCTTGCACACTGGTCTGAACTGATGATAAAATATCTCCTTGAGCCTTCAACAGTTCCATAACTGGCTTCAGATTTACTTTTCTGTGGCTCTTTCTTGACCTTCTGTGAACTATCCTCTTGCCTTTCCTCTGAGGTGCTGGTTCTTCAATAGACTGCTCCCCCTGAGCAGGAGCTTCCTCTTCAACTTCCATTTGCTCCCCCTGAGCAGGAGCTTCCTCTTCAACTTCCATTTGCTCCCCCTGAGCAGGAGCTTCCTCTTCAACTGGATCTACTGGAGCACTGGACTGCTCCACAGGAATTGATTCTTCAATGTGGCCTTCTGCCACAGCTTCTTCCATTTCAATTTCACCAGACTGTGAGTGGACTGGTGTGGTGAGACTTGATTCAACCAAACTCCTAAGAATTGAACCAATTATTGAGGTAGGCAGATCACTGGCTTTATCTGCCACTTCCTCCTCAACTACTGGAGCTGTAAGTGGTTCTGGCTCAATTGCTGGTGCTACTGCATGCTCTTCAACTGCTGGTGATACTACTTGCTGCTCTGCTGCTGACTCTACTGATTGCTGTTCTGTTGCTGACTCTACTGATTGTTGTTCTGCTGCTGGTGCTACTGCTGCCATTTCCTGAACATCAGGAATTTCTACATCACCAATTATGGCCTCTCCCTCTGCCACAGAGGTCTTGGTCCACATCCCATTTTGCACTGAAAAGCCACTTTTCTTTAGGTTCCTGGACCTTATAGACTGGCCCATCTTTTCCACAACAGCTCCAGATAAATCAACTCCAAAATGCTTGAAAATCTTGGTTAGGAGATGAGCGTAGGGCAAGGATACATTCATCTTGCTCTTTGTATCCCAGATTTGAGCACTAGCAAACTTCATTCTCTCCAACATGACTGCGGCCAAGTTAATCTCCTTATTCTGGATTACCCAGAACATCATGTCCGAATCTGCCCTAGTGCAAGATGAGAAAGTAGCACTCCGGGGAACCATAATTTGGTAGATAATGAAATGGAGTAGACAGTTGAATGCAGACATTTGATTGATATATAATTTTCCGTCTTTCAGCCTGAAACCTGGACCAATAATTCCAAGACCCTTTGCTTCATCGTTCACGGTGTGAACCCCACTATGTCCAGATGTCTTCACTCCAAACAACGTTTGCAGGAGTTCATGGTCTACCTTAACTTGGATACCCTTAACAGAGGAGACAAGGGATCCATCCGCCTCTGACTTCAGACAAACGAAAAAGGCTTTCACCAGGTCGGGATAACTTACCTCGGTGAAAGTGGCAACATCCATCCACTACATCCTTCTTAAAGCTTCTACTAAACTGCTCATGCCATTCTTCTCTAGATTCTGAACATCCACTGCCTTGTTTCCGCAAATCTTCGTCTTCACGAAGGTGAATCTTTCCTGCTGCTCTGCGGACAGGTACTCAGCACTGTAGCCCCCTACACTTCCGGAGATCATCGGAGCGGCCATGGGTAGAGAGAAGAAAACGGTTCTGGAGAAGGGAGATGATGGAAGAGATGGAAGCCCTCGAGGGATTCTTCGCGGGAAGAAGAGAAAGCTTCAAATCTTGCAGAGAGTCGATGCCGGAATCGTTAGGGCATCGGCTTTGGGTGAACAGATAGAAGAGAAAGGGTTAAGGTGGAAGATGAGTCGTTCCCAGAATGATTTGACTAATTAAAATTACTTTATCGAAAACAGGAAGCGCCAAAAGGCGGTAACGGCAAAAGGCGACAAAAGGGTTTGACGAGTCAAACTGCTTTTAACACAACAGCGGTCAAAGAAGAGTAAATAAGCTGAGTTTTGCTTAAAGTCAAGGAGAGAGAGAACATTTCATTTAATCTGAAAAATTTATATGCCAATTTAAATACAAGAATCTTTTCACAAATTGCACATCCCTAATTCCCTTCTAAGAGATGTAAATCTCTCTTCAGGTAGGACTTTTGTGAAGATATCTGCTAGTTGACCATTTGTATCTATAAAAGAAATTTCTAAGTTACCACTAGCTACATGATCTCGAATGAAGTGATATCTAACCTCAATATGTTTAGTCCTTGAGTGTTGCACTGGATTCTTGGTGAGGTTGATGGCACTTGTATTATCACACAGTAGTGGAATTGACTTGATATGAATGCCGAAATCCTCAAGTTGTTGCTTTATCCATAGGAGTTGTGTACAGCAACTTCCAGCAGCAACATATTCTGCCTCAGCTGTTGATAGAGCTACTGAATTTTGTTTCTTGGAGGACCAAGATATCAGACATCCTGCAAGAAACTGACAACAACCACTGGTGCTCTTTCTATCTACTTTGCATCCAGCATAATTAGCATCAGAATATCCTACTAAATTTATTTCACAAGATTTTGGATACCAAAGACCTAAATCATGAGTTCTAGCTAAATATTTGAATATTCTTTTCACAGAAATTAAATGAGACTCTCTAGGGTCTGCTTGATATCTAGCACACATACATACACTGAATAAAATGTCTGGTCTACTTGCTGTTAAGTAAAGTAATGACCCTATCATGCCTCTATAGTTCTTTTGATCTACCTTTTTACCATTTTGATCACTGTCCATTCTGGTTGATGTGCTCATTGGCGTTGACAGTGGCTTCGCACCTTCAAAACCAAATTTCTTTAATAGCTCTTTGGTGTACTTGGCTTGACAGATGTGGGTGCCTTCCTTCCCTTGCTTGATTTGTAATTCAAGGAAGTAGTTTAGCTCCCCCATCAAACTCATTTCAAATTCCCCCTGCATAAGCTTTTCAAAGTACTTGCAAAGAGACTCATCAGTAGATCCAAAAATGATATCATCTACATATATTTGTACAAGAAGTATATGTTTGACTTTAGATTTTATAAATAATGTACTATCTACTTGACCTCTAGTGAAACCATGATCTAATAAGAAAGTATTGAGCCTCTCATACCAGGCTCTAGGTGCTTGCTTTAAACCATATAAAGCCTTATGGAGTTTAAATACATGATTTGGAAATTCGGTGTCATCAAAACCTAGAGGTTGTTCAACATACACTTCCTCCTTGATAAAACCATTTAAAAAGGCTGATTTGACATCCATTTGAAACAATTTTAAATCTAATGCAGATGCATAAGCAAGTAAAATCCTAATAGCCTCAAGTCTAGCCACAGGTGCATAGGTTTCATCGAAATCTATGCCTTCCTCTTGGGAATAGCCTTGAGCTACCAGTCTGGCCTTGTTCCTTAAGATTACTCCAGACTCATCCAGTTTATTTCTGAACACCCACTTGGTGCCAATAACTGAATGATTGGATGGTCTAGGAACAAGTGACCATACTTGGTTTCTCTTGAACTGATTTAGTTCATCTTGCATGGCTATTATCCATGATTCATCAGTTAAAGCTTCATTGACTGTCTGGCTCTATTTGAGAAACAAAGGCTAAATAATCACAAGGGATTACATTACCTCTTGTTCTTACCCCTACGGATGGATCACCAATAATATTCTCAGGAGGGTGATCTTTCTTATGTCTCCATTCTTTTGGAAGGTTTTCATGTTGAATTTCAGTCTGCTGCAGTTCTTCTAGAGGTGGATCTTCCTTGTCCTCAATTGAAGTATTGTTTAATTTTTCGGACAAGTCATCTGCATCATCAATGTCACTAATTTCTTCCTTTTTCAAGGAGGGGTTAGATTCATCAAAAATAACATGCACAGATTGTTCAATTAATAATGAGCGTTTATTGAAAACTCTATAACCTTTGGGTTTAGAAGTGTACCCCATAAAGATGCCTTCATCTGATTTGGCATCTAACTTGCCAATGTCCCTTTTTCCATTGTTATGGATGAAGCAAGGACATCCAAATATTTTGAAGTGACTGATCTTTGGTTTCTTTCCCTTGTAGAGTTCATAAGCAGTCTTCTTCAGAATTGGCCTAATCATTACCCTATTAATGATGTAGCTTGCAGTGTTGATGGCTTCGGCCCAAAAATATCTTGGCAAATCATATTCTGATAACATTGTTCTTGCCATATCCAAAAGAGTTCTATTTTTCCTCTCAGCAATTCCATTCTGTTGAGGTGTCCTTGGTGCTGAGAAGTTGTGCTCAATTCCTTGATCATCACAGAACTTTGCAAACTTTTCATTCTGAAACTCACCACCATGATATGATCGGATAGAGATAATGGTGAACTTCTGATCTTTTTGAACTTTCTTGCTGAAACTGACAAAATTATCAAATGTGTCATCTTTGTGCTCTAGAAAGGATACCCAAGTAAATCTTGAGTAATCATCAACTTTGACAAATCCAAAATTCTTTCCTCCGAGACTGGTAGTCCTCATTGGCCCAAATAGATCCATATGAAGTAATTCTAATGGCTTTGAGGTGGTCACTACTATCTTTGATTTGAAAGAGCTCTTGGTGTGCTTCCCTCTTGCACAAGGTCTGCAGATGCTATCCATTTTTGAGTTGACCTTTGGCAATCCTTCCTCTAGATTTCTTTTTCTGAGCTTGTTCAATCCATCCAAGCTGCAGTGGCCCAGTCTTCTGTGCCACAGCTCTGTTGATTGATCTTTGCTAGCTGCCAAATAGACATCTTGATCCTTGAGTTCCTCGAGATAGAGAACATACAAATTTCTTTCTCTATATGCTTCAAATATGACTGCTCCATCCTTTAATATACTGCACTTTGATTCTTGGAACTGAATCTGATGGCCTTTGTCACACAACTGGCTGATGCTGATGAGATTGTGCTTTAATCCTTTGACCAGCATTACATCTTCAATAACTGATTTTCCTTTGATGTTCACGGACCGACTTCCTATCACTGTGCCTTTTCCATTATCTCCATAGGTGACTGTTCCTTCTTCAGCTTGGAGATTAACAAAAAGATTCTAGTTGCCTGACATGTGCCTTGAGCACCCACTATCCAAGTACCATTTGGATGCTCGAGGGTTAACCTTTTCTTCGGTGTTGGCCATGAGAGCTAGGTTGGCTTCTTCTCCATCACTCCTTGAGCTTGACTCACTGTCTGAGTCACTACTGTTCTCCCAAGCTGCTGCCATTGCCTTCTTTTTATACTTCTTGAATTTTCTGAAATTATCCTTCTTCTTGTGATCATTTTTCTTAAGCATTGGACAATCAGCCTTGATGTGTCCAGGCTTCTTGCATTCATAGCATATCACTTCTCCTTTCTTGGAATCCTTTACTTTTGGTTTTCTGAAGTCTTTGTTTTTCTTGAAAAATCTTCTCCCAGACTAGAACTTCTTCTTCTTTGCTAGAATTCTTTGAAGTCTTCGAGACAGCATTGCTTCTTCATCATCACTGTCCTTACTGCTTTCACTGTTGTCCAGTGATTCTTCTGATATGTCTTCATTGGCCTTGAGAGCATTTGATTGCTTCTTTCTGCTGGAGGATTCTCCTAATCTCTCCATATTTATCTCATGGGCCATGAGGGATCCTATTAACTTTTCCAATGACATTAGTTTTAGATCATTGGCTTCCTCAATGGCTGTTACCTTTGGAATCCATGAGGATGGCAGAGATCTGAGGATCTTCCTGACCATATCTGATACAACATAGATTTTTCCTAATCCAGCTAATCCATTTGTGATATCTGTGAATCTACTAAACATTTGGGTTATGGATTCACCTGACTACATCTGGAATATTTCATATTGAGTCACAAGAATGTCGATTCTTGTCTCCTTTACCTTATCTGTCCCTTCATAGGTAATCCTGAGCTTTTCCCACATTTCCATTGCGGATTTGCAGGCTGAAACTCTGTTGAATTCTTTCTTGCTGAGGGCACAGCACAGGATGCTCTTGGCTTTGCAGTTTAAGGAGATTTTTCTTCTGTCTTCATCTGTACACTGAGCCTTTGCATTGGTGACTAGAAGATCGCCTTCTTCTACAATGGACCATATCATGTAATCGTGGCCTTGTAGAAAGTACTCCATTCTTGTCTTCCAATAGGTATAATCTTCTCCATCAAACAAAGGAGGTCTGTTGACTGACTGACCTTCGAAGTTACCTTGGGCTGCCATGGATCTTTACTCTTCAGATCGTTGGATCTTCTTCTTTGTCGAAGAGACTCGCTCTGATACCACTTGTTGCCCAGCTAGCTAGCCCAGAGGGGGGTGAATGGGTTATCAAAAAATTGATCTTTGATTAATACCTGTTCACTAAAAGGATTACACAACAACTTAAACGAAGGTTAGAGTTAGAGGAAATGAGACAGCAAACACACAAAACATAACCACAAGACACGAGGATTTTTATCCTGGTTCGGAACTCCTCTCCACAGGAGACCTACGTCCAGTCCCTGAGCAATACCTCAGGATTGCACTATCAAGGGTACTATCCCCCTCACGGATCCTTACACCCAGCCTCAACTGGTCTTCCTTCACCTGAAGGGAAAACAACCACCCTGGATACCACCAGGTCTTCCTTCACTCAGAAGGGAACACAACTAATAAAAGGAAGTATAAGAACAAGCTTCAGGAACTAGCTCAAACAGCTACAATCTGAAGCAAACAAGCCTCGAGAGAGAAGGAATTTTAACAGTGGTTTCTTTCCAAAGACTACACTGGCTCTCACAGGAATTTCTTCTTGAACACTGAGAGCTAAAGAGCTAAGATGGATTGGAATAGAGTGCATCGCTCTTGTTTGAATCACAGAAGACTTGAAGGATTGGCGATTCTTTCTTTCAGAATAATCTTCTTCGAAAGTTCTATATCTTCACAGTCTTGAGTCTTGTATTTAAGCTTCTACTTGAAATTTGAACGTTAAAGATCCGTTGTCTCTCATCTTGGTGTACGTTAGACAGATCTGCAAGGAAGCTTCTGATCTTCAGTCTTTTATCCTTTAGTACACGCCAGAGAAACATTTTAATATCTTGTATCTTGTGTCCAACGTCGTACAGATAAGTCTTGTCAGATATCTGCGAGCATATCAACAATAAATAGAGGACAGCTAGGGCTGTCGTTGATCATTAGTCACAGTTTGGAAAAGATATTGCTAGTTTTAGCAAAGCTCATTTCTGTCAAAATAAAGATGTAGACAGAGTAGCACAATGGTGGAAGATATCGTCTGCATGCATGAGAGATACGTTTAAAGAGCATTGAATGCGTAGTAGTCAAATAGACGAGATACGACTTTGACTATTCAACGTATATTAAAGAGTATTGATATAATAATGAAATCGATATGAACAAAGCCGATGCCTTTATGACTTATGAAATCGTTATAAGTTGATAGGCAAATCGTTATTATAATAATGAAATCGTTATAAGCATTTATGAAATCGTTGTGAGATACAAATCGTTGTATTTCTGAAGAAATCGATATGAAACTCTTAACAAATCGTTGTGAGATACAAATCGTTGTGTTTCTGAAGTAATCGATATGAAACTCTTAACAAATCGTTGTGAGATACAAATCGTTGTGTTTCTGAAGAAATCGATATGAAACTCTTAACAGATCGTTGCACCAAGCAAATCGTTCTGAGTTCTAAAGAAATCGTTTCGACAAGCAAATCGTTACGAGGTCTAAAGAAATCGTTACGGCTAGAAGGTCGTTGTGAATTCTAAAGAAATCATTACGAGAACTTAAGAAATCGTTACGGCAGACAAGTCGTTACGAGTTCAAAAGAAATCGTTACGAGAACTTAAAAAATCGTTACGACAGACAAGTCGTTACGCTTTCTAAAGAAATCGTTGCGATGTCTTATAGAATCGTTACGACGGTCAAGTCGTTACGCTTTCTAAAGAAATCGTTGCGATGTCTTATAGAATCGTTACGACAGTCAAGTCGTTACGCTTTCTAAAGAAATCGTTGCGATGTCTTAGTAAATCGTTATGAGATCTTTAAGAAATCGTTACGGTATCGATTTGTTTGAAACATCACGACTTTTTGGTCAGAAAGGAAATCGATCATAATACTTATGAAATCGTTATGATGACTCTATTGAAATCGATATGAACTTATAAAGGAATCGTTCTGATTATTAATAGAAGTCGATATGAAGTATGACGAAGTCGATGCAATGACTTGGGAAAAATTATGGAATGAGAGTCTTACCTGATTGTCTTGAACTTTCTTTTACTTTTATTTCCTGTCCTCAAGGCTCAAGTAATTCGTTAGTAATGTTTTGTTAATCATCAAAATTAATATATAAATAAGTGAATTAATTTATATGGAGAAAGTTTGGTCATCAAAATATACAAGTTCCAAGATATATTAGATTGGGTCCAGTATGTTAGCTATGGATATGATCATAGGTATTTGTGAGATATTTAAAATGTTGACAGCTATCTTTTGTGCACTAGCAATTAATGTTCTGTGGAAAAAGGTTTTGTAGTAGGTAGAGATCGTGAGTGCAAGTCTGATAGAGACAATATGGATGTTCATGTGGCAGATGTCAGAAGACCTTTTGCGCAGACTTTGACTAAGGCCTTTAGGATAAAGATATTTTTAGATTTATGGGACAAAGCCATAAGATTTTATAATTTAAGGTTTTGAAAAGATGAGACTGAAATACATGCTGATTTATTTTTAATCATTTTTACTTATAAAGATTTGTATTTCAGAATGTAGCTAAATTTAGGAATTTGATCATGAGCTTACAAAATGAAGAATGTCATGAATATGTTGCAAAATGTAATTAGTATATTATACATTTTGTCTGATAAAGATATAATTTTATTAATCGAAGTGATACATCAGATATGATAAAGTGAGCTTCATATATGTCGAAATAAACTTCGGATATGACGTAGATGACTTCGGATATGATGAAGTGAACTTTGTTGGGATCAGATAGGTGACTGAATCAATGTTAATTACGAATGTGTGTGTATGGCAGTGGAATTAAAACGAGTGACACACACAATTCAATTAGATCAAGTTGTGGTGTGTGAGTATAGAGTGAAACGAGACAACAAACCACAAGCAAATCACAGTGCACAGAGAATTTTAAGGTGGTTCGGAGAACACAACTTGTGTCTCCTTGTCCACCTCCCCACGGCGGAGGAAACACTAGCACTAGAGTGAACAACCTAAAGCATGACGACTCCAACACCTTTGAGTACGACGACTCAAAGAAACACCCAGGAGATAGGCATGATGACCTACTCCACAAACCACTTGTGAGTTCAACAACTCACAAGCAATTGAGCACGACGGCTCAAACACCAGAGCACTACGGCTCCAAACCCTGAGCACGCTGTGCTTAAAACCATTGGACCACGATGGACCCAAGTTATGCTAGAACAAGCTCGATTAGAGAATAGATCCTCTAGCACGATCTATCTCAGTACAATGAAACAAATAGAACAAATAGAATCTGATGATCTGTGTAGAACGCATACATAGAGCACCCAATTACAGTGTTAACTAGATGAATTACAGACTCTGAGATGTTTCCAAGCTTTTCAGATCTGTCTTCATCACAAACTCCTCCAATCACGAACTCCTCCTCTTCTTCTCCTTCTTCTTCTCGTTCTTCTTCTTCCTGGCAGCAGTGCTCTGCTCCCTTTTTGGACGCAGATTCTCTTTTTCCAGCTCTTTGCTTTTCTCTTCTTTTCTTCTGCGTTGCTACAGATGAGATCGAGGCCTATATAGCCACTGCGTAGTCCATATACATGAAAAGATGTGCACATAACCTAGACTGCACCTTGGGCTGCTACGTGTCCAAACTGTACTTTACCATATTGCCACTCAGATGAGATGGCATTTTGGTAATTATGGGATCTCCCATAAAGTTCTCAGAACGACATCACAGCCATTGGATTTGATGCTCTGTGCGATTCTGGGGTGTATACAAAAGTGAGTCGACTCTAGTCTCCAAGAGAGTCGACACTACTGACCAATCCCCAAAAGCATCTCATTGGCAGAACACTAGTGTCGATCTGACATACCACTAGTGTCGACCTGATCAACAGGTAGAGTCGACCTGATCAATAGGCAAAGTCAACCTCCTGTGAATTCCTCCAAAGCTGGTTCACTGGATGAATGCTAGTGTCGACCTCATCTCCAACTAGAGTCGACACTACTGACCAATTTCTCTTCAGAAACTTGCTAAGCAGATTATGTGTGTCGACCTATCTGTCAAATGGAATCGACACTGCTATGACTTTTTCTTTAGGAGTTTGTTAGACAGTCTTGTAGAGTCGACCTGTCTGTCAACTAGAGTCGACCTACTTTTACAAAAACTCTGTAAACCAACTCTGTAAACCTATTCAAACTGTCAATCACAACAACAGACATATGATCCAATCCATGAGGCATTGGTGGTGCAGTTGTAGAAGAAGTTGCATAAGTGCTATCAGCTATCTCTGTATCACCATGAAGCTCCTAGACTTGATCAAAATCTTTCTTCATTGATTAGAGATGTCCAACCATTGCTATATGATAGTCCCTTAACATATTCAGACTGGTATCCATTTGTGAATATGACACCTTTATAGCTGGAATATCATCTAATTTGTCACAACCTCTAGACAACATCTCTTCAATTGACTGCAGTTTGTCAAAGATCTGTGCTTGAGTATATACAGCATGATTAAATACCTCACCTATCTTTTCAATGAGCTTATTAGATTTGGCAATTGCAAACCCAACAGTCTGTATCTATTTCTTAATATTGTCACTTAGTTGTTTCTCAATAGCCTACATTCTTTCCTCAAATTTCATTGATTGTTCTTCAACTTTGGCAGTCAGTTGACCAACAGAGTCATGAACTCTTGAAAATTGATCCTGGAGTAGTTGCATTAACTGTGAGGGAATAACAAACTCATTTGCAGAGTTGGATGGATGAGTATGCTGAGCTACTAGTGTTTCTTCTTGATAGAATTTTGTTGTTCTTTTAGGAGATACTATCACATTCAAATCATCAGACTAGGGAATAGTACTATAGGGTGCAGGCACATAGGATGGTGGTGGTGAGCACTGCCCCTCTGGCATTTGATGTAGCTGTTCTCCATTGTCATCTTCTTGCTACTCTACATGTGGTTGTTCCACAGGTAGTTCTTCCAGCTGAGTGGCTTGAGAAGGAGCTGGTCCTCTCACCAACTTGGCTCCTTCCATTTTGAATTTCATAAACTTGATGATATGTGGCAACCAGTAAATGTTGTTTTTTGGTACGAATTTGGACTTGACATTACCAAGAGGGATCTTGTCTTTGAGGAAAATGCCAGTCAACCGAGCTGCATATGGTAGACTTCTTTTTAGTTCTATTCTGGTGGTCTCATGAAGGATTTGACAAAAAACTTCAGCTAAATTTGCCTTTTCCTTTGTGAGTAGACAATAGAGAAGGAATCTTTAAACTCCTGTCACTCTACTTCTGCCTCCACCTTGTGGTGTCAAAATGGTGGTGCAAATATGATGAAGTACCCGATTCAAAGGAAGGAACTTATTTGCATTGATTCTAGAAACCCTAGTCTGTATGACATTTTGCTTGTCATGGTCAAGTCCAGTCATTAAGGAGTAGGCTTCATGCAGGCAGAAATCGAACGCATATGCATCTTGTCCATCATTTTGAATACCAAATGCATCTCCCACAAAGGTTGGTGTCAGGTTTATGGGAATTCCTTAGACAATGGTTTCTAGAACATTTTTCTTACTAGTCAGATTCTTGAAGAATTCTTGGACTAGGGTTAGGTAATAGACCCTGTGGTCACTAGTAAAACTAGTCCAACCTTGAAAATCAATCATTTCAAAAAGTTCTAGAAAAGCATTTTTCATACCTTCATCATGAATGTCCTAACTCCGGGTTTAAAAATTTGTCTATTCTCAGGTGTTCTGGTGTTGTCGGCAAGTTCCTTACTACTTTCTATACTGCCATTTTCTGCCTTGAGCTTGGACCCTGAAGCTTGTTCAGTGCTGTGTGTATCAACATTACTGCCATCTGCCCTGCCAGAAATATCTTGTTCTACTGTGTCATTGATATTTCCTAATTCTGTCTCAACCATTCTGGAGTTTTGATCTGCGAAAACACTTTGATTCGCTGAATTGCTGTTTCTTGAATTCTCAGAAGTATCTTCTTCTTGTTCGAATGAGATTTTACTCTCAGATGACTGATTGAAGCCTTGATTTTTAGGGTTTGCTCCCTCTATGTTCACGACATTGGAGGATTGTTCATCGTCTTCCTCGCCGAAACTGCCAAGATCAACGAATTCACTCTTTTTCTTACCCTTTGACAAAGTCTTCTCCTTTGTCATTCTAGGATGCGTGAATCTACGGCTTGAGAAGGAAGGAACCACAGGTTTTCTCTTCTGCGGTGCGGTGCTTTACCCGCTATCATTCCGAGCCTTAGTTCATCTTTCAGTGGATGCAGGATCTGCATCCTTTCATTTACCACTCCGATGAGCAGTCAGCTTGGGCGCCATTGTGAAAATGAGAGGATAGTTTGCTGGATGCAAGGACACGAGAGAAAGAAGGTGAAATCTGGAGATGATGATCTCGAATGGGTTTGAGTGTTGAGACTATTTGGGAAATTAGAAGAGTCATGCGTCGACCTACCCTAGATGGTGCATTGGTCATGCAGAACAATAGAGTTTAACTGATTCCACAGAAGGAGATCAGGAGATGTGTCGACACTGAGATCAAGTGTGTCGACACAGGTAAGAAAAGAGTCAGTTAAAGTTTAGAGGGATGAAGAGAAGAGCGATTAACCATGGCTTTATTTGATTTTTTAGGAAACTTTAAAGAAGTTAAAGAAGTCATTCTCTTTCCTCATTACAAACTCCTTTTTGTGAAATTTATGGTTTGAATTTATAAGCTTTAGTTTAACAAAAAAGAAACTGAAGAGCTAAAAGACATAGCTAACAGAATTAAAGCACTTCTTCAAGTTGAAATTGCATTCTCCTTAATTCTTACTCATCAATTGCATAAAGGAAACTCTAGAAGAGAAAAAAAAATCAAAAAGTATTAAAATTAAGCTATCTTAAGAATTTTTCATTCGCCTGAATTTTAATTTGAAATATTATCCTATTTTTTGACAATTTTGAAGAACATTTAGATATAACATTTCTTTTTCATGCAAAAGCTCATACTTTTTACACACCGGAGATCCTGATTAGTCAAGTGAGGTAATCATCTTGTCACAAGGGTATAATCATGGGAATTGATCCCCAAATAAAGATGATAAAAATAAGGAAAAGACCGTGATCGCCACCAAAGTAGTTGCAGAAGATGATAACACGAAGAGCAGGTGCTAACTACTTTGGAAAAGGAAGAAAAGTGCAAAAGAAAACCTGGTGCTCTGAACGCGACAAGAAGGTCGTTGCCTTCTTAAGAACGCGACTAGGAGTGTGTCGCCTTCTGCAACAGAGGATGGAAACTATCGATTCTTGTTCTTTCTGCTCCTCAGTCAGCCAAGGGGCAAGAGCCTCGTGCTGGTATTGTCTTCTTTAACCTACCAAGAACATCAAAACAACAGAAAACCCATTAGAAATTCGTTTGATGTAGAATCTATCCCAAATTAATGAAAGAACATGAAAGAATTGGAGGGAACTCATGTGGGGTGGTGTTTTAACCCCTCTGGGTGATTAAGATAGGTGTGTGTGGAGTGTTCTAATGCAAAACTATGAACAGAAACGAATCTAAACATGCATACATAAAGGGAAAAACATGAAGAATAGGAGAGAGAAAGTGTAGAGGTGAAGAAATCGCCCTGATGGGCACTTCTTGGTCATCTGGAGTGTAAGGCCCTCGAATTTTGCCCTTTTATTTACTTGTTTGGTCGTGTGATGTTTAGTTGTCTTGTGTATATAACCTTGTGTATATATGTATATGCATACATGTATATATAATTATTCTGTACATATTGTATTATTATATGAGTTTACTATGAACATATTGTTGTATTTGCATAGTATATATAATATTTAAGTTGTACATTACAATTGCATGTATGTATATAGTGTATATATATATAGTTCTGGATATTCTTGTGTTCTGGCCGAATGGCCAATTGACGTCAACATGTATGGACGTTTAGGGGAGAGTCGACGTCCAGATCGATCGACGCCAACTCCCAGTAGACGGCCAGGAATGTGGACGTCTATTTCCCCAAAATCTGTGCATTTTAGATCTTGAAACGGCCGCGATTTCTTCGGTTCTTGTTTTGGAAACTGTCTTCCAATGGTAGGAAATCCTATCTACACATATCCCAAACCCTTGGCTCTATAAAAACACCCGTTTAGGGCGAAATAGGTTCCTTTGGCTCTTTGAGAAAACCTAGAAAACTTTGTGCGAAACCTGAACTTTGGATGGCTTGATCTTGCGTTGTGATGTGTTTTTCGGCGATCCTCTTCAACTAGAAGGAGCTCTAAACATAGAGGAAGGCTTCCCCGACCTTGGTGTGCAGTCTACATCAACACAGAACCAGTTCGGGAGAAGATTTGGGGCGCTTCTTGGCTTGGCCGAGGAGAGCTTCTCTGGCAAATAATTCCATTTAGCAAATTTTTAAGAGGCATGTAACCCTTGGACATCGTCCATACCCATGTCTAGTAGGTCTCATGAATTTTTGCGAATTTATCTCATGTCTTGGAACCCCCATTCACTGTGTTTTGTGCGTTCAGTTTGCATTTCTACAGATATGAACTTAACGACAACATTTGCTGCCGTTAAGATCTTATGTTGGCGGCAACAGATGGTGCCGTCAAACCCTGTTGGCGGCAACATGTGTGAAGCCAAGTTCATCTGGATTTTACAGAACCCTAGTTTCACATCTGTATGATCATATTCGAACTTGTGGTTGTCTGTGTTTACTGTAGAAATTATGGTGAGTTCAGTACAAGCAATAGGTCTTATCATGAGGAGGTACTGAATTTCTGTGATTTGTGTTATTTATTAAAATTTTTGAAATTGAACTGTAAGTTGAAAATGACCATGTTTAATCTTGTATAAATAGATCGGTTGTGAGTTAAGATTTTATAATTTTTACATGATAGCATAATGACTATTTTCAGATTTCTGAACTGCTAGAACCGACTGTATGAATGTAAACCATGCTAAATGAATTTCTTGATGGGAAATACATGATATCTATTTTAATTATCATAATTAGTATATAAGTCTGAAAAATCTGAAAAATTGAGCATATAATGTGTTATCTGTCTTCAACCAGTGATTAATAATTCATCATATTTAGGTGACAGTAGGTGTGGTTGTTAATTTAACAGTGAATATTTACCAAATGAACATGTTAATTTAATTCTTGTATAATGCAATGATTACAGCATGATTAAGATTGTGGTATGAGTTGTTTAGTACAGTGACCAGTAGCATCATATTAGGAAAAACTGAACCATGTGTGTGTATTTAAGTACATGAGCATGAAATGATTAGTTTTTTTTTTCCAAAAAGTGGCCAAGCAGAATCAGCGACCGGTCGAGTGCATCCCACCCCAGAAGGATGAAATGGAATCACTCCTCCAGGCGATTATACTGCTACCACGAATTTTATATATGAGAAATGAGCATGAAATGATTAGTGCATGTGAATAATGTAAGTAAATATGTGACTTAAGTGAAATGTATTAAAATGTGCCATGTGTGACACTGCTACCATAGAGGACTGAGGAACTGTACAGTAGTAAAGTCCCTACGGGAAGGTTCAATGTGTGTGATATCCTGTGGGTAATTAGGATGAAATCCTAGAGGTGGACAAGTACCACTGTTTAGGGTGGAGAGTGCTTCTCCCGGTTCTGCGCAGTTAACCAAGATCTATCACTGTGTTGCCTAGGTGATAGGTATGTGAATGTGTATATATGTGTCCTTCTAGTGGTGGTTTGGACTATGTGTCACGGAAACTAAGTGTAAAATGTGAATATGTGTATATGATCATGTGAATGTGAAATGTGAAAGATGTGAAATGTGAAATTGTTAAATGAATGTGTTAGCATGTGAATAAGTGTACAACCATATGAATGTGTTTAATTCATGTCAAAACAACAAGCAAAAGGTATGTATGTTGGTGTTAAATGCATATGAAAATGATTAGAATCCATGCTAGGTTGCTAATTACTTTATGCTTAATTCCAGGTTCTAGATAGGTAGAGTTGTACCATAATAATATTGAATTGTTAAATCATGTTACATATATACGTAGTAAGCATGTGTAGGAATGTGAGTGATACTATTTAATGTTATAAGCATGTATCATGTGTTCTATTGCTATAAGTTTTTCCATGTATAGTAGTTTAGATTGTATAAAGCATGCAACATGTGTTACTCCTTATCTTTAAAAGTCAGCATGTGCATATGATATATGTATGGATGTTGTACATGGATTGCTTGCTGAGTTTATTTAGACTCATACTTGCATCAGCGTACAGGTGTGACAGGTGTCTCCACATCTAAGGAGGATATAGTTAGGAGCGACTCCGAGCGCGAGGAGTAGCTATTTTGTGGAGATCTCTATGTTATATATTTCATAGTATGTAATTTGGAATTGTGTAATTGAGGATGGACAATGTATTCATTTGAAAGTTGTATAAATGTGGACTTTAGTGTTTTCTTTCATCTTATGTTATACAGACTGTGGATATTGATGATGATGATGGAATGGAATGAAATTGTTACTTTATTTCCGCTATACTCTTTACTATTCATGTACATATCAACCTATCGTTTAGTGTTGGGCCAATGTCCCACTGTGACGGAGTTCTCTATACCGATGTGGATTGGTATAATCATACCAGTATAAAGAGGGTCGTTACATGGAGGCTGAGAGTTCTTCTAGGGATTCGTAGCCCTCTGAAGGATGAAGAAGTAGACGCCGACCTTGCCCAAAACCTTTCCCTATTGACACTTTTATATGCCATCATTCCTAAACGGGATGGGAAAGGAATAATGAGCTGGAGTCTGAATTTTGGTAATTGTGCTCGTGCAAGGAGAGTCAGAATGTGGCAAAGAGGTTCTGAGGAAGGTCTCCTTCGAGTTTGGAAAGGTTTGGAGGCCTCTAGACCCACCAAAAGTCGGATTATTCATGAATAGCAAGGGTCCAAGTGGGAATAGGAAAGCCACGTTGCATGGTTCTGTGAAGGAAACCAGACCGCGACAGGCTCAGTGTCGCTACCAGATTGCGACGCCTCAATACGTCGCCTTCCATAGAAGGAAGTCTTGAAGCATTTTCTGGCAAATTTTCAGGGAATTAAAATGCCAAATGATAACGCGACGTATCGAGGTGTCACCTTATGAAATGATTGATTATGTTCTGGAAGCAAATTGGTATAGGCATGAACGTGACACGATGGGCGTCGCCTTCTGAATGTGAACGCGACAGGAACATTGTCGCCTTCATGATCTTTCAGCACATGACTCACTAAAAGTGTTTGATCTCCTTGCATGGGTATCGAATTGGCACACGGTTTGAAGCGTTGAATCCTCAACTCAGAGAGCTATGAGATAATGATGAAACTGATTGATTTGACTAGTAAGAGCCCACCAGGGTGATGAACTAATAAGAAAATGCCAAGATCGGATAAAGTCAGCTTGGCGATGATGAGCCAACGTGGGGCGTCAATGATATGACAAGGAATTTGGCTCAGCTTATGGGCCAGAAATAGGTGTCTACAAAGGGTTGTGTGCATCTTTTCATGTGAGGATGCATGTTGGTAAGACGTAGGAATCCCCAGTTTCTCAGTAAGCACAAAGAATAATTTTTATCAATCTTGAACAGAATTAACTAGCTCTTCATGACATGCATTTGATTCTTCTGATTTCCTCAGGATATACAGTTTCTAAGAGACTAGTCATTGTTCTGCCAAAAGAGTTTTTACAAGAGTGAATTTTTAGCCAACTTTAAACTCAAAGAAAGTTTAAGAACAATACTTACTTGAAGGTTATTAATTTACAACTAGAGAGACCTAAATTGTGACGGACCACATCATTCAAACTCGTTAACCCAATAACGAGCTTGATCTGACTCCGTCTCCCACGAACAAGCCGAAGCCTCGCTAGGGATATCAACACACATGTCCATGGAAATATAAAAGAACACGCTGAATATATATAAGATTGTACATCTCACACATATTTACATAAGGATTACATAGCCAAATCTCAACAACAGTCAAACTCAAAGTACATTATCCTGGGGCATACCCCGGAGCACAAGAGAAAGAAAATTACACTGCGGGAGGCGTGGACCCAACTCCGCTGCGATGCGGCTCTGGACTAGAAGATGAGTGTGTAACCTTTTGATCTCCATCACCTGAAAGGAGTAGGGGTGAGCCTCACAAGTCACTGGCTTATTAGGGAAACCCCCTCAAAGGCCGAAACAACAATAAGCACGTAAGAAGCAGGAGTAAAGCATCAATATAATTAAATAACACTTCTACTTGAGCATGAAGCTACAACTGCAGTGAATAAATTAAACTATACTAACAATATGAATTCAACTTCATAAGGAAATGACAAACCACACTCAGTAGTACGAGTTAAAGAAGGGTAATGCCAAACACGGGTCACGAAGACTGGTTTACGACACCAGCCACTGACCCGGACAAGCAACACAGATCTACCTCTCAGCCTCACAGCCAAGGACGAAAGGTCTAGCTGCCACTCCACCTCAATAGAGTCAACAAACTGTGGAGACCACACAACACCACAACTGCAACCCACACCGTTGCAGCTCCATGCTTGGCACCTTTAGGGACTCCGACCCGAGCTCCATAAAGTGAGGCACTGGAAATAGGACTAACTGGGGACCAGCACGTCTACTGGTGTCTGTCCCCCAACCAAGAGTGTGCTACAAGTGACCAAGAACAACCACAACACACAAGTTGCTGTCCAACTATCGTCTTTCCCTCTGCCGGACGTACAACTCAAACTAAGGAGTGAGGGTGTCCAGGAAGACGACACATACCTCGTTAATACTCACACTATATCAGGACAAACCCCGAGCACTACATGCCTAGATCATAGAGAACTTAGGGTACCCAACTCGAGAGGTAATCATGGAAGGTGTCGTTTACCCGACTTGCCACATATGCACAAACCATGCAAACTCGGCATTTCCAATTACAACACATGCCAATGCACCGCTACAACCCACAACACTTAAATTAATAGTCATATAGACTCATAACTAGAAGCAACTCATAGCATCATGTAAACAAGCCAGGGGTCGGGTGGCTACCTTTTAAAACGTGACAGACACAGATGTCGCCAATTGAAGACCGAATCGCGATGGGGGAAACCATCGCCTTAAAGACTGAATCGCGACTGGACAAGTCATCGCATTCAAAAATGCGATCACTGATTCCATCGCCTTTTTAGTTGAGAAACCCCACCCAAAACTCCATTCCAGAAACCATACAAACCACCCTGTAAAACCCTAAAAACATGGATATTTGCATTCAAATAAAAGCCTATTTATGCATGCTACACAACTTAACCCATCCCATGCATTAAACATATCATTCTTGATCCATTCGACTCAAAACAGAGAAGAATTACCCTACCATACGAAGAACGCGAAGTACGACGTTGCCCTGGCATTTCCCGCGCTCTGAACAACCTCCTCACACCGATAACGTGCCAATCCTTATGTCGCAAATGTCAAATCGTCTGGAAATCTCCACAACAACCTCTCCCTTGGCTGAACAGTGCTTCTTGCATTCTTTGGCCAAGTTTGGTCGAAACATAGTAACAAGCAAAATCGTGACGTACCTAGCCGTCGCGTTTAAATTGCGACGTAACCCGACGTCGCATTTAAAACACGACGCCCTAGCATGCGACGCACATGTGGACGTGCACCCAAGAGAGTAGTGTTTGAATCGTGATGGGGAAGCTAGTCATGTTTTATAAACGCAATGCCTGTGTTGGTCGCGTTTATGAAAGGTACACCAGAGGTTGGTTAGGCTCGGATTCTCGGCCCCCAACCTCACATAACTTATACAAACCACCAAATACACCACTACTGGGCCATACACTGGCCACCAAACCCATTAAACTACAATCTGAAAAGTCGTGACGTTACATTACTATCATCTAAAAAGAAATTTTGACCTCGAAATCTAGAAAAAAAACTTAAACACACGATATATGGTACTATCATCTAAAAAGGAATTAAAAGCTTACTCAAACAAGCATGGATACACTTTGTACATTTCCTCTGCTAACTCCCATGTATCCTCTTCTCCTTGCCTATTTTCTCACCTGATCTTTACCAACTCTATTTCCTTATTTCTCAACTTTTGTGTTCTTCGATTTGTAATATGTATTAGGTATTCTGGCATTGACATATCCGGTTTTAAATCATCTCGTGCATAGCTAATGATCTGTGACAGGTCTTAGATATATCTTCTCAACATGGAGACATGGAAAACATCATGGGCATCTGTAAAGTCCGCTAGAAGATCTATTCTTTATGTTGTTTCTCCAATTCTTTCTGAAACTTTAAAGGGACCCACGTACCTCAGGCTTAACTTGCCTTTCTTTCTAAATCTTAATAGACCTTTTGTGGGAGAAACTCTCAAAAAGACATAGTCACCAACCTCAAATTGAAGTGGTCTACATCTGGTGTCTACATAGCTCTTCAGGCTACTCTGGGCTGTTTGTAACTTTTCCTTTATGAATCTAACCATTTATGTACACTGTTGAATTAATTTTGGCCCCATAAGCTTCCAACTAGCCCATACCCAAAATTACATCATATTCTTTCAGCTGTAAAGCATATAATCTCACAAGCAACTAATTTCCTTGTATCACTATAGGGACCTCGTCTATATAACAAGAAGTAAGCATACAACCGCTTGAGGGAACCTCTACCACTAACTCACACTATCTTTGTTCCAACAGATGCACCATACTATCCATAAAATCTTCAGAAATAAAAGAGTGTGAAGCACCTGGATCTATTAAAACTCTTGCTGAAAATTCAAAAATAGGTATTATACTTTCAATCAAATTGGAAGCCTCTACCTGCGCCAGGGTGATAGCCATAACCTGTCCTCGACTTCACTGGTGAGGTGGTCCTCTACCTCGCGCTGCTGGTGGCTACTGGGGCTGCTGCTACTGCTGTACTCCTCTACCATAACCATATTCCCAAGGATAGGGACAATTCCAGATCAAATGCCCTGGCTGATCACAATTGTAACATCTATAGCCTGGTGGAACCACGGGCTGCCTTGCTGTACTCTGTTGTGATTCCTCTACCTCTGGCCTATAGCCTTGCCCCTATTGAAAAGTCTACTGGCGGCCACCCCCTTGTCCTCTAAATATTTTCTTCAACTTTGAACCCAATTTGTTGACCCCTGAAGAGATTGATCTTGTTGGTGCCTTACTCTTGCTAATTCTTAGCGATTGCTGTGGTAACCGGAAGCTACCCGACTCCTCTGACTGACGAGTCCATACAGAACTTTCTAAAATGGCTGATCGCTGCACCGCCTCCTCCACAGTCCTACACATAAGAGGAATTACCACATTTTGCAATTTTGACCGCAGTCCTTAGATGAAATACTCTTCTATCATTGCATTATCTTTAACTACATAAGGTGCATATCTACTTAATGCCATGAACCTTATCTGGTATTCCAAAATTGACAAATTTCTCTGTTACAAAGTCATGAACTGTTCCCGTTTGGCTTGCTGAATTTGCACTAGAAAGAATGTATCATTAAATACCTCCAAAAACTCTGGCCAAGTAATGGTGTCCTCTGCCCTGCCTACAAATGTTGTCTGCATCTTTAGCCTCCACCACTCCTGTGCAAAACCTCGCAGTTGATAGGTTGCCAACATCACTCTGTCCATTGGTGGACACTTCATTATAACAAAAACTCATTCTATTTCATGCACCCAGTGCTCGACTGTATCTGGGTTGGGGCCTCTTGTATAAGTAGGTGGTTGCAACCTCAAAAATATCTACACTTGCATAGTAGACTCCTCACACTGGTCACACCGGTACCACTGGTGGCATGGGTACCACAGGGGTACCTCCACTCCTGGTGGTGGTAGGGGTGGTACTACTGGTACTGGCTCTGCCTCCTCAACAACTTGAGGCCCTACAGCTGCTGGCTGACCTGGACCCTGTTGGTCCAACCTTGTTCATATTTCTGTTATAGTCTCCCATAACTTTTCAATCAACTGATGTGTTGACTCTTGTAACGGCCCTGGATATCTATACCCAATAAGGGTCCATATCCAGATCCGTCTCCCACGAACGGACCGAAGTCTCACAAGGGATAGCTCGTACACCTGTCCAGGAAGAATATAAAAGACAAACCACAACAGTAAGAGACACAAGAAAGTACATGTGCTCATATCTGCATATAACAATTTACAATTGTCCCGTTACATTATTACATGTCCAAATTAAGAAGAGTACAACTACCTGGGGCATACCCCGAGGGAGCACAAGCTCACACAACTGTACTAACATTACTGTTGGTGGTACAAGTCTATCACGACACCTCCGCAAACCACACCAACGGTAAATCCTGAAAAGAACTGTAAGGGAGTGAGCCTCAACAAGTCACTGGCTTAGTAGGGGACCACCCAAAAACTACACACAACATGGAAGGACCTCAACCCCAACGGGTCTCACTGGCAACACCGGTAGCCAAGCCATATCATGCTCACAGCAAAGCATAATTATATCAATTAACACAAATCTTGGAAAGAAGAAGAGACAGTAGAACTAGCACCACGCTACTAGTCTGCCCAATAACTATAAAGCCTAGGCCACAAGCCTCACAGGCACACCAACTCAACAGCTGGTCACCTAAGCTGTAAGCCACACAGACAAAGCACTGCCTAAGCTACTAGCTTCATTGGCAAGCCTCCAACACATGGGTAACAGGACTGCTAACCAAGAGCTAATCCTTTATACCCTTAAACCACGATGTATCAAATGTCACACTTAAGTAACAAGACTAGCTACCACGATGCCAATCCATCGCACACTAAACCATATTCGGAAACTTACCCTTGGAAGGGTAAAACACAACAAGTGGAAGGTCTCACCACATGACCTCCACTTCACCACCTGAAAAGGCTAGTACTCAGCGTACCACGAGAAACTAGTACCCACAAAGGGTACAGGTACCTACCACCATGAGGTACCACCACTGAAACACAAACACAACTGTGCCACCACCAGGGCACACCACAACCAGTCAAACCGCAACCAGTGAGCCTCCGATCACCAACCACAACGTCAACCGTGCCAACACCATGGCACACCTCGACGGGTAAAACAACAACCAACACACACTACAATTAGTAGCAAAGCACGAGCCAGAAAGTACGATGCCACCACACGGGACAGACTACTGGTTCATGACGCCAGTATCCAACCCGGACAACACAGTACGAGAACTACCTTTCAGTCTAGCAGTCACGGAAGTAAGGTCAAACTGCCGCTCCACAACCACAAGTAAAGCCAAAGAACTATGGAAACCAACCAAACCACCACAACCTACAGGTCACACACCCTGCAGGCCCATGCCTGGCACCTTTAGAGACTCTGGCCCAAACTCTCTAAAGTGAGGCACTGGTAACAGGACTAGCTGAGGCCCAGTACGTCTACTAGTGTCCGTAACCCCTCAGCTACGAGCGCGCTACATGCGACTAAACAATAAACTCTCACAAGTCGTTGTCCCTTGCTGTCTTTCCCTCAGCCGGAAGACAACTCTCCCCGAGAGCGAGGGTGTCTAGGAAGACGACAAGACCTCGATGGTACCACTGTACCAGGACAAGCCCCGAGCACACACACATGTGCCTGGCTCACACAGAACCTAGGGCACCCAACTGAAGAGGCATTCCGGAATAGGCGCCGGACCACCACACTCGGCTAGCATACAAACCACGTCAGTCACTTAATACCTTGGTGTAATGTATATTAAAATATACTAAACATAGTTGGCTTGACATCGATCACCATGTGACCTCCAAACCATCTCACATTAGCACACACTTATATCACAACAGTACAACACAACCTTGCCTATCATTGGTCACTCTGTGACCTGTATGGAAACACACACTACTTAACACGTATATCATTATAATACTCTTTAAAAGACAACAATAAACTAGGGCTAAGTTCATATGTGGACCTTCACTGCCCAGTCATCTCATACTAGCTATACCAGTTATAATACAATAATCATAATATCAAACCACTAGCCATGCATACTCATGCACGGCACTCAAATCGTGTAAACGTCACATAAAAGCATGCTCACTTCGTGAGCACCACCCTTATCACATAAACAACGCACAAACGACACACTTCATAAGCACTACATCTACCAATGCTTCACTAGCATTGCCATGCACAATATTTAAACGATAACCGGATAAAACAACCATCAGAAGCACCCTCGGCTATGGTCGCGACAAAGGACAAGGCCACCTTCTGATTGTGATGCCACGACATGGCGCGATAGGAAATCCTTGTCATGATGGGTTGGCCTATTGCGACCTGGTCGCGACAGCCGGGTCTATCGCCTTCTCAGGCGAAAACCATAACCCGAGAACCCTCTTCGGATTTCCATGCAAACTACCTTTAATTTCCATTTTTCATGCTTTAATGTATAACCTAGCATGCTATCTATTGTTCTTAAAGCATTAAACCTATCGAATATGCATCACATGCAATCCATGCATTCAAACATGGTGGAATCTCCCTACCTTCACGAAGAATGCGCAAACTGGCTACGACACGACTTCTCCCCCTCTCCATGCGACGTCCTCGCGTCGAGAGCGTGTCGAACACCACACCGAAATGCCAAATCACCCAGAGAAGCCGCAGCAACTCCCCTCCTGGTCGGGCAGAGCTTGTGAAAGCTCTGTTCGGCCAAACCTTCTTAAAAACCGCACAACGGTTGGGATCGCGACATACCTCCTCGTCGCGACAAGGGCGTCGCCTTCCCATTCCTGACGTCAGCAAGCTCCGCCCCGTGCGCGACACGCGGCGCACATGCAGACATCAACCCCAGTAGCGGTAACCAGAATGCGACCACCAAGGCCGTCACGTTCAGAACGTGACCTACACCCCCGTCGCGTTCACATCCAGTGAACCAACGGGCACTACGGGCTTAACCTGCCGGCCCACTAAGCCCTACACAACGCGCGAAAACCACAACCAAGGCCCAATAACCCCATATTGGTCATACGCACCACACCAAAACCAGTAAACACATATCCGAACTACCATTAAATGACGATCCACGAAGATCCGAAAAACGCGCTACGTTACAACTCTTCTAGTTCATCTCCCCCCTCCTCCCCAGTCTCTCTTGTCAGCCATCTCAAATCCTACACAAACAGCATTCCAAACCACACAATATACTAACAAATCAATACAAAACCAGGGTCAAGTACCAGCAGTGGACTAGAGTAGAGATCAAGCTATGTAATCTCCCAGTTCCTTCATATTTACACGGACCCTGCTCTGATATCAACTGTGATGGACCACGCCGTTCAAACTTGTTAACCCAATAACGAGCTTGATCTGACTCCGTCTCCCACGAACAAGCCGAACCCTTGCCAGGGATATCAACACACATGTCTGTTAAAATATAAAAGAACACGCTGAATATATATAAGATTGTACATCTCACACATATTTACATAAGGATTACATAGCCAAATCTCAACAACAGTCGAACTCAAAGAACAGTAGCCTGAGGTATACCTCAGGGCACAATAAAAAGAAAATTACACTGCTGGAGGCATTGACCCAACTCTGCTCTGATGCGGCTCTAGACTAGAAGACGGGTGTGTAACCTCCTACTCTCCCTTAACTGAAAGGAGTAGGGGTGAGCCTCACAAGTCACTGGCTTAGTAGGGAAACTCCCTCGAAGGCCTAAACAACAATAAGCACGTGAGGAGGAGTAAAGCATCAAAATAATTAAATAACACAACTACCTGAGCATGAAGCTACAACTACAGTGAATAAATTAAACTATATTAACAATATGAATTCAACTTCATGAAGAAACGACAAACCACGTTCAGTAGTACGAGCTAATGAAGGGTAACGCCAAACACGGGTCACGAAGATTGCTTTGCGACACCAGCCACTAACTCGGACAAGCAACACAGGTCTACCACTCAGCCTCGCAGCCAAGGATGAAAGGTCCAGCTGCCGCTCCACCTCAACTAAGTCCACAAACTGTGAAGACCAAACAACACCACAACTGCAGCCCACACCGCTGCAACTCCATGCCTGACACCTTTAGGGACTCCGGCCCGAGCTCCCTAAAGTGAGGAACTGGAAACATGACTAACTGGGGACCAGTATGTCTACTGGTGTCCGTCCCCCAACTAAGAGCACGCTACAAGTGACCAAGAACAACCACAACACACAAGTCATTGTCCACTATCGTCTTTCCCTCCTCCGAATGTACAACTCAAACTAAGGAGTGAGGGTGTCCAGGAAGACGACACAGATCTCGTCGGTACTCACACTTTATCGAGACAAACCCCAAGCACTACATGCCTGGCTCATAAAGAACCTAGGGTACCCTACTCGAGAGGTATCCACGGAAGGCGTCATATACCCGACTTGCCACGTACGCACAAACCATGCAAACTCGGGCATTTCTGATTACAACACGTGCCAATGCACCGCTACAAGCCATAACACTTAAATTCACAGTCATATAGAGTCATAATTGGAAGCAACTCATAGCATCATGTAAACAAGCCAAGGGTCGGGTGGCTGCCTTTTAAAACACGACAGGCACAGATGTCGCCAATTGAAGACCAAATCGTGACGGGGGAAACCGTCACCTTAAAGACTGAATCGCGACCGGACAAGTCATCGCGTTCAAAAACGCGACGACTAGTTTTGTCGCCTTTTCAGCCGAGAAACCCCACCCAAACCTCATTCCGAAAACCATACAAACCACTATGCAAAACCCTAAAAACATGGAAAATTTGGACAACAAGAATATCATTTTCTTGCACTTTAGTAAAGAGAGTTTGATCTACTGTACCTCTTGAATAACCCTTACCTGTGAGGAATGAGCTCAACATGTCATACCAAGTCTTGGCAGCCTGCTTTAATCAACAAAGTGCCTTATCGAGCTTGAACACATGATTAGGAAAACTTGAGCATTCAAAACTAGGAGGTTATTCTACAAAAATTTCCTCTTTTATTAAACCATTTAAAAAGGCACTTTTTACATCCATTTGTTGAAGTTTGATGCAGTGAGCACATGCAAAAGAGAGCAAAATCCTGATTGTCTCAAGCCTAGCTACAGGAGCAAAAGATTTTTCAAAATCAATCCCAAATTCTTGGTTATAACCTTTTCCAACTATCCTAGCCTTATTTCTTATTATTTTGCCTTCTTCACTAGTTTTACTTTTGAAGACCCATTTAGTTCCAATAACACTCTGTGAGGAGGGTCTTGAAACCAAATGCCACACTTTATTTATTTTAAATTGATTAAACTCTTCTTGCATGGCATTAATCCAAAAGTTATCCTTTAAAGCATCTTCAATGTTTTTGGGTTCAGTTTGAGAGACAAGGGCCATCTGATCTAATTCATGAATAAGCTTAAAATGTGATCTTGTTCTAGGTGGATCAAACAAGTTACCAATTATGCTATCTTAAGGATGATCTCTGGGCATTCTAATATTTAGTAGGTCTTTATCTTCATTGAAAGTCGATGTTCCTTGCTTAGCTTCCTCATCTTCAATTTTCTTTGTTCTTGATCCCTCTCCTTGTTGATTGTTTAGGTCTTCCTTTTCCAAAACTCCCCATCATCTTTCTTTCTACAAATATCATCATTAAATTCATTAAAAGTTATGTGAGGGGATTCTTCAATAGTTTGATTTTTAACATTGATGACCCTATATACTCTAGAATGATCTGAATAACTAAGAAAAATTTCCAACTCACTTTTGGGTTCAAATTTATCCAAATCGTTTTTATTATTGTTTCAAATGAAACATTTTGTTTCAAAAACTCTAAAGTGAGCAATGGAAGGTTTCTTACTTTCAGAAGTTCATATGGAGTATTTTTGCTTAGAGGCCTTACCATTGTGCGATTTATGATGTAGCATGAGGTATTAATGGCTTCTGCCCAAAATTTTCTGGGCAACCCACTTTGAACCAGCATGGTTCTTTCCATTTCTACCAGAGTTCAATTTCGTCTTTCCACTACTCTATTTTGTTCAGGAGTTCTAGGTGATGAGAGTTTGTGAGTAACTCCTTCTTCCCTACAAAAATTTTTGAAATCAGTATTCTCAAATTCACCACCATGGTCATACATTATGGATATAATCTTGAACTTTCCTACTTGCATGATTTTCTTATAGAATTCCAGAAATTCTATGAAGCATCACTTTTGTGAGCAAGAAAGAATACCTAAGTGAATCTTGAAAAGTCATCAACAAGTACATATCCAAACCTTTTCCCATTAAGACTGTTGGTCCTAGTAGGTCTAAACAGATCCATGTGAATGAGTTCGAAAGTTTTGGAAGATTGACTTTCAGATCTACTTTTGAGAGATTTTCTTGTTTGTTACCTTGAGTACATGCTTCACAGATTTTATTATTTTTCTTGAAGGAAATTTCTGGTAATCCTTTTACCATGTTGAATTTAAGTAGTTTGTATAGCATGTTGTAGCTAGCATGGCCTAGTCTATGATGCCAAAGACATGCAAGATCATCCTTGTTAGCAATAAGGCATAAATTAACATTTTCAGGATCATCCAAATCAACCATGTATACATTGCTAACTCTCTTACCAATGAATTTGACAAACTCTGAATTTGGTTCAAAAATAGTACAAACAAGAAGTCAAAGATTACCTAATGTTCTTTGTCATAGAGTTGACTTATGCTCAATAAATTGTATCCCAATCCTTCCACCAAAAGTGCATCGTCAATTGAATTGGAGAGATTCTTACCTACTTTTCCTGAACCAACAATTTTGCCTTTGTTGTTCCCTCCAAAAGTCACATGTCTTGCCTTCTTTTCAGATAACAAGCAAAATTTATCTTTGTCTCATGTCATATGTCTTGAACAGCCACTGTCAAGATACCACTTGTTGTTTCTGGCTATAAGACATACCTGCAACACATTTAAAAATGAACCTATGGAACCCAGGTACATTTGGGTCCCCTCAAATCACCTAATTCAAAGACACATGACAACAAACTCTTTGGAATCCATGCTTGTCTCTTTATTATTACACTAGTGATGTTTTTTACCTTACTTTGTTTCTTATTCCTTTTATTGTTCCCAAAGATTTTTGGATCACTGTTCTTTTTCACATTCATAAAAGTATCTTTAGATTTACCTTTGTTGTTCCTTTGAAAGGTCCATGGGAAATCATGATCACTGAACCACTTGGAGTATCCTGGATGATTAGGTCTAGCAAAGGTTTGAGGGTGTGTCGACACTCTGAAGGTGTTGTGTCGACCTGTTTGAGTCCATCCAAACATAACCTGGGTTCTGGTGAATGGGAGTGTCGACCTGCCATATGAGGTGTGTCGACCTTCCCAATCATGTGGTTGCCAAAATTTATTCTAGTGAGGCATCTGTGTTGACCTAGTATGCATAGGGTGTCGATGCACTTGACTATGATTAGTCTTTCTGTTTTAGATAAATTGACCTCCTTTGTATTCAGTGTTAACCTTGCCTTTTTCTTTTTTTTTTTCAATTCCAAAATTTCTAACATCTTTCCTTTGCTCATTTCTTTGAAATTTACTTCCATTTTGTTAAGTTTTAGATGAAGAGGCTTCTGTGTTTGTTAAGGAAATAAATCTGATTGTTTTCAATCTAATTTATTTTTTCTTTGTGGGATTGAAGTCTAAACCTTTTTTTGTTAAGAGCCTCCAGATTGTTTTTTCCACTAACAAATTTTTCCAAAACCTCTTGTCTTTTAGTCACCTCCTTTTGAATTTTTTCGACTTCTTTCTTCATTTCAGCATTCACACTCTTGATAGCATCATATTTTTCAACAGACAGTTCCATTTCTTTTTCATGCTTAAGTTCGTTAAGCTTTAATTCATCAATGTTCTCGTTTAATACACATATTTCTTTGACGAGTTCTTTTTCCTTTTCTTTCATAGAAGTATCATGAACTATATGATTTATTTTTCTCTTAAGAGCTTTGTTTTTCTTTTTAATTTCATCATACATATCAAGCAATCCAAAGTAAACCTTTTCCCAATCACTGAACAAAAAATCTTTAAAAGGAGATGTTACCTCATCTTCATCTTCTTTTCCTCCCCTAGCCAGTAAACAAATTATGGTGTCTATTTCATCAGCTTCTGAACTTTATTCTTCTTCATCATCTTCCTCTTCACTCGAGGTTCCAACCATTGTCGTGGGTTAGGCATGTTATTCTTCCATTTGGGATGAGTTTTCTTCTGAAGCTCAGGACACTCTGATTTGACATGTCCTGGTTTTCTGCAGTTATAGCAAACGATTCTGTCAGATCTTTTATTCTTAAATTGTTTGGGTTTTGTAGAGCTACTTACTTGTGGTCTTCCTTTCAGAAATCCCTTACCCTCCTTTCTCAGGAATTTTTTGAACTTCCTTGTGATAAATGCAAACTCACCTGTGTCATCTTCTAAGTTGGATGACTCACTTCCATCAGATATTTCTTTGATGCTTGGATTTGCTTTAAGAGCCAATGGCTTCTTTTTCTTAGCATCTTCTTCTGTTCTCTTCAAACCCAACTCGTAAGTCACCAAAGAACCGATCATTTCATCAACAATTGTGGTTGACAAGTTTCTGGATTCTTCTACTATAGTGACCTTTGTATGCCATATAGGAGTCAAGGATCTAAGAATTTTTCTAACCAATTCATGCTCAGTGTATGTTTTTCCTAGATTCTTTAAGCCATTTGTCAATAGTGTCAACCTACCATACATCTCTGAGATGGTTTCATCATTTTTCATTTTAAAAGCTTCATACTCAGAAACTAACATATTGGCTTTAGTTTCTTTGACCTCCGGGGTACCTTCATAGATTATCATTAAACGATTCCATATCTCCTTAGAGGTAGCACATGACGAAACTCTTGAAAACTCTGTAGGATAGAGAGAACATTGCATGATGTTCATGGCGCTCCAATTAGCATTTGACTTCTTGATTTATTCTGGAGTCCATTACTCTTCATCTTCTGGTAGCTCATAAGGTCCACTACTGACCACCTTCCAGATTTGATGATCCTAAGCTCGTAGGAAAACATGCATACGAGTTTTCCAGTAGGCATAATTAGTTTCATCAAAATAAGGAGGTCTATTCACATAATGACCTTCTGCAATGTATCCTCTAGAATCCATTCCATAAGATTCTCTCCTAGCTGTTAAGCCAAGAATTCGAGAGCCTGGCTCTGATACCACGTGTTGGTTATGGAATGTATATCTAGAGGGGAGTGAATAGATATAGACCTTATTAAAAATTTGAAGTAATGAAGTAGACCTTAAGATTCGAGACTTAGCAAATTCAACACCACAAACTGAAAGTAAACCACACAATGCGAGTAGAATTTTTAAGATGGTTTAGCTTCGATATGGAGACCTACATCCATCCCTCACTAAACTAAGTGAAGCTTCAATCAACAACCCAAATGTGTGAGATTCTCACACAATCGTTGATTCATAGCTTCATACATTTGCTGAAACAAAGCTTAAGCACTGCTATCACACAGCTTAACTGCTGATTCACAACACCAAGATCTTAACAATTTCACAATCCTCACACTCAGAAGTAAAGGATCTGTTTTTCTAACATCAGACGGAGCAAACAACATTGTATGGTATGAAGGAAACAGAAAAATGTTGCTCAAGTAAATCCGATAGGAGAGAGGGAGATTTTATCAAACACCCTTGTTGTAAGTTGGAGTTCTCTCAAGATCTGTTCAATTCATCACTTGATGCTTATATGGCTTTTGCTTCAGACATGAGTTCCTCGTACTTTGCATGTGGAAGGAGCTTGAAGATTGTATGCCTTATATCAAGTTGGATTTCTGATGCTCTGCATTATCTGGACAGCAACAAGGCTTCAACCATGACTTGACATCGATGCAGCTACTTCTCTTCCCGTAGGGAGTTTTTTTCTTGAACCTTATCTTCGCAGCTCTATATTTCTTCTCCTCTTCTACTCTCTCTCTCTCTCTCTCTCTCTCTCTCTCTCTCTCTTTGTGTGTGTGTGTGTATTCTCTGAAAGGGACACCACACGCCTTTTTTGATCAGTACTACGGAATCTTCAGATGGACTCCATCAGAATCCCCAATTCGTTAGTGACAAGTTTACTGCCAAAAAGGTTCTCTTCTAGAATCTCGTAGAGTGTGCCATGTTACACCAATGATTGGGCCTCGAATCATGTGCCTAAATCGAACATGCTGACATTATCTCTTTCTAATTAGGAAAAAGATTGAGTGTCGACACTCTCTATTCACTGTGTCGACCTATAAATGAGCTGATTAAATCCGATGCAAGTCCTTCAGCAGTGTCGACCTCCTTCATTGGATTTCAGAATAGACTCACTAAATGTATACTTCGTGTTGATCTGATTGCTGTCATCTATCGACCTCTTAAGATAACTGAGTCGACCTAACCTTCAGCATATGTCGACCTCATTGGGATAACTGAGTCTACCTAGACTTTTGCTTGTGTCGAACTCTTGTGTTCTTTTCTTTTCAGCACTAACTGGAAGAGAAGCTTGTGTCGACCGGGACTTCAGCCAGTCTCGACCTCTTGTGTTCTTTTCCTTTGAGCACTAACTAGAAGAATAGCTTGTGTCGACCTTGACTTCAGCTAGTGTCGATCTCTTGTGTTCTTTTCCTTTCAGCGCTAACTGAAAGAATAGCTTTGTTGACCTGGGCTTTAGCTAGTGTCGACTCAAATGGTTTACTGCACACATATGGTTCACTGACTGAGCTATGTGCGTCGACCTTCAGAGCAATATGTGTCAACACACATATGATCTTTTGACTTTGTGATCATTCTTGTCATTAGTATAAATGTGTTAGGGGTTTCTTATATATTAATGTGCAGACATTTATAATAGTTAGACTTGGTCCATGACATCATCAAAACAAGGGACACAACAAAATCGAGCACACACGCATAGTGATGTTTGTGTAAATAATTTGAAGTATAATTCTCAACCCAAGAACAGAAGAAAAAAGATGAAATTTCACAGTTCAGAATTCTCCTATTTTGACATGGTTGAGAAACATTGAAGAAGAACAAAGGAGCTTGCACAAGCTTTCCTGGACGTTGTACTATGGACACACGATCTTATGAACATCCAACACCTTGAAACCACATAGCAACCCTTGAAGAAATCGTCTGGAAAGTGCTCTGTTCTGCTGGTTCGTCCTTTGCCCAAGCTTTGGTGCAAATCATTCTCCAACTATGTGTGTTCTCTTCTACACACATGGAAAGGCCTCCCTTTAGATACAAACTTGCCAAAGACTTGATCTTGGCTGTAGATGACAAGGAAATCTCGTCCAAATCTGAACTTCGAAAAAGACCTATCTAAATATGGAACCTGCGTTCCCATAATCGGTTGATCGATTTCACCTGGTCGGTCGTCTGATTCTGGACTTAGCATCATGACTGGTCTTCTTTTTTTTATTCTTCAGAAACAACACCAAATCGGTCGTCCAATTTTGCCAAGTTGGTCATCCGATTTTGTGACTATCCTAACACCAAACTACACTGTCTAGGTCAGTCATCTGATTTTGCCAAATCGGTTGTCCGATTTCCTTCAACAATCAAAAGCTTGGTCTTTGCCAAGGTAGATCGGTCGACCAAAATCTCCAAATTGATCGTATGATTTCCTTCTTGGTCATCAATCGACTGGCCCTTTGTTCTTCAATCGATTGGATCTTTGTTCATCAATCTATTGGCCCTTTGTTCTTCAATCGATTGGAGCCTTACTTCACTAATCGGAAGCACCTTTATCAATCGGTTGGCTTCCCATAATTGGTCGACCGACTCTTGAAGGTCGGTCGTTCGATCTTTTGACTATCACAACACCAGTCTGTATTGGCTAGGTCAGTCGATCGGTTTATTCAGGTCGGTTGACCGATTTCCTGCAAAAGTGTAGAAATTAAGTCAGTCTTCTATTCCAACTTTGTCCAAGCCTTGACCTTTGTGAAGTCCACTTCATGTGTGACTTTTGACAAACTTTGCTGCACACTTAAAACACAAGTTAGACCCTCAAATCAAATATAAATAATTCAAGCACATGGGTCATCAACATGAATTATACTTAGTGTTTTGTGATTTGCTCAACAAGAGTTAAACTTAGTGTTTTTGTGATCATCAAAATCTACAGAGTACAACAATCTTCCCCTTTTTGATGATGACAAAACACTTGTAGATTTTTCACACAAAACTCAACATTCACACTCATATGCCAAATTCATATGCCAGCCAGTTTGAGATTGGTGATAGATTTTTTTTTTGTTTAACGTGCATGCAAGCATTCAGTCATGCAATACGACTCCCCCTCTTAAGGATACTGCAAACTCTCCCTTTTCTTTTGTACAATCTCTCCTAAAACCAAAATATAAAATCTACATATGTTCTCAACATATTCTCTCCCTCTTTTTGACAGCATCAAAAAGTGGGTGGTAATAGGGATAAAAGATGCAATTGAACTCAAGAATATAGAACGTTAAGAATTAACTAAGGGAATGATTATGTGAGTGCATGCTCTAAGTAGTAGCCATCAAATGTTCTTTTTCTTGATCAGCAAGTTAATGAGCCTTGTAGCCATACCTAATCATCTGGAATCAAGCCAATGGCTATGCAAGGCAAGAAAAATTGAAGACCATGGGTAAAACCCTCGAAAACAAAATAAAGACTGCTCAAGTAAACTCTTCTATCTTTCCACAATTGTGTTGATTGTGTTAGAGCAAACTCTTAGAGTTTTATCTAAGAAATAAATGAAAAATAAAAAATTTGCCTTGTTTGCTATGCCGCTACCCCCAATGACTATTTTTCTTAACAATTGGAATCATGTTGTGTCATCATGCTCGCATAATTGTTCCCATGATTCATGTGCATAATCATGTTTGAATTACTTGCAAAGTTTTTCATATCAAGCACATGCTAAGGGGGAGTTGTCACGCCCCGAAATTTAGCAGTAGAATTAAATATCAAGAGCGTGAGCAATACAAGTACAAGTATCAACGGTCAAGTAATTCAGAGCGACAACTAAGTATAACAAAAAGATTGAGACAATAATTGTACCAGCCAAATAATCCTTTATTTCATTTCCAATAAAGCTAACTTACAACCTTACATAATCAGAGCCAGACAAGGGGCCCATTATTGGAATTCAAGTACATATGACTCAAGAAGAAGTAAACTAACTATTACAGACTCTATTAACTTTAAGCATGATGGCTGACATGATAGGTACGCTCTGAGAAGCTTTTCACTCTTCCTCAGCCCCAACAATCTCTAAATCCTCGTAGTCATCACCTGAAATGGTGTAAGAAGCAGGTGTGAGCACGCTAACGCCTAGTATGATTTATATCTCATGGTGCGGGCATGTTTTACGTGAATTAACAATTTATCAGGTAAGATACTAACATGTAGTACTCATGACAAGACAATTATGATAACGATATGGGGCAATCTCCAAAGGTATAACATGTAGGATAACGATTTAGTAAACAAAATATGATGACCAATTTCATGTGAAAAGGAACGATTAACAATGGGATGGATGACAGTACAATCATTTGTCAAATAGAAGAGATTCAATAATCTATAGCATGTACAGTGAATAGCACAAGTTGAATTCCATAGATTTCCAGTGGACAATGACGTATTGGATTCAATAACGATGACATGTACAATAGATTTGGCCATTTCACTTATAACAATTCAATCAATCATTCAATAACAATATGGAAATTACCCAGATCAATCTTGCACTCATTTAGGTGATTGTCAAACACCTCATTAGATCATATACTTTCACGATTATAAGTATTTCGAGTGCTCCTCCCAGGACCAGACTGGGCCCTTATATGCACAGGTATCAGTCATGAACTGAAGTTCCAATAATTTCTAGTAATTCCATTTCATTTATGACCAATATGATTTCCAAGCAACAGACAGTTATGTACTAAAGATCATAACCAATGATTATAAGAATAACAAGACAAGTGGACATGATCTGGAGTAAATTTTAGCAGCATAACAGTTTAATCTCGTTAGTTCAATCTTTACATTTAATGACTTGGTTTCCATATAACAAAATCACTCTCATGAGAAGTAGATGAGAACGGAAGTGCTTTCTAACTTCTGGGAACTTCAATGGTACAAGCAACTCAGTCTTCATGAGGGAATCCACAGAGTATGAAGATTTGAGGTCTCAGTGGAAAGGTCCCTAGTCTACCAGAACAGAATGTCCAGTAGAGAGTTTCCAATCCCCCAAGAAAAGGCCTGCCTATTGTGCAATCATACAGTGTAGAACGTGTCTCAAGATCCACAATCTATCGGTTTAAAACATAGCAGAAAGTATTTAATATGAATGCATGACATGGAAACAACCCAGATTTCAATAACATGATTTTTGCACTTTTAACACGATATACTTCGAGGTTAATATCAAGCTAGATCATGAAGGTAAACTATAGCAATCACATGATAGATGGAATCAAGCAATTCATTAGGAACAATTGGAATATAATTTCATGTTATTTTTGCACTTTTAACAATTAGAATAGATTTCAATAACATGATTTTTGCCGAGCTGAAATTTAGTTTAGATCCCAAGGAATTGTGTAGACCTTTCTAAAAATGAGATGTAAACCTTGGGTCCTTATCAGATACAATGGACATAGGTACTCCATGTAGTCTGACTATTTCCTTTACATACAAGGCAGCTAGGATGTCCACCGTCCACTTATTCTTGACTGGTAAGAAGTGAGCGGATTTAGTTAAACGGTCGACGATCAGCCATATTCCGTCGAATCTACTTCTAGATTTGGGCAATCCAAAGATGAACTCCATTCCTACCCCTTCCCATTTCCATGCTGGAATTTTCAGGGGTTTTAGTTTACCTGCAGGCCACAAATGTTCGGCTTTGACTTGCTGGCAAGTTAAACACTTAGTGACATATGTCGCTACTTCCCTCTTCATGTTAGGCCACCAAAAACTTCTTTTTATGTCTTGGTACATTTTTGTGGCTCCAAGATGAATAGTATACCTGGTCTTGTGAGCTTCATCGATGATGATTTTCTTTGTTTCCGTGTGGTCGGATACACATACTCGGCCTCGGAATAGAAATCTCCCGTCTTCTGCCATAGAAAAATTCGGCCTTTGGTCCAGATTAGCCTTTTACTTCAACAAGCATAGGATCATTGTCTCGGTGTGCTAAAATATCTTCAAATAAGGTGTGTTGTTCTCTAATATTAGCAACTAGGTATCCTTCCCCTTTGACATCAACATCAATATCTAGCTTGGTAAACTCCTCATGTAATCGCCATTCTCCTACCATAAGGCTTGATAAGGTAACCATTGGCTTCCTACTAAGAGCATCTGCCATAGCATTTGCTTTACCTAGATGATACTGGATAGTGAAGTTGAAGTCTTTCAAGGACTCCAACCACCTCCATTGTCTCATGTTCAACTCCTATTGAGAAAACAAATATTTCAAGCTTTTATGGTCAGAAAATACAATGAACTTCTCACCATATAGGTAATGATGCCATATCTTCAAAGTGAAGACTACAGCAGCTAGCTCCAGATTGTGCACAAGGTAGTTGTCTTCGTGCTTGTTCAGTTGTCTGGAGGTGTAGCATATCACCTTCCCATTTTGCATCAGTACACAGCCTAGGCCGATTCCGAATGAGTCTGTGTATACTTTGAAACTTCCCCCAGCTACAGGTAGCGTCAGTACAGGTGCTGAAGTTAGGTGCTCCTTCAATGACATGAAACTGTCTTCACATTTGGCAGTCCATGTGAATGGGTTCTCCTTCTTGGTCAGTCTGGTTAATGGCAAAGCTATCTTTGAGAAGTCTTTAATGAAGCGACGATAGTTACTAGCTAGACCTAGAAAGATTCTAATCTCCGACACAGTTCTCGGCCTCTCCTAGTTTTTCACAGCTTCTACTTTAGATGGATCTACGGAGATCCCTTCCTCGAATATGATGTGGCCAAGGAAAGACACTTCCTCCATCCAGAATTCACACTTGCTAAGTTTTGCATACAATTGATTGTCTCTAAGCACTTGTAGGGCAATCTTTAAGTGTTCTTCATGCTCTTGCTTAGACTTGGAGTAGATGAGAATGTCGTCAATGAACACCACTATGAACTGGTCTAGGTAAGGCTTGTATATATTGTTCAAGAGTTGCATAAAGGCCGCTGGAGCATTTGTTAAGCCAAAAGGCATAACCACGAACTCGTAGTGACTATATCTACTCCGAAATGCGGACTTGTGTATATCTTCTTCTTTGATTCTTAGCTGATGGTAGCCCAATCTTAGATCGATCTTGGAGAAGTATTGTGCACCGGAGATCTGATCAAATAGCTCATCGATGTGAGGTGGTGGATATTTATTCTGTATGGTCAACTGATTTAGTTGACGATAATCAATGCAGAGTCTCATTGTCTCGTCCTTCTTTCTGACAAATAGTACAGGCGCTCCCCACGGGGATGTGCTGGGCCTAATGAAGCCTTGATCTAATAGTTCCTGGATATGCCTTTTCAACTCCTGCAATTCAGTAGGGGACATACGATATGGTGCTTTGGAAACATGGGCTGCCCCAAGGAGTAACTCGATAGCGAAGTTCACTTCCCGTTCCGAGGGTATACCAGGTAAGTCCTCTGGAAATACGTCAGGATAGTCTCTGGCTACGGGGATTTCTTCTAAGATGGGTTTCTTCTTTTCAGTCACCATAACCGAAACTAGAAAAGCGTCACAACCCTGGTTGATCATCTTGGAAGCCTTGAGGAAGGATATCAAGATAGGGTGTTTATGATAGCGGGTGCCAAGTAGTGAAAAGGTTGGAACGTTTGGTCTTTTAAAGGTGACCCTTCTATGACGACAATTTACATCGGCATCATATTCAATCTACCAATCGACACCCAATATGGCATCATAGCCCTTCATATCTAAACCGATGAGATTGGCAGGGAGATTGTGCCCTCCAATCATGGTTTCACATTTTTGTTAGGTAGTGTGTGAGCTTAGATTCCGAGCCAAGTGGAGAAGCTACGGTGATCTTGGACTCCATGGGGACAGGCTTAATAGGTAGAGTTGCAGCAAATGCGGTGAAAATAAATGAATATGCAGCTCCAGTATCAATAAGAGCAAAAGCAGGTTGAGAGTGAATATGAATGGTACCTTCCACCATACCCCCTTCCTCGCGTAGGTCAGCTTCTATCACAGCATTAAGGCGTCTCTGACACCATGGTACATTTTGTGCCTTCCCTGGCTGGTCCTTCATCATGGGACAGTCAGGTATACGGTGGTCACGACCACCACACCTCAAGTAAGCCCCGAGCTTCTTCCAGCATTCTTCAGCTCGGTGTCCCGACTTATCGCAGAATCGACAGTTCTCAGCTAACTGTCTTCCTTCTGTCTTGACCTTCTTCTCTATGCCATAGTCTCTTCCAGTGCTTGGTCTATTGTTGTTGTTATAGTTGTTGTTGTTGTTTTTGTTGTTGTTGTTGTTGTTGTTGCGGAAAGTTGATGCATTATTGGCCGCTCCTTTCTTAACGAAAACTGGCCTGGTTATATCTTTCCCCTTCATGCCTTCCATCTTTGCCATGGTGTCCTCCACAAGCTGGGCTATTTGGACCATCTCTGCGTATGTTTGAATCTTATGTGGTCCGAGCTTTTCAATAAACAGGGGTCTGAGCCCATCCATGAACCGGTTGGCTTTTAGCCTCTCAATTCCCACCAGATGTGGGGTATAGACAGCAAGGTGAGAAAAGTGGGCTTCATAATCTGCCACAGACATTCCCTTTTGCTTAAGTGCAGAAAACTCCGCAGCTTTCTTCTCTTTCACCCTTTCTGAAAAGTACTTTCCCCGAAATATCTCCAGGAAACTAGCCCATTCCAGTTCTGCTGCATTAGGTCGATGAGCCGATGTGGCCTTCCACCAAGCCCTAGTATCCTTGCTAAATTGAAAGGTAGCAAGTATCAGTTTTTCTCGATTGGTGCATTGCATGACTTGAAAGATCCGTTCTATTTCTTCTTGCCAATTTTCCGCTTCTTCCAAGTCAGGAGATCCGAAGAAGCGAGGAGGATTTAGACTCTTAAAGTTGCGATGGAGATCGCCTGCTTGATTCCTAGCGGTTGCAACTTGATTTCCAGCCTGAACTACATTTTGTAGGGCCTGTATGAGTCCTGCCACCGTTTCTTGCATAGCTTGCCATTGGTTGCGAGCCATTGCGGTTGAGTGAGAGAGTTATGAGGTTCCGGAGAAAAGGATAGAAACCAATTAATGTCTCTAGATACTTTGTAAGAGTCAATGGGTAGGGGTGCTTAGTTTATTCTAACATATTCCCAGTCTCTACCCATTCTCGCCAGGTACTATATGTAATTTCCATGACCTAGGTTTCATAGGTATCTCTTAATCCTTAGACATATATCCTATTTTGTTTTCCTAGTCTCTGATACCACTAAACTGCCACGTCCCAAAGCATGGTAGCGGAAGAATTTCATTTGAGCGTTGAGACGTGAGCAGTCTAAATAAGCCTCTAGCGAGCAATCACATATAACACAACTATTTGTGCTCATAATAAAGTCAAACTCTTTATTTCATTTCAAAATGAGAACTAGTACATGTTTCAACTCAAATCGAGCTACAAACTATGACTCAATAAAAGGGAAAATTACATACTATTCTCACTATTCTTACACCTACTACATTATTCTATTTCTCTCAAACTATAATACTATGATAACAAGACTTCAATACTAAGGCTGGAGAGCACTCTTCACTCTTGTTCATCCCTAGTATAGTCTTCGTTCTCTACGTCATCAACATCTTGTTCGCCTGAAAGGTTGGAAAGTAGATAATGAGCGCACTCGCCCAGTAGGATTTACATCTTCCAGCAATGATATAAGTGGTTAACAGTTTAAAGGCTAGAAGGTATGAATCATGATATGTACAATGCAGTTAAAATGACGGTAGTAACACATGTACAGTGTCATGCCCCGATGCGGAATATCGGAACGTGAGGCAGTTGCAAGTAAGCCAGTATAGAGCGTATAATAGACATCAAACCATTGGACAAAAAATAATGCTAAAGTAAATGTATTTCATTGATAATTCCTCAAATGTCTATTACAACCATTAATACTAGAGCCATTCTATAGGGTCCACTTGACATCATTACATTGAATGAAAGTAAAGATTAACTAAGACTCTAACATAATACTAATGTGTCAGGGTACTCTTGATTCACTCTTGGTTGTTCGCATCCTCATGAGTGTAGGTATCTTCTTAGGTTTCACCTGAGAACACACGTCAAATAATGTAGGGTGAGTGATAATGCTCAGTAGGACTTAAATATCATGATCAAGCACGCTTTAAATGATTAATGTAGTAAAGAGTAGAGTAACTAATGATAGAGAATGAAAGTCAAGTATTGTATAGCAAGTGATAGCACGATAACATGATTCATACAGCACAAGTGTCAAGTATAGCACAAAGAATAGGATGGCCATAACACAAATAGTACAAAATAGTTCACGATAGCACAAAGAGTCGAGTATAACACAGCACTTTGATTGTCATATAGATAGTCGATATAGATAGCACTTGAGTGTAATGCCAAACACTCTGGTCCATTAACTCCCGCGGGCACTAGCACTTTTGGGCGCACCCCCCAGGACCAAACTGGGCCCTTTATATTGCCAAGCATTAGTCATATTGTTTATCTTTAGATAATCAGTCAAATGGCCATAGAGAGTACCAAGAATAGATGAGAGTATTTGATGAATAGACGAGAGTGTAGAGAACGTGAATAGATGAGCGAATAGAGTATAGATGAGAACTAGGGTCAATGCACAAGAAACAACGTTAAATAGGCGATAGTAACAATTGCACAACACGCATGATTTGGTGCTGGCAGTCAGGTAGAACTCACTAACCAACCAATGGCTATGCTACAAGCATAGTCTAGAGGTCCGACGTGATCTCATGATAAGAGAGAGAGCAGTCTAAGGCCATTTGGATCATGTTGATCCCTAAAGGGTATCATAGGTATTGAGGGTACAACCGGCTCATCGACCATGTGGGAATTCATGGACAGAGATGACTTACGGAGGCCTTGAATAAGGATTCACTAGTCCGATAGAAGGAATATCCGACGGAGAGTTTGTCCAGGTCAAGAGAAAGTGTATACAGAAACAAGTTGCTCGACATTCTAGAGGAATTCTAGAACAATGGAGTGTGGGTAACGGTATTCCAAAACATCGAGAGAAATGAAGACAAGTCCATTAAAAATAGGGCAATTTAATATGCATTATTAAAGTAAATTACCAGACATATTATGAGATATTTTCATGCCAAGTCAAGTCATAATGGGTGGTTACAAGTATGTGCATGTGATAAAGAGAATCATAGATATGAAGAGATCATGTGTATGGTTTTTAATTAACTAATTACATATCCATGTTTAACATCATCGTTTACTGTGTTTAAGATAGTTAATAGGATATGTGGTCATTGTATAAAGACAAGAACAACAAAAATCTAGGGTTTATGCACAAAAGTCTAGAAGGCGACATACCCCAGTAAGGAACGTGACAGGGTACATCCAGAACGCGACGGGGTCTGTCAAAGATCGCAATAGGACCGTCTGGAACAGGTAGATAGAATGCGACCGGGTATGTTGAGGAATGCGACAAGTCTGTCAGACAGACAGCCAGAATGCAATGCCAAGGCCTGTCGCGTTCAGAAAACGACATGTTCCTAGTCGCGATCCGCCCCTGAGAACACGGCCTATCGGGCCATTGCGTTCTTAGGTCCTGTGCCTGATTCCAAACAGGGAAAGGGTTTTGCCTTGGATTACGGTCCAGGCTTTCCATGGTTTGATACAGGGTGGTTAAAAAATCGAAATCTTGGTGTACAGTTGATGAAAAATCATGAAAGAAGTTTTAAATGAAACTAGACTTGCGAGGGTATAACTAGTAAAAAGGAATTAGAAACTTATCATGATTTGGATAGGCTTTAATCAGGTTCTTTCACGAAGGACGCAGAACATGATGCAGTGATGGAAAAAGAATTAATTTGAGCTAGATACTCAATAGAAATTAGGGAAAAAGATGGCAAACGATTCCTGACAACATGTAGTGTCTATAGTAAAAATTGCATAGCACGAGATCAAGTGTGGAGAGAGATCTAAGATGATCATGAGGGTTCGAGAGCATGATGTTTACAGAACTTCCAACATGAAAATCTCAAGATAGGGTCGATGAAAATTAGGGCAAATAGAGGACTTTTGTTCCTGATGTCAAAAACATCCTACAAACGAGAGTAATTTAGTTTTGCTTGTAAGAATGCCTACCTTTGGGTCGATTTGGCTTCTAGGGCTTAGAACTCAAAGAACAGTTGGTAGATCTTTGAGCAAGCTTTCTCCCCACGATTCTCTCCTCCTTTGGCCTCTCCTCCACGTCCAGAAAGTCTCAGCAAAACAATAGGGTCGGCCATGAAGAGGTTGGGGGTCTATTTAAGCATACAGTGAGTCAATTTCCTATTACAACTCTAACTCCTATTAAACTCCGAATTTCCTTATTTCTTTCAACCTTCCAAGCTTTACTCCTCCTAATTGGGTTAGGTTGGGTGCAAATTTCGTGGCTAGCTAATTAGGGTAGGGTTAGGAGTCCAATTCTAACATACATTAACTATTTTAATGATTTATTTGCTCTTTTCAATTTAGGAAATAATAATGTTACGAATTTAGGGTATTTTTCTCTTATTCTAAATTTCAAAATTCCTATTTTAGCCCAATAACTTTTATATGAATTATTTAGCAAACCCATTACTTCTTTTTATTTAATGAGTTTTAATTAAATCATTTTTCTTTAAATTTTTTGATTTATTTATTTATTAAAAAAATTGGGTTGCTATGTCCTCCCCCTCTTAAAAGAATTTGGTCCTCAAATTCATCGGATCGTAACAGGAAGAATGTCTTACCGAATAAGTCGGGGTAGTTTCGCCTCATTGTTCCTTAAGGTTCCCATGTGGCTTCTTCCACTCCACGATTATTCCATAGAACTTTCACCACATGAATAGGCTGGTTTCTTAGTTGTTGCACTTTCCGATCCAGTATCTTGATCGGCTTTTCTTCGTAGGTCATATCTTTATGCAGCACTAAGTCCTCATGGCGAATGATGTGAGTAGGATCATACACATATTTCCTGAGCATGGAAACATAGAACAGATTGTGTATGAATGCTAGGTATGGTGACAGTGCCAGTCAATATGTGACTTCACCAATCCTTGCGAGTATTTCGAAAGGACCAATGAATCTTGGACTTAGCTTCCCTTTGACACCAAACCTTTGAATTCTTCGAGTAGGAGACACATTCAAGAGCACATGATCTCCTACTTGAAATTCTAAATCTCTCATTCTCTTGTCGGCATAGCTCTTCTGTCTAGATTGCGCTATTTTGAGTCGATCCCGAATGACTTGTATATCCCTGGTTATGACTTGTACCATGTTTGGGCCTAACCATTGCTGTTCGCCGACTTCATTCTAGCATGAAGGGGATCTACAATTCCTACCATAGAGTGCTTCAAATGGAGCCATCTTTATGCTCGCCTGGTAACTATTATTATAGGCGAACTCGATTAAAGATAGTTGCTCATTCTAGTAGCCTTCAAAGTCTATGGTGCAGGCTCTCAACATGTCTTCTACAATTTGATTTGTCCTCTCAGTCTGTTCATCTGTTTGTGGATGAAAAGCAGTACTAAAATTAAGTTTAGTACCTAGTGCAGTTTGAAGTCTTTTCCAGAAATGAGAGGTAAATCTTGGATCTCGATCTGAGACTATAGATGTGATGATCAGTCTGTCCCCACGAAATGTTTAAATATACAGGTATTTTGGTAATTAACAAAACCTTATCAAAGTTCTCTAAGTCTTAAGTACAGAAAATACTCCAAGGCCAAGGTCAATCAAGCCAATATTGGTAAGCATTATTTTTCTGAAGCATTAATTATTTCAAAATCATATTTCTCTAAGTCCACATCGACTTCTGTTGAAAGTCACAACGACTTCCTTAGTGCTATAACGATTTGAATTCATAACGATTTCTTAAGTGTTTGAACGACTTCTTTAGTGTGACATCATTTGATTACAAACAAGTCGTTCTCACAACGATTCTATAAGTCATCGGAACGATTTTTTTAGAACTCGCAACGACTTGCTCGCCGTAACGATTTCGTAAGTTATCATAACGATTTCTATAGAATTCGCAACGACTTTCTCACCGTAACGACTTCGTAAGATATCATAACGATTTCTTTAGAACTCGCAACGACTTGCTCGCCGTAACGATTCTGTAAGTTATCATAACGATTTCTTTAGAATTCGCAACGACTTGCTCGCCGTAATGACTTCGTAAGATATCATAACGATTTCTTTAGAAGTCGCAATGACTTGCTTGCCGTAACGATTTCGTAAGTTATCATAACGATTTCTTTAGAATTCGCAATGACTTGCTCTCCGTAACGATTCTGTAAGTCATCATAACGATTTCTTTAGAACTCGCAACGACTTGCTCGCCATAACGATTTCCTAAGTTATCATAACGATTTCTTTAGAATTCACAACGACTTACTCGCCGTAATGATTCTGTAAGTCATCATAACGATTTCTTTGGAATTCGCAATGATTTGCTTTGCGCAAAGATTCCTTTAGAACTCATAAAGATTTGCTTTGCGCAACGATTTCTTTAGAACTCATAACGATTTGCTTTGCGCAACGATTTCTTTAGAACTCATAACGATTTGCTCTACGCAACGATTTCTTTAGAACCCATAACGATTTGTTGTATGCAACGATTTCTTTAGAGCTCATAACGACTTGATAAGTGTTCATAACGATTTCCTTGTTGAACACATAAACTTGCTTTAACGATTTGCTCTCTATAATGACTTGTTAGTATTCATAACGATTTCATAAGTCATATAGACAACGACTTTACGGTTTATATCGACTTGACATTTACCTTATCTCTTAAAGCGTTGAATAGTCAAAGTCTTCTCTTATCTATCTAACTGCTGTGCATTTAATAAAGGCAGAACGTATCTCTGCATGCATGCAGATGATATCCTTTTCTTATTATGCATATTCTATCAACATCTTTTAGAACAAGCTACTTGGCTTTGCTATTTTGGTGAATACTCACGTCAACGTTTACTGACACCAAGAGACAGCCTAGCTGTCTACTGTTCTAGCATTTATTATGTGCAGGGTCCTGAAGACATTCTGTCATACAACGTTGGACCCTATAGACACCAGAAGACCATATCTCTTTGCATGCTCAATTGGATAAAAGATTGTTGAAGCTTCCAAATGTCAAGCAGTCTAACGTTTATCAACTTAAGAGACAACGGTTACTTCAATGGCCGTATTTCAAAAGGAGATATAAATACAAGACAGAAGTGAAGAATGAAATGCAACCAGTGGAGAACAAGCATCTCGTATTCAAGCATTCAAATTCTTCTAAAGTCTAGAGCCAAGAATCTCATCTCTCATCATCTTTAGCTCTTTGCTCTCTATGCTGTAATAGAATTTCTAAGAGAGCCGTGTAGTTCTGAGAGTGTGCCTTGTTTAGATCTTTTGCTCTCAGTGCTTGTTGCTTTAGATCTTGGCTTGTAAAAGCTTGATCTAGGGGCTTGAATTCATTCTATTCTCTTTGTGGTGTTGTTCCCTTCGGTTGTGAAGGAAGATCTGGTGGGATCCAGGGTGTTGTTCCCTTCGGTTGTGAAGGAAGACCTAGTAAGGTATCCAGGGTGTGGTTATTCCCTTCTGGTGTGAAGGAAGACCAGCTGAGCTGGGTGTTGTAGTGTCCATAGGGGGACTGTACCCTTGTTAGTGAAAACCTGAGTTGTTGCTCAGGGATTGGACGTTGGACTCCTAAGGAAAGAAGGTCCAAACCAGAATAATTCCTTGCGTTGTGTGATTGATTCTTTGTGAGTTTGTTATTCATACTAACCATTACTAACCAATATCGAAGATTGTTTTTGTGTATATTTTTACGTACAGGTGTCACCTAGATAATTTTTTAAAGACCCATTCACCCCCCCCGCTGGGCTTGTCAACTGGGCAACAAGATGATGACACTCCATGCAGTTTTACTATCTCCTTTACATAAAGAGCGGCTAACACGTCCACAGACCAGTTACTCTTGATGGGCAGGAAGTGTGCAGACTTGATTAGTCCAATCAATGATGACCCATATGGCATCGAGTCCACTACGAGTTTTGGGTAAACTCATGATGAAATCCATGCCTATACTTTCCCACTTCCACTCTGGGATGTCTAGAGGTCTGAGTACACCAGCAGGGCGCCGATGTTCAGCTTTTACTTATTGGTAAGTAAGGCAATGAGTAGCATGCTCGACTACTTCTCTCTTCATGTTTGGCCACCAAAATGTTCTTTTCATATCTTGATACATCGTGGTACCGCCTGGGTGGATAGTGTACTTGGTTTTATGAGCTTCATCCATTAGCCTCCTCTTCAGTTCTTCATTATTCGGAACACATGTCCTTCCCTGGAACACTAACCTTCCATCCTCGGTCATAGCAAAGTCTGGTTTTTCTGCCAAGGTTTCCTTAATACGAACCAAGAATGGATCATTATCTTGTTGGAATTTGATCTCTACAAGCAAGTTAGATTGAATATTGATATTGGCAACCAAGACTTGGTCATCTCTATATTCAGTATTCAAGTCTATCCTTGCGAATTGTTCTAGCAGTGGCATCTCGCCAAGAACTAGACAAGATAAGGATGCCATCGGCTTTCTGCTAAGAGCATCGGCCACAGCATTCCCTTTGTCGGGATGATATTGGATGTTGAAGTCGAAATCCTTTAAATATTCCAGCCATCTTCTTTTCCTCATGTTGAGTTCTTTTTGGGAGAATAAGTACTTCAAGCTTTTATGATCTGAATAAACAGTGAATTGTTCACCATATAAGTAATGTCTCTAGATTTTTAATGCGAAGACCACAGCAGCCAACTCAAGATCATGCACGGGGTAGTTGACTTCGTGGGTCTTTAATTGTCTTGAAGAATAGGCGATGACCTTCTCTTTCTGCATCAGTACACAACCTAGACCAATTCCCGAGGCATTGGTATATACCGAGAAACCTTCTCCCTCTATTGGAAGAGCGAGAATAGGGGCCGAGGTCAAACATTCTTTTAAAGTTTGGAAACATTTCTCACACTCCTCACTCAAAGAGTAGGGATTTTCCTTCCGTGTAAGACAGGTGAGAGGAATGGCGATCTTGGAGAAGTCCTTTATGAACCACCTGTAATAACCAGCCAGTCCTAAGAAGCTTCTGATTTCTGTGACATTAGTTGGTCTCTCCCAATTAAGTACAACTTCAACTTTGGAGGGATCAACAGAGATGCCTTCCTTGGAGATGACATGGCCCAAGAAGGACACTTCTTCGAGCCAGAACTCGCACTTGCTTAGCTTAGCATATTGTTGGTTGTCTCGCAAAACTTGCAGAGCTATCCTCAGATGTTCTTCATGTTCGTCCTTGGTTTTGGAGTATATGAGAATATCATCAATGAAGACGACCATGAACTTATCTAGGTATGGCCGGTGTATGTTGTTCATGAGTTGCATGAAAGCTGCAGGAGCATTGATTAGACCAAAAGGCATAATAACGAATTTGTATTGTCCATACCTGCTCCTGAAAGCCGTTTTGTATATGTCGTCATCCTTGATTCTCATTTGATGATAGCCAGACCTGAGGTCGATCTTGAAGAAATATTGAGCTCCGGATATCTGATCGAAGAGCTCATCGACTCGAGGCAAGGGATACTTGTTCTTGATGGTTAGCTGATTAAGTTGCTGATAGTCGATGCATAACCTCATAGATCCATCTTTCTTCTTTACAAATATGACAGCTGCTCCCCATGGGGAAGTACTTGGTCTAATGAACCCTTTCTCTAGTAATTCCACCAGATGTGCCTTTAGTTCTTTTAACTCAGCAGGTGACATCTTGTATGGTTGACGTGACACCGGTGCAACCCTAGGGATTAAATCAATAGAAAAATTTACGTCTCATTCAGGGGGAATTCCTTGCAGCTCCTTGGGGAAAATGTTAGGGTAGTCTTGAACTATGTGTATGTCTTCTATCTTGGATCCTTTCTTTTCAACTACTACAGCCGCAAGGAAAGCGATGCAACCTTTCCTTATCATACTGTGGGCCTGAATGGTAGAGACTAGAGACATCCGTCTCTTGCGTCTAATCCCAGTGAATGCTAACTTAGGAACTCACTAAACGTAACCTTCACTTTCTTACAGTCGACACTTGCCCCATAGGAGGATAACCAATCGGCTCCAAGAATCATGTCATAGCCTTCCATGGGCATACACACCAGGTCGGCTCTTAAGTTGAGGTCTCCAATCATTACATCGGATAGTGAGAAGTATTTGTTCAATTTTTCTTTCTCTCCTAGTGGTGTTGTGATAGAGAATTCAGATCCCATAGATACAGGTTTAACATTTAGGGTATTAGCAAAGTTTTGAGATATAAATGAATGTGTAGCGCCAGTATCAAACAAAACAAATGCTGATAGAGAGAAAACTTGTAGTGTACCTTCCACCACGCCACCTTCCTCAGTGGTTTCTTCCTCTCGCAGGGCTTGTAGTCTTCCCTATTTCTTTGGCACGTTAGTGCGCCTCTCATTCTCTTTCAACAATGGGCACTCAGGGATGCGATGCTCGCGACTGTCACAGCGCAAACATGTGCCGACCTTCCTCCAGCACTCATCGGAAGTGTAAAGAGGGAGAAGGTTTCTTTGTCTACACCGATGCCTCAGGGATTGGGCTAGGGTGTGTACTGATGCAAAAGAAGAAAGTCATCGCCTACTCTTCTCGACAACTGAAGACTCATGAAGTCAATTACCCTGTGCATAATCTTGAGTTGGCTGCCGTAGTCTTCGCCTTGAAGATCTGGAGACATTACTTATATGGTGAAAGTTCACTGTCTATTCAGACCATAAAAGCCTGAAGTACTTATTCTTCCAGAAGGAACTCAACATGAGATAGAGAAGATGGCTAGAATATCTGAAGGATTTCGACTTCAACATCCAATACCATCTAGGCAAGGGTAATGTCGTGGCTGATGCTCTTAGTAGAAAGCCGATGGCATCTGTTTCAAGTCTAGTCCTTGGCGAGATGCAACTACTAGAACAATTCGCAAGGTTAGACTTAAATATTGAACATAGGGATGATCGAGTCTTGGTTGCCAATATCAAGATTCAATCTGATCTGCTAGAGGAGATCAAAGCTCAACAAGATAGTGATCCATTCTTGGTTCGCATCAAGGAAACTTTAGCCGAAAGACCGGACTTTGCTATGACCAAAGATGGAAGGCTAGTATTTCAAGAAAGGACATGCGTCCCGGATAATGAAGAACTAAAGAGAAGGTTCATGGATGAAGCTCACAAGACGAAGTACACTATTCATCCTGGAGGTACCAAAATATATCAAGACATGAAAAGAACATTTTGGTGGCCGAACATGAAGAGAGAGGTAGCTGAACATGCCGCACACTGTCTTACTTGCCAACAAGTAAAAGCGGAACACTTGCCCCCAGCTGGCGTACTCAGACCGCTAGATATTTCAGAATGGAAATGGGAAAGCATTGGCATGGACTTCATCATGGGTTTACCCAAGACTCGTGGTGGACTCGACGCCATATGGGTCATTGTGGACCGACTAACCAAATCTGCCCATTTTCTGCCCATAAAGAGTAAGTGGTCGGTAGAAGTACTAGCTGCCTTATATGTCAAGGAGATTGTAAGACTACATGGCATTCCAACATCTATTGTCTTAGATCGAGATCCGAGGTTTACATCTCACTTCTGGAAGGGCCTACAAGGTGCGCTTGGTACTAAGCTCAACTTTAGTATCGTATTCCATCCACAAACCGATGGGCAAACTTAAAGAACCAACCAAATAGTGGAAGACATGTTGAGAGCTTGCACTATAGACTTCCAAGGATACTAGAACGAGCACCTATCCCTTATTGAGTTCGCCTATAACAACAGTTATCAGGCGAGTATTAAGATGGCACCGTTCGAAGCACTCTACGGAAGAAATTGTAGATCTCCTGCATGCTGGAATGAGGTGGGAGAACAGCAATGGCTAGGCCCAGATATGGTACAACAAACCACAAAGGACATTCAGGTGATTAGAGATCGGCTTAAGACTGCTCAGTCTAGACAAAAGAGCTATGCCGACAAAAGAAGGCGAGACTTAGAATTTCAAGTCGGTGATCATGTATTCTTAAAGGTGTCACCTACTCGTGGCATCCAAAGATTTGGTGTGAAAGGAAAGCTCAGTCCTAGATTTATCGGTCCTTTTGAAGTACTCGAAAGGGTTGGTGAGGTTGCATACCGACTGGCGTTGCCACCGGATCTGGCATGTGTACACAATGTGTTCCATGTCTCCATGCTCAGAAAATATGTATATGATCCTACACACATCATTTGCCACGAGAAGCTAGTATTAAATAAGGATGTGACTTATGAAGAGAAGCCAGTCAAGATACTAGAACGGAAGGTACAATAGCTCAGGAACCGTCCCATCCATGTGGTTAAAGTCTTATGGAATAACTGCAGAGTGGAAGAAGCCACATGGGAACCGGAAGGAACCATCAGACGGAACTACCCCGATCTTTTCGGTAAGACATTCCCTCCATTATGATCATATGAATTTGGGGACCAAATTCTTTTAAGAGGGGGAGGATGTAGCAACCTGGATTTTTGAAAAAATAAAAATTTAATAAAAATAAAAATAAAAGTAAGTAGAAAATCAAATAAAAGAGAATTAAATAAAACTCATTAAATGAAAAGAAGTAATAGGCTTTGTTAAATGGACCCATTAGAAATTAGTGGGTCAAAATAGAGATTTTTAAAAAGGGAATAATATGAAAATACCTAAAATTCGTAACAAAATTATTACTTAAATAGAAAAATAGTATTTAATGTATTAAATAGCTAATTTGAGTTAGATTTGGATTCATAAACCTACCCTAATGGGTTGACCATGAATTTGAGTCCCAACCTAACCCAAATTGGAATTGGCATGCTTAGAAAGAGGAGAGAAATAAGAAATCTCAGAATTAAATAGTAATTAGAGTCCTATTAGGAAATCAAAACACAAGAGGCATAAATACTCTCTTTAAACCCCCATGGCCGGCCCTAGCTCGTACCCAAGACTTGTTGGACCAGGAGGAGAGGCCAAGGAGGTGGGAATTTCGTGGGAAGAAGTCTCTCTCAAGCTCTCTTTCCCGTTCTTCAAGTTCTAGCCCTAGAAGAGGAAATCGTCCAAAGGTAGGCATTCTCACGAGCAAAACTAAATCAATTTCGTCTGTAGGTTGATCTAACCTCAGGAACAAAAGCCCTTTGGTTTCATAATTTTTCATCGAGTCAATATTTTCTTCTTGATTTTTCATGTTCTGTACTCATCATGACCCCAAACCCTATTCTTAATTCTTGATCTCCTTGTATACTCAACCCCATGCCACGAGATTTTTACTATAGGAACTGATGCATGTTAGGCATCTTTTGCCCATAAAAACCCTAATTTTGATTCATCCTATCTTGCGAATTTAATCATTGATCTCAACTATGTACTGTTTCATGTTCATCATGAATACCCGTGTTTAAAGCATGTATAAACCATGTTTGTTTTCAAATTCCTATTTACTGTAAGTACCCATGCATGTCTAGATCAATTCGCAACTAGTTTCATAATTTTTCATCGCTTGTACAAATAGTTATGATTTTCTGAATCACCCTGTGTCAAATAAGGTAAGTCTGGCCCGCAATCCAATATACTGTTCTTGTCCCTATCAAACTCGGGCTCAGACCCTGTGAACGCGACGGCCCGATAGGCCGCGTTCACAGGGCCGTCGCGACAGAGCCTACTGTCGCGATCTGATCACGACAGGGCCTGTCATTGCGATCTGCTACCCAATCTGTCGAGCCCGTCGCGACCTTTAAATGACCCCGTCGCGATCTGTCTGCCTAAACCGATGAGCCCGTCACGACCTGTACAAGACCCCGTCGCAATCTCAGTTGACCCCGTCGTGACCCTCATTAGGGTACATCACAATCTGGGTTTTTGCATGAAACCCCCTGTCTCAGCAAGTCTTGACTATCTACAGTGTTTGTAGCCTTCCTTAACAGTCATAAACACAGTAAAAATACCTGTTATAAACTAAACACTTTTGTATGATTTTAAAAGACATACACATGACTTATTTCTAGCTATGATTTCATGATACATGCACACACTTTGAACCATCCAATTATGGCTTAACTTGGCATGTAATTAACTCATAATACATCTGGTAATTTATGTAATTAAATTGTCATATTTTAATATATACTTATCTACGTTTTCTCGCACTATTTTGGGAATACCGTTATCGACGCTCCACTGTTCTAGAATTTCTCTAGAACGTCGAGCACTTGTTTCTATATACACACTCTCTCATGACTTGGATGAACTCTCCGTCGGATACTCCTTCTGCCGGACTAGTGAGTCTTTGTTCAAGGCCTCCATAAGTCTCCTATGTCCATGGATTCCCACATGGTCGACGAGCCTGTTATACCCTAACACCTATGATACCCTTTAGGGATCAGCATGATCCAAACGGCTATTAGAAGTTCGCTCTTATCTTGAATCACGCCGGACCTCTGGACCTGTACTTAACATGGCCAGTGGTAGGGTCGTGAGTTCCACCTGACTGCCAACACCAAGTGTGTGTGTTGTGCAACTGTTACTATCGCCTGTTTACTCGATGTGTTATGTGCAATGTCCACTAGCTCTCATCTATACTCTACTCGCTCGTCTATTCACGTTCACTCTACTATCTCGTCTATTCATCTAGTACTGTCATCTATTTCTTGGTACTCTATATTGGCCATTGACTGATTGTCTAAAGATAAACAAAATAACCAATGCCTGGTAATATATAAAGGGCCCGATCTGGTCCTGGGATGTGCGCCCGAAAGTGCTAGTGCCCATGGGAGTTAAATGATCAGAGTGTTTGGCATTACACTCAAGTGCTATCTATTTCGACTATCTAAATGACAATCAAAAGTGCTATATTCTATTGTTGACAAAAAGTGTTATACTATACCCGTTGTGCTATTGCTATACTTTGTGTTATTTATGCTATGGCCATTTTGCTAATTGTGCTATACTCGACTCTCGTGCTATATTTGGAAACTTGTGCTATTTCATTCACATGCTATCATGCTATCTCTCACTTTACTTGACTCTCTCGCTCTATCATTAGTTACTCTGCCTTTTAATACATTAATCATTTAAAGCCTGCTTGACTATTGAGATTTAAGTCCTACTGGGCATTGTCGCTCACCCTGCGTTATTTGTCGTTGTGTTCTCAGGTGAGATCGAGGATGAACTATACACTCAAGAGGACGAGAACGACCCGGAATGATGTTATGAGCACCCTAGTGTCTTAGTGCTATGTTAGAGTTATAGTAGTAGTTTGAGTTTAGGCTTTTACTTATTTCAATGTAATTGGGCCCTATAGAACGGCTCTGATATTAGTGGTTGTAACTAGACATTTGAAAGATTATTAATGAAATAAATTTGCTTTAGTATTTATTCTTGTCCAATGGTTTGATGTCTAGTACTCGCTCTATACCCGTTTACTTGCAACTGCCTCGCATTCCGATATTCCGCGTCGGGCAGTGACATGTTAGCTCCTTCTTTACAAACTTTCCTTTTATACGGTCAGTGAAGTCCGTAGCATCTTCTAGCAGTTGGGCTTTCTTAACCATCTTGGCATATGTTTGGATGTCAAGAGGGGCTAGTTGGGTGATATACTAGGGCTTGAGGCCGTTAAGAAAACGCTTAGCCTTCATCCTTTCAGTGTTTACTAGATGATTGGCGTAGCATGCCAGCCTGGAGAATGGAGCCTCGTACTCAGCCACATAAAGGCTCCTTTGTTTGAGAGCCACAAATTCCGCAGCCCTCTTTTCTTGTACACACTCTGAGAAGTATTTGGAGTTGAATGCCTCCTTGAATTCAGTCCAGGTAAATTGACCATTGGCCGTGGTCGTTTCCACTGAATTCCACCAGGCGTGGGGGTCTTTCTCTAGTTAAAAAGTAGCAAGCAGCAGCTTATCCCCTGCCGCACATTACATAACATGGAAAATCCTTTCCGTTTCTTTAAGTCGGTGCTCGGCTTCGTCCGGGTCAGTGGAACTGCTGAATCTTGGTGGATTCAGGCTTCTAAGGTTACAATGCAGCTCGCCTGCACCGCGATTTCCTCCACCTTGTGCAGCTTGCAGAAGTGCACGGGTGAGCTCTTGGATTGTTTGTTGCATCCCCCTCATCTGGGCACGTTCAGCAGTCATCTTAGTTGCTTAAGTTCCTAAAAAACTAACTTGTTGTTATGATATTGATGTGAAATTTAATTTGTACGTGTGTTGGTTCATTTTAACTAGTTACCCATGGTTCTAACCACATCTCACATAGGCAGGATAACAGACTCTAGTCGAGGCTGGTCAACCTAGATCATCCTACACTTAAGAACAACCTAGGCTCTGATACCACAAAATTGTCATGCCCCGAAGCGGAATATCAGAACATGAGGCAGTTGCAAGTAAGAGAGTATAGAGCGTATACTAGACATCAAACCATTGGAAAAAGAATAATGCTAAAGCAAATGTATTTCATTGATAATTCCTCAAATGTCTATTACAACTACTAATACCAGAGACATTCTATAGGGCCCACTTGACATCATTACATTGAATGAAAGTAAAGACTAACTAAGACTCTAGCATAATACTAATGTTCCAGGGTACTCTTGATTCACTCTTGGTCGTTTCCATCCTCATGAGTGTAGGCATCTTCTTCGGTTTCACCTGAGAACACACGTCAAATAATACAGGGTGAGCGATAACTCCCATTATGACTAAAATCTCATGATCAGTCACGCTTTAAATGATTAATATATTAAAGAGCAGAGTAACTAATGATAGAGAACGAGAGTCAAACATTATATAGCAAGTTATAGCATGATAGCATGATTCATACAGCACGTGTCAACTATAGCACAAAGAGTAGGATGGCCATAGCATAAATAGTACAAAATAGTTCATGATAGCACAATGAGTCGAGTATAGCATAGCACTTTGATTGTCATATAGATAGTCGACATAGATAGCACTTGAGTGTAATGCCAAACACTCTGATCAATTAACTCCCGTGGACACTAGCACTTTTGGGCGCACCCCCTAGGACCAGACCAGGCCCTTTATATTGCCAAGCATTAGTCATATTGTTTATCTTTAGACAATCAGTCAAATGGCCATAGAGAGTACCAAGAATAGATGAAAGTATTTGATGAATAGACGAGAGTGTAGAAAACGTGAATAGATGAGCCAATAGAGTATAGATGAGAACTAGGGTCAATGCGCATGAAACAACATTAAATAGGTTATAGTAACAATTGCACAACACACATGATTTGGTGCTGGCAGTCAGGTAGAACTCACTAACCAACCAATGGCCATGCTACGAGCATAGTCCAGAGATCCGGCGTGATCTCATGATAAAAGAGAGAGCAGTCTAAGGCCGTTTGGATCATGTTGATAACTAAAGGGTATCATAGGTATTGAGGGTACAACTGGCTCGTTGACCATGTGGGAATCCATGGACAGAGGAGACTTACAGAGGCCTTGAACAAGGATTCACTAGTCCAGCAGAAGGAATATCCGACGGAGAGTTTGTTCAGGTCAAGAGAAAGTGTATGCAGAAACAAGTTGCTCGACGTTCTAGAGGAATTCTAGAACAGTGGAGCGTGGGTAACGGTATTCCAAAACATCGAGAGAAACGAAGAAAAGTCCATTAAAAATAGGGTAGTTTAATATACATTATTGAAAAAAATTACCAGACATATTATGAGATATTTTCATGCCAAGTCAAGTCATAATGGGTGGTTACAAGTATGTGCATGTGATAAAGAGAATCATAGATATGAAGAGATCATGTGTATGGTTTTTAACTAACTAATTACATATCCATGTTTAACATCATCATTTACTGTGTTTAAGACAGTTAATAGGGTATGTGGTCATTGTGGAAAGACAAGAATAGCAAAAACCAAGGGTTTATGCACAAAAGTCCAGAAGGCAACGTACCCCTGTAAGGAACGCGACAGGGTACATCCAGAACGCGACGGGGTCTGTCAAAGATCGCAACAGGACTGTCTAGAATAGGTAGACAGAACGCGACAGGGTATGTTGAGGAACGCAACAGGTCTATCAGACAGACAGCTAGAATGCAACACCAAGGCCTGTCGCGTTCAGAATGCGACAGGTTCCTGGTCGCGATTCGCCCCTGAGAACGCGGCCTATCGGGCCGTCGCGTTCTCAGGTCTTGTGCTTGAGCCCGAACAAGGAAAGGGTTTGCCTTGGATTACGGTCCAAGATTTCCATGGTTTGATGCAGTGTGGTTAAAAAATTGAAATCTCAGTGTACAGTTGATGAAAAATCATGAAAGAAGTTTTAAATGAAACTAGACTTGCTAGGGTATAACCAGTAAAAAGGAATTAGAAACTTATCATGATTTGGATAGGCTTTAATCAGGTTCTTTCACGAAGAACATAGAACATGATGCAGTGATGGAAAAAGAATTAATTTGAGCAAGATACACAATAGAAATTTGGGAAAAATATGGCAAACGATTACGGACAACATGTAGTGTCTACAGTAAAAATTGCATAGCACGAGATCAAGTGTGGAGAGAGATCTAAGATGATCATGAGGGTTCGGGAGCTTGATGTTTACAGAAGTTCCAACATGAAAATCTCAAGGTCGATGAAAATTAGGGCAAATAGAGGGCTTTTGTTCCTAATGTGAAGAATATCCTACAGACGAGGGTAATTTAGTTTTGCTTGTGAGAATGCCTACCTTTGGGTTGATCTAGCTTCTAGGGCTTAGAACTCGAAGAACAGTTGGTAGATCTTTGAGCGAGCTTTCTCCCCACGATTCTCTCCTCCTTTGGCCTCTCCTCCACGTCCAGTAAGTTTCAGCAATGCAATAGGGTCAGCCATGAAGAGGTTGGGGGTCTATTTAAGCATCTAGAGTGTAAGGCCCTCAAACTTTATTCTTTTATTCGAACTTTGTCATGATATGCGTATTTGATTTTGTGTATTCTATAATTATTTATTTACTTATGTGTATATGTATATACATGTTTATTTATGTACATATTGTCTTTATGTAAGTTTGTGCTTATTGTATTTAAGTAATAAGATGTATAATGTATGTACTTAATATGTGAATGCATGTTTATTTAATTTTCTATGTTCTGGCCGAAATGCCAGTTGACGTCAATATCCCTTGACGTTGAGGGCGGGTTGACAGCAACCAGTGTGCTGTTGACTTAGTGTCGACGTCTAGATCGATGGACGCTGAATTCCTGTAAGCGGCAGCAAAGTGGCCATTTATTTCCCAGTTTCTGTTGCGATTTTAGATATGGAAATGGCTGTGTTTCTTGCGTTCTGGATTAGGAAACTACCCTCCAATGGTAGGAAACATAATCAACGCGTACCCCGACCCTTTGTCTCTATAAAACTATCAAATTTTGGCCGAGTTAAGTCTTTTCGCCCAATGGAAAACCTAGGGTTTTGGGTGGGAAAAACGAAACTTTGGTGAGCTTGATTTGGCGATTGGGTAGCTTTTCCGGTGATCTTCTGTGACGGGAAGGAGCTCTTGACATTGAGGAATCACCCTGACTTCAAGAGACCTTTTGTGTAACTAGGAAGACCGGATTTAGGAGGAGTTTCTGCACCTTCTTGGCTTGGCCGAGGAGGGCTTCCTCGACAAGATTTGACCTCTGTAGATTTTACTTCAGGTAAGTAATCTAGGGATTACATCCCTATACATGTCTCTTAGGTCTCAGGATTTTTACAGAATTTATTTTGTGTCCTGGAACCTCCAATTCCCCTTGTTATTGCATTCAGTCTGTATTTTCTGCAGATAGGAACTTGACGACAAACTTGTTTCCGCCAAGATCCTGAGTTGGCGGCAACATCGTGTGTCGTTAACCCATGTTGGTGGCAACCCCCTTGCCGCCAAGTTCTTCAGGTTTTCAGAAATGTGAACTTGATCTATGCACTGTGATTTTTGGACTTATGGTTGTATGTGCATGCTGAAAAATTATGTTCAGTCAGTTATGGTCAGTAGGTCATATCATGAGGTTTAGCCGAAATTCTGTGCATGATTTTATGTTGGAAATCGACTTGAGGCATCACATGCGCAGCGGAAGTAAAACAAAAAATCGATTTCCATCTATGTACTTGATCGGGCTATGATGTACGGTGCATGTAAACATACATACAAATAAGGCGTGAGACAATCTCACCTAAGGGAGATCGTATATCCCCTGAAGCGCAGAACTAGTCCTTGTTTGAAGGAGCTCTCGCGAGACTCCCTCTAGCGGTATCCACACAGTGGATGATCGGCGATGATGATGAATCCTCCTACACCGGTGGTGCCACTCCTAGTCGTGCAACACCACACAGCGGCCAACAGCAGCAAGTAGCAGCAACAAGAAGAGGGCTCGGCCCTCCAAGTTCTCCTCTTGCCTAGGGAGAGCACAGGAGGGTGAGACGGGAAGGGGGGATGAAGTAGGTGGTTTCTCTTCTCAAGCTCTAGCCCATAAACTTCAAAGAGAACCCCTTCTATTTATAGAGAGACTAAAGGACACCTCATCAGGGACACCTCATCATGTCATGATGACAAGGGACACCTCACAGGGACACCGCACCATGTCATGATGACAAGAGGGACACCTTGCAAGGACACCTCGTCATGTAATCATGACAAGGGACACCTTGCAGAGACACCTCACCATGTCATGATGACAAGAGGGACACCTTGCAAGGACATCTCGTCATGTAATCATGACAAGAGACACCTCGCAGGGACACCTCACCATGTCATGATGACAAGAGGGACACCTTGCAAGGACACCTTGTCATGTAATCATGACAAGAGACACCTCGCAGGCACACCTCATCATGTAATGATGGTTAATGATGATGAGGTGTCCTCCTTCCAGAAGGGGTGAGGTGGCATGATCCTAGTATGCTCCCTTAATGGATCCTTATCAAGGCTTATTGGGTCTTACCCAATAGGTCCATAATGGGTTAAATAAGGCTTATTGGATAACTTTTATCCAATCCTCTATTCATCGTGTAATCCATCTTTTGTGTGTGACCCTCTAGGCCCAATATCGAGCTGGCCGTGAGTTGTACTCGTTAGAACTTCTTCTGACTTAGTGAATTATCTCACTCAACTCATCAATTATGAACATACTAGGCCACTATGCCATAATCCCTAGACAATACGAGTGATCAAATCCATTGGACCTGTCTGCCCACAGTTACCGTGTACCTGTAGTCCCTCATCCATATGTTATCCTAGAGACCATATATTAGGCATAGTGTTGTCAGGTCTATATGGAATCTGTTAAAGTCAAACTCTTATCGGATTCTCCCGGAGAACTCCTTCTCACTAAATCCAGTTGACCCGGGCCAGGGATTTTCCTAAGTAAGACAATATGGGATATTCCTCTCACGATACCGAGAGTGGATGATCCTTTATTTACACATAATTGCCTTCGTAAGGTTGGCTACCATTCCCAATGACTAGCTATACTAGACCTGGAACATCCAGACCTATAAATCCAGTATCAAAGAATGGAGTACTCAAACAAGACATCTTTGGTGTCTCAAGTCTAAGGACCAGTTACACAACTGGGACTACGGAATCTCTATCTGACAATCAGGTATCATTAACCATATAGCATTCCGAGAACGGATCATTCAGTGAACTCATTCTCCAATAAGCACCTGCACCATATCCCTAGTGTCTCCACTCAAGCAGCTATGAGACCAGCTGCTTCCATCATATGGACAGGTATATGGCACACCGGTCTTTCCGGTCATCTCAATGTCCTTCTTGAGTAACCTATGACTAGGAATATTTAGGATCTGTGTTTAAAGAGGATCGGCCTCATTATCATGATCTCATCATGATCCAATTCCCAATGCACAGACCCATGGACATCATAGTATACATACGCATGGAATATACAGTGAGAAAATACCATTATAATATTACCAAAATATATTGTACATAATTACAAGTGCCATCACTCACGTGAATTGGCTTGTAGGGCACCTATAACTAGCAATCTCCCACTTGACCTAAAACCAATCACCTACATGTCTGATTCCCATCAGACCTCGGTGTCGCTCAAAAAGAATTTGAGTCAGTGGCTTTGTCAGTGGATCCACAATGTTATCATCGGATGAAATTCTTTTTACTGCTACATCGCCATGGGCCACAATCTCTCTGATCAAGTGGAACCTCCTTAGAACGTGCTTAGACTTCTGATGAGACCTAGGTTCCTTTGCTTGAGCAATCTCCCCGTTGTTGTCGCATAACAAAGAAATTGGCTCTTCATGGCCAAACACCACTCCTAAATCTGTGATGAACTTCTTCATCCAGACAGCTTCTTTTGCTGCTTCTGAAGCAGCAATATACTCCGCCTCGGTAGTCGAGTCAGCAGTAGTCTCTTGCTTGGAACTCTTCCAGCTTACTGCTGCTCCATTCAGGGTAAAAACATACCCTGAGTTAGACTTACTATCATCGATATCAGACTGGAAACTTGAGTTCGTGTAGCCTTCAACCTTGAGGCTACCTCCTCCATATACTAGTAAAAGATCCTTAGTCCTTCTTAAGTACTTAAGGATACACTTTACTGCCTTCCAGTGTTCCAAACCTGGATCTATCTGATACCTGCTCATAACACTTAGAGCATGAGCTATATCAGGTCTAGTACATAACATTGCATACATGATAGATCCTATAGCAGACGCATAGGGTATTCTATCCATGTATGCCCTTTCTTCTAGAGTCTTTGGAGACATACTCTTAGAAAGAGAAATTCCATGTCTCAGTGGTATGAGACCTCTTTTGGAATTTTCCATGCCAAATCTTTTGACTATGGTGTCTATGTACATGGACTGGGACAAGCCAAGCATCCTCTTAGATCTATCTCTATAGATCTAAATCCCCAAAATGTAGGATGCTTCCCCTAAGTCCTTCATGGAGAAGTTCTTTGATAACCAAGTCTTAACTGTGGATAGCATGCCAATATCATTTCCAATGATGAGAATGTCATCCACATACAACACCAAGAAAATGATAACACTCCCACTTACCTTCCTATATACACAAGGCTCATCTTCGTTCTTAACGAAGTCATAAGATCTGATTACCTCATCAAACCTTATGTTCCAACTTCAAGAAGCTTTCTTTAGTCCATAAATAGACTTAAGCAACTTGCACACCTTATCTGGACTTTTCTCGGAAATGAATCCATCAGGCTCTATCATATACACCTCTTCCTCGAGGTTGCCATTGAGGAATGCGGTTTTTACATCCATCTGCCAGATATCATAGTCATGGTATGTTGCAATGGCCAATAAAATTATGATAGATTTTAGCATGACGACGGGTGAAAAAGTTTCATCATAGTCAATATCTTGCCTTTGACGATATCCTTTTGCCACAAGTCTTACCTTAAAGGTCTCTACCTTTCCATCTACTCCAATCTTCTTCTTGAAGATCCATTTGCACCCAATGGGTACAATACCCTCAGGTGCATCAACTAGGTTCCAAACCTGGTTGGAGTACATGGAATCCATCTCAGAATTCATGGCCTCTTGCCATTTTCTGGAGTCTATGCTCATAATAGCCTCCTCGTAGGTTTGAGGATCAATATCTTCGGAGTCTTGTCCCTTGATATGTCCCACATATCTTTCAGGAGGGATAGGAACACTACTTGACCTACAAAAATTTGGAATTTGTGTGATAGGTACCTGAACCGACTCTTCTTGCAGAATGGTGCTTGAGCTAGGTTCCCCAACCTCACTCAATTCTATCACACTCCCATTATTTCCACCAAGAATGTGTTCCTTCTCAAGAAACACTGCTCTCTTGGCAACAAAGACCTTTTGGTCCTCAGGGTGATAGAAATAATACCCACAAGTTTCCTTGGGGTATCCCACGAATATGCACCATTCTGACCTTGATTCCAATTTATTAGGATTGTGTCTCTTAACGTGGGTAGGGCAGCCCCAAATCTTAATAACTTTAAGATCGGGCTTCTTCCCTTTCCATATTTCATATGGAGTGGACACTACCGTCTTAGTTGGAACTCTATTCAGAAGGTAAGCTGCGGTTTGTAGGGCATATCCCCAGAATGACATGGGTAGGTTGGCAAAACTCATCATGGATCGCACCATATCCAACAGTGTGCGATTCCTCCTTTCCGATACACCATTGAGCTGAGGTGTATGAGGAGGAGTCCATTGGGATAGAATCCCATGGTCCTTTAGAAATTGGGTGAACTGTGTACTCAAGTACTCTCCTCCTCGATCTGAATGAAGAATCTTAATACTCTTTTCAGTCTGATTTTCTACTTCATTCTTATATTCTTTGAATTTTTCAAAGGCCTCAGACTTGTACTTCATTAAGTACACATGTCCATACCTTGAGAAGTCATCAGTGAATGTAATGAAGTAAGAATATCCTCCTCTGGCTTGTATGGACATAGGTCCACATACATCAGTATGTATGGGTTCTAGTAACTCAGAAGCTCTCTCTCCAGTTCCACTAAATGAAGAGTTGGTCAACTTCCCTTGAAGGCAAGATTCACAGGTTGCATATGATTCATAATCAAATGGGTCTAAATATCCATCCTTTAACAACCTTTGAATTCTACCCTCATGGATATGACCTAGCCTACAATGCCATAGGTAAGTCTCGTTCACCTCATCTCTCTTTCTTTTAGACGTACTAACATTCATGACATGTGAAGCAACATCAAATGTAAACAAACCATTGAACAATGTTCCTTTACTAATGATCTCATCATCCAAAATCAGTGAACAACCATTGTTCTCAAAAACAAACTTATACCCATTTTTAGTCAAACATGAAATGGAAATGATGTTTTTGATGATAGAGGGAACAAAGTAACATTTATCCAACACAAGTGCGGCTCCACGAGGTAGTAGTAGGTTGACTTCGCCGACAACAACAGCAGCAACTTTTGCGCCATTCCCCATTCTTAAGTCAACCTCACCCTTTGAGAGTCTCCTACACTTTGTCAGAACCTACAACGAATTGCAAATATGAGATGCACATGCGGTATCTAATACCCATGCATTATCATAATTTTCTGACAAATGGAGATCAATCATGAATATACCTGAAGCTTCTCCAAGCTTCTGCTTTGCCTTTTCTGCAAGATATTCCTTGCAGTTCCTCTTCCAATGCCCATCCTTGCCACAGTGGAAGCACTTTCCTTTATCCTTGGTCGGGTCTTTCTTGGTAACCTTTGCTTTGCCCGCTTTATTGCCTTTGCTTTTGCCCTTATTAAGGGTCTTCCGTGCCTTCCTCTTCTTGTTGATCTCATCAACGTGGAGAACAGGCTTCTCCTTCTTAATGGAACCCTCAGCTTCCCTCAACATATTAAGGAGCTCAGGCAGGGTTTCCACTATCTTGTTCATATTGAAATTCATAATGAACTGTGAAAAGGAATCTGGAAGGGATTGAAGTATTAGATCCACACACAGGTCATCCTCGAGGACAAGTCCTAGACCTGTGAGCTTCTCGATCCACTCAATCATCTTCAGGACATGGTTCTGAACCGATGCCCCTTCTGTCATCCTCATCCTGAACAGACTCTTTGATATCTCATATCTTTGAGTCTGTCCTTGCTCCTCAAACAAGGTACGAAGATGCAGCATGATGGATTGAGCATCCATCTTTTCATGCTGTCTTTGCAGCTCGAGAGTCATAGAGGCTAACATATAACATTGAGCAAGAACCGAGTCTTCCTTATACTTCTTATAGTGAGAAATAACTTCCTCACTAGTCCCTTCCACTGGCTCGGCCACGTTCTCATCGAGGACATACACAATTTTCTCTGTCGTAAGAACAATTCTCAGGTTCCGAAGCCAATCAGCGTAGTTAGGACCAGTGAGACGATTGACATCTAATATGCTACGGAGTGGGTTTGCAAGCGACATTTTTCTAAAAATAAAGATGTAGCAGAAATAAACAACATGCAGACTTTTGGATTTGTAGAAAATTAAGACATGGATTTTTATCTCAATTTTATCCCACTACTTTCTCTCAAGACACATGACACCCTCTAGCATGTGAATTGGAAGTTTCCGGCAAACTCCTAGTGGGGATCGGGATCCAATTTGGCATCTTGGCATGACCTCGAGGGACTCGACCAATCATACCAAGTCCAAATGGTAGGCAACTCTTGTCAATCACAACTCTTGTGATTCCCGTCATAATTTGGCCTCCAAATGACCATGGCCCAGAGGGACTCCGCCAACCATGATGTTTAGTTAAGTCAACACCATCATTACTAGATGAGTTTGATTCAGTGATATGTTCCCGAGGGACTCGGCCAAACATACCCTGTCCTCAAGTCACCGGTAACATCTCCATGTCGTAGGCCAGATATCAAATTCCAATATAGGTGAGCCCGGAGTGACTTCGCGAACCCACTCTATATCAAGAAAAGACGTCTGCCCTATAATGATGGAAGGCCACGTGAGTCAATCTTATTGCTACACGCTTGCCGACTTAATATATTAAAAGCACAGGGGTTTTTATTTTATTTGAGTGGTCTCATAGATAAATAATACACGTCCCACACATATATTTAGCATATACTTACATCGCATGCAAATATGTACCTAGTAGGTGTGGAAATGAATATAAATCATATATATAAATAACCACACCAGATGATCATGGACCAAATTCTAGCGTGATCAAGCCTGAGCCAAAAGACTTGATCACTAAGCCCTATGTGTGTTCCCAACGCATCCCATGCACGGTGTTCATCCTCCTCTTCATCATTAGCTCCGTCGGTGATTCCACGCTTCCGCCGTGCCTCTGAGAGTGATTTCAAATAATTATAATAATTACAAATGACTATAGGCACGCAGACCCAAAAATGTACATTTAATCAATTAAGAAACCTTGATCATATCAAGGGAAATTACACCATTGGGAGAGGTAGAAATACACAACGATTTTAATGAGAAAGAGAAGGGGGCTTGCAGACCCCAATGAATCACCATCCACACATAGGTCCATGATCATCCGCCCACAATATACATATCACATGGATATATATAAGCTACTAGAAATTAATTAAACACTTTAACTAATAAAACTATTAGATTAACTCTTAATCTAATACATGGATTAACTCTTAATCAATCTGAATCGATCAAAATATTAAAACACGAACATCATAGCCTAACCTTGGCTCTGATACCACTGTTGGAAATCGACTTGAGGCATCACATGCGCAGCGGAAGTAAAAAAAAAATCGATTTCCATCTATGTATTTGATCAGGCTATGATGTACAGTGCATGTAAACATACATACAAATAAGGCGTGAGACAATCTCACCTAAGGGAGATCGTATATCCCCTGAAGCGTAGAACTAGTCCTTGTTTGAAGGAGCTCTCGCGAGACTCCCTCTAGCGGTATCCACACAGTGGATGATCGGCGATGATGATGACCCCTCCTACACCGGTGGTGCCACTCCTCCTAGTCGTGCAACGCCACACAGCAGCCAACAGCAGCAAGTAGCAGCAACAACAAGAGGGCTCGGCCCTCCAAGTTCTCCTCTTTCCTAGGGAGAGCACAGGAGGGTGAGACGGGAAGGGGGGATGAAGTAGGTGGTTTCTCTTCTCAAGCTCTAGCCCATAAACTTCAAAGAAAACCCCTTCTATTTATAGAGAGCCTAAAGGACACCTCATCAGGGACACCTCATCATGTCATGATGACAAGGGACACCTCACAGGGACACCTCACCATGTCATGATGACAAGAGGGACACCTTGCAAGGACACCTCGTCATGTAATCACGACAAGGGACACCTCACCATGTCATGATGACAAGAGGGACACCTTGCAAGGACACCTCATGTAATCATGACAAGAGACACCTCGCAGGGACACCTCACCATGTCATGATGACAAGAGGGACACCTTGCAAGGACACCTCGTCATGTAATCATGACAAGAGACACCTCGCAGGGAATGATGATGAGGTGTCCTCCTTCCAGAAGGGGTGAGGTGGCATGATCCTAGTATGCTCCCTTAATGGATCCTTATCAAGGCTTATTGGGTCTTACCCAATAGGTCCATAATGGGTTAAATAAGGCTTATTGGATAACTTTTATCCAATCCTCTATTCATCGCGTTATCCATCTTTTGTGTGTGACCCTCTAGGCCCAATATCGAGCTGGCCGTGAGTTGTACTCGTTAGAACTCCTTCTGAATTAGTGAATTATTATCTCCATAATAATTCACTCAACTCATCAATTATGAACATACTAGGCCACTATGCCATAATCCCCTAACAATACGAGTGATCAAATCCATCTTGTCAAACTCTTATCGGATTCTCCCGGAGAACTTCTTCTCACTAAATCTAATTGACCCTGGCCAGGGATTTGCCTGAGTAAGACAATATGGGATATTCCTCTCACGATACCGAGAGTGGATGATCCTTTATTGACACATAATTACCTTCGTAAGGTTGGCTACCATTCCCAATGACTAGCTATACTAGACCTGGAACATCTAGACCTATAAATCCAGTATCAATGAATGGAGTACTCAAACAAGACATCTTTGGTGTCTCAAGTCTAAGGACCAGTTACACAACTGGGACTACGGAATCTCTATCTGACAATCAGGTATCATTAACCATATAGCATTCCGAGAACAGATCATTCAGTGAACTCATTCTCCAATAAGCACCTGCACCATATCCCTAGTGTCTCCACACAAGCAGCTATGAGACCAGCTGTCACGCCCCTCCAATTTAGCAGCGGAATAAATCGGAGGGAGACGCGAACAACGAGTATGGTAACGACAATTGCGCATACTTTTGCAAACATCAGAGCATCTAATGAACAATAGTTGAAATAATTCTTCGTTTCATTATGAAATCACTAAGACTATTACAACCACTAATTCGGAGCCAATACATAGGGCTCAATGACATCATTACATTGAAAAGAAATCTAAAGCAACAACTACTAGACTCCAATTGTGCTAGGGTAACTTCGCTATTTGACTCCGGGTCACTCATCACTCGGGTCTTGTCCTATTGGTACGCATAACGTCATTGTCCGACTTACCTGAGACACAATAACAAATAACGAAGGGTGAGCGATAACGCCCAGTAGGACTTATATCTCAAGCTCAAGCATGCTTTAAGTAATTAATGCATTAAATGGCAGAGTAACTAATGATAGAGAGAGTCATGTAAAGTCGAGAAAGGAACAGCACAAGTAACATGGTTCAAATAACATATGAATCAAGTATAGCACGATGACTAAAGTCAAGTCACGATAGAAAACGATAACAACAATAGCAAGTAATGATATTGTCAAGAATAGCAAGCGATATGTATAGCAAGAAGAGATGATAGTAGATGGTCATGTAAAGAGTAAATTGCACTTTGAATGTGATCAAGTCGCGATAGCACACAGTAACTCAAGATAGCGAGTATCAAGTAGAGCAAGTAGAGCGTATGATGAGATAGCGTGTAACGAGATAGCGTGTAACAAGATAGCGTGTATGGTTGCACAACGGTGCACTGGTAGAGTACGACAATAGTCACTTTGGGACAGTAGCCGTTTCACGATAGTACATTACGTCTGAACTCCTCAGACTAATGTATAACGGTTTGTGATAGCACAGTAATATCACAGTACGTCTGAACTCCTCAGACTAATGTATAACAGTCAAATGTCTAGCCAAGATAGTATAGTCAGAACCGGTGCAATGCAGAACACCGTCAATAGCCCCTGCAGGTATTTTCGGGTGGCTCTCTGCCCCCAGGACTAGATTGGAGCCCCTCGGACACTCTCCGTGCCCTGCACAGTATGCATTTGATACAGTAGAGTCACAAGACCCATATTATAGCGCTAGACAGTCACGAAATAGCACAAACGATAGGAGCCACACAGCTCAAAGGGTAACAAGAGAGTGCTAGATGAATAGACGAGAGAGACGGGATAGTAGAGTGAACGTGAATATGAGTAGACGAGTGAGTATAGCATAGATGAGACCTTATGGTCATTGCACATGAAACGTCGAGTAACGAGTGATGGTAACAGTTGCACAACACGCGCGTAAGGTATTGGCAGTCAGGTGGAACTCACGGTCTTTCCGCTGGCCTCATTAAGCACAGGTCCAGAGGTCCGACGTGACTCAAGATAAGAGCGAGAGAACAATCTAAGGCCGTTTGGATCTTACTGATCCCTAGAGTGTATCATAGGTGTTAGGGTACAACCGGCTCGTCGACCATGTGGGAATCCATGATCAGAGGAGACTTACGGAGGCCTTGAACAAGGATTCACTAGTCCGGCAGAAGGAGTATCCGATGGAGAGTTCATCCAAGTCAAGAAAGTGTGTAAATATAGAAACAAGTGCTCGACGTTCTAGAGGAATTCTAGAACAGTGGAGCGTCGAGATCGGTGTTCTAAAACATCGCACGAATCGTAAACGAGTACTTGTTAAAGTAAGGTAATTAATTGCAATAATTACCAGATATGTTATGTGTCATATTCATACAATTTAAGCCATGTTTGGATGGTTCAACGTGTGTGTATGTGTCATGAAATCAAGGATATGAAAGATCAAGTGATTGACTTTTATTAGATTAAAATACAATCAATACTTACAACTTTATTTTTATGTAGTTAAGATCGTCAACATGATATGGGAATTATGGTGGTACAACAAGACTTGCAAAAGACTGATTTTCAGGCCCAAAACTGAGATCGCGACGTGGTCTTGCAAGGATCGCGACGGGGTCGTCAGATCAGGCAGGCAGAACGCGACAGGGGTACTGTCGCGACCAGAACGCGACAGAGGTACTGTCGCGACCTGACCTCAGAACGCGACATATCGGGCCGTCGCGTTCACAGGGTCTGCGCCTGAGTCCGACCGGGATCTGACATGCTCTTGGTTCAGACTTACCATGTTTTGACTTAGGGGCAATATTCATGAAACGCCTATATCTCTCTATATGCTGACCTTTAGACAAAACTCTCAACATAGAAAATGTCAAGGACATCTATTGGAATAACTTTTGTGTTGTGGGCTGGGTCTGAATCCGTCTCTAATTGCATGCAATACAGGAAGAACGTAAAAAGCCCTAAACATGCATGACTTCGTTGCGACTTACATGTTAGGCTTGTAACATGAGATATACTGATATTTGGACAAAACGTTTAACATAAACAATGACCAGGACAACTATTGGAAGAACTTTGATGTTGGGGTTTTAACCTAATTCGGTCTTGAACCTTGTGAAAAACATGAAGAACTTAAAGTTAAATGCAACCTGAAAACGCAGTATCCTGCATGACTCTATTACGAAGTTTATAACTCTCTAACTAATGATATTTAAACGAAACACTTAACATAAAAGATGACCATGACAACTAGATAAATAACTTTTATGTTGGAGGCTTGACCTACTTCGGCCTTTAAGCTTGTTCAAAACAGGAAGAACTTAAGTCTATCTGCAAACCCGAAAACACAGTATTATGCATGACTCTCTTACGGGGTTCATAACTCTCTAACTAGAAACTTTTAGACAAAACTTTCAACATGCAAGATGATTCTGACTACAAGTAGAAGAACTTTTATGTTTATGATTGAGTCTAATTCGATCTCAAATCGTGTGCATAATAAGAAGAACGGGAAAAGCCCTAACTGTGCGCGACTTAGGGAGAACGACTAATACACAAGGTATACTCCATGAAAATTAGTAAAATCAGAAGCAAATGAAGCTAGACTCGAAGCCCTACAAGATGGTATTATTTTTCTTTAATCTTGACCCAAGAATGCCTACCTTTGAACGCAAAGAACTCCCTGCAGGTTCCTGATTCGCTACAGGGCGAGGTGGAAGAAGACCACGTTTTTCCCCAGCCTTCTCCTCTCCTCCAGCGCCCCAAAGTTGCTGCACATGACCCCAACTTGATGTCCAACCTTCCCCAAACGTTTTGTGAAGAGTTCTTATAGTTTTAGGGTGCTACTTCATGTCCTAATGGGACTAGGAAAGAGGGCTGCGAATTTCTGCATTCTAGTTTCCAAAATATGAGATTCTCTCACCCAAAGGAGGTAGCAAAGGTTTAGGAAACCACCTCTTAGAGTTGGGTAAGGTTTTGACTTACCTTGCATGACTAATTACCCTAATTTAAACCCTAATGTGCCCTTCACAATTATTGCATATTTACAAGTACGAATTTCTGAGTATTTTTATGTTCCAATTTTATTACTAGGCTAAAAGTGATCCATTGGCCCATTTTCATTAATGGGTCACTAATACATAATGTTATAAGTCTCTCCAACCTATTTATTTAATTTATGGTTGGGTTATTTTTCCGTGTTAACAATTTTCCGACTTAGTTCCCTAATTCGGTTAACTTGGTCACGTGTAACGTACACTTGGCCAATCGGATTTTTCGTTGCTCGAATCTCTTCATGAAACTCTTAAGAATAATATTTGAGGTTGATTTATAATTTTTACAGAATTTTCTAATGTGTTTTCTCACGTACGATAGTGGTACGTAAGTTCTATCATTTCGATAATACGTAAATTATTTATTTACTATTTTCATACTTGAATTTGTTCATGTGTCATAAGTTGTCCATTGATCCAATTCCTTTTATGGACTATCCCCACATATTGTTTGGAGTCTACCCATAATTTTTATTTCAATTGTTAATCCACTTGACTCATGAAATAATGGATTTTCCAATTTATTCCTTATTTACAATAATAAGTCACATAAATTATAAATCATGGTCCGAATTATTTTTCTATGCCCAAATTTCTTAATGGGTCATTAGATAATAATTTTTAAGGTATAACTATTATTTTCATAGAATTTTTATATGAGTTTCTACTCATGCAATAATGATGTGTATCTTTTAACTAGTTTGATTTTTATTAATAGGCAAAATTTTCATTTATCTATAATATATATTTTTTATTAATAAAATTTCTGGGGTATTACACCAGCTGCTTCCATTATATGGACAGGTATATGGCACACCGGTCTTTCCGGTCATCTCAATGTCCTTCTTGAGTAACCTATGACTAGGAATATTTAGGATCTGTGTTTAAAGAGGATCAGCCTCATTATCATGATCTCATCATGATCCAATTCCCAATGCACAGACCCATGGACATCACAGTATACATACGCATGGAATATACAGTGAGAAAATACCATTATAATATTACCAAAAGATATTGTACATAATTACAAGTGTCATCACTCACGTGAATTGGCTTGTAGGGCACCTATAACTAGTATTTTATTTATTATAATTCCTGTTATGGTGAGTTAAGGATGAATTGTCCCTGTTTAATTCTAAATAAATAATTTCGTTCCATGTTAGGGATCCAGAAATTTTCCATGATGATATGATTACTGTTTTCAGGTTTTAGAACTGTTAGGTATGACTGTTTTGCCGTGAACCATGTTTAAGTGAATAATTTACTAAATTAGAATGAAGTCTGCTTAAATTATTAAAATTCACTTTACTATTATGAAAAATCTGAAAATTTAGGTATGTGATATATACCCTGTGTGAAGCATGTGATAAAGGTTTCATGTTGTTTTGCCAATAGTAGGTACTATTATTAGTTTAACAAGGGCAATTGACCATGATATGCATGTTTAATTTTAATCATGTGGAATTCAGTGACTAGCAGCATGATTAGGACTTTGTTATGATTTAATTGTCATTGTGAAATAGTATGGTTAAGTTCTGTAACCTAAAAAATGAATGTTGTTTAAAGTGCATGTGAAAAGGAATAATTGTGCATATAAGTGAATGTGATATAGTGATAACGTGTAATATGTGCCGAGATTGATACTGCTACCATAGAAGGTTGTGAAGCCGTACTTTAGTAAAGTCCCTATGGGAAGGCTCAATGTGTGTGATATCCTATGGGCATTAGGATGAAATCCTGGAGGTGGACAAGTACCACCGGTTATGGTGGAGAGGGCTTCTCCCGGTTCTGCGCAATTAACCAAGATTTGTCACTGTATTGCCTAGGTGACGGGTATGTATATGTGATGTGTGTCCTTCTTGATGGTGGTTCGGCTATGTGTCACGGCAAATTAATTGTCAAATGTAAAAATGTGAAAATGTGAAAAGTGAACATGTGATAGTGTAATGTGAATGTGTTAGCATGTGAAAAGATGTGAATTTGTGTAAATGTGATTTATTTATATTAAAACAGCAAGCTAAACATGTGGAAATGTGTTATAACATCATGTGAAAATGATTATATATCATGCTAGGATCGTTAGTTAACTTGTGCTAATTCTCGTGACCTATTTGTTTAAAAATATGAATGATGTGAATTGAATTTAGCAATATGAATCATGTTATATATTATGTGTAGAAAGCATGTGTAGGTTGTTCATGTTTAATTGTTAAATTGAAATGAAACATGTACCATGTATTTCCTTACTGTTTAAAAGATGGCATGTGTATGTGATATGTGTAAGGGTGCTATCTTTGGGTTGCTTGCTGGGTCTTTTTAGAAGACTCATACTTGCTTTGGCATACAGATGAGACAGGTGTCTCCATTCCTGAGGAGGACATAGTAAGGAGCGACTCCGAGTGCGAGGAGTAGCTTCACTTGTGGACATTGCTACCTAGTTACTTTTTCTTCCATAGTATGTGAGGGGATGCACGGATAAGAATAAGGTGACTCTAGCTACTTACCAGCTAGAGAGGGAAGCTCGTACCTGGTGGGCATCAATTGAGGCTACACTAGGTGATGCCCAAGCCACTTGGGCACAATTCCAAGAGTACTTCAACAACAAGTACTTTTCTGACAAGTATAAGAGAGGAAGGCGGTGGAGTTCACCAATCTGAAGCAACAGAGTCTGTCTGTAGCTGAATATGAGGCCCAGTTCTCAAAACTAGCTCGTTATGCCCCACACTTGGTCCAAACCAAGCGGTTGAAGGCCAAGAGGTTCATGAGCGGTCTGAGGCCCTAGTACATCACACAACTGGGACTGATGGATCTACAGACTTACCCGGAGATGGTAAGGAAGGCACTACTGCTGGAGGACTCGTTGGCTATAGCAGATAATATCAAGAACAATATGGTAAAGAGGGATCAGGGAACAGTATCCAAAAGACCACCAGCTGTGGTCGGAAGTAAGAGGCCGATTGGCCAAGCTGGGAACCAGCTAGTTAAGAAGTTCAAGGATGGTGGTTATCAACAAGCCCCCATCAACAAGGAGCCATGCAAGCACTATGACAAAACTAGTCACAGGTCTGAGGACTGTTGGAAGGCACTGGGGAGGTGCTTACGCTACGGAAGCTAGAGTCACAAGATCTCTAACTGTCTGCGTATGATGAATCAGACACCAGCAACATCTCAAGGAGGCCAGAAGCGCCAGGGTAGGCTGTAGGCGTTGCAAGAACCAACTACATCAGAGAAAGGTGGTGTGGTTGAAGGTACACTTACTATTCTATCCCGTTCTACATGTGTTCTATTTGATATGGGAGCTATTCATTCATTCATATCACAAACATTTGCTGATACCTTACTTGAAAAACCCATTCCAATGAAATCTGGAATAGTCATGTCAACCCCTATTAGTCTTGGCACCAAACTTAGAAACCACTTTCCATCTAGTGAAGTGTTAATTGCGACTCAAAACCTACCTGCAAATTTAATATGCATGGACATGGAGGGTTATGATGTGATACTAAGAGCATACTAGTTGTCTGAACATGGGGCTAGTGTCAACTGAAAGAAAGCCGGGTAACATTTAGTCAGCATCCAAAGCTAGTGTTCTCGAGAGATAGAAACCACAGGAAACTATCTCTCATCTCCGCACTACAAGCCAGGAGGATGATAAGGAGAGGTTGTATAGCCTTTCTAGCCATAGTTGTCACCACAAAGAAGGAAGTCAAGATTGAGAACATCCCTATTGTCAGCGAGTACGCTGATGTATTCCCCGAAGATTTGCCAGGTATTCCTCCTAAGCGAGAAGTTGATTTTACCATCGAGTTGGCCCCTAAAGCAGCATCAGTATCTAGGGCACTTTATAGAATGACCCCCGTGGAACTGAAGGAATTAAAGGAGCAATTGATGGAACTGTTGGAGAAAGGGTTTATTCGAACAAGCACATCACCATGGGGTGCACCTATTCTCTTTGTCAAAAAGAAGGATGGGTCGATGAGGTTGTGCATAGACTACAGGCAGCTGAACCAGTTAACAATCAAGAACAATTATCCCTTGCCAAGGATTGATGAATTATTTAATCAACTGTCTGGAGATCAATATTTCTCTAAGATAGATCTCAGATCCAGCTATCATCAATTGATGATCAAAGGAGAAGATATACACAAGACAGCCTTCCGAAATAGGTACGGGCATTATGAATTCATCATTATGCCTTTTGGACTAACAAATGCTCCTGCAGTTTTCATGCAGCTGATGAATAGTATTTATCGCCCATACCTCGATAAATTTGTTGTGGTGTTTATCAATGATATATTGATCTATTCCAAAACAAAAGAAGAGCATGAGGAACATTTGAGGATTGCATTGCAAATTTGGAGGGAGAATAAATTGTACGCCAAGCAAAGTAAATGTGAGTTTTGGCTAGAAGAGGTATCCTTCTTGGGACATGTAGTAACCAAGGATGGTATTATTGTTGATCCATTAAAAGTAGAGGTCGTATTGAAGTGGGAAAGACCAACAAGCATCCCGGAGATCAAAAGTTTTCTGGAATTAGCAGGGTATTATAGAAGATTCATAAGGGATTTCTCAAAGATCGCAGTGCCATTAACCAAGCTGACCCAGAAGGAAAATCTATTTGTGTGGACCGATAAATGTGAAGAGAGTTTTAATAGCTTGAAGAAGTGTCTGACTTCTGCTCCTGTCCTAGCCTTACCCACTGAAGAGGGAGGATTTGAAATCTATTCAGATGCTTCTGGAACAGGTCTAGGATGTGTCCTAATGCAACAAGGAAGGGTAATAGCATATGCCTCAAGAGAATTGAAAACCCATGAAGCAAATTATCCCGTACATGACCTGGAATTAGCAGTTGTGGTGTTCGCCTTAAAAATATGGAGGCATTGCATTTATGGGGAACAATTTAAAGTCTTTTCTGACAACAAGAGCTTGAAATATCTATTCTCACAGATGGAACTCAACATGAGGCAAAGAAGGTGGTTAGAGTACCTCAAAGACTTTGACTTTTCCATCCAATGTCACCCAAGAAAAGCCAATGTGGTGGCAGACACTCTAAGTAGAGAACTCAGAGCTATGCTAGCTAGTATGATGCTGGGCGAATGGAAGTTGTTGGAACAATTTGCAAGTCTGAATTTAGACATGGGAAAGAAGGAGAAACAGGTGATGATCTCTAATATCAAAGTACAGTCCAATCCACTTACTGAAATCAAAGAGAATCAAGGAGCAGATCTTTTCCTAGTTGATATTAAAGAGAAGTTAGAACATAGACTGGATTTCTCTATAGCACAGGATGGAAGAATGTTATTCCAAGGTAGAACATGTGTACCAGACCTGGACAACCTCAAAAGAAAGTGCTGAAAGAAGCTCTCCAGTCAAAGTACACCATTCATCCCGGATCAACGAAGAAGTATTAGGACCTAAAAAGATCTTATTGGTAGCCGAATATGAAGAGGGATGTGGCCGACTTTGTGGCATAGTGTTTAACCTGCCAGCAAGTCAAAATTGAACATTTCAGACTTGCAAGAGGATTACAACCACTAGACATCCCAGAATGGAAGTGGGATAGTATTAGTATGGACTTTATCATGGGACTACCCAGGTCTAGAGCAAGTTTAGACGCAATTCGGGTGATAGTTGATAGATTGACTACGTCAGCTCATTTCTTGCCGATTAAGAACACATGGACAGTAGACGTGTTGACTACACTCTATGTCAAAAAAGTGGTTAGATTGTATGGGGTTCCATCCTCCATAATATTTGATCGGGACCCTAGATTCACCTCGCACTTCTGGAAAGGGCTGCAAGCAGCATTGGGCACAAAACTAAATTTTAGCACTGCCTTCCATCCCCAGACGGATGGACAAACTGAAAGAACCAATCAGATAGTGGAAGACATGCTTCGTGCCCTTGTGCTTGATTTCAGGGGACGCTGGGTCGACCAGTTGTATCTAATAGAGTTTGCATATAACAATAGCTATCAGGCAAGCATCAAAATGGCACCGTTTGAAGCTTATATCGCAGAAGTTGTAGATCACCTCTTTGTTGGGAGGAGGTTGGAGAAAACCAATGGGTTGGACCCGACCTAGTAGAAGCGACTGTCAGGAAGGTTCAAATTGTTAGGGAACGTCTGAAGATAGCACAGTCAAGGCAGAAAAGCTATGCAGACAAAAGAAGAAGAGAGCTGGAATTTCAAGTTGGTGACCATGTTTTCTTGAAGGTCTCACCTTCATGTGGAATTCAAAGATTTGGGATCAGAGGAAAGTTGAGTCCCAGATTTATTGGCCCTTTTGAAATCCTGGAAAGGATTGGGCAAGTAGCCTACAGACTTGCACTACCTCCACAACTAGCAAATGTGCACAATGTCTTCCACATATCCATGCTGAGGAAGTACATGTTCGATGCTGACCATGTGATCTGCCATGAAGACTTGGAGATTCAGGAGGACCTAACCTACGAGGAGAAACCGATCAAGCTATTGGATCGGAAACTACAACGACTCAGGAATCGTACCATACCTATGGTGAAGGTCCAATGGAGTCGAGAAGGAGTTACCAATGCTACTTGGGAATCGGAGGAAAGAATGAAGAAAAAGCACCCGCAATTATTCTCAGGTATGATGCTATATCATCGTGTATAAATTTGGGGACCAAATTTTCTTAAGTGGGAGAGAATGTAACGCCCCGAAAATTTAAATGATTTAAAATATAAGAAAATAACAATAAATAAAAATGGTGAATAAAAATAAAATAAAAGTCATGGTTAAATTCCAAAAGAAAGGAATCAACCATTTAAAATATATTGGGCTAAAACAACTCTACTTGGGCCAAAGAACAAAGCCCAAAGACATTAAACCCCAAAATTTGTAACCATGATTATCCAGAAATAGTAAAGGGCAAATTAGGGCTAAAACAAAGGTAATTAGCCATGTTGGGCAACCCAATTCGTACCCAGCCATGTTAGGAGCTTTCCTAATGGCATTGCTACTTCAATTGGGTGAAGAATCCCCAAAACAAGGAAGGAGCCAAGCCAAAACCGCAACCCACTTTCCTAGTATCTTTAGGACTTGAAATTTACCCTAATCATATAAATAATTGTCATGAGACTAGTTGGGAAGGTTTACATTGAGTTGGGGTCATGTGGAGGCGAGCTTGGGCACCAAGAGGAGAGGAGATCGGCCAAGAACTGGAACTTCTTCCCCAACTCCTCTCTGCTACGACCTGTGCTTTCACTCCTCTTAGAACCACACAAAGGTAGGTGATCTCGGGCTTAAAGTAAACACTGCACATACCAATGGAAAGAGCATCGAGTATAGTTTCATTTGCATGCATTTTCCCAAATTTTCATGAATCATGTGAGTCGTATTAAGCGTTTTTCAAGAGTCACGTAAAGATAGGGTTTTATGTGTTCTTACTATTTTTCACGTAAACCAAGGCCAAATTGGGTCAAATCAAAATCGTGGTTCTCTTCTACTTGTTGTCCTCGATACTTTTCATGTTCAGAGTTTTTTCTAAAGATCGCAAGATTTCAAGTTATAAGTCTTTCATGAAGGGTATAGCAATTTCTTCTGGATTTCGGGCAAGATCCATGAGCACGATGACACCAGACGTCGCGTTTCTCTATGCATGAACATGACGTACATGTACGTCGCGATTTAGGTGAAGGTGACAGATCATTCCGTCACATTTTTAGGTTGACCAGTCAACCCTGACACGTGAAATTGTGCGCCGCATTGGTTTCAGCGCCTCTCTTGAATGCGACGGCATATGCCGTCGCGATTTGGACTTTTTCCTGCCCAAGATTTTGGCCTATTTTTATATTCAGATTTTGAAATAAATTCTTGAATGCAAAGGGTAGAACCTTCGCAATTCAAACGTCATCGCAACATGTCGATCTGTCACGTTATGAATGCGACAGATGGGACCGTCACATTCCTGATTGGACAATCGATCTGACAATAGATTCTTGTCTGAAAGGGTGACGATCTGTCCCGTCATGATTTGAACGCGACGGGTAGGTCCGTCATGATTTAGAAACTTTGTACAAAGTCTTGTTTTGACCGTGTACGGCTCTTTGAAGTGCGACGACTGAATCCACGCGATTTAATGGCCAACCCGAGACTGTTTTATTGAGTTGTACAGTCAACCATATGCATGTTCTATTGTTATATCATGTCATGTAGCTATTCAACGGCCTAAAAATGATCAACCAACATGAAAGTCATAATAATATGAACATCTATTCTAAGTGTTCTAATTGATTGTTTGACTCCATCTACATGTGATTGATATGAGCTAAAATCGGCCTTGTCCATAATTGAAAAGTGATTGTATGCTAATAGTACAGCAACCATGTGATACATTGAATTGCATACATGTCATGCTTGATTGTTATAAGCTTTCCGTCTCATTTTAAACCGATGGATTGTGGATTGAGACACGTTCTACACGACACATTGCACATATAGGCAGCCCTTTCTTGGGGGATTGGAAACTCTCAGCCGGTCATTCCGTATCGGCAGACTAGTGACCTTTTCTCCAAGACCTCCGTAATTCTCCGTACTACATAGATTCCCTCATGGAGACCGAGTTGATTGTACCAATGAAGTACCCGGAAGATAGAATGCACTTCTCTTCTTATCATCGTCTCATGAGAGTGATTTGAAATTGAAACTAAGCCATTAAGTGTAAAGATTGAACTAATGTAATTAAGTCATTATGCTGTCAAAATTTACTCAGGATCATGTCCATTTACCTTGTTCTCTATAATCATTGACATGATCTTTAGTACATATTGTTCATTGATGGGAATTCATATTGGCCATAAATGAATGAATGGAATTACCATAATTTATTGGAACTTCAGTTCACAGCCATGCCTGTGCAAATAGGGCCCAATCTGGTCCTGGGAGGAGCACCCGAAATACTTATAAATCGCAAGAGTATATGATCCATTAGGGTGTCTGGCAATCACCTAATTGAATGCAAGATTGATCTGGGTAATTTCCAAATTGTTATTGAATGATTGATTGATTGATTGACTGGTTAGACTGTTATATGTGAATGGCCAAATCTACTGTACATGTCATCGTTATTGAATCTAATTGTCCATTGGAATTATGTGGAATTCAACTTGAGATATCTATTGAACATGTTACATTGTTATTGAATCTCTTCCATTGATAAATGATCGTACTGTTATCCATCCCATTGTTAATCGTTCCGTTCTACATGAGCACTGTCATGGAATTTGTCACTGAACCGTCCTCCTACATGTTATAACTTAGATTTGTCACTATCATTATTGTCATTACATGATAGCATCTTACATGTTAAATTATTAATTCACGTAAAGCATGCCCGCACCATGAGATGTAAATCATATTGGGCGCTAGTGCACTCACACCTGTTCTCCTTAATATTTTTCAGGCAGCGATTATGAAGAAGTGGAGAATGATGGGACTGGGGAAGAGTGATGAGCTTCTCAAATGTATCCATCTACCTAGAGTGTCAGCCAAGAAGATTAGATTTAAAGAGTCTGTAATAGATAGGTTTATTTCCTTTGATGTCATATGTACTTTGAGATACAATATTGGGCCCTATGTTTGGCTCTGATTATATAAGGTTTTAAATTAGTATGATGGAAATGAAATAATGAGTATTTGGCTGGCAATATTATTGTCTCAAATTTGTTGTTATACTTAGTTGTTACTCTGAATTACTTGACTGTGATACTCATACATGTACCTCTCACGCATCTCGATATTTCTGCTACTAAATGTTGGGGTGTGACACGTCGGCCATGTAGGAATCCATGGTCAGTGAAGACTTACGGAGGCCTTGGTCAAGGGGTTACTAGTTTGGTAGAAGGAATATTCGACGGAGAGTTCACCACAAGCCAAGAAGGGGCTTTCCTATCATGCTAGAGTGTATGCGCATGCCGCGCGTGAGAATCGCTCAAGTGCGTATGTGAATCCGATTATGGAAACTCCAGTTATAGAAACTCCATTTATGGAAACCTCATTTTTGGAAACTCTATATATGGCAAGTATCATGAGTACTAAAACATGCATGACCAATTTTCGCAAGTAACTATGCGTTTTTAGCAAGTTTGGTAACAAGGCTAGAAGTTGATAATCGGCAAGTAGAGAATATGATTATGAACTTAAGATCAATTAAAATTCATACAAACATGTTTTAAATCGTTATATGGGTTGATATATGCATGATATCAGCAACTAACTTCGTACAAGAGAAGACGGGGCATGAAAATCATGTCAAACAGGCCAAACAAGGCTGATCTGCCCTCTGTGTTCAGAAGGCGACAAACGTACTGTCGCCTTCAATAAGGCAACCAGAAGGCTGTCACCTTCTGATCCCTGAAGGCGACAGCCTTCCTGTCACCTTCTAAAGTTGATAGGTCGACTCATCGTCTTCCTGTTTCAAGTGCAGGGGTGCTTTATTTGGGGTTTTCTCAAGTCCGAATCAAACTAGGTTTGACACCTGTGGGTTCTAAAAATCATAACTACTGCTAGGGTGATCCAAATCGGGTGAAACTACCTCTGTTACTTAGAGTACTTCCAGTATTTTTTACAGTAGCAAATAATCGAGAAACCAAGTCGTTTAGCTGGGTAATAAAACATATTGTGACTGTCTACGTGAATCTGACATGTGCTCATGTTTGGGCTAATAAGACGAAAATTAGGGAAACTAATGCCAAAGGAAAGTAGACTTATAAGGTAACAAGTTCTCTGTTGAACACTTGGTCTAAAAATGACTCTATAGAGAGGTATGAAACTCGTAAGACAAGTCAGGGTTAAATCAAGACAGTACAGCGGTAAGATCATCCAAGATTTAATTCGTGAAACTCTCAAGATAAAAATTGGGGAAAATAGTTAGAACATGATCTAGATATATGGATGCAAGCATGAACGAGTTTAATTAGAGTTTGGCATGGAGATGACCTACCTTTTAAGTTGAATAAGATTCACTTTCCAAAAAGCCCTAGTTCTGACCGCCTGGAGAAAAATGCTTAATACTCACGATCTACTGGATAAAAATTGAGAAAAATGGTGCCATTAGAAACTAGACTCAACCCTCTTTCCAAGGGTATATGCCTTGCATGGTTTGGTCGAGGTTTGACTAACCTGTGCCGATGATCTTGAAGGAGCTCAGGTGCAGGTCGCAGATGAAGAAGAGCATGAGTTGCTTCTTCTCAAGCCTTCTCCTTGTGTTTCCCAGCCTCCAAAGACTACAAGCACGACCTTAGCAACCCTAGGGTTCGTCCCATGGGAGAGAGGGGGCTTATTTAAAGGAGTATGGCCCTCTACTTGCCTAATTTGAATTAGGAAACCCTTGGGTGCAAATTTGGGTGTGTTCTTCCTTCCATGGAGGATTTCTCTCCCCAATTCATGTTGGAAAGAATATGGCAACCTCCTTTAGGTTGTAACCACAAATTTGAACTTGAATTGAAGTCCAATGATGGTCTATTGGGTGAGAATTTACCCTAACATGGTCCATTAGTGAGTATTTCTGAATTTCGGGTTATTTTCTTAGCATGAATTATTTTGTGGCCCAAAAGACGTCTTTTGGTCCAATGTTTTCATTGGGTTATCAATACCCATTGTTTGAAGTCCATTTATGATTTTTATTTTATTTTTGGACTCACTTTAGTACTGGTAATAGTAATTATCCGACTTATTCCCTAATTACGATAATAAGTCGCAAAATGTTTTAAACTCAGCTAATCCAATTTTTCTTCACATGAATTCTTTTATGGGTCACTAGGGAGTATTGTTTAGAGTTGAACAATGATTTTTATGGAATTTTCCCATGGTTTTACGTACACATGACATTGGTACGTACATTTTTACTATTTTAGGAATATTAAATTATTATTTCTAATTTTTCAATTAATAAAATTTCCCAGGTGCTACAAATAGAGTTAATGAACCATTTAAGCAGTGTTATGTAAGTAATTCAACTCAAACATGTGTCGACACACTCATTCATTTCATTAAGACCAATTCACTAGAAATTAATCATGTGTCGACACCATGACACAATTATGTTGACATACTAAGACAGTAACTTGACATGTGAATAAAATACTTGTGTTCATCAGCAAAATCAGCAAAGCAAATCATTCACATAAGAGTTATGTCATCATCAGAACACATCATCATCATCATGTCATCATCAAAACAATTAATATGAATATGTTTAATGTCATCATTAAAACACATATTAAGAATAGTGTTTATGAATGTTCACACAATTGGAAACCCAACATTTTCCCCCTTTTTGATGATGACAAAATTACATTCATATTTCTCCCCCTTTTTTACTACATTAAGAAGATGGAAATAAAATATAAATGGCAATGTGGCACAATGCACAACAGTATTCAGGCAAAATGGATAAATTGCATTCATGAGATTGGCATATAGTACATTTGAAGCAGAAAAAGCATACAATGGCATTTCAGAATCTTACAAAATATGACTTAACTGCTACTACTCAACCATTTCCTCATAAATTAGAAAATAAAATGGTTTTCTCCCCTGACATGATTAAGGATTATCATCCCCTGGAGGAGTGGGACAATGGGGACCTTGAGCACCATAGGAAGATAAGTTAGAGAAATTATCATCTTGAGGATTTGGAGGATTGTAGAAATTCTGCAAATTCTGATAGTCATCATGAAGCTTCAATATGCCAAAGTCCATGCCATCTAAATGTTTTTGAAGTTGATTTTGTCTCTCTTCAATTGCATCCATTCTTATGTTCAACTATAGCTTCAACTGATCAAATTGTGTATTGATTTGCTGAGTGATATTTGTCTGAAGTTGAAGTACTTGTTCAGTAAAGATTTCCTTACAATCAGCAAAAGATGTAGCTTGAGGTGCATTATGAACATCTGGATGAGAAGCTTGAGGAATTTCAATGTGGACTTCATCATCATCATCTTCATTACCTTGATCAGATGCTTCATTTGTATCTTTTTGTTCTGGTAGATCTTGTTCTTCATCTGCTTGATATGCTTGACCTTTCAATGTTCTGCTGACTCGTCCATTGATCATCCTATAGCCCATTCTGTGTACAGTGGTGATATCATATGCACTTCTACTCTTAAGAGTTATCAGCTCCATTAGGGAGTAAGTGAGACTCCCACATATTTGAGCACAGATGTGATTGGGCAAGCATATGGGATGGATCTTTTTGAATCACAGTAGCACTGTCCAATGAAATCGACCATCAAAACTGGAAGATTAATCTGTTCTTTCTGAGGAATGTGGTAGAACAGTTTCTTATGAGTTTCATTGACTAGCTCCCTACTTCCATCCTTTGAAAAGATAATAGTTGTGAACATATGATGTATCATTTTATTTAAAGGAGGAAAGGGGTTTGCATTCAGTCTGGCTATCCTTTTGAACTCATCAAAAGGTTGATTGGTCATCAATGTGTAGGTTACTTCAGGATTCATCTCGAGGGTGAGGACATCTACCCCATCATTTGGAATCTGTAGAGCTCTACTGAAGAGATTGGGAGTAATCTTAAAGAAGATACCCCTGACATTTGAGTAAAACTCTTGGTCTTCAGACATTCCTAAGTTGTTGTAAAACTCTAACACTGCTGTGGGAGAGTATGACTTTTTAGACCTCATAAATGAAATCTAGCCTTGTTCCTCAAATAGTGCAGTCAACCTTGGAAACATATCTTCCACAAAAGGAAAATCCACATACCAAGGTTGTATGATCTTTTTGAAGACTCTGTTGACCTTGCGCAAATTGATGTTTGATGGAACATTCAACTATGGGAGTCTATCATCTCTGAACTTGGATCTCCGTTCAGTAGGTGCTATTGAGCTTTGACCTTTAGCTTGTTCATGGTGCTTGGATCTCTTTGGTCCAGCAGTGGTGCATTTTCCCTTGGAGCTCATGATGAAAGAAGAAAGGAATGGATTTGGAAGAGAGGGTGCTTTGGATGGAGATAAGAGAAAAAGATAGTTTCTCTGGAGAGGATGCCTCTGGAAGATGATCAAAGTGGGATGCTGCAGAGGAGTGAAATAGAAGAAGAGTTGCAGCAGATGGAAACTCTGGTGATTTCGCCCTGGAGAGAGGATGAGAAGTTTATAGAAGAGAAGGGCGGTAGTTGCAGGAATGAGAAGAGGTGAAAGGATGTGTCGACAACTAGGGTTGTTTAAAAACCTTTGGAAGTGAACCGCCACAAGAAAAACCAGAGAGAAGGTGAACTGGTTCACATTCCAAATCGGAACAAGGTTCCGATTGTCAACAACCACAAGGTCGTCTGTCGACAACCACTGAAGACACAGAAGCTTTCGATCAGAGTTATTGACCACTCTTGATCACGTGGATGGAATCTCAAGAAGAAATATGAGAATATCGTGAGTTTAGAGATCAAATGTATGGTTATGCCTAACGAAAAGAGCATCCTTGATTAAGAGCTAATAACCATATACTTCTTCATGCTAACATGAATATGAGATGAATATCATTCACTCTTGTCTAGAAAGATTTTTATTGGTTTAAACATAACAAATGTTATACATCAAGGATAGAGTGAATTTTAGACAACTTTAGACAAGATGTATAATGATTGTACAGCCAAAAGTAAAAGATGTATCTTAGCTGTCACTGATTCTTCTTGAATTGGTGATTTGAAAAGAAAATAAGTTAGACAAACTCAATTAATATGTATAAAATGATTTTCAAAAATGTCAACTCAATGATTTTTCAAAAAAAGTGCATTGGGAATTTTTTATTGTTCTTTTTAAACAAATTGTTTGGATGACTACATGAACAATTTGGTTAAATTCACACCTTTCAGTACAGAGAGTCACATTTACCAGATGCAAGACTCCGTGATTACTCAGTGGTTAACCCTCATCATTTTTATTATAGAGTCACTCAAATTCCACATCTTTTTATGTGAGTTTAATCACTGGTTAGGCAAAATAACCTAGTTACTCAATGTGGCTGAGCATTGCTCTGTCTACACTCAACCATAGAGTCGAATTGTAATCAATTATGTTTTCAAACTGAATTTTGTGTTACATGAACTCATTGCTCTTTCTATTATCATAGATGGCATTTTTTAAACACACTTATACTATTCACTCTGAATTGGGCTAACTTGACTCAAATTCTAGGTCACTTCTATCAAGTATATAAAGGACTACTAGATAAACTTTAATTTTAGCTATAAAGAAATATATCTAGCCAGCCATTGGGTGTCTAAAATACTCTTTTATCACAGAATACATTAGTTTTAGTATAGATAAACCATTAAACTCCTATGACATAGTAAATGAGTTCATATCAATCATGAATAATGAAGGAATGTGCATAATTACTAGGAATTATATCAAGGAGCAGTTTTAAGTGAAAGGAACACAACCATATCATTGATGGAAGGATGTTCAAGAAAAAATTAAAGATAGAAGAGTGACCAAGAAATGTTGATTGACAAGAAAACAAGTCTCTCTCACAGAAAAACTCCCTCTCAAAGATGTAATGGAAGCCTTCATTCAAATTTGAATTTGACATACTGAGTAAGGATTTTCAAGGCAACTGTCGACAATCAGATCTCATGTGTCGACAACTACAGAAGTAGTAGAATCAATGCTGTAGAAAGAGATTATCTATCGACAAACCACATGGAAGTTGTCGACAGAACATACATGAAGAATTGTTTGATTGACATAGAAGTTTTAACAATCAGAAGATGATGTGTCTACACATGACTCTCAATGTGTCGACACAAGAGCAAGAATTTTCAAGACAAAAGAATCAGTGAACAATTGGTGTCGACAAAAGATCAATTGTGTTTCGACCTACTCATGATCAAAGTCGAGATTTTCAGTGTAAACAAGTTTTGACAATAAGGAGCAGCTTTATAACAACATTTATGACCCTTTTCAAGTTTACTCCCCCTTAGCATGTGCATGATATGAAATGATTTTAAGGCAATTCAAATTGTAGGAAGAAGAAAGTTAGATTTTGTCGACCCAGTGGAGCTGTGTTTGAGTTCCAACGTATGACGTTCTACACTCCTAAGTTTATTATTTCTGCACTTAGAGCTAGAAGGTTGATAAATGCAGGGTGTGTAGCATATCTTGGTTCAGTCAGTTTGGTTGAGTCAAGTAAGTTTGTGGAGATGGTACCCGTGGTTAGAGAATTTGCAGATGTGCTTCCAGAAGAATTGCCAGGATTAGCTCCACACAAGGAGGTGGATTTCACAGTGGAATTGCAACCAGCAACATGCCTATCTCAAAGGCACCTTATAGAATGGCACCAGCAGAGTTGAAGGAACTGAAGAAACAGTTGCAGGAATTGCTAGAGAAAGGTTTCATCAGACCCAGCCACTCACCATGGGGAGCACCAGTGTTATTTTTCAGAAAGAAAGATGGCAGCTTGAGAATGTGCATAGATTATCAACAATTGAACAAGGTCACTATTAAGAATAAGTATTCACTTCCTAGGATTGATGATTTATTTGATCAGCTACAGTCAGCCAGGGTATTTTCTAAGATTGATTTGAGGTCAGGATATCACCAGCTGAGAATTAAGGAAGAGGACATTGACAAGATAGCTTTCAGGACCAGATATGGGCACTATGAGTTTGTAGTTATGCCATTTGGGTTGACTAATGCACTGACAGCATTTGTGAATCTAATGAATAGGATATTTCATCCTTATCTAGATCAGTTTATTGTGGTATTCATTGATGACATATTAGTGTATTCAGCATCAGAGGAGGAGCATGCAGCACACCTGAGGATTACATTGCAGACTTTGCGGGATCACCAGTTGTATGCTAAGTTCAGTAAATGTGAGTTCTGGTTAAAGAAGATTTAGTTTTTGGGCCATGTAAATTCAGGACAGGGTGTAGCAGTTGATCCAGCTAAGTTAGAAGCAGTGATGAAATGGGAAGAGCCAAAAACAGTATCAGAAATCAGAAGTTTTCTTGGTCTGGCAGGTTATTACAGGCGATTCATCTAGGATTTTTCAAATATTGCAGCACCTATGACAAGATTGACCAAGAAAAGAGTACCCTTTGTGTGGTCTTCAGATTGTCGGCGAAGCTTTGCAGAATTGAAGAAAAGGCTTACCACAGCACCCATATTGGAAATACCATCAGGCAGGGGAGGATTTGTATTGTATACAGATGCATCCAGATGAGGATTGGGAGCAGTATTAATGCAGCATGGGAAGGTAGTGGCATATGCATCAAGGCAGTTGAAGAGGCATGAAGAAAATTACCCTACACATGATTTAGAATTGGCAGCAGTAGTTTTTGCATTGAAATTATGGAGGCATTACTTGTATGGAGAAAGGTTTGAAATCTTTACAGATCATAAGAGCTTAAAGTATATCTTTTCACAGAAAGACTTGAACCTGAGGCAGCGCAGATGGATGGAATATCTAAAGGATTATGATTTCAGTTTAGCATACCGCCCGGATAAGGCTAAGGTTGTTGCAGATGCACTGAGCAAAAAGGCAGTTTTGAGCCAGATGATGATCAGAGAATGGAAATTATATGAAGACGTAGCAGAGAATTCGTTATTTGTGCCAAATAATCAGCGGCGAGTAATATTATTGCCCAGATAGCAAGCCCAGAGGGCGGGGTGAATGGATTGCTAAATGCTCATTTTAAATTAAAACTTGTCAATAAAAACACTTAACAGAAAAACACTAAGATCGATTGTCATGCCCCGATGCGGAATATCGGAACGCGAGGCAGTTGCAAGAAAAGGTATAGAGCAAATACTAGACATCAAACCATTGCACAATGAATAATACTAAAGCAAACCTTTCTCATTAATAATTTCAAATGTCTAGTTACAACCACTAATATCAGAGCCATTCTATAGGGCCCAATTACATTGAAATAAAGCAAGAGACTAAACTTCAAACCTAACTACTACAACGCTAAACATAGTAATAGGATGCTAGGGTACTCATGACATCACTCCAGGTCATTCCTGTCCTCTTGAGTGTATAGTTCATCCTCGGTCTCACCTGAGAACACAACGACAAATAACGCAAGGTGAGCGAACAATGCCCAGTAGGACTTAAATCTCAGGCTCAAGCAGGATTTAAATAATTAATACATTAAAGGCAGAGTAACTAATGATAGAACGAGAGAGTCGAGTAATAGCGTGATAGCACGTGAATGAAATACCAAGACTTTCCAAATATAGACTTTCCGAAAATAGCACAAGTGTCAGGAATAGCACAAAAATAGCAGGATGGCCATAGCACAATAGCACAAAGTATAGCAATAGCACGACGAGTATAGCATAGCACTTTTTGTCAATAGACAACGAGAGAATATAGCATGTTTTGATTGCCATTTACATAGTCGAGATAGATAGCACTTGAGTGTAATGCCAAACACTCTGATCATTTAACTCCCATGGGCACTAGCACTTTCGGGCGCACATCCCAGGACCAAATCGGGTCCTTTATATATTGCCAGGCATTGGTTATATTGTTTATCTTTAGACAATCAGTCAATGGCCAATATAGAGTACCAAGAAATAGATAAGAGCACTAGACGAACAGACGAGATAGCAGAGTGAACGTGAATAGACGAGAGAGTAGAGTATAGATGAGAGCTAGGGGACATTGCTCGTAACACGTCGAGTAAACAAGCGATAGTAACAGTTGCACAACACGCACACTTGGTGTTGGCAGTCAGGTGGAACTCACAACCCTATCGCTGGCCTTGTTATGCACAGGTCAAAAGGTCCGACGTGATTCAAGATAAGAGCGAACTTCTAATAGCCATTTGGATCGTATTGATCCCTAAAGGGTATCATAGGTGTTAGGGTACAACCCGCTCGTTGACCATGTGGGAATCCCTGGACAGAGAAGACTTACGGAGGCCTTGAACAAAGACTCACTAGTCCGACAGAAGGAATATCTGACGGAGAGTTCATCCAAGTCAAGAAAGAGGGTAATTATAGAAACAAGTGCTCGACATTCTAGAGGAGTTCTAGAACAGTGGAGCGTCGAGATCGATGTTCTAAAACAATGCGAGAATCGAGGACAAGTTCATTTATAAATAAGGCAATTTAATTACATAAATTACCAGATATATTATATCACATGTTCATGCCAATTAAGCCATATTTGGATGGTTCAAAGTGTGTGCATGTGTCATCAAATCATAGATGGAAATTAGTTGTGTGTATGTATTTCAAATCACATATAAATGTTCAATTTATATTAAGTGCAATTATTGTGGGTATAACTGAGATTAAAGGGTATAAGCACACTAGGCAATTAGAGCATTATAATCAGGGGTTTTTCTGTAAAAATCCTGTGATCGTGACGGACACTTGTAAGGATCGCGACGGGGTCAGATCAGAACACGACAGTGCCTTGTAAGGATCGCGACAGGCTTGTCTGATCAGGCACGGAGTACGCAACAGAGACCTGTAAGGAACGCGACAAGCCGTTCAGGCCAAGCACAGCGATCGCGATGGCGATGCCTGTCGCGTTCAGAACGTGACTGGCAGACTATCGCAACCAGACCACAAAACGCGGCCTATCGGCCCATCGCGTTCTGCTGGTCTGTGTCCGAGTCCGACAGGAATCAGACATGCCTTGGATTACGGACCAGACTTTCCCTATTTTGACACAGGGTTGTTCTAAAACTAAGAACAAATTATATAGTGCATGAAAAATCGTAAAACCAGTTTTAAACAGATCCAGACATGCATGGGTACTTCCAATAAATTAGAATTGGAAAGCAACGAAGGTTTCAACATGGTTTAATAAAGAGTATTCATGACGAACATAGAACTGTGTACAGTTGGGATCAACGAATTAATTCGCATGATAGGGTGGATGAAAATTAGGGCTTTCATGGGCAAATGAAACCTAACATCCATCAGAATCTTCAATAAAAATTTCATGGTATGAGATTAAGTGTAGAAGGTGAACAAGATTTAATAAGGGGGTTCAGGGTCAAGATAAGTGCAGAACTTCAAAAATCAAGAAGTAAATATTGACTCGATGATAAATCATGAAACTTGAGGTATTGTTCATGATGATTGGGACAACCTACAGACAAAATTTTAGGATTTATGCTCGTGAGAATGCCTACCTTTAGTTATTTTTTCTCTGCTAGGGTAAGAACTTGAAGAACTCGGGGAAGAACTTGGGAGATCCCTCTTCTCCACGAATTCTCCTCCTCTTGGCCTCTCTTCCTCGTCTAGCAACCCCTTGGCACAAGCTAGGGCCGGCCATGAATTCGTGGAGGAGAATCTCCTAAAACCCTCATGGGTTGGACTCTAATTCCCTTTAATTCTGAATTTCCTCTTTTTCTCTCCCCTTTTTAAGCAAGAGATCTCCTAATAGGGTTGAGAGAGAGAGGATTTCGTGGCCAAGTAATTGGGGTAGGTTTAGGATTCCAAATCCAACTCAAATCACTTATTTTAATGCATTAAATACCCTCTTTTTATTTAAGTAATAATTAAGTTGCGAATTTAGGATATTTTTCCATTATTCTTCATTTAAAAATTCCTATTTTGGCCCACTCAATTCACTACAAGAGGACCAACATTTATCAATGAATATATGTCCGCGGCTAACAATTGAAGGACAAAAGAGATATAAGGCAGCGACTATTGTAGACTGCTGCCATAAAAATGTTTTGTCTGCGGTTAGCTATACGCGCTGATAAAAGTGCAGTATACGTCAACGGCTAAAATTTGACTGCAGACAAATGTTGAGTTAAGGCCGCGGCTTTGTTTAACCGCAGACATATACTCATGTTATGTCTGCGATTCTACAAACCGCTGACATAGAAGTATTAGTCAACAGCAAGTAGCCGCTGACAAATATAAAAATTTATTTTTTTCCATTTTTAAATAAAAAAACTTCTAATCAGACATATCTAGAACATATACATTTTTTAATAATAAGTTATTTTAGTTTAGTGATTGATATATACATATGTTATTTATATTTGAAATATATATGTATATTTGTGCTAGATATATATATATATGAGAGAGAGACTTTGTGCACTTATGCAAAGTGCATAAGTGTCACATGGGCATTTTGCCCATGTGGCACCATGCACATGTACTTTTTGCCCATGTGGCACTAAAAAAAATAACCCATGTGGATTGCACTTGTGCACTTGTGCAAAGTGCATAAGTGTCACATGGGCATTTTGCCCATGTGGCACCATGCACATGTACTTTTTGCCCATGTGGCACCAAAATAAACCCATGTGGATTGCACTTGTGCACTTGTGCAAAGTGCATAAGTGTCACATGGGCATTTTGCCCATGTGGCACCATGCACATGTACTTTTTGCCCATATGGTACCAAAATAAACCCATGTGGATTGCATTTGTGCACTTGTGCAAAGTGCATAAGTGTCACATGGGCATTTTGCCCATGTGGCACCATGCACATGTACTTTTTGCCCATGTGGCACCAAAATAAACCCATGTGAATTGCACTTGTGCACTTGTGCAAAGTGCATAAGTGTCACATGGGCATTTTGCCCATGTGGCACCATGCACATGTGCTTTTTGCCCATGTGGCACCAAAAAAAACCCCATGTGGATTGCACTTGTGCACTTTGCACAAGTGCAATAAGCTTTTCTCTCTCTATATATATATATACTTGTAATATTCTCAAATATAAATATATTATACACAAATTTAGTGAACATGGATATATATACATATAAATGTAATATGTAGAACCTGAGAAGATTATGGATGAACAAGATTGATACTGTTGCTACCTCTTATATAGAGATTTGATATCTTCAACTGGAAGTAAATGGTCCAAGAAAATATCATGGCTGTCCTGAATGTCAACACTCTCAAGCTCAAAATCTCTACACCCAGAATGCTCACTCCATTCAACCCACATTTTTTAAATGAGCTATTTTCTAAAGCAGGTATGGTGATCTCTCTCTTTAGGAGAATCAGCAACAACCAACCTATAGGTGTAAACTTTCTTGGTCTGCCCTGGTCTAAATGCTCGCCCAATGGCTCGGCGAGATACATAAGGATTCAGATGAACATCTAAGATAATGACTCTTGATGCTCCTACAAGCGAGATGCCCTCTCCACATGCCTTGATTGAACCAAAGAGGACAGCATTAGATGGCTGGTTGAATTGTTCCATCTCTTTTTCACTGTGTTCAGTACTAGTATCACCAAAAATCATTAAAATTTCCTTTCCTGACCGCCAGCCCTTAATCTTGAGAATTAGCCTCTTCAAGAATCTGAGTGGAAGAATGTACTGGGGCTGAACACAAGCACTTTCTCTCCAGCAGTGTCTTCCATTGACAAAATGTTAAGAATGAATTTTGTCTTTACTCCATGTTTCAAGTCTATGGATTCCAAAAGATCGTCAATTTCTTGATCTTTCATGCTGGCACTCTGGCCTGTCTCCAGGAGCATAATCAACGCAGCCCGTTAGGCAGGGATGCAAGTACGTACACTGCACTGCCAACTGCTTGGAGCTAAGGTTCAGTAGCATAGTGAAATCAATATAACCAGCTGGTAACTCGTCCAAGAAATCACCTTTAATTTGTAGTAATGCAAGAAATCACCGAGGCTCGCCTTCTAGATTAATGATCATCATTTTGCAATATTTCTTCCACTATATCACAGAAAGTTCCCTCCATCTTAGTTTTCAGGTACCTCCTGTCGAAACCTATAAGTAAAATATCTGATAAGGATTCCTCATTAATTTATCATATTTATAATTATAAAAATTATAAATATATTAATGTCTATAGTAAACATATATTTTTTTAAAGTTTAATTTGTTAAAATTAATACATATGGCAGCAGCTGTTAGCCGCCGCCATAAAATTATATGGTAGCGGCTTCTATTAGCCACTGCTAAATACTAATATGGCAGCGGCTATATAGCCGCTGCCATATTTTCGCCCATCCCGCAAACAAAAAACCCCACTGGGTCGGTCGGTCGACCGATGATGCACATTCGGTCGACCGACGTTTACACTGCTCCTATTGTAATCTGCACTGGGTAGGTCGGTCGGCCGATATATTAGAATCGGTCGACCGATTCCGGTCGCGATTTCGTCCGGTTCGCTTCGGTCGCAATCGGCCCACTTTGTATCAACCCAAACTGCCTCCTATATATGTTAGGGTGGGTGGGAAACCTCTCACAACTTCTCCTCCATCTCTCCAGCCCCCAAGGTGCTTTTCTTGCCCTAGAACTCTTCCCTCCTTCTCCATTGCCTCCTTCTTGCCCTAGAAATCTTCCCCCCTTCTCCATCTTAATTTCCCTTCTTACCCTAGAACTCTTCTCCTCTTCTCCATCTTCATCTACTTGCCCTAGAACTCTTCTCCCCTTCTCCATATTCCTTCTCATTTCCCTCACCCCTTCTCCATCTTCCTTCTCATTTCCCTCACCCCTTCTCCATCTCCGATGCCTCCACGGATGCGCGATCGTCGTTCGGACCCGAGTCGTCGCCGCCACGTTGGTGAAGGATCAGGGGCGGCTACACAAGTTCCCTTGGCTCCTGGAGAGTTGTTGGTTGAAAGAAGAAGGAAAATTCTGCCCCCTCGGTATGTGGACTTCGACAATCTAGACAATACGGAGCCCATGCTCAGTCTTCTATTTGCAACACAAGGGTGGGTTCACTTCATGTCTAGCCATAGAGTCTATTATCTAGATTTGGTTCAGCAATTCTATGCAAATTTATATACAAGCAACAACAGACTATTTACTGCTGTTAATGGAGTTGAGATTCACGTGAGTGATACAGTTCTTAGTCATGCATTAGACATTCGAAATGCTGGTTATTTAGTGGAACATGTCCAGCATTATGATAGTGATATGTGCCAAGTTTTGTTGGGAAAAGATCCGGCACCTTGGATGGCACATCATGCTTTGATCATTGCAAATCATTTTCCACCACTACAGAGGATCATTCACCACATGATCACCACTATACTTTTTCCAAAAGGTGGATCTCGAGATGAAGTCACTCGAGTGCACAAATGTATTTTTCACTACTTATTTCACAATGTACCACTGTGTTTACCTGAGATGATGGTAATGCTGATCAAGTTAGTAAAGAATCAGAGAAGAAGATTTCTACCTTATGCAGCCCAACTTATGGCTGTGTTTGAGCATGATGGCATTGACCTCACCAATGAGCGAGCAGAAAATATTTCTGTCTCCTTGGTCTACAATGAAACCAACATCATGAGGTTCATGAATTACAGGATTGTTAATGGACAATTCATGAGGAATGTCACTGATGACCCTGGTGAAGACAGTGAAGAAGAAACGGAAGATGAAGGCGAAGGTGAAGCACAAGGTGAAGATGATAGACATGAAGAAGAAGAGCATTTGGCTCCTATGGAACAAGATTTGCCTCCTTCGGCTGCCGGAGGTGATGACTTCCAACTGCGGATCCAAGGTAGCTTGACCAGGCTTGAGGGGGAGATGGCATCTATTCGGGGAGAAGTTCGGCAAGTGGGCGAGGCAATCGGGAATCTCTCTAAAGATCTTGCTGAGTTGAGAGTTAGCCACCAGGGCCACATGGACTCCCAGTCTCAAATGTTACGGGAAATCATGGGTTACTTGTGACCTTCTCAGAATCAACCTCCTTCTTTGTGATTCCTTAGCTGTTCTATGATCTCTACCTTTTGCTTTTCCTATCCTAATCTCGCCTCTTTGATGTGACAAAAGGGTGCTCTTTATGTAATAGCTACAATATGTCTATCATATTTTCTTGTTCATCTAGTATGTGATTGCTTTACGCACTTTCTGGTATATGAAAAACCTGACCAATAATCATGGGTGTTTGCACTCAGCATCATTCAGAAAAAGTGCCTCTTTGTAGGCAAGCATTTTCTCACCATGCCCATGGTTCTCCCTCCTCTCCATCTGGAAACTCTATCATACCAGGAGGAAAGGAGGAGAGAAGCCCACACTTTCAGAATGCTATTACTGACAAAATGAGGCTCAACACAAAACTGCTTTTCTTAGCATGAACTTAATGTTATTTTAGTTTAGTGATTCATATATACATATGTTATTAATTTATATTATAAATAATCAAGTATATTTGTGCTAGATATATATGTATATACTTGTAATAGTCTCAAATATAAATATTTTATACACAAATTAAGTGAACATATATATACATATGTGTTTATATATATACCCATGAAGCAAACTCATGTTCAACTAATCTCATATTATATGTGTGTCTGCGTGTGTATGTGTGTGTGCGTGTGTGTAAGAGAAAGAGAGAGATCATGAAATGGTTTGTGGAAATGGATTTGTGATCCATCACAAAAATGTCATTGTTCTTTACTTTTTGTCATATCCTTCAAGCAAGAGGATAGCGTAGGCATTGCAAAAAATAGATTGCCTTGATCGGTCGACCGACCACTAGAAATTGATCGTCCGCCTTTCTCACTGTTGCGTTGCAAAATGTACTGAATAGATCGGTCGACCGACCACTAGAAATCGGTCGACCGCCTTTCTCACTGCTGCCAGCCAAAATGCACTGAGTAGATCGGTCGACCGACCACTAGAAATCGGTCAACTGCCTTTCTCACTGCTGCCAGCCAAAATGCACTGAGTAGATCGGTCGATCGACCACTAGATATCGGTCGACCGACTGTCTCACTGCTGCGTGGCAAACTGCACTGAGTAGATCAGACGACCGACCCATGCAATGCCGGTCGACCGACTACCTCACTGCAATGTGGGTAGTAAATATTTTTAATTTTATAATTACAATTAATACATATGGCAGCGGCTTTCATCCGCCGCCATACACGGTTATGGCAGCGGCTCATTTTAGCCGCTGCTAAATAATAATATGGCAGCGGCTTCATAGCCGCTGCCATATTTTCGCCTCTCCCGCCTAATTAACTTTCGCTGTGCGCTCTCTCACTCTCTCGCTCGCTCTCTCTCGCTCGCTCTCTCTCTCTCTCTCTCTCTCTCTCTCTCTCTCTCTCTCTCTCTCTCTCTCTCTCTCTCTCTCTCTCTCTCTCTCTCTCTCTCTCTCTCTCTCTCTCTCTCTCTCTCTCTCTCTCTCTCTCTCTCTCTCTCTCTCTTCCGAAGGCCGACGACTCCCCCACCTCCTCCGGCGACGCCCTCAACTCCGACGGCTCCCTCCACCGCCCACGGTGAGTCCCTCCGGCGGCCCCCACCCCTCCCTCCCCGGCCCCCTTCCCTCCAGCGGCCCCCTCCCCTCCGGCGGCCCCCACCCCCTCCCTCTCGGCCCCGGCGGCCCCCACCCCTCCCTCCCCAGCCCCCTTCCCTCCGGCGGCCCCCTCCCGGATGAAAGGCGAGTGAGGTCAGATTTTAGTGAAATCATGACTAGATCGGGGAGATGAAAGTTTGTATGTGGTGTCTTTGGTTTTTGAGTGCATCCCTGCATCTCCCTCTCTCTTTTCCTGTGTTTTCTCATAGTGAAATTACATGGTGGGTGATTTGATGTTTTTAAAATTTTCTAGAACCCCGATTTTTTCCATTTATTTATTCTGGGGAACTCTGATTGGTCTACTCACGACTCTTCTACATGCATTGCAAGTCTTTCGGCAATGGCCTTTTATCTTGTATTCTCTGGAGCCAAGGCAAGATCCCAACATGCATTCCATGATTAAGTGAATTGTATTTATGCGCTTTCATATGCTTAAAAATATATGCGCTTTCATATGCTTGGATCCTCTCCTTTGTTATGTTATTGTACTTTGCAGATTAATTTTGTAGGATCTCCTTGATAATTGAATAACGTAAAGCAAATTAGGGTAAAATCAGATGATAAAATTCAAGATTTTCATGTTTGTTTTACTTTGGTAAAAAAAACTTCTTACTCTAGTTGAATAGTTAAATTCGTAGAAACAATAGAAAAAATATATTATTAGATGCTTAGTAGAAGTCATCTACATTTGCTATCCCACTTAATAAATCACACTTCATGTTACCTGCATAGATAACCTCTAGATAGACGCCTCTATCAAGTTTTCTGCATGTCCATATGGTCTTATCTGCATGAGATGTCCTGTCCTCGGAATAACAACTTGATTTTATAGATTTTAGGGGTATCGTAGGTAGTAGATTAAGTAAAGGTAGAGGTATAAGAGTTGTACGTCAAGAGGTGAAATAGTCTGCTCAAGTGGGTGGCAAATGACCTTGTTGGACGAACACCTCCCATAAGAAACAAAACATGAGACCAACTGTCACTCTATCATGATTCTCGGATTGCATATATACGTGTTAGTTACTTAAACCATGCCTAACCTCAGGCTAATTGGATAAGTTCTTCATGAGGTCCCTTATTTTTTTAATTATAATATGCCATTACAAGCAAATCCTAAAATAAAGCACAAAGACATGAGATCCACTAAGGACTCTATTTCTTTTTGGACTCATATTTTTTTAATCCAGTGAGCCTGGGTGGTGGCTCATATTTATGCAGACATGTATGTGTGTGTGGAATGTATGTGTGAAAATGCTCCCGGTATAGGGGAGGTGCATTTGGGTAGAACTTAGGTTGATGGGTTATTGTCAATGTAGAAGTATTTGAATTGTCAGTTAATTCATATTTATTCGATACAACATAGACATCGTTTGGGTAGAACTTAGGTTGATGGGTTATTGTCAATGCAGAACTATTGCATCCTAAAATGGCAAGACTCGATAAGAGTTGGATACAACTTAGAGATCGTTTGGATCCTAGATATGAGAAAGGAGTAGATGAGTTTTTGGATTTTGCTTTTGATGAACAAAGGAAATCTCTTAGACATGGACAGAATTATGAGTTCATACAATGTCTGTGTCGTAACTGTGTTAACGGAGTGAAGTTGTCCCAGATGGATGTTGAAATTCATCTTAAAGTAGATGGATTTTAGACACGGTATACCAATTGGGTATGTCATGGAGAGGCACCATTAGTTGATGTTCATACAGTTAGCCCGTCTGCTAATGAATCACAAATAGAAGAGCAGATTGATACAACAATTGAAATGTTACATGAGTTACAAGAGGTTGAAATAGAGAGGAGAGCAGAGGAACATGAACCAAATGAGAAAGCAAGAGATTTTTATCAATTATTAGAAGATGCTGAAACACCATTATATCCTGGTTGTGTCAAATTTTCAAAATTGACATTTCTGTTGAAACTATTGCACATTAAGACTATGAACAAAGTGACAGCTTCTTGTATGGGAATGTTTCTTGAGTTGCTTAGAGAAGTATTACCAAAAGGAGCTAATTTACCTCGAACATGGCATGAATTGAAGAAGACTATGAAAGATTTGGGGTTAGGTCATGAGAAGATAGAAGCTTGTCAGAATGACTGTGTCTTGTTTCGAAATGAACATGAACATAGGGATCGATGTCCAGCATGTAATGCTCCCAGGTACAAAGAAAATACACAACAAGGTAGCCTGAAGAAGAGACGTCGCAAACAGGTGCCATATAAAATATTGCGTTATTTTCCATTGAAAGATAGATTGCAAAGAATGTTCATGTCTTCTAAGATAGCCAAGTGGACATGGCACAAAGATGGCCGAAGTCTCTCGGAAAATGGAACTATGCGACATCCTGCTGACTCTGAAGCATGGCGACATTTCGATGATCAAATCTACTCATTCGGTGCAACCTGGATGTAATGCACATTGAGAAGAATGTATGTGACAATTTGTTGGGAACTTTGAATCTTCTTGGTGGGGAAAAGAGCAAAGACAGTCTGAATGCACGGTTAGATATGGCACAGTGGGGAATAAGACCAGAATTCCATCCACAGACAGACAGTCAAAATAAGACCAGGTTACCAGCGGCAGAATATACATTGAACAGATTGCAGACAACGGCTGTGTGCAACTTTCTGCGTAATATAAAAGTTCCAGATGGATATTCCTCCAATTTTATGAAATGTGTAGATATTACAAGTCGAAAATTGGTAGGGCTGAAGAGTCATGATTGCCATATATACATGCAAGTATTATTGCCTTTGGCAATTCGTGGTATTGTCAATCAAGATGTCACAGACCCAATTACAGAATTAAGCATATATTTTAGAGATATCTGCTCCAAAGTTCTTCAATCTGATCGTTTGCTTACATTGGAAGGTGATATTGCAGTAACATTATGTAAGTTGGAGCAAATTTTTCCACCGTCTTTTTTTGATGTCATGGTTCATTTGATTGTACATCTTGCATATGAAGCGAGAATTGCCGGACCAGTTCAATACCGATGGATGTATCCTATAGAGAGATTTTTGAAGAAATTGAAAGACTATGTTTTAAATAGGGCACATCCAGAAGGTTCAATTGTTGAAGGCTACCTTATGGAGGAAACAATCTCATTTTGTTCTATGTATATGGAGGGTATTGACACTCGCTTTAATCGAAGGGAAAGAAACTATGATGTCCCATCTGAAGACAATAATGAAGGAGGTTGTTCGATATTCAAGTCTTCAGGACGTTTCTTAGCAGGAGCAGGTAATAGTTGTATATTGTCTGAAGAAGAAGTTGAGAAAGCACATCTGTACATTCTTAAACAGATTGAAGATATCGATGAATATTTTTTGAACACAAGAGATGTGTAGAGAGTTCAAGCCACACAGAAAGGAATTTCTTGAAGTGGTTCCAAATTTATGTGAAAGATTTGTACGATGCAAATGATCCTCGGTGTACTCCTGATATATACTGTCTGGCACGAACACCTTCAAGGTTTGCGCATTCACACTCGGGCTATATTGTCAATGGATTCAGGTTTCGTGCATCATCTATTGATGCAACAAAGGTCACTCAGTTGTCTGGAGTTATTGTCAATGCAGAACTTGAATCCAGATGTGATGGATATTATGGACATCTAAATGATGTATTGGAAATATATTTTGATAATCAAAGACGTGTTGTTTTATTTGAGTATGACTGGTGGGATGTTTATAGAAAAGACAGAGGATTTAAAATAGATAAATATGGAACTATCAGTCTGAACACTCGTCAAAGACTCAATACAGATGAACCATTTGCCCTGGCAAGTCAAGTGGAACAGGTGTTCTATGTCAATGATAACACAACAGAAGGATGGATCATTCCTGTCAAAGCACGTCCGCGTGATTACTACGACTTGCAAGATGATTCTCCTAAGAATGATATAGAACCAAGTGACGAAGCGTTTCAGGACAATCTGATTGATGTTCCCATTAGAGGAGAAATTCAAGATGTGGATCTATGTCAAGAAAGTAGCGTAAGAGTGGACGATTATATTGATATTTAGGTGATTTATTTACTTTAGTATTTATATTGCATTTTTTAAATAAATTTTTTAACTTGTTATGTTTACATATTTACTAACAATTTTTTGTAACAGATGGCTTCTACTGGTGAGCGCTCTTCTCGTGATGGCTCACGCCCACGGAGGCTTCGGACTCTATCGGTCCCTCTCCCTCCCACCTCTCAAGTGATCCCTCCCCCTCCCACATCTCAGGGGCTCCCTCCCGCTCCCACCTCTCAGCAGCTTCCTCTGCCTCTCACTCTTCAGCAGATACCTCCCTCTTCCAACCCTCAGGGCTCTTCTGCGGCATCTGCATCTTTTGTAGCAAGTTCATATTTTAGTTTCATGTAACTTTTATATTCATTGTTTAATAGATATTCTCTAATGATGTTTAATTTTATATTTCAACAGGTCCATCTGCACCATCTGCACGATCTTGGGGGAGGGGCACTGGCCGTCGAGGGCCGACTAGGGGAGTTACGGAGAGGAGATGCCCTGATGGATAACAATGGAATGTCTCCCTTGTCCGAGGCTATGGCGTCAGCCCTACTGCAGATCACTTTACGAGTCGCATGGGCGTTGTATCAAAGGTATATTGTAAGATTTGGCAAAAAGACTTTGCGAAGCTGCCTGTTGCGACTCAGGAGTTGATATTCAGAGATCTTCAGGTAATTATTGTTTAAATTGAATAATATATATGCATATGCTTTTGTTATAATTCAGTGACTTTGTTTTGCAGTTGACGTACCAGTGGGAGCGCACAGAGCAAACAGATAGGGAGATGCTTGCTCACATGAGCGCCATGCATCACAGTTGGCGTAGTAAGCAAAAAAAAAGAGTAAGTTAATATACTATTTCATTTCATATGTACTTTATTTTTTAAACTTGTTTATATATTGACAAAAATTTTATTTTTCATGTCAGCATTTTAATGGCGAGCCTATAGATGATGCGATTGCGTCCGTCCCAACAGGTGTTGACCCCTCAAATTGGCAAATAATGTGCGAGTTGTGGACTACTGGGGATGAGTGGGTAATATTTAAAATGCTTAGAATATAATTGTTTATGATTATTTTGTTTCTATAAATGGACCAATAACTATCTATTCTTGTCTTTTTAGAGGATTGCTGACCGAAATAAGCAAAATCGTGCCACTCAGTCTATGCCATATAGACGGGGCAGGACTTCTCATTATCAGTTGATGAGTGATTTTGTGAGTTATGTTTTATGAATTATGTTATCCCTTTTATTCATTACTTACTTATATGTCTTTAATTTAAATAGTCTCTAATGCATGGACGTACTCCGCATCGACTTGAGGTATTCAAGATGGGTCGATGCAAAGATTTACCTGACGGCACTGAGAGCTGGATAGATGAGGAGAGCAGGAGACGATATGTAAGAAACTTTATTTCTATTTATTTTATGTGAATATGTTTTCATTACAATAGTTGTATAATTAATATTTTTTTTCTCTACCTTTTATTGTAGGAGGCTATGAGTGAAATGATTGCTATGTCTGACGTTGATGCCGAGAGCCAGACCGCAGCGACTCCCGAGGACACCTTCATTTCAGTCATGGGAAAAGATCGACCTGGCCGTGTTCGCTGTGCAGGGAGTGGAGAGACGTTGAGGACATGGTATGGATCTACATCTGCAGGACCGTCTGCCTATTCAGAGCGAGAAAGGCAAATGCAAGAACAATTAAAAGTACAAGAAGACAAATTGAAAGCACATGCAGATAAGATGAATCAAATGCAAGAACAGATTTCTCAATTGCAGAGTGTAGCCTCGAAGGTGGACGAGATGAGCGTACTCCTCTCCCAGATACAGGCGTCACAGGCACGTACCCAGCATGTACCTGTACCTCCTCCGGTACCTCCTCCAGTTCAGAGCGAGAGCAAGACCGAGACAGATGAGGCGGCAGATGATTATTTAGATCATGATGTTCCTGTCTCTTGATTTCCCTCTTATTTTATTACACATTCATATTTTCTATTGTTCTGGATATTTGTATAACAATATTTATGCATTATATTATATGTGTGTGATTAAATGATCCAGCGAGCCTGGGTGGTGGCTCAATGATGTGTGATTGAATGATCCAGCGAGCGTGAGTGGTGGCTCAATGATGTGTGATTGAATGATCCAGCGAGCCTGGGTGGTAGCTCAATGATAATATATGTGATTGAATGATCCAGGTGGTTCACATGTGAATATAGAGTGTTGTATGTATTTAAATAATTTTTTTTTTCTTTCTGACAATATGTCAGCGGCTGGATAGCCACTGCCAAAAGGACATATGTCCGCGGCTAGTACATGCTGACAAAAATAGACATATGGCCGCGGCGCCTTCGACCGCTGATAATAATGCAGTATATGTCCGCGACTGTAAGCCACGGCCATAATACTTATTGGCCGCGGCTGCCAGCCGTTGCTGTACAGTCTATTGCGGCGGTGGCCTTGAGCGCTGCCAATCATCCTTTATGGCCGCGGCCTCAGTAGGCGCGGATAAATATTTATATGTCAGCGGCTACCTCTAAAGCGCTGACATAAGTTATGTCCGCGGGATTTTTGGCAGCGACTTTGGCAGCGCCTGGGAAGGCGCAGACATAACGATATGTCAGCGTTTTCTTGACATTTGGCAGCGGCTCTAAACCGCTGACAAATGTTCTTCTTTTTGTAGTGATTCTATTGGGTCAATTTAACAAAGTCCATCACTTGTTTTCATTTAATGGGTTTTATTTAATTCTCTTTCCATTAATTTATTTTCTTTTATTTACTTTTCTAATAAATCAAAATTTTAATATTATGTAAATTTTTATTTTGTTCAAAATTTCAAGTTACTACATCGATAGTTAGTGTTAGTGAGAGTAAAGACAAACAAGCAAACACACAACACAAGAGACTTTTATCCTGGTTCGGACCTCCTATCCCAAGGAGTCCTATGTCCAGTCCCCAAGCAACAACTTGGGATTTCACTAACCAAGGGTACTGTCCCCCTTAAGGACACTTACACATCCAACAACAGCTGGCCTTCTCTTCTAACCCCGAAGAGGTACAAATCAACACTTGATGCAACAGGTCTTCCTTCTTCAATGAAGGGAATAACAACCACCTGTCTCCTACAGGTCTTCTCTTCACAAAAGAAGAGGAACACACACAGAGAATGTGAGTAAAAGGCGAATTGCCCCTAGACCAAGCCTATAAGAGATTGCTTGATCTGAGGCTGAATCTGAGAGACAAAGATTTGCAACACGAAAATCTCTCAGAACTACACTAGCACTCCAAAGACTAAGCAAATGAAACACAGAGAGCTGAGAGCTAAAGGTTGGTGCCCTGAAAGGAATAAGCTCTTCTTGCTGATGCTCGCAAGTGCTTGATGGATTCTGTGTGTGTTGCTTGGTGTATATCACTTGTCTCATTTTCTTCATGGAGTCATCAGTCTCCTTTTTATCTTCTGCAAATTATTTTGACTGTTGAAGTAGTCGTTCAGATGCCCGTTGTCTCACAGCTTCATGCTCATTAGAGAGACTGGTCGTAGGCATGTGGAGATGGGCCTGCAGCTATAAGCGCTTGGATTGGTCCTTGCGTCCTTAGGAAAGATTTTCTGAATCTTTTATCCTTCCGACAGGTTGACAGATCCATCTTTGACGTGCTTTAGTACAGAATCCCTGCATGCATTAAACACGGATACCTAGATAACTCATTTTTGTCTACGTTGTCAGTCAACCCTGGTAGCATGCAATATAATGATATACTTAAACTAGAAAGGCTATCCTGACATCACACAAATCAAGATTCTATGCGATCCATCAAGTAAGTAAGAGGATTTCGTGTGGGATGATCAAGATCTTAATATGCGAGAGAAGACTTGAACTCCACAGAGTTTTGAAAATATGTTTAAATAGAATGGTAATTATCAGGCTTTATTTGAGAAGATAATAATGAAATGTATGATAATTCATTCAAACCATAATCGTTGTGAAGAGTGTTGTTGTATACGTGAAATCGATTTCATAATTATAATCCATATATAAATGAAATTTTATGTTGATGTGAATAATGAAATCGTTGTCCAAGCAAATCGATTTTAAGTAGAAGCAAATCATTGTTTGAGCAAATCGTTCTTTGGCTAAGGCAAATCGTTGTTCAAGTAAGAGCAAATCGTTGTTTGCTATCAAATCGTTGTTTCGATCAAATCGATGTTGAAGTGATAGCGAATCGTTATAGCGATCAAATCGTTGTTTCACTTATCGAATTGTTACAGTGATCAAATCGTTGTTTCATTTATCAAATCGTTACAGCGATCAAATCATTGTTTCACTTATCGAATCGTTACAGCGATCAAATCATTGTTTCACTTATCGAATCATTACAGCGATCAAATCGTTGTTTAACTTATCGAATCGTTGTTTCACTTATCGAATCGTTACAGCGATCAAAGCGTTGTTTAACTTAGCGAATCGTTACAGCGATCGAAATCATTGTTTTACTTATCAAATCGTTGTAGCGATGGAAATCGTTGTTTAACTTATCGAATCGTTGTAGTGATGGAAATCATTGTTTTACTTATGAAATCGTTATACTATAAAGAAAATCTATGTGTACTTAGAAGAAATGCATGCTCTGAACTTTAAATGATAGTGTGTGAGAATAACTTACAGATTTTGCTTGAATTATTTTCTGTGGATGAACTTCAGAAAAACTTGTTAGAAAATATTTGTTAAGATTTTGTTAATCACCAAAAATTGTATATAATAAATAAAATTATATGGGGATGGACTGATCATCAATCTCCCCCTTTTTGGTGATGACAAAACATAACATTAACTTATAAAATGCTGAAATAACTTGAAATAAATTTGCTGGAAGAGATTAAATAAATTTGATAAGTCTAAGGAATGTATTTCAGAATAATGTATTTTCTCCCCCTTTTTATCATTAAGCAAAAAGAAAAGTAAGAACTCATGAAAAGAAGAGAAGAAAGATAAATGGGAGCCAACAGAACCACTATATTTGATTACTGAGGGGGTACAGTGATGTAGAAGACAGGTGACAAGAGAGAGGCATGGCGAGTGATGATCAGCCAAGCCTTACGTTCCTGTTCTTCAAAATAGATTTGGAATGCACCCCAAGCTATAGTGTATGAAGGCCCCATAATAGAAGCCATCCTCTGAATGTGGAGTTGTCTCTGAGCTTCTAGGAAATTTGCATACTCATCCCTTCCAAGAGACATCTTGTATGAGCTGATGGTTCCAAAGCTAGCATGTTGCAGGAACTGGTCGATGGAGATAGGATAGAAGATATTCTGCTGCTTCAGATCCTTTTTCATGGGTACATAAATATTGTACCTCTCAACCTAAGTGGAAAAAGGTTCTTGAACAATATGAATAGAGTTGAGGTCCAAGAATTCTTTAGCAGACAGAGATGGCTTGCCTGCCCTGACCAAAGAAGAATTGGTATTGACCAACTGCTGAGCAAAGTTGTGATAGTGTTTCTCCCATTCAGAAGGTGAAAGTCTTTCACACTCAGACAAGAGGGGAGCAAACACATCAGATTTGATATAGCCACTATGGTACTCCCGGAACAAAAATCGATGGAAGGCAAGAAGATGGCCTTTTTGGACTGAGATTCTTCCCATTACTCTTGTAAACCTTTCAAAAATTATGGGACCCACTTCAGAGTCCATGACCAGGGAGTGAAGCTTTGGACGGAACACAACATCTGGTAGTTTCAGGGTGGCAAAGTTCACCTAGATTGAAGTGTTGACTGGATTTTCTGTCCTGAACTGAGCAATGGCTCCTCGGAATTGCCCAAGTTGAATTTCTGGCAGATTGTGGAAAATCTATAGTCATTGATCATCTGAAAGTGGCGGATGAGCTTGATTTCCTTCTGGATGAAAGGTCCCCAGAAATTTTTATGATGAATAACAAACCACTCACTCAGTGTGAGAGGGTGGTCTCTGGGAGGGAACCTGTCAAACTTGGCAAGCAGGAATTTTCTGTAGAGTGACTGATGGCCTCGAGCCCACTGATCTTCAGTCTTAGACTCAGCTGGAGAAAATATTTTGGACTGATCAGCTTTGGAAATGGGAGAGAGAGGGAGAACAATTTTAAGGTGATCTGTGAGGTTGAGGTGAGGGAGGCCATAAATGGTGGCAAAAGTGTATTTTTGGAGGAATTCACAATACAGGGATCTCCTTCTGTTTTCAACAGAAAGAGAGAACCAAAGGGGTGGAAATTTTGGTTCAGAAGAGATAGCAAGGTCCTTGGAGACTTTCCTCATTTTAGGAGCAGGACTAGAAGAGTCTGTCCTATGAACATGAGTGCCAACGACCAGGACTGAGCGAAGAATTGCTTCTTCAAACTCATCTTTGATGTTCTGAATAACATGGCCTTGAACACGAGCACTCTCAAGGATGAGAGTGATGAAAGAGGGAGGAGTAGGTGGATGAAGAGAAGAGGAGGAGGTAGGAGGAGGTGGTGCAGATGGTCCAGCAGTGGATGGACCAGAGGATGAGGGTCCAGCTAAAGAAGATGATGCTGGAGGTTCTCAAATGAGGAAGGAGGAATGGAGGTGTGCGAAATAGGAGAAGAAGAAGAGATGGTAGGAAATGGTGTAGGTGAGGAGATGTGTTTTGGAAGAGGTTGTTTGAAGGTTGCAGGGGCTGGAGGGGCAGTGGATGAGGAGGGTGGAGAAGAAGGAGCTGGAGTCTTAAGAGGAGAAGAAATAGGAGGCTCTGGGGGCACAACAGCAGCTTCTACTGGATCTTCAATGCTGACTTGCTCTGCTTCAGATTCCACTGGCCCTGATGGCCGAGACTCTTCCACCACTGGCCCTGCCAGCCCAGACTCCTCAACTGATGGCCCTGGTGGCCTTGATGTTTCCTGTACAGGCTCAAACTGACTGGATTCCTCATTGGGCTCTGATGGCCTGGCTGCTTCTTCAGAAGGCCCTGGTGGCCGGACTTCCTCTTCATTTCCTGGCCCTGATGGCCCTGAACTGCCCTCTGGCATGGGTTGAGTGGGAGCAGGAGGGGTAGGAGTTGACAATTGCGCCCTCACAAGATCTGAAAGTTCTGAAATTGATTGCTTCAGGCTACCCAACTCACTTCTCATTCCCCATAGCACAGCTTTCACTACTACAATCTCCTTGGCTCCAGTGCTCTGACTAATAAAAATGGAAGAAATGTCAGACTGTAAAGAGCATAAGATCTCCCCTTATGCATTTAATCTTTCAATTACAGGCTTCATGTTCACTTTAAGCTTCTTCTTCTTATGGGATCTGCGGTGTGCCTTTCTAGTGAGCAATGGAATCTTTGTGGCCACACCCTTGCCTTTACTGCCTGAGCCGATAGCTGGCTCCATGATAATATCCTCAACACCATCAGAGGTGCTTTCTACAATACCTTCTTGGAAAGCATCAGCAGGGACACTAGCTGTGGGCTCCCCCTGAATTTCTGCTTCCTTTTGAATCACATGCTCCACCTGAGCTGGAGCATCCTCTATCTGAACATCTTCTATGTGGCCTGGTGCCACATCTTCTGAACTGGCTACAGCTACACTGGCTTCTTTTATAGTACTTTCTTTAGTGTAGCCTGGTGCCACATCTTCCAAAACAACTGCTCCCTGGCTAACTTCCCTAGTGGCATCTTCAGCATGAATAATTGGGGTGATTTCTTCATGAATTTCTTCCTGCTCCCCCTGAATATTTGCAACAGTTTCTAACACTTCTTCAATGACAGATGCAATGACTGTCGAGGGGGTCTCTACTCCAGATGGCTGCCCAACGAGATCAATATGCTCAGGAGCAATTTCTTCTATTCTTCTAGCACTTGCCACTGGTTCTTCAATTCTGACTTCTTCTTCCTCTTCTTGGACCACTGGAATTTCTGGGACTACAAGAGCTTCACCAATAATAGCCTCTCCTTCCGCCATGGAGGTCTTGGTCCAAACACTCCCTACTAGTGAGAAGCCACTTTTCTTTAAGTTTTTGGACCGAATAGGTTGGACCATCTTCTCCATCACTTCTCCCTTTAAATCAATATTACAGTGCTTGAATATCCTGGTCAACAAATGAGCATAAGGTAGGGAAACATTTAGCTTGTTCTTTGTGTCCCATATCATTTCTGCTGCAAATCTCATTCTCTCAAAGATCACTTGAGCCATATTTATGTCTTGATTCTGAATTGCCCAAAACATCATATCAGAATCGGCCTTAGGGCAAGTTGAGAATGTGGCGCTTCTTAGTACTAGAATCTGGCAGACTATGAAATGAAGAATCCATTTAACTAGTTGATATCAATTTTACCATCTTTCAGCTTGTACTCTGTTCCGATTATGCCTAACCTTTTTGCATGAATGTCTACACTGCCTACCCCACTGCGACCAACCATGGATACACCAAACAGACTTTCTAGAAGATCATAGATGATATGGATAGGTGTACCTTTTACTGAGGAGGTAAGGGACCTGTCTTCTTATACCTTCAAGCAAGTGTAGAATGCCTTGGCCAGGTCCGGATAGCTAGCTTCAGACACTGTGACCATTCTAGTCCATTTCATCCTTTCTATGGCTTCCACGATACTATGCATCCCATTTTTCTCCAAATCAGCAATATCTACTGCCTTGTTGCCTCACAACTTGGTCTTGACTGCTGCAAACCTTTCCTACTACTCTGCTATGAGGAAGACGACGTTGTATCCACCAACGATGCCGAAACTGCCAGAAGCTGCCATGGAAATGAACAGGGAAAGTTTCTGGAGGATCGTGGGAAGGAATGGAACAGAAGCCCTCAAGAAATTTTGCGGGAACAGAGACAGCTTTTGAATCCGCTCAGAGAGGATTCCTGAATCGATAAGGGTTTATCGCTCCAGGCAAGTCGAAAGAGATGAAAGAGAGGGATGAAATCGATAAGGCATGACTTACGGGTTTAACGGCAGGACATAAAGGCGCTTTTGAAACGCCAGAAAAATAAATGCTGATAACAACAAAAGAGGAAATGATAGTGTATACAATAAAGAATTCATTTGAAATGCCATAACACTTTATGACGTATGTAATTACAGGATTTGCTTAATTTTTAGCAGGAAGAGCGAAAATTATTCTGAAATTTATTATTTCAATTTCATGCAGACGTATCTTTTACAAATTACACATACCTAATTCCCTTCTAAGAGACATAAATCTCTCTTTAGGTAAGGCCTTTGTAAAGATATCTGCTAACTGATTTAACGTATCTATAAAAGAAATATTTATATTGTCATTAGCTACATGATCTCTAATGAAATGATATCTAACCTCTATATGTTTCGTTCTGGAGTGCTGAACTAGATTTTTGGTGAGATTTATCACACTAGTGTTGTCGCACAGCAATGGGATGGTCTTGATGTGCAGTCCATAGTCTTCAAGCTGCTATTTTATCCATAGGAGTTAAGTGCAGCAGCTCCCAGCATCTACGTACTCAGCTTCAGCTGTTGATAGTGCTACTGAATTTTGCTTCTTTGAAGACCATGAAATCAAGCATCCTGCAAGAAATTGACAACTATCACTGGTGCTTTTTCTATCTATCTTGCATCTAGCATAGTCAGCATCAGAATATCCAACTAGACTAGTTTCACATGATTTTGGATATCACAAGCCTAGACAATGAGTTTTAGCTAAATATCTAAAAATTCTTTTAACAGATATTAAGTGGGATTCCTTAGGATCAGCTTGATATCTTGCACACATGCATACACTAAATAAAATATCAGGTCTACTAGCTGTCAAATAAAGTAATGATCCTATCATACCTCTGTAAAGTTTTTGATCAACTTTCTTACCTTCCTTATCACTGTCTAACCTGGTGGATGTACTCATTGGAGTGGACAGTGGTTTAGCATTGTCAAATCCAAACTTCTTCAGCAATTTTTTGGTGTATTTTGCTTGACAGATATGTGTACCTTCTTTACCTTGCTTGATTTAGTAGTTGAGCTCTCCCATCATGCTCATTTCGAATTCTCCCTGCATGAGCTTCTCAAAATACTTGCACAAAGATTCGTCAATAGATCCAAATATGATATCATCTACATAAATTTGCACGAGTAATATATTTTTGATCTTTGATTTAATGAATAATGTGCTATATACATGTCCTCTGATAAAACCATGGTTTAACAAAAATGCACTAAGTCTTTCGTACCATGCTCTAGGTGCTTGCTTTAAACCATATAATATTTTGTGCAATTTAAAAACATGATTTGGAAATTCTACATCATCAAAACCAGGAGGTTGTTCTACATAGACTTCCTCCTTTATATATCCATTTAAAAATGCTGATTTTACATCCATTTGAAAAAGTTTTAAATTCAATGCAGATGCATAAGCAAGTAAAATTCGAATAGCCTCAAGTCTAGCCACTGATGCATATGTTTCATCAAAATCTATGTATTCCTCTTGAGAATATCCTTGAGCAACCAGTCTAGCCTTGTTTCTAGTGATAACACCAGCTTCATCCAATTTGTTCCTGAACACTCATTTGGTGCCAATCACAGGATGATCTGATGGTCTAGGAACAAGGGACCAAACTTGGTTTCTCTTGAACTGATTAAGTTCATCTTGCATAGCTAGAATCCAAGATTCATCAGACAGGGCTTCATTGACTGTCTTAGGCTCAATTTGAGATACAAATGCTAGGTAATCACAAGGGATAACATTACCTCTTGTTCTTACCCCAGCTGATGGATCTCCAATGATGTTGTCTTTCGGGTGATCCTTCTTGTATCTCCATTCCTTTGGAAGATCATCATGTATAATTTCCTTTTGGTGAAGTTCTTCCAAGGGTGGATCTTCATTATCCTTGATAAATGTATCTTTCAGTTTGTTGGATATATTTTATGCATTTTCATCATCACTATCTACTTTCTTTTTCAAGGAAGGGTTAGACTCATCAAAAATAACATGAACGGTTTGTTCAATTAATAAACTTTGTTTATTAAAAACTCTATAGCCTTTTGGTTTAGAAGCATACCCCATAAAGATTCCTTCATCAGATTTGGAATCTAACTTACCTATGTCCCTCTTACCATTGTTGTGAATGAAGCATGGACATCCAAACGTTCTGAATTGACTGATCTTGGGCTTCCTTTGCTTATATAGTTCATACACGGTCTTCTTTAGAATTGGCCTGATCATCACTCTGTTTATGATATAGCAAGCTGTGTTGATAGCTTCTGCCCAGAAATATCTTGGAAGATTGTATTCTGATAACATGGTTCTGGCCCTATCCAACAGGGTTCTATTTTTCCTCTCAGCTACTCCATTCTGCTGAGGTGTCCTTGGTGCTGAGAAGTTATGCTCTATTCCTTGATCATCACAAAATTCTGCAAATTTGTCATTTTGGAATTCTCCTCCATGATCTGAGTGAATTCTTATTATGCTGAACTTATTGTCGTTCTGAACTAACTTACTGAACTTCACAAAGCTTTCGAAAGTATCATCTTTATGCTCTAAGAAGGATACCCATGTAAATCTTGAATAGGCATCCACTATTACAAAACCAAAGTTCTTTCCTCCCAGGCTAGTAGTTCTCATTGGTCCAAACAAATCCATATGAAGCAATTCCAAAGGTTTAGAGGTAGTTACCACTGTCTTTAACTTGAAGGAAGATTTTGCATGCTTTCCTTTTGCACATAATTCACAAACACCTTCTATTTTTGAGCTTATCTTGGGTAGACCTTCCACTAGATTACGTTTGACAAGCTTTCTAATCCCATCCAAGCTGTAGTGACCCAATATCCTGTGTCATAGTTCAGCAGTTTGATCTTTATTTGCTGCTAGACAAACATCTTGATCTTTTAGTTCCTCTAGATGCAGCACATACAGGTTCTTTTCTCTGCTGGCTTCGAACATAATTACACCATCCTTCATAATTAGGCACTTAGACTCCTGAAATTTGATTTGGTGACCCTTGTCACAAAGCTGGTTGATACTTATGAGATTGTGCTTGAGTCCTTTGACACATAAAACATCTTCTATGAGGGTTCTGTCTTGACTTTCAATAGATCCACAACCGATCTGCAGCACCCCAGAAAATTTAATAAGTAAAAATCTGAATAAATGGAAATAAATAATTTCCATAATATCATATTATTTAAAACATACGTACTGTAAGACCCGTCCCCCTTGGGCCCTTTGGCCCCGTCCTTAGGGTCGTGCCAGGCGCCCTGGCCGCGACATGGTCGCGCCAGAGCGGTCTGCCGTGATAGCGTTGGGTCGCGCCGCACCCGGCCGCCGCATTCTTATCGCGACGGGGGTTGCCGTTGCGTCCTTGTTGCGGCGTCTAACAGGGTCGTGACTGCTTTTCTGACAGACGTGATCGGTGTCCTTTCTGTCAGAATGGCTTTGTAGGGTGTCAGACACGTGCAGCGTTGACGTGGCCTATCTGGGCGTCACGACTGCTTTTCTAGTCTCTGAGGTTTGACCGCCTTTTTGGGGTCGCGCCGGGGGCGACTGTCGCGACATGGTTGCGACGCCGAGGAGCGTCACGACATGCTAGTTGTCGCGCCGGGTCGGCCCGTCGCGTTCTGGGGGCCGTCGGCTTAAAAACCGAAGACGCGCCCATTCTCCCCCTCTTGCCCTCTCAGCTCTCTTTCTCCCCTCTCCCTTCCCTCTCGTGTTCCCCTTGCGGATTCTTGGCGGATCTCGGTGTTTGAGGCGCTCGTGCTAAGGTGGTGTCGTCCCGCTCGTGCAGGGGACGCGTTCGTGCCGTTTGGAGCGAGGAGGAGGCGTCCTTTCCTACGAGAAGGCCCCAACGGGTTCGTTCTTCATGTGAAGGTAGGGACCCTTGATCCTCTCGCCCTAAGCATGCTCCCTTCCCCCCCTCTACATCGTGTTTCCTCTGTGGTTTGGGGCTTGGGAGTGTGAGAACTCCATGCTCAAGGTTGAGTGAGGTTTTCCTTGAGTGTAGATTCGTTTAAATCCATGTCTGTGGGGCTTTAAGGGTGGTTTGGGTGCTTTAATGGCTTTCTTGCATGTTGAGCATGCTCCCCTCCCCCTGTGGTTTACCCATTTCGTGTTTTGGGACGATTTCCAGAAGAAGGGTTCCGGAGCTCCCCCCTGCTGAGAACGCGACCCCTTTAGAGGCCGCGATCTTGTCGCGGTGGCCTGGCCGACCGCGATAGGATCACGGTGCTCTTGGGTGCCACAACCTGGTCGCGATGGCTCAGGCCGTCGCGATGGGATCGCGACAGGGTAGGGCGTCGCGACCATGTCGCGACAGCCCGATGCGTCGCGACCTCAGCCGTGAGACAGATTCTGATCATTGCCATTTCCGCTTCTTTTTACTATACCCATGGCACCTGTGCTAGTTCCCTAGTGCGGTCTACACTAGTCTTTCGCCTGGTGCTCGGCACTTGAGGGCTTGTCCCGCATGAGAGGTTGTTACTATTGCCTGGGACCCCCATCCTCGAGAGCCTGTTGAGGGAGTACTCCGGGCTATGAGTGGGCTTGAGTAGGCAGCCACCAGGCAGACTCTGGAGCTTAGGGGAAAACAGTGGTTAGGATAGTGGCATTGAGTCGCTTGCAGAGCTCTCGTGGTTGGACTGGGACGCCGAGGTCAGTTTTCGGAGTTCTTCCCGGCACAGTCCAGCTAGTCCTTTTCTCACTACCTCGCTCTTTGCGCCCCGGAACCGCTTAGAGAGGTCAGGCGTGGGACCGTAGTCCGGCCAGACTACGGCGGTTACTGTTGTGTTACCTTGTGTCCTACCTCGCTCTGACGAGACGTGAGGGTCAGGACCCGGGTCGAGGATAAGACGTCGGTGGATGCACCTGACCTTGACTAGTGGTAGTGCTTTCCGTAGCAAGTGGTCCTTGTCCAGGCAGAGTTCCCTCCGTCTGTGTTTACTAGCCGTGTGGTGGTCACGACGACAGTCGTATGGAGTTTCCGACCATGTGTACTTTCCGTACCGTGCTAGTTGTAGTTTCGCTTCCGCACTTCCGTTGGTAGGTAGAAGATATAAACTGCTGTCATTTATTATATATATATATATTCTTCTGCTTGTCTAGAGCCAGTAGGAGATTGGTAGTCCCTACTGAGCTTCTATTGTGAAGCTCATCCCTCCTTTTCCCAGGTGACACTTCTCAGCAGCAGCAGGGCGCGCGCCGGGCGGAGGAGATGGGGCAGTAGGCGTGGTCCCTGTAGCTAGCAGTGGCTCCCCTGTTTCAGTGTACGTCACCCTCGGGGTATGCCCCTAAGGGACTTGTTCTTCCCCTGCCTTTTACTTGTACTAGCGTGCGTGTGTTGGGACTGTACTTAGAGCGGTACACAGCAGTCTCGCTCTCTTTTCTGTTTCCGCCTGTACGCTTCTAGTTTAGCAGTTGACGTTTACTTCCGTTACATATCCTGTTAGATGCATATTATAGCCCTTCCGGGTCTTCGGATCTGTGGGTGGCGACCGCGAAAATCGGGTCCTCGGCGTGGGCCGAGGGTCGGATTCTCGGGTCGTTACAGTGGTATCAGAGCGAGAGTCTGACAGGACTTGTATTGGATTTAGACTGCAACAGGAAGTCCCAACGGTAGTACAAGTACACTGCTAGCCACCCGAGTAGTTTTGTTAACCTTGTTGGTTGTGTTGCCGTGCAGTTTTGACATGGCTCCGTGTAGGCGCATTCAGGCTAGACAGTTGGTGGAGCAGCAAGATGAGTCCGCTATGCCCCCACAGGGGCAGGTCCAGGAGGGGGTGTCGGTAGACGAGTCAGTGGCACAGCCTCAGGGTGCAGCGGCGCAGCAGCAGTAGGTGGGCAGCAGCAGCAGGAGTACCAGCTTCATCCGCAACAGTATGCAGACTGGTTTCCCATTGTCGAGCAGTTCTTTAGGAACTTGTACCAGGGAGTGTACCAGCCCGGGCAGGCAGTAGCAGATGTTCAGCCTCTGGTACCTCCCCCAGCAGTACCGGAGCAACAGCAGGTAAAGCCAGAGGTGGAGCAGCCAGAGCGTCAGCAGCGGTCGGGCACTGGGAGTACCCGAGCCAGGCGGCGGAGGACGACGGTTACAGAGGACAGGACCGCTCTCCTCGAGAGGTTCCTGCGCCTTCGGCCACCGATGTTCCACGGTGAGTATGATCCAGACAAGGCAGAGAGTTGGACCCATGAGTTAGAGCGCATCTTCGAGACCATGGAGTGCGCTGAGGAGGACCAGGTTCGACTGGCAGTGTACCAGCTCAAGGGAGGAGCCCATGAGTGGTGGAGAGTTCAGAGGCAGACTCACTTCTAGGGGCAGAGGTTGGATCACATCACTTGGCAACGGTTTTCGGAGGTCTTTCACGGCGAGTACTTCCCCGACTACGCTCGACGTGAGAGACGGGACCAGTTCCACGCGTTGGTTCAGGGCGACCTCACAGTTTCGCAGTACCACCAGAGGTTTGTCCAGTTGTTGAGACATGTGCCTCATGTCGCAGGCAGCGATCAGGCGTGTGCAGAGAGGTTCATAGCAGGACTGAGACCAGACCTGAGGTAGGGTGTGACGGCACACATGTGTACCACCTTAGGAGAGGCCGTGGCGAAGGCCACTGCCTTAGACAGAGAGACCTGGCAGCCTCAGCAGCAATAGCAGCAGCAGGGAGGAGCCTCTTCTAGGTCCTCACCTTACCAGTGCCCAGCAGGTAGCCGCAGTAGTGCGACTTCCTCTTCCTCCGGCTTGGGCAGTTCCAGCAGTGCCAGGATTCGCTCGCAGTTCAGGAAGTTGTCTACTCGTGGGGGTAGTCGGAGCCGGCAGCAGAAGCGCCAGTCCAGGTTTGCAGAGTAGTCAGTTGTCCAGGGAGCTGAGCAGGGCAGTCAAGAGGTAGTTTGCTACACCTGTGGCTTATCGGGCCACTTCAGGAGGGATTGCCCCATGGGGCAAGCCCCGCAGCAGCAGCAGCCAGTTCAGTACGCTCAGCAACCGCCTCAGTACCAGTACCCTCCTCAGCAGCAGGCACCGCGTCAGCAGCAGTGGAGGCAGTACCAGCAGCAGGCTCAGCAGTTTCCACAGCCGCAGCAGTACTAGCCGTACCAGCAGCAACAGCAGCAGTACCCCCAGCAGCCGCCGCAGCAGCAGCAGCCCCAGTAGGCTCCGCAGCGTGGGCGTGGTCGTGGTCGCGTGATGGCGCTCACCCGGGAGCAGGCAGAGGCGTCAAACCTTGTTATAGGTACTCTACCTATCCTTGGCAGAGCTGCTCGTGTTTTGGTCGATCCCAGTGCTTCTTTGTGTTTTGCTGCCGAGGAATTCTACGAGTCCCTTGCTTGTCACACTCCTGAGAGGCAGTGTGATGTGATGGTCGATCTCCCGTCTGGTGACTATATGCATTCCTTTGGTTACCTGGAGGGTGTGGCAGTCGAGGTTGAGGGGCACCAGTTGCCGACCAGGTTGTACGCACTGCAGCTTTGCGACTTTGACGTCATCATGGGCATGGACTGGTTGGAGGCTCACTCAGTCATGGTTGATTGCCAGCGAAAGACCGTTCGGTTTAGGATACCTGGAGATCCCATCCTCTGCTTCCGAGGTATCCGGTCTACCCGTCGGCCATTTATTTCTTTGTGTAGAGCTCGCCATTTGATCTGCGATGGCTGTGTAGCGTACCTTACTTCGGTTTTTTCTTTGGAGCCTAGCGGATCTTCAGTTTCTGACGTGTTGGTTGTTTCTGAGTTCTCCGACATCTTCCCGGAGGAACTACCTGGTTTGCAGCCTGAGCGGGAGGTAGAGTTCTCCATTGAGCTTTTGCCTGGTACGATACCTTTGTCCAAGGCACCTTACCGGATGGCCCCAGCGGAGCTGCGTGAGTTGAAGCACCAGTTGCAAGAGCTTCTTGAGCTAGGCTTCATTCGCCCGAGTCACTCGCCATGGGGCGCGCCTGTTTTGTTTGTGCGAAAGAAGGATGGTAGTCTTCGTTTATGCATCGATTATTGGCAGTTGAACCAGGTTACTGTGAAGAACAGGTACCCGTTGCCGAGGATCGATGATTTGTTTGATCAGTTGCAGTCGGCCCGAGTTTTCTCGAAGATTGACTTGAGATCCGGGTACTATCAGATGCGGATCAAAGAGTCAGATGTCATTTGACGGCTTTCCATTCTATGTACGGTCACTTTGAGTTCGTCGTGATGCCATTTGGGCTGACGAACGCACCCGCAGCATTCATGGATCTGATGCATAGGGTGTTCAGTGAGTACCTAGATCGTTTTGTGGTCGTTTTTGTTGATGAGATGATATTTTGGTCTACTCGGATTCTGAGGAGGAGCACGAGGAGCACCTGAGGATCATACTGGAGACCCTGCAAAGTCACCGCCTTTATGCCAAGTTCGACAAGTGTGAATTTTGGCTAAGGGAGGTGCACTTTCTCGGGCACGTGATCTCGGGTTCTGGTGTGGCAGTGGACCCTGCCAAGGTGGAGTCCGTGTTGTCGTGGGAGCAGCCCACATCGGTGTTAGAGGTCCGCAGTTTTCTGGGTTTGGCTGGTTATTACTGGAGGTTCATTCAGGATTCTGCCAAGTTAGCAGCGCCGTTGACTAGGTTGACTAGGCAGGACGTCAGGTTTGTTTGGTTAGAGGACTGTGAGCAGAGCTTCCGAGAGCTGAAGACGAGGTTGACTTCAGCGCCAGTGTTGGTCTTACCGTCGGGCAGCGGTGGTTTTGTGGTCTACACCGATACGTCGAGGTCAGGTTTGGGTGCCATGCTGATGCAACACGGTGGGGTCGTTGTCTATGCTCTCGGCAGCTCAGAGCATGAGGAGAACTACCCCACCCACGACTTGGAGCTGGCAGCAGTAGTGTTCGCTCTCAAGTTGTGGAGGCACTACCTGTATGGTGAGGCTTTTCAGATCTTCACCGATCACCAGAGTTACAGTATATCTTCACCCAGAGGGATCTGAACTTGAGGCAGCGTCGATGGATGGAGTATGTGAAGGACTACGACCTAACCCTTTCCTACCACCCAGGAGGGCTAACGTCGTAGCTGATGCTTTGAGCAGGCGCGTGCACTTGAGTTCGCTGATGGTCAGAGAGTGGAGGCTGTTCGAGGAGCTGTCCCAGGGAGTGTTCGTTCCATCGAGGACTAGAGACCGTGCAGTAGCGAGCAGTTTGTCAGTTCAGCCATCAGTACTCAGGCAGGTGTTGCAGGCACAGCAGGCAGACCCTTAGTTGGCAGACATTTTGCAGATGCCAGATGTTGAGCTCGACGAGGATAGTGAGGTCAAATTCAGAGGCCGCTTGTACGTTCTCGAGGAGGCGCGCTAGGCAATTTTGTCAAAGGCTCACAGATCGAGGTATGCTGTTCATCCGGGCTCCACCAAGATGTACCATTTCTTGAGGAGGTTTTTCTGGTGGCCAGGGATGAAGAGGGGTGTGGCAGAGTTCGTCGCTCGGTGCCTTACCTGTCAGCAGGTGAAGGCCGAGCATCAGCATCCTGGTGGTGAGCTGCAGCCGTTGCCCATTCCCGAGTGGAAGTGGGATGACATCACCATGGACTTTGTGGTTGGTTTGCCCCGCACCCCGCAGAGGCATGATGGTATTTGGGTGATTGTGGATCGTTTGACCAAGGCAACACATTTTCTTTCGATCAGGATGTCGTGGTCAGTGGACAGGTTAGCCCGGCTGTACATGGACAGAGTTGTTTCGTTGCACGGGATCCCAGTTTCAGTCGTCTCCGACAGAGATCCGAGGTTCACGTCAGGGTTTTGGCGCAATCTTCAGAGAGCACTGGGTACAAAGTTGAGGTTCAGCACAGCGTACCACCCTCAGACAGACGGACAGTCAGAGCAGACTATTCAGACACTAGAGGACATGTTGAGAGCGTGCTGTTTAGACTGGAGCGGCACTTGGGAGTCGCACCTTCCGATGGTAGAGTTCACGTATAACAACAGTTATCACTCGAGCATCGGAATGGCACCATACGAGGCTTTGTACGGTCGCCCGTGCAGGACACCTCTTCACTGGTTCGAGGTTGGAGAGAGGCAGCTTTTGGGACCAGAGTTAGTGCAGCAGTGTGCAGATACAGTCAGACTGGTTAGGCAGAGGCTACAGACAGTGCAGAGTCGGCAGAAGAGTTATGTAGACAGCCGCAGGAGACCGTTACAGTTCAGTGTTGGTGACCTTGTTTTCTTGCGGGTCTCGCCGACCAAGGGTGTCATGAGGTTCGGCAAGAAGGGGAAGCTTAGTCCCAGGTATATTGGGGCTTTCCCTATTCAGAGAGGGTCGGCGAGGTGGCGTACAGGTTGAGTCTTCTGGCAGAGCTGGCAGGTGTACACAGTGTTTTCCATGTTTTGCAGCTCAGAGAGTACGTCGCAGATCCTTCGCACGTGTTGGACTACTCACAGCTGGAGGTAGCGCCAGACTTGTCAGTGCCAGAGTACCCAGTCAGAGTTGTCGACCGCAGAGTTCAGCAGTTGCGTCGAAAGCAGACTCTGCTGGTGAAGGTCGTTTGGCAGAACCGCATTAGTGGCGAGGCCACCTGGGAGCGCGAGGATGAGATGCTGGAGCAGTTTCCCTATTTGTTTGATTGATTGGTATGTTACTTCTCCTTGTACTGCTTTCCGGTTTGAGACTGAGTTTTTTTTATTTTGAGGATGAAATGTCTTTAGGTGGGTGGGATGTAAGACCCGGCCCCCTTGGGCCCTTTGGCCCCATCCTCAGGGTCGCGCCAGGCTCCCTGGCCACGACGTGGTCGCGCCAGAGCGGTCTGCCGCGACAACGTTGGGTCGCGCCGCACCCGGCCGCCACGTTCTTGTCGCGACGGGGGTTGCCGTCGTGTCCTTGTTGCGGCGTCTAATAGGGTCACGACTGCTTTTCTGACAGACGTGACCGGTGTCCTTTCTGTCAGAATGGCTTTCCCAGGTGGCAGACGCGTGCAGCGTTGACGCAGCCTGTCTGGGCATCACGACTGCTTTTTCGGTATCCGAGGATTGACCGCCTTTTTGGGGTCGCGCCGGGGGCGACCGTCGTGACATGTTCGCGACGCCGAGGAGCATCGCGACACGCTAGTTGTCACGTCGGGTCGGCCCATCGCATTCTGGGGGGCGTCGGCTTAAAAACCGAAGGCGCGCCCATTCTCCCCCTCTTGCCCTCTCAACTCTCTTCCTCCCCTCTCCCTTCCCTCTCGTGTTCCCCTTGCGGATTCTTGGCGGATCTCAGTGTTTGAGGCGCTCGTGCTGAGGTGGTGTCATCCCGCTCGTGCAGGGACGCGTTCGTGCCGTTTGGAGTGAGGAGGAGGCGTCCTTTCCTACGAGAAGGCCTCAACGGGTTCGTTCTTCGCGTGGAGGTAGGGACCCTTGATCCTCTCGCCCTAAGCATGCTCCCTTCCCCCCCTCTACATCGTGTTCCCTCTATGGTTTGGGGCTTAGGAGTGTGAGAACTCCATGCTCGAGGTTGAGTGAGGTTTTCCTTGAGTGTAGATTCGTATAAATCCATGTCTGTGGGGCTTTAAGGGTGGTTTGGGCACTTTAATGACTTTCTTGCATGTTGAGCATGCTCCCCTCCCCCTGTGGTTTGCCCATTTCGTGTTTGGGACGATTCCAAAAGAAGGGTTCCGGAGCACCCCCCAGCTGAGAACGCGACCCCTTTAGAGGCCGCGATCTTGTCGCGGTGGCCTAGCCGATCGCGATAGGATCGCGGTGCTCTTGGGTGCCACGACCTGGTCGCGACGGCTCGGGCCGTCGCGATGGGATCGCGACAGGGTAGGGCGTCGCGACCATGTCGTGACGGCCTGATGCGTCGTGACCTTAGCCGTGAGACAGATTCCGATCTTTGCCATTTCTGCTTCATTTTACTATACCCGTGGCACCTGTGCTAGTTCCCTAGTGCGGTCTACACTAGTCATTCGCCCGGTGCTCGGCACTTGAGGGCTTGTCCCGCGTGAGAGGTTGTTACCGTTGCCTGGGACCCCCATCCTCGGGAACCTGTTGAGGGAGTACTCTGGGCTACGAGTGGGCTTGAGTTGGTAGCCACCAGGAGGACTCTGGAGCTTAGGGGAAAATGGTGGTTAGGGCAGTGGCGTTGAGTCGCTTGCAGAGTTCTCGTGGTTGGACTGGGACGCCGAGGTCAGTTTTTGGAGTTCTTCCCGGCGCAGTCCAGCTAGTCCTTTTCTCAATGTCTCACTCTTTGCGGCCCCAGAACCGCTTAGAGAGGCCAGGCGTGGGACCGTAGTCCGGCCAGACTACGGCGGTTACTATTGTGTTACCTTGTGTCCTACCTCGCTCTGACGAGACGTGAGGGTCAGGACCCAGGTCGAGAATAAGACGTCGATGGACGCACCTGACCTTGACTAGTGGTACTGCTTTCCGTAGCTAGTGTTCCTTGTCCAGGCGGAGTTCCCTCCGTCTATATTTACTAGCCGTGTGGTGGTCACGACAAGCAGTCGTACGGAGTTTCCGACCGTGTGTACTTTTCGTACCGTGCTAGTTGTAGTTTCGCTTCCGCACTTCCGTTGGTAGGTAGAAGATATAACTGCTATCATTTATTTTATATATATATATATATTCTTCTGCCTGTCTAGAGCCAGTAGGAGATTGGTAGTCCCTACTGAGCTTCTGTTGTGAAGCTCATCCCTCCTTTTCCCAGGTGAGACTTCTCAGCAGCGGCAGGGCGCGCGCCGGGCAGAGGAGATGGAGCAGTAGGCGTGGTCCCCGTAGCTAGAAGTGGCTCCCCTATTTTAGTGTACGTCACCCTCGGGGTATGCCCCTAAGGGACTTGTTCTTCCCCTGCCTTTTACAGGTACTAGCGTGCGTGCGTTGGGACTGTACTTAGAGCGGTACACAGCGGTCTCGCTCTCTTTTCTGTTTCCGCTTATACGCTTCTAGTTTAGCAGTTGACATTTACTTTCATTACATATCCTGTTAGATGCATATTATAGCCCTTCCGGGTCTTCGGATCCGTGGGTGGCGACCGCGAAAATCAGGTCCTCGGCGTGAGCCGAGGGTCGGGTTCTCAGGTCGTTACATGTACCTCTATCGTAGGTGCTAAAACACATCGGAAAAATCCGTAAAATTATAATCAACCCCAACATTATTACTAAAGTTCCAAAAAGAAATTTGTGCCATGAAAATCGGATTAGCCAAGTTTAAAGTGTTTCACGACTTATTATCGTAATTCCTGAATAAGTTAATAAATCATTATCACCCGTACTCGGATGAGTCAGAAAATTAAATAAAATCATATACGGACTTCAAATAATATCCTTTAATGACCCATCAAGGAATTTGGCTCATAAAAATCATTTGGGCTAGGTTTAAGAGTTATTGTCACCGATTATCCAAATTAGGAAACAATCGAAAAATCGATAACACGGAAATACGACGCAACCAAAAATTAAATAAAATTTGGAGAGACTTCAACATTATACATTAATGACCAATATCATAATTGGGACAATGGACCACATATGACCCAAAAATCAAATGAGCAAGAAAATACATGAAAATTCGTAGCTTAAATAGCTGAAATTAGAAAAAGACAACTAGAGTTGAATTGGGATGAGAACATGCTTCTTGGCAACCCAAATTCGTGCTTACTATGTGGGGAGGTTTCCTAAAGCCTCACCGCTCAAATGGAGGAAGAATCCTCAAATAGGAAACTAATATGTCAAAAACCGCAACCCTAGTTTCCTTGTCACAATAGGACTCCTAAACACCATGGATGCTTAAATACTCTCCACCAACCCTTAGGGACGAATTTACATCTTGTTGGGGTCGTGTGGAGGATTTCTTGGTGGATGGGGAGTAGGAGATCGTCCACACCAAGCGTCTTCTTCCCGTTGCGTCTGCTGCGACCTGCACAGATGGTCATCTTGGAGTCGACCAAAGGTGAGTCAAACCATAACCAAACCTTTCAAGGCCTATACCCCTTGAAAGAGGGTCAAGTCTATGTTCCAACCCAAGTAGAATGCACACATTCTATGCAATATACACGGAGTGTTAAGCGTTCTTCAAAAAGTGGTCTGAACACGGGGTTTCTGGAAAAATGGGACTTCTTCAACCCTGAAGGTAGGTTTTCTTGGGTCAAACCTTAACATATCCTATTCCAATGTGTAGATCATCAAGATAACTTTTGTTTCCCACTGGTTTCATCTAATTCCAATGAGTAGATTTTGAATTATAACTGTTTTCCCCAAGTCGCGCACTGTCAGGGCTTTCCCTGTTCTTTATATGTTGCATGTGATTCAAGACCGAATTAGAGCAAACACACAACATGAAAGTTTTTCTACTAATTGTCCTCATCATGTTTTGTGTTGAACATTTTGTCTAACTGTCAACAGTTAGAGATTTATAAGCATGGAAAGAGGGTTACTGCATGATACTACATTTTCGGGTTGCACTTGGCTTTTACGTTGTGTCAAATTATCATGCATCTCAAGGTCGTTTAAAATTATTTAAAAATCATAGACTGCATCTATTCCATGTTTCCAACAACATTCATGATGAGACTTTTGTCCTAAAAGCCCTAATTATTTCAGCATCATACCTTGCAAAGTAAATCTTGCATTTGATTGTCCTCAGTCTTCTATACCTCATGTTAGACTTGATTAAAGCCTGTCGAAATCATCTGTGTTTTCTAATTCCGATTTATTGGAAGCACCCTTGCATGTCTAGGTTGGTTTAAAACTAGTTTTGTGATTTTTCATGCACTGTACAATTTGTTCTCTATTTTCGAAACCCCATGTGTCAATATAAGGCAGTCCTAGACCGTAATCCAAGAACATGTCTTTTCTCTGTCAGATTTAGGCACAGACCCTGTGAACGCGACGGCCCGATAGGTCACGTTCTGACGTCTTGTTGCGACAGCAAACCGGTCACGTTATGAATGCGATGAGCGCGCCGTCGCTATCTCTCTGCCTGATCTGACTGCCTTGTCGTGTTCTATACATACCCTTGCCGTGTTCTGTCGCGACCCTTACTGGGGTGTGTCGCGTTCTCAGAATTTTGCATGAAACCCCACTTGTTTCTTTTGAAAAAACTTACCGCTATACCCAAGGTCGGTTTAATATGGTATTTAATGTGTAAATTGCATGTCTTGGGTCTAGTCATTACATGATGAATGTTAATGGCTTAAAAGTGATTAACCCATTTAAAAACTATAATTACATGAACAGTATTCTAATTATTCTCTTAATGACGTGATCATTCATGAAACTTGTGATTCGCTCTTGTTACTGTTCTAGCTTGATTAAAATGATAATTATTATCTTAAAATCTTGCAAACCCATGTGTAGTTAAATGCATTGTTCATTGCATGCCATCATGTTAAATGCTTTCCACGAGTTTGAGATTGATGGTTTGTGAATTGAGACGCGTACATCACTACACACTTGCACATCTAGGCAGCCCTTTCTTGGGGATTTGGAAACTCTCTATCGGTCATTCCGATCGGTAGACTAGTGACGTTTTCTCCAAGGCCTCCGTAAATCTCCTCCCATGGCCGACGGGTGGGTGTACCATTGAAGTCCATAGATTAGCGTGCACTTCCTCTTCTTGTTCTCGTGAGTGTGATTACAATGACTAAGCCATTAATGTAAAGATTGAATTAAATTATAAATCGTACCGTTATGCTGCCCAAATTTATCTCTTGACCATTGTTATCATGAAATCATGTTCAATTACTTATTACTAGTTCTCATCATCATCATGAACATGACATTACACATGCTTACTTATTGAAACTCTCATTGGCCATTATTAATGATTGTGGGTATCTACATTTATATATTAAGTGAGATGTGACCGGGCACGGAGAGTGTCCAAGGGCTCAGTTAGCCCCAATGACGGAGAGTCATAAATATACTGTTAACCATGGGGTATAATGATTACTGGTGTTGCTGGCGCGCTGGGAGTCGTGCGTGTCGTGTTGAATGATAGATACCATAACCACATACACGTGTCCTGGTGTACATTCTTGATGGATCTTTTCTTGGTGTACATTAGTGTCTACGTGCCTGATTAGTGTTACATGATCGTGCTTGTGCGTGCTTGCTTGCTTGCATGATATGGCCATCCTGCATTTATTGCAATTAGTGATATTGCGTTCTTGAAAGCTATTGACATCAAGTGAAATCTTGCTTGCGTGCTTGGACAAAGTGATCTATTGCTAGTTCTATCTCGTTATACCGTTCTAGATCTCGTTCTATCATGATCTCTCTATCTAGCCTGTTTCATGCATTATGTTTTAATGAGTTTTATTCGTACATGCATATCACGACATTCATCGTGCTTACCTAGTTCTAAACTGCTAATCACTTATATCATTGCCCGCACATTGAGATATAAATCCTACTGGGCTAGTTTGCTCATCCCCTACTTTTACCCAATCTAGGTGACTATGAAGATCAAGAGGAAGAGCATGTCAAGGATGGGAATGCGTCCGAGTGATGAGCGTCCCAACTACGAGTCAAGTTATAGTAGTTTGCTTTGAGTGATAGATTCATGTAGTAGGAAGTGGGGAATAAAATGTACTTTTCCTTTTTATTGAGTCTTAGTCCTGTATTAGTTTCTATTGGAATACAATGAGTTGAGATTTGAATACAAGACTAGTTGAGTTCAAATTTGGGCCCTATGATGATGTATGTGTATACATTTAGCGCGTGCTAGCTAGAGGCTTATTTGTCGACTGTTCACGTTTCGGGATATCAACTCGAATTATATTCCGCATCATTAATATCTGCTGCGTAATTCTCGGGACGTGACGGTTTAGTGGTATCAGAGCATAGGAATACCAAATAGGATATATGTCTCAGGAATAGGAGATACCTATGGAACCTAGGTCATGGAAATAAATACAGTACCTGGTGAGAATGGGTAGAGACTGGGAATATGTTAGCAAGAATTAAAACACTCTACCCATTGACTCTGATAATATATCTAAAGACATTAATTAGTTTCTATCCTTTTCTCAGGAGACTTCATAACTCTTACCCTCAACTGCAATGGCTCGCAACCAGTGGCAAGGTATGCAAGAAATCGTGGCTGGATTGACTCAGGCTTTACAAAATGTGGTTCAGGCTGGAAATCAGGCTGCTGCTGCTGCTAGGAATGGAGCGGGTGATTTACACCGCAACTTTAGGAGCTTGAACCCCCCTCGCTTCTCTGGATCCCCTGATCCAGATGAGGCAAAAAACTGGCAGGAGGAGATAGAAAGGATCTTCTAAGTCATGCAATGCATGAACAGAGAGAAGGTGGTACTGGCCACTTTTCAATTCACTAAGGATGCCTGAGCATGGTGGAAGGCCACATCGGCCCACCTGCCTAATGTTGGCGAACTACAGTGGGCTGGATTCTTGGAGATATTCTGGGGAAAATATTTCTCTGAAAGAGGAAGGAGAAGAAGGTAGCGAAGTTTGCCGCACTAAAACAGAAAGGAATGTCTGTGGCTGAGTATGAGGCTCAGTTCGCGCGTCTGGCTGTGTATGCCCACACCTGGTGGGAACTGAAAGACTAAAGGCTAACCATTTCATGGATAGGCTCAGGCCCATGTTCATTGAAAAGCTCGGACCACACAACATCCAAATCTACACTGAGATGGTCCAAAGAGCTCAACTGGTAGAAGATACTATGGCTAAGGTGGAAGGCATGAGGGGAAAGGACATCTCAAATCCGACCTTTACAAAAAGGGGAGCAGTCGATACAACTGGAACTTTCCCCAATAACAACTACAACAACAACAAAAGGCCAACCATTGGGAAGGACTATGGTATGGAGAAAAGGATCAAAGTAGAAGAAACAATGATGGCGGAGTATTGTAAATTTTGCAACAAGCCTGGGCACCAAGCGGACAAGTGTTGGAAGAAGGCCGGAGCTTGCCTGCGATGTGGGAGTCACGAACATCGTATACCGAACTGTCCCATGCTAAAAGACAAAGCTGGAAGGAACCAGGGAGTGGTAATGTGTAAGGCCCTCGAATTTTCGTCGCATTAATTGTATTTATGTGTGTATATTTGTGCTTGTGTATGTATGTACATATTTACGTACGTATTAATTAGTACAAGTACGTGTGCATGTGTTTATATTAAATATAAATAATGTATGTATTGCGTGGTGATAGTGTGGATATAATACCATATACATATTGCATGTATATATGCTTGGTGTGCATGGTTTTCTGCATAATTTAGGGTTCTGGCCGAAGGCCCCTTGGCGTCAACCCCTGGCAGCTGAGGTGGTGTCAGCGTCCAGACATGGACGCCAACACTAACCCAGCGTTCAGCGATATGGACGCCAATATCTCTGGCCTGCATGCGCAGCAGAGCTGCAAACTTCTGAAACAAGGTAAGCCAACCATTGGGGACTGTCCCCAACGGCTCTAAGGCTGTCAAATCAGCATGGTGAGTGGGAGAGGGGCTCTCCTTATGTCTGAACCCGAAATGGCCTCTCCCCACTCCTCACTTCACCTTGCAAAGGAGAAAAAGAGAAAGAAAAACCTAGAGAGAAAACTGTGAGAAAACCTCCTCTTAGCACCCAAAAATCCGACCCTTGGAGCTTGATCCGGCGTTCCACTGCTTCAAGGAGGTTGCTGGACTGAGGAGGAAGGCTTCCCCGACCTCGGCTTACTGTGGATCCCGCTCAAGAACCCGGAGGCGAGATCATTTGGAGGGAGTTCTGCACTTCTTGGGACAGCCCAAGGAGGGCTTCACCAACACCCTAGACCCTTTGGAAGAATTTTTAAAAGGCAAGTGACCTAACCATGATGTTCCCTTATGAGTCTAGGTCGGTTTTATGATTTTTGAGCATTTTCCCTCGAGTCCTAGACCCTCCCATTCACCCAAGTTTGAGAGCTCGGGGTCTGTGTTTCTGCACAGACCTGATTCGACGGCAAGGTCCATGGACGCCCATATCATGCTTGGCGTCCATCGGCCATGCCGCTGACCCTGAGTCAGCGGCCAGAGACCGCCGCCGAGTTCTTCTGGACAGAACAGTGAACTGTTCTGCCCTTCCTTTATATTAATTTCGGTATGGTTTCCGTGATGAGGATATATGGTAATCCTATGCTCTATGTATATAGTCAATTGTGGTGTGTGGATGAATGTGGTGTGTGATGGTGAATGTAGGAAATATTGTGTCCCATGAATTGTGAGCATGACTTGTTAATGATCTTGTTAAATTATGTTTCATGAGTAGGATTAAACTGAATGCCTTGGTTTTTGTCAGTTCATGATGATTAGTAGATCAGTAGATGTATGCCCAATTTTGGTAAATTGATCCATGCTTGCATGAGTTGCAAATGAATTCGGTTCGGTAGATAGAAAGACATGCAAAAATGGTTGTGGTGATTGATCTATAGATGTATGATTTAGGGAAATGTTGTATTCTCAAATCATGTATATATTAGTAGCCTCTGTTTAAAACAGTAAGTGGTAAATTGCAAGATGTGTTAAACCCCATGTTAACTTAAGTTGTTAATAGCATGCTAATTAGGTGTTTTATTTTTTGTAAATTCTATTTAGCTCAGAAAAATCTGAAAATTTGAGGGTATGATCTTGAACTCGAACAAAGCATGTGGTTAAAATTTCAGGTCAATTGGATCAGTAAATAAAAAGCTATGTATTTTCATGTGAAATGTGACAATCTACGTATACTATCGTAATGTGGTTAGTTATTGTCTAAACCCAACTTGATTAGTGAAATTTTCTGTGTGTTAAACTTCTGAAACCTGTAGTGCCATGTCAGGAAAACAGAGATATTCATGTGAGTGAGAAAGTGAATGTGATGAAAAGTGTGAAGTGTAAAACCATGTGTAAAACGGTAAATGTGTAAATGTGTAACTGTGCCAATGTGACACTGCTTCCGCAGAGGGCAGTGGAGCTGTATCAGGGAAAAGTCCCCTGAGAATGTTCAATGTGTAAGTGACCCTAAGGGCATTAGGGGGAAATCCTGGAGGTGGACAAGTACCACTGGTTAGGGTGGAGACTTGTTCTCCCGGTCTGCGCAGTCCAAGAGTCGCCATTGGAATGCCTAGATGGCGTCTATGTGTAATGTGATGTGTATATGTCCTTCTTTGGTGGTTTGGACTATGTGTCACGGCACCTAAAATGTGTAAAGTGTAATGTGAAATGTGTATGTGTACATGTGTAAATGTGTAAGTGACAATGTGAATGTGTATGTGTAAAGTGTAACCATGTGAAAGAGGAAACTTGTGTAAAGAAAAATGTGAAATTCTAGATGTGAAAACGTGTTATTGAAACCCATGTGAGACAAATCTGAAACCATGTGAAATCAGAAAATTCATGTTACTATACTCATGTTTATGTGTGCAAAAATGTCTAGAATTCATGTTAGGGATAACTAATGAGTATGTGTGCAAAATAGTATGAAGGGTTGTTCACATGATATGTTTTAAGCAACGTTGTAGCTCTCATGTGTAGATTTATAGCCATTGAATCATGTGAAATCAGCAACCTAAAGCATGTAAAAATGTCCATGTATTTATTTAAAAACATGTAAGATCCATGCTAGTTGTGTTTTCCTTTCATGTATGTACAATGCTCGTTGGTAGCTCTCATGTCTTGGTCCCTTAAGGACAATGTTCATGAGTAAATTGAATAGAGAGCATGTGATAGGTAAATTTTATTTCTTGGAAATCTGAAAACATGATCCATGTGTAAAATTGTAAAACTTTCATGATAGGTTGAAACCTTGAAATGACTAGCATGCCATGTTTTGAAAATTGTAAATGTGCATGTAGAACCCTATGACTCATATGTGTATGTTATGAGTAGTGTTGCTTGCTGAGTCTTGGACTCACTCCTTGCTTCGGCGTACAGGTGTAGTTGGTGACGTGGCACCTTTGGAGGAGACAGTGGAGACGGACTCCGAGCGCGGAGAATAGCTAGTTTGGAGCTTCTTTGTGATTTGTGTACTTCATAGTATGTACTGTGAACATTGTATTAGAATTATCATGAAAAGAATGTATAAGTGTGGACATTATGTATTTTAATTTCAGCAATTTAAATTATGTGAACTCTTAGTCCTTTTTGTTAATTGCAAACTTCATGTATGTTAAATGTGGATGATGAATGAATGGAGACAGTTGTCTTTTCTTCTGCTACTCTGTTGTATATTCGCGTGAATCTCAGCTGTATGTATCGTTGGGTAAATGTCCCACTGTGAGGACTCTTGCTATACCGACGTGGGTTGGTATAACCGTACCGGTATAATGAGGGCCGTCACAAAGATTGGTATCAGAGCGACCGGTTGAGATTGCACATGATTATACCTAAGTCATCATCCCCATTGCTTGCTAAGTATGTCCACATGTGTAGAAAACACTAATAAGAAGTGAAAGATAGATAAGAAAATGGTTAGAAAACTTAGTAACCTAGCTCTAATGGTGGCTAAAATTTTATTACAGCCATGGCTTCCCGTGGACGACGTGGAGGTGTGCCAGCTCGCGACGACGAGCAGAGGCATGAGGAGCGGGCGGAGCAGCAGGCCCCGGCCCCACAGGGCCCTGTGCTTCCCCCACCACCGCCAGTGGACTACGGAGTATTCATACAAGGTCTGGTGCAAGCCATGCAGACGTAGGCTCATACCCAGGCAGCACTCCAGGCCCAGTTGGAGGCCCAGGTAGAATAATGAAACAACTAGTAGTTGCTATTTAAATTGCATGATATTGTGTTTATCGTATATTGTTTATTGTTTAATGTAGCAGGCTCAGGCACCAGCCCAGGACCATGGTGGACCTTCCATCATGGAGCGATTCAAGAGGATGACCCCACCCTCTTTTAAGGGGGAAGAGTGATCCGTTAATGGCAGAAAGCTGGATGAGGGAGACAGAGAAAATCTTCCGAGCTATCAAGTGTCCTGATGAGGATAAGGTGACATTAGCCACTTACATGCTACAGGTATGCTTTAGTTTATGCTTGTATGTTGTTTGTCAAGTTAGAATTTGTTAGTTGGTGCTTATGAAGGTGTATTGCAGGAGAGAGCTGATGTATGGTGGTCCTCCCTACTGCGTACACGCTTTGAGGACGGAGCATTAGACGTGACGTGGGACGCGTTCGTGAGGCTCTTCCGAGCCAAGTTCGTCCCAGAGCATATCCAGGACAAAATAGAGCAAGAATTCCTTTCCCTGACGCAAGGATCAATGACCGTCCTGGAATACGAGGCAAGGTTTTCTGAACTTTCTAAATATGCACCGCATATCGTAGAGAATGAGCGCAGGAAGACGAAGAAGTTTGTGATGGGACTCAAGCCATCACTGCAGACGAGACTCGTGGCGTTTGACCACCGCACGCTAGACGAGGCCCTCAGCGCTGCCTGCAGACAGGAGGGAGAAATGGAACAATATTTGGAGGAGAAGAAGGCTTCGCAGAAGAGGCCGGCAGCGACATTCCAGCGGCAGGATAAGAAGAAAACGGTGTACCAGACACCGCAGAAACCAGTGGCAGTCGGCAACTCTCAGATACCTTCTGTACGTTCCCCTGGTGCGAAGAAGGAATGTCCCCATTGCGGGAAGACACATGGTGGTACCGAGTGTTGGTTGGTAGCAGGTAGATGCTTGAAGTGTGGGAGCAGCGACCACAAGATCAAAGATTGCCCAAGACTTCAGCAAGGAACTCAGCATGGAGCGCCAACACCAGCAGTAGCGGCAGCCGTGCCAGCTACAGGAAGACCAGGAAGGCCTCGAGCCCCGGCTCGAGTGTTTGCTTTAGCTCGCGAGGACGCTGAGCAGGCGGAGCATGTCACCGAAGGTACGGTTTTGCTTTTCGGTGTGCACGCTCGGGTTTTGTTTGATACGGGTGCTACTCACTCGTTCATTTCCGAGCGGTTCGCTAGGCAGTTAGCCCTAGAGTCAGGCATAGAGTCTGAGGAGTTAGAGGTTCCCTTGTCTGTGCACACCCCTGCGGGTACGGTATCGACTAGGAAGTGCATTCCGTCGTTACCTGTGTGCATTGAGGATAGATTCCTAGATGGTTGTTTCTTCTTGCTAAAGATGAAGGACTATGATTGTATTCTTGGTCTGGATTGGCTAGAGGAGCACTATGCGTTAGTGAATTGTCGTAGGAAGAAGATTGTTTTCCGCATTCCTGGTGAGGACGAGTTCTCTCATCCCTTGCCAAAGAACTTAGCGAAAGTTAGTTATCTCTGCCATGAAGGCGATGCGCATGGTGAACAAGGGCTGTGACGCATTTCTTGCCAGCGTTATGCTAGTACCCGATGCTGGTTCGTCACTGACTCTTGCAGAGATCGATGTGGTGCAGGATTTTCCAGATGTCTTTCCCGATGACTTGTCTGGATTGCCACCGGATAGGGAGATAGAGTTCACTATAGAGTTGCTTCCAGGCACCTCTCCTATCTCAAAGGCCCCATATAGGATGGCACCTGCAGAGTTAGCGGAGTTGAGGAAGCAATTGCAAGAATTGCTTGATAAGGGATTCATTCGCCCTAGTGTTTCCCCTTGGGGCGTGCCTGTATTATTCGTCAAGAAGAAAGACGGGTCACTTCGGTTGTGTATTGATTAGAGGAAGTTGAACCAAGTGACTGTGAAGAACAGGTATCCCTTACCTCGCATTGATGATTTGTTTGACCAGTTGCGAGAGGCATCAGTCTTTTCCAAGATTGACTTGCGATCTAGTTATCATCAGTTGCGGATTAGGAGTGAGGATGTGTCCAAGACGGCATTTAGAACCCGTTATGGACATTATGAGTTCTTGGTCCTTCCTTTCGGATTGACCAACGCCCCTGCAGCGTTCATGGATCTCATGAACCGGGTGTTTAGTCCGTATTTAGATAGCTTTGTCGTAGTGTTTATTGACGACGTGTTGGTCTATTCTCCGGATGAGGCCACGCACCGTCAGCATCTGAGGTTAGTGTTAGAGGTTCTTCGTGAGCACAAGCTGTATGCAAATTTCAGCAAGTGCGATTTTTGGTTGCGCGAGGTTCATTTCCTCGGGCATGTCATCTCCGGCGCTGGTGTAGCTGTTGATCCAGCGAAGGTCCAGGCAGTTATGGATTGGGAGATTCCCAAGACTCCTTCGGAGATTCGTAGTTTCATTGGGTTAGCTGGTTATTATCGGCGATTCATTGAGGGTTTCTCATCCATCGCCGCCCCTTTGACAAAGCTGACCCGGAAAGGTGAGAAGTTCGTATGGTCTGAGGCATGTGAGCATAGCTTTCAGCTATTGAAGGCTAAGCTTACTTCTGCTCCGGTATTGGTATTGCCTAGTGGTCTAGAGGGCTTTGCCATTTATACGGATGCATCTCAGACTGGTTTAGGCTGTGTGCTCATGCAGCAAGAGAGGGTAGTGGCTTATGCTTCTCGTCAGTTGAAGGAGCATGAGAGGAACTATCCGACTCATGACCTGGAGCTAGCAGCTGTGGTTCATGCACTAAAGATCTGGAGGCACTATCTTTATGGTGTCAGATTTGAGGTGTTTACCGACCACAAGAGCTTGAAGTATCTTTTCTCCCAAAAGGAATTAAACCTGAGGCAGAGGAGATGGATTGAGTTCTTGAAGGACTATGACTTCGACCTTCAGTATCACCCTGGAAAGGCGAATGTCGTAGCGGATGCTCTTAGTAGAAAGAGGTCTTCGCTCCAGCAGGATTGGAAGATGTTGGAGGATGCAGCGTGCTTTATGACCGAGTTAGAGCCATCGTTGTGTCAGGCTTTTGTAGCTCAGCTATCCCTTAGATCCTCAGTCTTGGATGAGGTGATTGAGCAGCAGAAAGCCGACCCTAGATTGTTAGAGTTAGTGGGTAAGGCGGGCATTGCTCGTGATGAGGATGGTGTGATTAGATTTCAGCACCGTGTTTGTGTCCCTGATGTAGTAGATGTCCGTGAGCATGTGTTAGCGGAGGCTCATAGATCGCGATTCTCTATTCATCCGGGTAACACTAAGATGTATCAAGACCTGAAGAGATCATTTTGGTGGTCCGGCATGAAGAAGATGTTGCGGATTATGTGTCTAGATGTCTAGTATGTCAGCAAGTGAAAGCCGAGCGGCAGCGACCATCCGGCCTTATGCAGAGGATGGATATCCCCGTATGGAAGTGGGAAGCTGTCACTATGGACTTCGTATCGGGTTTGCCTCGATCTAGAAGGGGCAATGACTCGATTTGGGTAGTGGTAGATAGGTTCTCGAAGACTGCTCATTTCTTGCCTATGAAGAAGAAGCAGTCAGTAGAGAGTTTAGCTAGATTGTATGTTAGCGGTATCGTTAGATTGCATGGTGTGCCGAAGTCGATCATTTCGGATCGAGATCCGAGATTTACTTCGAGATTGTGGAAGGGTCTTCAGGATGCGTTAGGTTCGGAGCTTAAGCTCAGTTCGGCGTTTCATCCCCAGACCGATGGACAGTCCGAGAGGACTATCCAGACGCTCGAGGATATGTTGAGAGCGTGTGTTCTGGATTGGAAGGATGATTGGGAGCGTCATTTACCTCTTGTGGAGTTCGCATACAACAACAGCTTTCATGCTAGTATTGGTATGGCTCCATTCGAGGCGTTGTATGGTAGGCCCTGCAGATCTCCTTTATGTTGGGAGGAGACTGGTGATAGGCAGTTGATCGGACCGGAGTTAGTTCAGGAAACTTCGGATAAGATCCAGCTTATCAGGAAAAGGCTTGTTGCGGCACAGGATAGGCAGAAGAGTTATGCCGACAACAGGAGAAAGGATTTGGAGTTCGAGGTTGGCGATCATGTCTTCTTGAAGATATCGCCTACTCGAGGTGTTGTCAGATTTGGCAGGCATAGCAAGCTAAGCCCTAGATTCATTGGCCCATATGAGATTCTCAGAAGTTTGGGCAGCGTGGCGTACGAGCTAGCATTACCCCCAGCTTTGGCTAGCGTTCACCCTGTATTCCACGTATCTATGCTCAGGAAGTATGTCCGAGATCCGTCTCATGTGATTAGTCATGAGCCAGTGGAGATCCAGCCAGATCTTTCGTATGTCGAGCAACCAGTAGCCATTCTTGACCGGAAGGTTCAGCACCTCCGGAACAAGAGTATTGCGTCGGTGAAAGTTCTATGGCGGAACTTCTCACGTGAGGAGGCTACGTGGGGGCTTGAGGATGCGATGAAGAAGAAATATCCCCTTTTGTTTGAGTAGTGTCGTTCTAACTTCGAGGACGAAGTTTCTTTAAGGGGGAGAGGGTGTAAGGCCCTCGAATTTTCGTCGCATTAATTGTATTTATGTGTGTATATTTGTGCTTGTGTATGTATGTACATATTTACGTACGTATTAATTAGTACAAGTACGTGTGCATGTGTTTATATTAAATATAAATAATGTATGTATTGCGTGATGATAGTGTGGATATAATACCATATACATATTGCATGTATATATGCTTGGTATGCATGGTTTTCTGCATAATTTAGGGTTCTGGCCGAAGGCCCCTTGGCGTCAACCCCTGGCCGCTGAGGTGGTGTCAGCGTCCAGACATGGACGCCAACACTAACCCCAGCGTCCAGCGATATGGACGCCAATATCTCTGGCCTGCATGCGTAGCAGAGCTGCAAACTTCTGAAACAAAGTAAGCCAACCATTGGGGGACTGTCCCCAACGGCTCTAAGGCTGTCAAATCAGCATGGTGAGTGGGAGAGGGGCTCTCCTTATGTCTGAACCCGAAATGGCCTCTCCCCACTCCTCACTTCACCTTGCAAAAGGAGAAAAAGAGAAAGAAAAACCCTAGAGAGAAAACTGTGAGAAAACCTCCTCTTAGCACCCAAAAATCCGACCCTTGGAGCTTGATCCGACGTTCCACTGCTTCAAGGAGGTTGCTGGACTGACGAGGAAGGCTTCCCCGACCTCGGCTTGCTGTGGATCCCGCTCAAGAACCCGGAGGAGAGATCATTTGGAGGGAGTTCTGCACTTCTTGGGACAGCCCAAGGAGGGCTTCACCAACACCCTAGACCCTTTGGAAGAATTTTTAAAAGGCAAGTGACCTATCCAAGATGTTCCCTTATGAGTCTAGGTCGGTTTTATGATTTTTGAGCATTTTCCCTCGAGTCCTAGACCCTCCCATTCACCCAAGTTTGAGAGCTCGGGTCTGTGTTTCTGCACAGACCTGATTCGATGGCAAGGTCCATGGACGCCCATATCATGCTTGGCGTCCATCGGCCATGCCGCTGACCCTGAGTCAGCGGCCAGAGACCGCCGCCGAGTTCTTCTGGACAGAACAGTGAACTGTTCTGCCCTTCCTTTATATTAATTTCGGTATGGTTTCCGTGATGAGGATATATGGTAATCCTATGCTCTATGTATATAGTCAATTGTGGTGTGTGGATGAATGTGGTGTGTGATGGTGAATGTAGGAAATATTGTGTCCCATGAATTGTGAGCATGACTTGTTAATGATCTTGTTAAATTATGTTTCATGAGTAGGATTAGACTGAATGCCTTGGTTTTTGTCAGTTCATGAAGATTAGTAGATCAGTAGATGTATGCCCAATTTTGGTAAATTGATCCATGCTTGCATGAGTTGCAAATGAATTCGGTTCGGTAGATAGAAAGACATGCAAAAATGGTTTGTGGTGATTGATCTATAGATGTATGATTTAGGGAAATGTTGTATTCTCAAATCATGTATATATTAGTAGCCTCTGTTTAAAACAGTAAGTGGTAAATTGCAAGATGTGTTAAACCCCATGTTAACTTAAGTTGTTAATAGCATGCTAATTAGGTGTTTTATTTTCTGTAAATTCTATTTAGCTCAGAAAAATCTAAAAATTTGAGGGTATGATCTTGAACCCGAAAAACGCATGTGGTTAAAATTTCAAGTCAATTGGATCAGTAAATAAAAAGCTATGTATTTTCATGTGAAATGTGACAATCTACGTATACTATCGTAATGTGGTTAGTTATTGTCTAAACCCAACTTGATTAGTGAAATTTTCTGTGTGTTAAACTTCTGAAACCTGTAGTGCCATGTCAGGAAAACAGAGATATTCATGTGAGTGAGAAAGTGAATGTGATGAAAAGTGTGAAGTGTAAAACCATGTGTAAAACGGTAAATGCGTAAATGTGTAACTGTGCCAATGTGACACTGCTTCCGCAGAGGGCAGTGGAGCTGTATCAGGGAAAAGTCCCCCTGAGAAAGTTCAATGTGTAAGTGACCCTAAGGGCATTAGGGGGAAATCCTGGAGGTGGACAAGTACCACTGGTTAGGGTGGAGACTTGTTCTCCCGGTCTGCGCAGTCCAAGAGTCGCCATTGGAATGCCTAGATGGCGTCTATGTGTAATGTGATGTGTATATGTCCTTCTTTGGTGGTTTGGACTATGTGTCACGGCACCTAAAATGTGTAAAGTGTAATGTGAAATGTGTATGTGTACATGTGTAAATGTGTAAGTGACAATGTGAATGTGTATGTGTAAAGTGTAACCATGTGAAAGAGGAAACTTGTGTAAAGAAAATGTGAAATTCTAGATGTGAAAACGTGTTATTGAAACCCATGTGAGACAAATCTGAAACCATGTGAAATCAGAAAATTCATGTTACTATACTCATGTTTATGTGTGCAAAAATGTCTAGAATCCATGTTAGGGATAACTAATGAGTATGTGTGCAAAATAGTATGAAGGGTTGTTCACATGATATGTTTTAAGCAACGTTGTAGCTCTCATGTGTAGATTTATAGCCATTGAATCATGTGAAATCAGCAACCTAAAGCATGTAAAAATGTCCATGTATTTGTTTAAAAACATGTAAGATCCATGCTAGTTGTGTTTTCCTTTCATGTATGTACAATGCTCGTGTTGGTAGCTCTCATGTCTTGGTCCCTTAAGGACAATGTCTCATGAGTAAATTGAATAGAGAGCATGTGATAGGTAAATTTTATTTCTTGGAAATCTGAAAACATGATCCATGTGTAAAATTGTAAAACTTTCATGATAGGTTGAAACCTTGAAATGACTAGCATGCCATGTTTTGAAAATTGTAAATGTGCATGTAGAACCCCTATGACTCATATGTGTATGTTATGAGTAGTGTTGCTTGCTGAGTCTTTGGACTCACTCCTTGCTTCGGCGTACAGGTGTAGTTGGTGACGTGGCACCTTTGGAGGAGACAGTGGAGACGGACTCCGAGCGCGGAGAATAGCTAGTTTTGGAGCTTCTTTGTGATTTGTGTACTTCATAGTATGTACTGTGAACATTGTATTAGAATTATCATGAAAAGAATGTATAAGTGTGGACATTATGTATTTTAATTTCAGCAATTTAAATTATGTGAACTCTTAGTCCTTTTTGTTAATTGCAAACTTCATGTATGTTAAATGTGGATGATGAATGAATGGAGACAGTTGTCTTTTCTTCCGCTACTCTGTTGTATATTCGCGTGAATCTCAGCTGTATGTATCGTTGGGTAAATGTCCCACTGTGAGGACTCTTGCTATACCGACGTGGGTTGGTATAACCGTACCGGTATAATGAGGGCCGTCACATAAAGCGTCAAGGATGTGTGAATGCAATGACGCAAGCAGAACTTCTGGAAGGAGGTATGATTGTTAAACCCTTAAGACTGGTCTTATGATGTTTTCTTATTGGTATATTTCTAAGTGGGGGAGATCATTAAGGAGAAATTAGAAAGGGATAATCTAGTAATTATACCATAGTGATGTAAGATGGAGTTATAACAACCGTGGAAGGAAAAAAGGAGTGGAAAGAACTAAACGAATAATACGGGTGGCTATAGGTGTAGATGTTGGTCTAGCATCCACGATGTGGAAACAAGTTAGAGGAATTAAATCTGTAATGAGCTCGAGGATCATAACTATCGAAAGCCAATTAATGATCTATGAATTTGGGGACTAAATTCTCTTAAGTGGGGGAGGGTGTAGCACCAGGGAAAATTTAATAAGTAAAAATCTGAATAAATGGAAATAAATAATTTTCATAATATCAGATTATTTAAAACATACATACATCTATCGTAAGTGCTAAAACACATCGGAAAAAATCCATAAAAATTATAAATCAACCCCAAACATTATTACTAAAAGTTTCAAAAAGAAATTTATGCCAAGAAAAATCGGATTAGCCAAGTTTAAAGTGTTTCACGACTTATTATCGTAATTCATGAATAAGTCAATAAATCATTATCACACGTACTCGGATGAGTCAGAAATCCTCAAATTAGGAAACTAATATGTCAAAACCGCAACCCTAGTTTCCTTGTCACAATAGGACTCCTAAACACCATGGATGCTTAAATACTCTCCACCAAACCCTTAGGGACGAATTTACATCTTGTTGGGGTCGTGTGGAGGAGTTCTTGGTGGATGGGGAGTAGGAGATCGTCCACACCAAGCCGTCTTCTTCCCCGTTGCGTCTGCTGCGACCTGCACAGATGGTCATCTTGGAGTCGACCAAAGGTGAGTCAAATCATAACCAAACCTTTCAAGGTCTATACCCCTTGAAAGAGGGTCAAGTCTACGTTCCAACCCAAGTGGAATGCACAAATTCCATGCAGTATAAATGGAGTATTAAGCGTTCTTCAAAAAGTGGTCTGAACATGGATTTTCTTGAAAAATGGGACTTCTTCAACCCAGAAGGTAGGTTTTCTCGGGCCAAACCTTAACATATCCTATGCCAATGTGTAGATCATCAAGTTAGCTTTCGTTTCCCACTGGTTTCATCTAATTCCAATGAGTAGATTTTGAATTATAAGCATTTTCCCCAACTTGCGCACTGTCAGGGCGTTTCTCGTTCTTTATATGTTGCATGCGATTCAAGACCGAATTAGAGAAAACACACAACATGAAAGTTTTTCTACTAATTGTCCTCGTCATGTTTTATGTTGAACATTTTGTCTAAATGTCAACAGTTAGAGATTTATAAGCATCGTAAGAGGGTCACTGCATGATACTACGTTTTCGGGTTACACTTGGCTTTTACGTTGTGTCAAATTATCATGCATCTAGAGGTCGTTTAAAATTATTTAAAAATTATAGTCTGCATCTATTCCATGGTCTCAACAACTTTCATGGTGAGACTTTTGTCCTAAAATCCCTAATTATTTCCGCATCATACCTTGCAAAGTAAATCTTGCATTTCATTATCCTCAATCTTCTATACCTCATGTTAGAATTGATTAAAGCTTATTGAAACCATCCGTGTTTTCTAATTCCGATTTACTGGAAGCACCCTTGCATGTCTAGGTTGGTTTAAAACTAGTTTCGTTATTTTTCATGCACTGTACAATTTGTTCTCTATTTTCGAACCCCCCTGTGTCAATATAAGGCAGTCCTGGACCGCAATCCAAGAACATGTCTTTTCTCTGTCGGATTCAGGCGCAGACCCTATGAACGTGACGGCCCGATAGGCCGCATTTTGAGGTCTTGTCGCGACAGCAAACCCGTCGTGTTATGAATGCGACGAACGCGCCATCGCTATCTCTCTGTCTGATCTGACTGCCTTGTCGCGTTCTGTCCCGACCCCGTCGCGACCCTTACTGAGGTGCGTCGCGTTCTCAGAATTTTTGCATGAAACCCCACTTGTTTCTTTTGAAAAAACTTACCGCAATACCCGAGGTTGGTTTAATATGGTATTTAATGTGTAAATTGCATGTCTTGGGTCTGGTCATTACATGATGATTGTTAATGGCTTAAAAGTGATTAACCCATTTAAAAACAATAATTACATGAACAGTATTCTAATTATTCTCTTAATGATGTGATCATTCATGAAACTTATGATTCTCTCTTGTTACTGTTCTAGCTTGATTAAAATGATAATTATTATCTTAAAATCTTGCAAACCCATGTGTAGTTAAATACATTGTTCATTGCATGCCATCATGTTAAATGCTTTCCGCGAGTTTGAGACCGATGGTTTGTGAATTGAGACGCGTACATCACTACACACTTGCACATCTAGGCAGCCCTTTCTTGGGAATTTGGAAACTCTCTACAGGTCATTCCGAATCGGTAGACTAGTGACCTTTTATCCAAGGCCTCCGTAAATCTCCTCTGACCATGGATTCCCACATGACCGACGAGTTGGTTGTACCATTGAAGTTCCATAGAGATAGCGTGCACTTCCTTTCTTTTCTTGTTCTCGTGAGTGTGATTTACAATCTAGAATAAAGCCATTAATATAAAGATTGAACTAAATTATAAATCGTACTGTTATGCTGCCGAATTTATCTCTTGACCATTGTTATCAGGATATCATGTTCAATTACTTATTACTAGTTCTCATCATCATCATGAACATGACATTACACATGCTTACTTATTGAAACTCTCATTGGCCATTATTACTGATTGTGGGTATCTACATTTAAAATTTAAGTGAGATGCTGACCGGGCACGGCGAGTGTCCAAGGGCTTCAGTCTAGCCCCAATGACGGAGAGTCATAAATATACTGTTAACCATGGGATATAATGATTACTGGCGTTGCATCTGCACTGGGAGTCGTGCGTGTCGTGTTGAATGATAGATACAATAACTACATACACTGTCACGTCCCGAGAATTACGCAGCGGATATTAGTTCGAATAATTAGAGTCGATATTCCAAGATGTGAACAGTCGGCAATTAAGCCTCTAGCTAGCACGCACTAAATGTGTATCAACACAACATCATAACAGGGCCCAAATGTTGAACTCAATATAAATTGTATTCAATTGTATTCAAAATGGAAACTAGTACAGGTCTAAGACTCAATAAAAGGGAAAATTACACTTATTCCTCACTTCCTACTACATGGTACTAACACTCGAAGTAAACTACTATAACTAGACTCATAGTTGAAATGCTCATCACTCGGATGCATTCCCAGCCTCGACTTGCTCTTCCTCTTGATCTTCATAGTCTCTTAAATTGGGTAAAAGTAGGGGGTGAGCAAACTAGCACAGTAGGATTTATATCTCAATGTGCGGGCAATGATATAAGTGATTAACATTTTAGAACTAGGTAAGCACGATGAATGTCATGATATGCATATACGAATAAAACTCATTAAAACACGATACATGAAACAAGCTAGATAGAGAGATCATGATAGAACGAGATCTAGAAGGATGTAACGAGATAGAACTAGCAATAGATCACTTTGATACAAGCAGGCACGATTCCACTTGATGTCAATAGTTTTCAAGAACGCAAGATATCACTAGTTGCATTAAATGCAGGATGGCCATATCACGCAAGCAAGCAAGCACGCACGAGCACGATCATGTAACACTAATCAGGCACGTAGACACTAATATACACCAAGAAAAGATCCATCAAGAATGTACACCAGGACACGTGTATATGGTTTTTGTATCTATCATTCAACACGCACGCACGATTTCCCAGCGCAGATGCAACGCCAGTAATCATTATACCCCATGGTTAACAGTATATCTATGACTCGCCGTCATTGGGGCTAGATTGGAGCCCTTGGACACACGTCGTGCCCTGTCAGCATCTCACATAAACTTTTAAATGTAGATACCCACAGTCATTAATGATGGCCAATGAGAGTTTCAATAAGTAAGCATGTGTAATGTCATGTTCACGATGATGATGAGAACTAGTAATAAGTAATTGAACATGATTTCATGATAACAATGGTCAAGAGATAAATTCGGCAGCATAACGGTACGATTTATGATTTAGTTCAATCTTTACATTAATGGCTTTAGTCTAGATGGTAATTCACACTCACGAGAACAAGAAGAGAAAGGAAGTGCACGCTATCTCCAGGGAACGTTAATGGTACAACCAACTCATCGGCCATGTGGGAATCCATGGTCAGAGGAGATTTACGGAGCCCTTGGTGAAAAGGTCGCTAGTCTACCGATTCGGAATGACCGGTAGAGAGTTTCCAATTTCCCAAGAAAGGGCTGCCTAGACGTGTAAGTGTGTGTAGTGATGTACGCATGTCTCAATTCACAATCCATCGGTCTCAAACTCGCGGAAAACACTTTAACATGATAGGATGCAATGAAACTATGCACTTAACTAAACATGGATTGCGAGATTTTAAGATAACAATTATCATTTTAAGAAGCTAGAACAGTTCAAAGAGTTAATCAAAAGTCACCTGAATAGTCACGTCATTTAAGAGAGCAATTAGAATAATGTTCGTGTACTTAAAGCATTTTAAATGGGTTAAACACTTTTAAGCCATTAAGTAGAGATCATGTAATGATCAGACCCAAGACATGCAATTTACACACTAACTGTCATGTTAAACAGACCTCGGGTATAGCGGTTAGATTTGCAAGAAAATAAGTGGGGGTTTAATGTAAAATCCTGAGATCGCGATGGGTACATGTAAGGAAAGCGACAGGGCTGTCAGGCCCGGGGTCAGGTCGCGACAGACCCTAGTAAGGGTCGCGATGGGTCGGGACCAAAACGCGACAGGGTGATGTGAAGAACGCGACGGGGCGGTCAGACCAGGCAGCAAGGTAGCGACAAAGCGCTGCGTCGCGTTCAGAACGCGATGGGGTTTGCTGTCGCGACAAGACCTCAGAACACAGCCTATCGGGCCATCACGTTCACAGGGTCTGCGCCTGACTCCGACAGGGAAAGGACATGTTCTTGGATTGCGGTCCAGAACTGCCTTATATTGACATAGGGTGCTTCAAAAATAGAGAACAAATTGTACAGGGTATGAAAAATAACGAAGCTAGTTTTAAACTAACCTAGACATGCAAAGGTACTTCCAGTAAATCGGAATTAGAAATTAATGAGGGTTTCGGCAGGCTTTAATCAAGTCAAACTCAAACGTAAAAGCCAAGTGCAACCTAAAAACATAGTTTCATGCAGCAACCCTCTTACCACGCCTATAACTCTCTAACTTATGACATTTAGACAAAATGTTCAACACAAGAAGTGACAAGGTCAACTAGTAGAAAAACTTTCATGTTGTGGGTTTGCTCTAATTCGGTCTTGCATCACATGCAACACGTAAAAAAATGGGGAAATCCTTAACAGTGCGTGACTTTGGCAAAACGCTTACAATTCAAAATCTACTAAATGAAATTCGATGAAACCAGTGGGAAATGAAAGTTAAACTGATACTCTACACATTGGTATAGGATATGTTAAGGTTTGGCTCGAGAAAACCTACCTTCTGGGTTGAATAAGTCCCATTTTTCTAGAAAATCTGTGTTCAGACCACTTGGAGGAAAACGCTTAATACTCCGTGTATACTGCATGGAATTTGGGCATTCCACTTGGGTTAGAACGTATACTTGACCCTCTTTCCAGGGGTTTAGGCCTTGCAAGGTTTGGTTATGGTTTGACTCACCTTTGGTCGCCTTCAAGTGGACGGTTTGTGCAGGTCGCAGCAGACGAGAAGGGGAAGAAGATGAGCTTCTTGTGGTCGTTCCACAGCTCCTCAGCCACCAATTTGGATAATCAGCCACCAATAATATCCTTTATTTCCGTGTTAACGATTTTCCGACTTGTTTCCTAATTTGGATAATCAGTCACAATGACTCTTAAACCAAGCCTAAATGATTTTTTTGACCCAAATTTCTTGATGGGTCATTAGAGGATATTATTTGAAGTCCGTATATAATTTTTATTTAATTTTCTGACTCATCCGAGTACGAGTGAGAATAATTTTTTGACTTATTCATGAATTACGGTAATAAGTCGCAAAACACTTTAAACTTGACTAATCTGATTTTTCTTGGCACAAATTTCTATGTGAAACCTTTAGTAATAATGTTTGGGGTTGATTTATAATTTTTACGGAATTTTCCGATGTGTTTTAGCACATACGATAATGATACGTATGTTTTAAATACTCTGATATTATGGAAATTATTTATTTCCATTTATTCAAATATTTATATAGTTAAAATTTCCGGGGTGCTACACCCTCCCCCACTTAAGAGAATTTGGTCCCCAAATTCATGTATAGAAAGTTATTATACAAGTGAGGCGTACTTACTTGTGAATAACTCCGGGTATCTTTTGCGCATTGCTTCCTCGGTTTCCCACGTGTCGTCCTCATCCATGCGTTGATTTCATCTAACCCTTACTAGTGGAATAACCTTGTTCCTTAGTTGGCGCAGTTCCCGATCCACGATCTTAATTGGCTTCTCTTGATATGTTCCGTCTTTGTTGAATTCCAGAAGCTCGTATTCTATGACATGCCATAGATCTCGTACATACTTTTTCAACATGGATATGTGGAACACATTGTGTATTCCGTCCATTTGTGGTGGTAAAGCGAGACGATATGCCACCTCTCCGACTCTTTCAAGGATTTCGAAAGGCCCGACAAACCTTGGTGACAACTTGCCTTTAATGCCAAAACGTCTAATCCCACGGCCTGGAGACACTTTCAAGAATACATGTTCACCCACTTGAAACTCCAGGTCTCTTCTTCTATTATCTGCATATGCCTTTTGTCTTTGCTGCACCACTGCCATTCTTTCTTTAATAAGCTTTACCTTCTCTATGGTTTCCCTTATCATCTCTGGTCCTAACATTTGTTTTTCGCCAACTTCATACCAGCATATTGGAGATCGGCAACTCCTGCCATAGAGTGCTTCAAATGGTGCCATTTGAATGCTAGCTTGATAGCTATTATTGTAAACGAACTCCACAAGAGGTAAGTGTTCATGCCAGCATCCTCCAAAATCTAGGACACATGCTCTAAGCATATCTTCAATCACCTGGTTGGTTCTTTCCGTCTGACCATCTGTCTGTGGATGGAAAGCCGTGCTAAGGTTTAGTTTAGATCCCAAGGAGTAGTGCAGTCCTTTCCAAAAGTGGGATGTAAACCTAGGGTCTCTATCAGAAATGATAGACACTGGTACTTCATGTAACCTGACTATTTCCTTCACATACAATGCAGCCAGAACATCTACTGACCACTTATTCTTCACTGGCAAGAAGTGAGCCGACTTAATTAAGCGGTCGACAATAACCCAGATACCATCGAATCCACCACTAGATTTGGGTAGTCCGAAAATAAAGTCCATCCTTATACCTTCGCATTTCCATGCCGGGATTTCTAGGGGTTTGAGTTTACCTACGGGTCGCAAGTGTTCCGCCTTGACCTTTTGACATGTTAAGCATCAGGCGACATATTCCGCCACCTCTCTCTTCATCTTAGGCCACCTGAAGCTTCTTTTCAAATCTTGATACATTTTGGTAGTTCCAGGATGAATAGTATATCTAGTTTTGTGAGCCTCATCCATAATCATTTTCTTTGTCTCGGCATGGTCGGGTACACAGACTCGGTCCCGGGACAATAGCCTTCCATCTTCAGTTAATGAGAAATCCGGCCTCTGGTCTAGATTAGCCTTAATCTCTACAAGTACCGGGTCATTGTCTTGGAGTGTTGTGATGTCCTCCAATAGTGTAGGTTGTGCTATAACACTAGCAACAAAGCATCCCTTCTCTTTGATGTCAGCATCAATATTTAACTTGGCGAAGTCTTCTAATAGCTTCATTCGTCAACCATTAAACTTGACAATGTGATCATTGGTTTCTACTTAGAGCATCTGCCATAGCATTGGCTTTTCCTGGATGATATTGGATCGTGAAGTCGAAGTCTTTGAGATACTCCAACCACCTCCGCTGTCTCATATTCAAGTCCTGCTGAGAAAACAGATACTTCAAGCTTTTATGGTCAGAAAACACAATGAATTTCTCACTATATAGATAATGACGACATATCTTCAAGGCGAAGACTACAGCAGCTAGCTCCAGATCATGTACAGGATAATTGTCCTCGTGCTTCTTCAATTGTCTGGATGCGTAGCATATAACTTTCCCATTTTGCATCAGCACACAGCCAAGGCCGATCCCGAATGCATCAGTGTATACTTCAAAACTACCCCCAGCAACTGGAAGGGTCAGTACGGGTGCTGAGGTAAGGTGCTCTTTCAATGCCCTGAAACTTTCTTCACATTCATCAGTCCATGTGAATGGATTCTCCTTCCTGGTAAACCTGGTCAATGGTACAGCTATCTTTGAGAAATATTTAATGAAGCGACGATAATAACCGGCTAACCCCAGAAAGCTCCTAATCTCCGACACAGTTGTCAGCCTTTCCCAGTTCTTTACCGCCTCCACCTTAGATGGATCCACAGAGATTCCCTCTTGGATATGATGTGACCAAGGAAAGACACTTCCTCCATCTAGAATTCACACTTACTAAGTTTAGCATAGAGTTGATTATCTCTGAGCACTTGCAGAGCAACCTTCAAGTGTTCCTCATGTTCTTCTCTAGATTTGGAGTAAATAAGGATGTCATCAATAAACACCACTATAAACTGGTCCAAGTATGGCCTATAAATATTGTTCATAAGTTGCATGAAAGCCGCTGGGGCATTTGTTAAACCAAACGGCATGACCACGAACTCATAGTGACCATATCTACTCCGGAACGCGGACTTGTGAATATCCTCCTCCTTTATTCTTAGTTGATGGTAGCCTGATCTTAGATCTATCTTGGAGAAATATTGTGCACCGGAGATCTGGTCAAATAGTTCGTCGATGCGGGGCAGTGGGTACTTATTCTTTATTGTCAACTGGTTTAACTGACGGTAATCAATGCATAGCCGCATTGTCCCGTCCTTCTTTCTGACAAATAGCACTGGCGCTCCCCACGGGGATGTGCTAGGCCTGATAAAACCCTGATCTAGCAATTCTTGGATCTGTCTTTTCAACTCCTGCAATTCAATAGGGGACATGCGATACGGAGCCTTTGAAACAGGGGCTACCCCAGGGAGTAACTCAATAGTGAAGTTTACCTCCCACTCAGGTGGTATACCAGGTAATTCCTATGGAAATACATCAGGATAGTCCCTGGCTATTGGAATGTCCTCTACGGTCGGTTTCTTCTTTTCAGTTGCCAAAACGGAAACTAGGAAAGCATCACAACCCTGGTTGATCAGCTTAGAAGCCTTTAAGGAGGATATCAAGATAGGGTGTTTGTGATAACGGGTGCCAAGTAGTGATAGAGTTGGAAGGTTTGGTCTTTTAAAAGTGACCCGCCTATGGCCACAGTTTACATCGGCATCATATTCAATTAGCCAATCGACACCCAAAATGGCATCATAACCCTTCATGTCTAAATAGATAAGGTCGGCAGGGAGATTGTGTCCTCCAATTATAGTTTCACATTTCGGCAAGTAGTGAGTGAGTTCAGATTCTGAGCCTAGTGGAGAGGCTACCGTGATCTTGGATTCCAAGGGTACAGGTTTGACAGGTAGAGTTGCAGCAAATGTGGTAGAAATAAATGAATATGCAGCTCCAGTATCAATAAGCACAAATGCAGGTTGCGAGTGTATGGAAATGGTACCTTCCACCATACCCCCTTCCTCGGGTAGGTCGGCTTCTATGACAGCATTAAGGCGTCCCTGACGCCGTGGTACATTCTGAGCTCTACCTGGCTGGTCCTTCAGCATAGGACAGTCCGGAATACGGTGGTCACGACCTCCGCATTTCAAGCACGCCCCGAGCTTCTTCCAGCATTCTTCCGCTCGGTGCCCCAGTTTATCACAGAATTTGCAGTTTTCAGCCAACTGCCTACCTTCCACTTTGACTCTCTTGTCTCCAGCAACATCTCTTCCAGCATTTGGCCTCTTGTTGTTGTTATTAACATTGTTGTTACAAAAAGTTGGAGCAATATTAGGTGCTCCCTTCTTGACGAAAACCGGCTTGGAGTTGTCCTTGCCCCTCATGCCCTCTACTTTGGCCATGGTGTCTTCTACCAGCTGAGCTCTTTGGACCATCTCAGTGTAAGTTTGAATGTTGTGTGGTCCCAGCCTTTCAATGAACATGGGCCTGAGCCCATCCATGAACCGATTTGCCTTAAGTCTTTCAATTCCCACCAAGTGTGGGGCATACACAGCAAGACGCGCGAACTGAGCCTCGTACTCAGCCACGGACATCCCTTTCTGTTTCAGTGCGGCAAACTCCGCTGCCTTCTTCTCCTTGACTCTCTCAGAGAAATACTTTCCGCGGAATTTCTCCAGGAATCCGGCCCACTCTAGTTCAGCTACATTTGGCAGGTGGGCCGAGGTGGCCTTCCACCATGCTCGAGCATCTTTAGTAAATTGGAAAGTGGCCAGTACCACTTTTTCCCTATTAGTGCATTGCATCACTTGGAAAATCCTTTCTATCTCCTCTTGCCAATTCACTACTTCATCTGGGTCAGGGGATCCAGAGAAACGAGGAGGGTTTAAACTCCTAAAATTCCGGTGCAGATCACCAGCTCCATTCCTTGTAGCTGCAGCCTGATTTCCAGCTTGAACTACATTTTGCAGGGCCTGAGTAAGTCCAGACACAGTGTCTTGCATAGCTTGCCACTGGTTGCGAGCCATTGCAGTTGAGTGAGAGTGTTATGAGGGTTCCTGAGAAAAGGATGGAAATCAATTAATGTCTCTAGATACATTATAAGAGTCAATGGGTAGGAATGTTTAATTCTTTATAATATATTCCCAGTCTCTACCCATTCTCACCAGGTACTATATTTAATTTCCATGACTTAGGTTCCATAGGTATCTCCTATTCCTGAGACATATCCTATTTGATATTCCTAGGCTCTGATACCACTAAACTGTCACGTCTCGAGAATTATGCAGCGGATATTAGTTCGAATAATTCAAATCGATATTCCGAGACGTGAACAGTCGGCAAATAAGCCTCTAGCTAGCACGCACTAAATGTGTATCAACACAACATCATAATAGGGCCCAAATGTTAAACTCAATATAAATTGTATTCAATTGTATTCAAAATGGAAACTAGTACAGGACTAAGACTCAATAAAAGGGAAAATTACACTTATTCCTCACTTCCTACTACATGATACTAACACTCGAAGTAAACTACTATAACTAGACTCATAGTTGGAACGCTCATCACTCGGACGCATTCCCAGCCTCGACTTGCTCTTCCTCTTGATCTTCATAGTCACCTAAATTGGGTAAAAGTATGGGGTGAGCAAACTAGCCCAGTAGCATTTATATCTCAATGTGCGGGCAATGATATAAGTGATTAACATTTTAGAACTAGGTAAGCACGATGAATGTCATGATATGCATGTACGAATAAAACTCATTAAAACACGAAACATGAAACAAGCTAGATAGAGAGATCATGATAGAACGAGATCTAGAAGGATGTAACGAGATAGAACTAGCAATAGATCACTTTGATACAAGCAGGCAAGATTCCACTTGATGTCAATAGTTTTCAAGAACGTAAGATATCACTAGTTGCATTAAATGCAGGATGGCCATATCACGCAAGCAAGAAAGCACACACGAGCACAATCATGTAACACTAATCAGGCACGTAGACACTAATGTACACCAAGAAAAGATCCATCAAGAATGTACACCAGGACACGTGTATATGGTTTTTCTATGTATCATTCAACACGCACGCACGATTTCCCAGCGCAGATGCAACGCCAGTAATCATTATACCCCATGGTTAATAGTATATCTATGACTCGCCGTCATTGGGGCTAGATTGGAGCCCTTGGACACACGCCGTGCCCTGTCAGCATCTCACGTAAACTTTTAAATGTAGATACCCACAGTCATTAATGATGGCCAATGAGAGTTTCAATAAGTAAGCATGTGTAATGTCATGTTCACGATGATGATGATAACTAGTAATAAGTAATTGAACATGATTTCATGATAACAATGGTCAAGAGATAAATTTAGCAGCATAACGGTACGATTTATGATTTAGTTCAATCTTTACATTAATGGCTTTAGTCTATATGGTAATTCACACTCACGAGAACAAGAAGAGAAAGAAACTACACGCTATCTCCAGGGAACTTCAATGGTACAACCAACTCGTCGGCCATGTGGGAATATATGGTCAGAGGAGATTTACGGAGGCCTTGGTGAAAAGGTCGCTAGTCTACCGATTCGGAATGACCGGTAGAGAGTTTCCAATTTCCCAAGAAAGGGCTGCCTAGACGTGTATGTGTGTGTAGTGATGTACGCGTGTCTCAATTCACAATCCATCGGTCTCAAACTCGCGGAAAACACTTTAACATGATAGGATGCAATGAAACTATGCACTTAACTAAACATGGATTGCGAGATTTTAAGATAACAATTTATCATTTTAAGAAGCTAGAACAGTTCAAAGAGTTAATCAAAAGTCACCTGAATAGTCACGTCATTTAAGAGAGCAATTAGAATAATGTTCGTGTACTTAAAGCTTTTTAAATGGGTTAAACACTTTTAAGCCATTAAGTAGAGATCATGTAATGATCAGACCCAAGACATGCAATTTACACACTAACTGTCATGTTAAACAGACCTCGGGTATAGCGGTTAGATTTGCAAGAAAATAAGTGGGGGTTTAATGTAAAATCCTGAGATCGCGACGGGTACATGTAAGGAAAGCGACAGGGCTGTCAGGCCCGGGGTCAGGTCGCGACAGACCCTAGTAAGGGTCGCGACGGGTCGGGACCAAAACGCGAAAGGGTGATGTGAAGAACGTGACGGGGCGGTCAGACCAGGCAGCAAGGTAGCGACGGAGCGCTGCGTCGCGTTCAGAATGCGACGGGGTTCGCTGTCACAACAAGACCTCAGAACGCGGCCTATCGGGTCATCGCGTTCACAGGGTCTGCGCCTGACTCCGACAGGGAAAGGACATGTTCTTGGATTGCGGTCCAGAACTGCCTTATATTGACACAGGGTGCTTCAAAAATAGAGAACAAATTGTACAGGGTATGAAAAATAACGAAACCAGTTTTAAACTAACCTAGACATGCAAAGGTACTTCCAGTAAATCGGAATTATAAATTAATGAGGGTTTCGACAGGCTTTAATCAAGTCAAACTCAAACGTAAAAGCCAAGTGCAACCTAAAAATGTAGTTTCATGCAGCAACCCTCTTACCATGCCTATAACTCTCTAACTAATGACATTTAGATAAAACGTTCAACACAAGAAGTGACGAGGTCAACTAGTAGAAAAACGTTCATGTTGTGGGTTTGCTATAATTCGGTCTTGCATCGCATGCAACACGTAAAAAATTGGGAAAAGCCTTAACAGTGCGCGACTTTGGAAAAATGCTTATAATTCAAAATCTACTAAATGAAATTCGATGAAACTAGTGGCAAATGAAAGTTAACTTGATGCTCTACACATTTGTATAGGATATGTTAAGGTTTGGCTCGAGAAAACCTACCTTCTGGGTTGAAGAAGTCCCATTTTTCTAGAAAATCCATTTTCAGACCACTTGGAGGAAAACGCTTAATACTCCGTGTATACTGCATGGAATTTGGGCATTCCACTTGGGTTAGAACGTAGACTTGACCCTCTTTCCAGGGGTATAGTCCTTGCAAGGTTTGTTTATGGTTTGACTCACCTTTGGTCACCTTCAAGTGGACGGTTTGTGCATGTTACAGCAGACGAGAAGGGGAAGAAGATGAGCTTCTTGTGGTCGTTCCACAGCTCCTCAGCCACCAAGAGCTCCTCCACACGACCTTAGCAAGTTCTAAAACTCGTCCCTAAGGTTTGGTGAAGAGTATTTAAGCAACCATGGTGTTTAGGAGTCCTATTATGACTAGGAAAGCCAAGTTGCGGTTTTGACAGGTTAGTTTCCTATTTTTGAGGATTTCTTCCTCCCTTAGAGTGTGTGAGGATTTAGGAAACCTCCCACCATAGTTAGGCACAAATTTGGGTTGCCAAGAATGCATGATTGCATCCCAATTCAACTCAAATTGCCCCTTTCTAATTTCAGCCTATTTAGAGTTACGAATTTCCATGCATTTTCTAGCTTTATTTGATTTTTGGGCCATATGTGGTCCATTGGCCCAATTATGATATTGGGTCATTAATATATAATGTTAGAAGTCTCTCCAACATTTTTATTTAATTTATGGTTGCGTCATATTTCCGTGTTAACGGTTTTCCGACTTGTTTCCTAATTTGGATAATCAGTCACAATAACTCTTAAATCAAACCCAAATGATTTTTATTGACCCAAATTTCTTTATGGGTCATTAGAGGATATTATTAGAAGTCCGTATATGATTTTTATTTAATTTTCTGACTCATCCGAGTACGAGTGATAATAATTTTTCGACTTATTCATGAATTACGATAATAAGTCGCAAAACACTTTAAACTTGACTAATCTGATTTTTCTTGGCACAAATTTCTTTGTGAAACCTTTAGTAATAATGTTTGGGGTTGATTTATAATTTTTACGGAATTTTCCAATGTGTTTTAGCACATACGATAATGACACGTATGTTTTAAATACTATGATATTATGGAAATTATTTATTTCCATTTATTCGAATTTTTATATAGTTAAAATTTCCGGGGTGCTACATACACGTGTCCTGGTGTACATTCTTGATGGATCTTTTCTTGGTGTACATTAGTGTCTACGTGCCTGATTAGTGTTACATGATCGTGCTTGTGTGTGCTTGCTTGCTTGCGTGATATGGCCATCCTGCATTTATTGCAATTAGTGATATCTTGCGTTCTTGAAAGCTATTGACATCAAGTGAAATCCTGCGTGCTTGGACAAAGTGATCTATTGCTAGTTCTATCTCGTTATATCGTTCTAGATCTCGTTCTATCATGATCTCTCTATCTAGTCTGTTTCATGCATTATGTTTTAATGAGTTTTATTCGTACATGCATATCACGACATTCATCGTGCTTACCTAGTTCTAAACTGCTAATCACTTATATCATTGCCCGCACATTGAGATATAAATCCTACTGGGCTAGTTTGCTCATCCCCTACTTTTACCCAATCTAGGTGACTATGAAGATCAAGAGGAAAAGCAAGTCGAGGATGGGAATGCGTCCGAGTGATGAGCGTCCCAACTACGAGTCTAGTTATAGTAGTTTGCTTTGAGTGATAGATTCATGTAGTAGGAAGTGAGGAATAAAATGTACTCTTCCCCTGCCGTTTACAGGTACTAGCGTGCGTGCGTTGGGACTGTACTTAGAGTGCGGTACACAGTGGTCTCGCTCTCTTTTCTGTTTCCACCTGTACGCTTCTAGTTTAGCAGTTGACGTTTACTTCTATTACATATCCTGTTAGATGCATATTATATCCCTTTCGGGTCTTCGGATCCGTGGGTGGCGACCGCGAAAATCGGGTCCTCGGCGTGAGCCGAGGGTCGGGTTCTCAGGTCGTTACACGTATCTCTATCGTAGGTGCTAAAACACATCAGAAAAAATCCATAAAAATTATAAATCAACCCCAAACATTATTACTAAAAGTTTCAAAAAGAAATTTGTGCCATGAAAAATCGGATTAGCCAAGTTTAAAGTGTTTCACGACTTATTATCGTAATTCAGGAATAAGTTAATAAATCATTATCACACGTACTCGGATGAGTCAGAAAATTAAATAAAAATCATATACGGACTTCAAATAATATCCTCTAATGACCCATCAGGAATTTGGGTCAATAAAAATCATTTGGGCTAGGTTTAAGAGTTATTGTGACCGATTATCCAAATTAGGAAACAAGTCGAAAAATCGTTAACACGGAAATACGACGCAACCAAAAATTAAATAAAAATGTTGGAGAGACTTTCAACATTATACATTAATGACCCAATATCATAATTGGGCCAATGGACCACATATGACCCAAAAATCAAATGAAGCAAGAAAATACATGAAAATTCGTAGCTTAAATAAGCTGAAATTAGAAAAAGGCAACTAGAGTTGAATTGGGATGAGAACATGCATTCTTGGCAACCCAAATCTGTGCTTAACTATGTGGGGAGGTTTCCTAAAGCCTCACACGCTCAAATGGAGGAAGAAATCCTCAAATTAGGAAACTAATATGTCAAAACCGCAACCCTAGTTTCCTTGTCACAATAGGACTCCTAAACACCGTGGATGCTTAAATACTCTCCACCAAACCCTTGGGGACGAGTTTACATCTTGTTGGGGTTGTGTGGAGGAGTTCTTTGTGGCTAGGGAGCAGGAGATCGTCCACACCAAGCCGTCTTCTTCCCCGTTGTGTCTGCTGCGACCTGCACAGATGGTCATCTTGGAGTCGACCAAAGGTGAGTCAAACCATAACCAAACCTTTCAAGGCCTATACCCCTTGAAAGAGGGTCAAGTCTATGTTCCAACCCAAGTGGAATGCACACATTCCATGCAGTATACACGGAGTATTAAGCGTTCTTCAAAAAGTGGTCTGAACACGGGTTTTCTGGCAAAATGGGACTTCTTCAACCCAGAAGGTAGGTTTTCTTGGGCCAAACCTTAACATATCCTATACCAATGTGTAGATCATCAAGATAACGTTCGTTTCCCACTGGTTTCATCTAATTCCAATGAGTAGATTTTGAATTATAACCGTTTTCCCCAAGTCGCGCACTGTCAGGGCATTTCCTGTTCTTTATATGTTGCATGCGATTCAAGACCGAATTAGAGAAAACACACAACATGAAAGTTTTTCTACTAATTGTCCTCATCATGTTTTGTGTTGAACATTTTGTCTAACTGTTAATAGTTAGAGATTTATAAGCATGGTAAGAGGGTTACTGCATGATACTACATTTTTGGCTTTTATGTTGTGTCAAATTATCATGCATCTCGAGGTCGTTTAAAATTATTTAAAAATCATAGTCTGCATCTATTCCATGTTTCCAACAACTTTCATGATGAGACTTTTGTCCTAAAAGCCCTAATTATTTCAGCATCATACCTTGCAAAGTAAATCTTGCATTTGATTGTCCTCAATCTTCTATACCTCATGTTAGACTTGATTAAAGCCTGTTGAAATCATCCGTGTTTTCTAATTCCGATTTACTGGAAGCACCCTTGCATGTCTAGGTTGGTTTAAAACTAGTTTTGTGATTTTTCATGCACTGTACAATTTGTTCTCTATTTTTGAAGCCCCATGTGTCAATATAAGGCAGTCCTAGACCGTAATCCAAGAACATGTCTTTTCTCTGTCAGATTCAGGCACAGACCCTGTGAACGCGACGGCCCGATAGGTCACGTTCTGACGTCTTGTTGCGACAGTAAACTGGTCGCGTTATGAATGCGATGAGCGCGCCGTCGCTATCTCTCTGCCTGATCTGACTGCCTTGTCGCGTTCTATACATACCCTTGTCGCGTTCTGTCACGACCCTTACTGGGGTGTGTCGCGTTCTTAGAATTTTGCATGAAACCCCACTTGTTTGTTTTGAAAAAACTTACCGCTATACCCAAGGTCGGTTTAATATGGTATTTAATGTGTAAATTGCATGTCTTGGGTCTAGTCATTACATGATGATTGTTAATGACTTAAAAGTGATTAACCCATTTAAAAACTATAATTACATGAACAGTATTCTAATTATTCTCTTAATGACGTGATCATTCATGAAACTTATGATTCGCCCTTGTTACTGTTCTAGCTTGATTAAAATGATAATTATTATCTTAAAATCTTGCAAACCCATGTGTAGTTAAATGCATTGTTCATTGCATGCCATCATGTTAAATGCTTTCCGCGAGTTTGAGACCAATGGTTTGTGAATTGAGACGCGTACATCACTACACACTTGCACATCTAGGCAGCCCTTTCTTGGGGATTTGGAAACTCTCTACCGGTCATTCCGAATCGGTAGACTAGTGACGTTTTCTCCAAGGCCTCCGTAAATCTCCTCTGACCATGGATTCCCACATGGCCGACGGGTTGGTTGTACCATTGAAGTTCTATAGAGATAGCGTGCACTTCCTTTCTCTTCTTGTTCTTGTGAGTGTGATTTACAATCTAGACTAAGCCATTAATGTAAAGATTGAATTAAATTATAAATCGTACCGTTATGCTGCCGAATTTATCTCTTGACCATTTTTATCATGAAATCATGTTCAATTACTTATTACTAGTTCTCATCATCATCCTGAACATGACATTACACATGCTTACTTATTGAAACTCTCATTGGCCATTATTAATGATTGTGGGGATCTACATTTAAAATTTAAGTGAGATGCTGACCGGGCACGGAGAGTGTCCAAGGGCTCCAGTCTAGCCCCTATGACGGAGAGTCATAAATATACTGTTAACCATGGGGTATAATGATTACTGGCGTTGCATCTGCGCTGGGAGTCGTGCGTGTCGTGTTGAATGATAGATACAATAACCACATACACGTGTCCTGGTATACATTCTTGATGGATCTTTTCTTGGTGTACATTAGTGTCTACGTGCTTGATTAGTGTTACATGATCGTGCTTGTGCGTGCTTGCTTGCTTGCGTGATATGGCCATCCTGCATTTATTGCAATTAGTGATATCTTGCGTTCTTGAAAGCTATTGACATCAAGTGAAATCTTGCGTGCTTGGACAAAGTGATCTATTGCTAGTTCTATCTCGTTATACCGTTCTAGATCTCGTTCTATCATGATCTCTCTATCTAGCCTGTTTCATGCATTATGTTTTAATGAGTTTTATTCGTACATGCATATCACGACATTCATCGTGCTTACCTAGTTCTAAACTGCTAATCACTTATATCATTGCCCGCACATTGAGATATAAATCCTACTGGGCTAGTTTGCTCATCCCCTACTTTTACGCAATCTAGGTGACTATGAAGATCAAGAGGAAGAGCATGTCAAGGATGGGAATGCGTCCGAGTGATGAGCGTCCCAACTACGAGTCTAGTTATAGTAGTTTGCTTTGAGTGATAGATTCATGTAGTAGGAAGTGAGGAATAAAATGTACTTTTCCTTTTTGTTGAGTCTTAGTCCTGTATTAGTTTCTATTTGGAATACAATGAGTTGAGAATTGAATACAAGACTAGTTGAGTTCAAATTTGGGCCCTATGATGATGTATGTTGTTATACATTTAGCGCGTGCTAGCTAGAGGCTTATTTGCCGACTGTTCACGTTTCGGGATATCAACTCGAATTATATTCCGCATCATTAATATCTGCTGCGTAATTCTCGGGACGTGACGGTTTAGTGGTATCAGAGCATAGGAATACCAAATAGGATATATGTCTCAGGAATAGGAGATACCTATGGAACCTAGGTCATGGAAATTAAATACAGTACCTGGTGAGAATGGGTAGAGACTGGGAATATGTTAGCAAGAATTAAAACACTCCTACCCATTGACTCTGATAATATATCTAAAGACATTAATTAGTTTCTATCCTTTTCTCAGGAGACTTCATAACTCTTACCCTCAACTGCAATGGCTCGCAACCAGTGGCAAGCTATGCAAGAAACCGTGGCTGGATTGACTCAGGCTTTACAAAATGTGGTTCAGGCTGGAAATTAGGCTGCTGCTGCTGCTAGGAATGGAGCGGGTGATTTACACCGCAACTTTAGGAGTTTGAACCCCCCTCGCTTCTCTGGATCCCCTGATCCAGATGAGGCAGAAAACTGGCCGGAGGAGATAGAAAGGATCTTCTAAGTCATGCAATGCATGAACAGAGAGAAGGTGGTACTGGCCACTTTTCAATTCACTAAGGATGCCCGAGCATGGTGGAAGGCCACATCGGCCCACCTGCCTAATGTTGGCGAACTACAGTGGGCTGGATTCCTGGAGATATTCTGGGGAAAATATTTCTCTGAAAGAGTGAAGGAGAAGAAGGTAGCGGAGTTTGCCGCACTAAAACAGAAAGGAATGTCTGTGGCTGAGTATGAGGCTCAGTTCGCGCGTCTGGCTGTGTATGCCCCACACCTGGTGGGAACTGAAAGACTAAAGGCTAACCGTTTCATGGATAGGCTCAGGCCCATGTTCATTGAAAAGCTCGGACCACACAACATCCAAATCTACACTGAGATGGTCCAAAGAGCTCAACTGGTAGAAGATACTATGGCTAAGGTGGAAGGCATGAGGGGAAAGGACATCTCAAAGCCAACCTTTACAAAAAGGGGAGCAGTCGATACAACTGGAACTTTCCCCAATAACAACTACAACAACAACAAAAGGCCAACCATTGGGAAGGACTATGGTATGGAGAAAAAGATCAAAGTAGAAGAAACAATGACAGTGGAGTATTGTAAATTTTGCAAGAAGCCTGGGCACCAAGCGGACAAGTGTTGGAAGAAGGCCGGAGCTTGCCTGCGATGTGGGAGTCATGAACATCGTATACCGAACTGTCCCATGCTAAAAGACAAAGCTGGAAGGAACCAGGGAGTGGTAAAGCGTCAAGGACGTGTGAATGCAATGACGCAAGCAGAACTTCTGGAAGGAGGTATGATTGTTAAACCCTTAAGACTGGTCTTATGATGTTTTCTTATTGGTACATTTCTAAGTGGGGGAGATCATTAAGGAGAAATTAGAAAGGGATAATCTAGTAATTATACCATAGTGAAGTAAGATGGAGTTATAACAACCGTGGAAGGAAAACAGGAGTGGAAAGAACTAAACGAATAATACGGGTGGCTATAGGTTTAGATGTTGGACTAGCATCCACGATGTGGAAACAAGTTAGAGGAATTAAATCTGTAACGAGCTCGAGGATCATAACTATCGAAAACCAATTAATGATCTATGAATTTGGGGACTAAATTCTCTTAAGTGGGGGAGGGTGTAGCACCCCGGAAAATTTAATAAGTAAAAATATGAATAAATGGAAATAAATAATTTTCATAATATCAGATTATTTAAAACATACATACATCTATCGTAGGTGCTAAAACACATCAAAAAAAATCCGTAAAAATTATAAATCAACCCCAAACATTATTACTAAAAGTTTCAAAAAGAAATTTGTGCCAAGAAAAATCGGATTAGCCAAGTTTAAAGTGTTTCACGACTTATTATCGTAATTCATGAATAAGTCAATAAATCATTATCACACGTACTCGGATGAGTCAAAAAATTAAATAAAAATCATATACGGACTTCAAATAATATCCTCTAATGACCCATCAAGGAATTTGGGTAAATAAAAATCATTTGGGCTAGGTTTAAGAGTTATTGTGACCGATTATCTAAATTAGGAAACAAGTCGGAAAACCGTTAACACGGAAATACGACGCAACCAAAAATTAAATAAAAATGTTAGAGAGACTTTAAACATTATACATTAATGACCCAATATCATAATTGGGCCAATGGACCACATATGACCCAAAAATCAAATGAAGCAAGAAAATGCATGAAAATTCGTAGCTTAAATAAGCTGAAATTAGAAAAAGACAACTAGAGTTGAATTGGGATGAGAGCATGCATTCTTGGCAACCCAAATTCATGTTTAACTATGTGGGGAGGTTTCCTATAGCCTCACACACTCAAATGGAGGAAGAAATCCTCAAATTAGGAAACTAATATGTCAAAACCGCAACCCTAGTTTCCTTGTCACAATAGGACTCCTAAACACCATGGATGCTTAAATACTCTCCACCAAACCCTTGGGGATGAGTTTACATCTTTTTGGGGTCGTGTGGAGGAGTTCTTGGCGGCTGGGGAGTAGGAGATCGTCCACACCAAGCCGTCTTCTTCCCCGTTGCGTCTGCTGTGACCTGCACAGATGGTCATCTTGGAGTCGACCAAAGGTGAGTCAAACCATAACCAAACCATTCAAGGACTATACCCCTTGAAATAGGGTCAAGTCTACGTTCCAAACCAAGTGGAATGCACAAATTCCATGCAGTATACATGGAGTATTAAGCGTTCTTCAAAAAGTGGTCTGAACACGGGTTTTCTGGAAAAATGGGACTTCTTCAACCCAGAAGGTAGGTTTTCTCGGGCCAAACCTTAACATATCCTATGCCAATGTGTAGATCATCAAGTTAACTTTCGTTTCCCACTGGTTTCATCTAATTCTAATGAGTAGATTTTGAATTATAAGCGTTTTCCCCAACTTGCGCACTGTCAGGGATTTTCCCGTTCTTTATATGTTGCATGTGATTCAAGACCGAATTAGAGCAAACACACAACATGAAAGTTTTTCTACTAATTTTCCTCGTCATGTTTTGTGTTGAACATTTTGTCTAAATGTCAACAGTTAGAGATTTATAAGCATCGTAAGAGGGTCACTGCATGATACTACGTTTTCGGGTTGCACTTGGCTTTTACGTTGTGTCAAATTATCATGCATCTCGAGGTCGTTTAAAATTATTTAAAAATTATAGTGTGCATCTATTCCATGGTCTCAACAACTTTCATGGCGAGACTTTTGTCCTAAAATTCCTAATTATTTCAGCATCATACCTTGCAAAGTAAATCTTGCATTTGATTATCCTCAATCTTCTATACCTCATGTTAGACTTGATTAAAGCTTATTGAAACCATCCGTGTTTTCTAATTCCGATTTACTGGAAGCACCCTTGCATGTCTAGGTTGGTTTAAAACTAGTTTTGTGATTTTTCATGCACTGTACAATTTGTTCTCCATTTTTGAAGCCCCCTGTGTCAATATAAGGCAGTCCTGGACCGCAATCCAAGAACATGTCTTTTCTCTGTCGGATTCAGGCGCAGACCCTATGAACGCAACGGCCCGATAGGCCACGTTTTGAGGTCTTGTCGCGACATCAAACCCGTCGTGTTATGAATGCGACGAACGCGCCATCGTTATCTCTCTGCCTGATTTGACTGCCTTGTCGCGTTTTGTACATACCCTTGTCACGTTCTGTCCTGACCCCGTCGCGACCCTTACTGCGGTGCGTCGCGTTCTCAGAATTTTGCATGAAACCCCACTTGTTTCTTTTGAAAAAACTTACCTCTATACCCGAGGTTGGTTTAATATGGTATTTAATGTGTAAATTGCATGTCTTGGGTCTGGTCATTACATGATGATTGTTAATGGCTTAAAAGTGATTAACCCATTTAAAAACTATAATTACATGAACAGTATTCTAATTATTCTCTTAATGATGTGATCATTCATGAAACTTATGATTCGCTCTTGTTACTGTTCTAGCTTGATTAAAATGATAATTATTATCTTAAAATCTTGCAAACTCATGTGTAGTTAAATACATTGTTCATTGCATGCCATCATGTTAAATGCTTTCCGCGAGTTTGAGACCGATGATTTGTGAATTGAGACGCGTACATCACTACACACTTGCACATCTAGGCAGCCCTTTCTTGGGGATTTGGAAACTCTCTACCGGTCATTCCGAATCGGTAGACTAGTGACCTTTTATCCAAGGCCTCCGTAAATCTCCTCTGACCATGGATTCCCACATGGCCGACGAGTTGGTTGTACCATTGAAGTTCCATAGAGATAGCGTGCACTTCCTTTCTTTTCTTGTTCTCGTGAGTGTGATTTACAATCTAGAATAAAGCCATTAATGTAAAGATTGAACTAAATTATAAATCGTACCGTTATGCTGCCGAATTTATCTCTTGACCATTGTTATCAAGATATCATGTTCAATTACTTATTACTAGTTCTCATCATCATCGTGAACATGACATTACACATGCTTACTTATTGAAACTCTCATTGGCCATTATTAATGATTGCGGGTATCTACATTTAAAATTTAAGTGAGATGCTGATCGGGCACGATGAGTGTCCAAGGGCTCTTGTCTAGCCCCAATGACGGAGAGTCATAAATATACTGTTAACCATGGGGTATAATGATTACTGGCGTTGCAACTACGCTGGGAGTCGTGCGTGTCGTGTTGAATGATAGATACAATAACCACATACACTGTCACGTCCAGAGAATTACACAGCGAATATTAGTTCGAATAATTCGAGTCGATATTCCGAGACGTGAACAGTCGGCAAATAAGCCTCTAGCTAGCACGCACTAAATGTGTATCAACACAACATCATAATAGGGCCCAAATGTTGAACTCAATATAAATTGTATTCAATTGTATTCAAAATGGAAATTAGTACAGGTCTAAGACTCAATAAAAGGGAAAATTACACTTATTCCTCACTTCCTACTACATGGTACTAACACTCGAAGTAAACTACTATAACTAGACTCATAGTTGGAACGCTCATCACTCGGACGCATTCCCAGCCTCGACTTGCTCTTCCTCTTGATCTTCATAGTCACCTAAATTGGGTAAAAGTAGGGGGAGAGCAAACTAGCCCAGTAGGATTTATATCTCAATGTGCGGGCAATGATATAAGTGATTAACATTTTAGAACTAGGTAAGCACGATGAATGTCATGATATGCATGTACGAATAAAACTCATTAAAACACGATACATGAAAAAAGCTAGATAGAGAGATCATGATAGAACGAGATCTAGAAGGATGTAACGAGATAGAACTAGCAATAGATCACTTTGATACAAGCAGGCACGATTCCACTTGATGTCAATAGTTTTCAAGAACGCAAGATATCACTAGTTGCATTAAATGCAGGATGGCCATATCACGCAAGCAAGCAAGCACGCACAAGCACGATCATGTAACACTAATCAGGCACGTAGACACTAATGTACACCAAGAAAAGATCCATCAAGAATGTACACCAGGACACGTGTATGTGGTTTTTATATCTATCATTCAACACGCACGCACGATTTCCAAGCGCAGATGCAACGCCAGTAATCATTATACCCCATGGTTTACAGTATATCTATGACTCACCGTCATTGGGGCTAGATTGGAGCCCTTGGACACACGCCGTGCCCTGTCAGCATCTCACGTAAACTTTTAAATGTAGATACCCACAGTCATTAATGATGGCCAATGAGAGTTTCAATAAGTAAGCATGTGTAATGTCATGTTCACGATGATGATGATAACTAGTAATAAGTAATTGAACATGATTTCATGATAACAATGGTCAAGGGATAAATTCGGCAGCATAACGGTACGATTTATGATTTAGTTCAATCTTTACATTAATGGCTTTAGTCTAGATGGTAATTCACACTCACGAGAACAAGAAAAGAAAGGAAGTGCACGCTATCTCTATGGAACTTCAATGGTACAACCAACTCGTCGGCCAGGTAGGAATCCATGGTCAGAGGAGATTTACGGAGGCCTTGGTGAAAAGGTCGCTAGTCTACCGATTCGGAATGACCGGTAGAGAGTTTCCAATTTCCCAAGAAAGGGCTGCCTAGACGTGTAAGTGTGTGTAGTGATGTACGCGTGTCTCAATTCACAATCCATCGGTCTCAAACTCGCGGAAAACACTTTAACATGATAGGATGCAATGAAACAATGCACTTAACTAAACATGGATTGCGAGATTTTAAGATAACAATTTATCATTTTAAGAAGCTAGAACAGTTCAAAGAGTTAATCAAAAGTCACCTGAATAGTCACGTCATTTAAGAGAGCAATTAGAATAATGTTCGTGTACTTAAAGCATTTTAAATGGGTTAAACACTTTTAAGCCATTAAGTAGAGATCATGTAATGATCAGACCCAAGACATGCAATTTACACACTAACTGTCATGTTAAACAGACCTCGGGTATAGCGGTTAGATTTGTAAGAAAATAAGTGGGGGTTTAATGTAAAATCCTGAGATCGCGATGGGTACATATAAGGAAAGCGACAGGGCTGTCAGGCCAGGGGTCAGGTCGCGACAGACCCTAGTAAGGGTCGCGACGGGTCGGGACCAAAACGCGACAGGGTGATGTGAAGAACGCGACAGGGCGGTCAGACCAGGCAGCAACGTAGCGACGGAGCGCTGCGTCGCGTTCAGAATGCGACGGGGTTTGCTGTCGCGACAAGACCTCAGAACGTGGCCTATCGGGACATCGCGTTCACAGGGTCTGCGCCTGACTCCGACAGGGAAAGGACATGTTCTTGGATTGCGGTCCAGAACTGCCTTATATTGACATAGGGTGCTTCAAAAATAGAGAACAAATTGTACATGGTATGAAAAATAACGAAACCAATTTTAAACTAACCTAGACATGCAAAGGTACTTCCAGTAAATCGGAATTAGAAATTAATGAGGGTTTCGACAGGCTTCAATCAAGTCAAACTCAAACGTAAAAGCCAAGTGCAACCTGAAAACATAGTTTCATGCAGTAACCCTCTTACCACGCCTATAACTCTCTAACTAATGACATTTAGACAAAACGTTCAACACAAGAAGTGACAAGGTCAACTAGTAGAAAAACGTTCATGTTGTGGGTTTGCTCTAATTCGGTCTTGCATCACATGCAACACGTAAAAAAATGGAAAAATCCTTAACAGTGCGTGACTTTGGCAAAACGCTTATAATTCAAAATCTACTAAATGAAATTCGATGAAACCAGTGTGAAATGAAAGTTAACTTGATACTCTACACATTGTTATAGGATATGTTAAGGTTTGGCTCGAGAAAACCTACCTTCTGGGTTGAATAAGTCCCATTTTCTAAAAAATCTGTGTTCAGACCACTTGGAGGAAAACGCTTTATACTCCGTGTATACTGCATGGAATTTGGGCATTCCACTTGGGTTAGAACGTAGACTTGACCCTCTTTCCAGGAGTATAGGCCTTGCAAGGTTTGGTTATGGTTTGACTCACCTTTGGTCGCCTTCAAGTAGACGGTTTGTGCAGGTCGCAGCAGACGAGAAGGGGAAGAAGATGAGCTTCTTGTGGTCGTTCCACAGCTCCTCAGCCACCAAGAGCTCCTCCACATGACCCTAGCAAGTTCTAAAACTCGTCCCTAAGGTTTGGTGAAGAGTATTTAAGCAACCATGGTGTTTAGGAGTCCTATTATGACTAGGAAAGCCAAGTTGCGGTTTTGACAGGTTAGTTTCCTATTTTTGAGGATTTCTTCCTCCCTTAGAGTGTGTGAGGCTTTAGGAAACCTCCCACCATAGTTAGGCATGAATTTGGGTTGCCAAGAATGCATGATTGCATCCCAATTCAATTCAATTTGCCTCTTTCTAATTTCAGCCTATTTAGAGTTACGAATTTCCATGCATTTTCTAGCTTTATTTGATTTTTGGGCCATATGTGGTCCATTGGCCCAATTATGATATTGGGTCATTAATATATAATGTTAGAAGTCTCTCCAACATTTTTATTTAATTTATGGTTGCGTCGTATTTCCGTGTTAACGGTTTTCCGACTTGTTTCCTAATTTGGATAATCAGTCACAATAACTCTTAAACCAAGCCCAAATGATTTTTATTGACCCAAATTTCTTGATGGGTCATTATAGGATATTATTTGAAGTCCGTATATGATTTTTATTTAATTTTCTGACTCATCCGAGTACGAGTGAGATTAATTTTTTGACTTATTCATGAATTACGATAATAAGTCGCTAAACACTTTAAACTTGACTAATATGATTTTTCTTGGCACAAATTTCTTTGTGAAACCTTTAGTAATAATGTTTAGGGTTGATTTATAATTTTTACGGAATTTTCCGATGTGTTTTAGCACATACGATAATGATACGTGTGTTTTAAATACTCTGATATTATGGAAATTATTTATTTCCATTTATTCGAATTTTTATATAGTTAAAATTTCCGGGGTGCTACACCCTCCCCCACTTAAGAGAATTTGGTCCCCAAATTCATGTATAGAACGTTATTATACAAGTGAGGCGTACTTACTTGTGAATAACTCCGGGTATCTTTTGCGCATTACTTCCTCTGTTTCCCACGTGTCGTCCTCATCCATGCATTGATTCCATCTAACCCTTACTAGTGGAATAACCTTGTTCCTTAGTTGGCGCAGTTCCCGGTCCACGATCTTAATTGGCTTCTCTTAATATGTTCCGTCTTTGTTGAATTCCAGAAGCTCGTATTCTATGACATGCCATGGATCTCGTACATACTTTTTCAACATGGATATGTGGAACACATTGTGTATTCCATCCATTTGTGGTGGTAAAGCGAGACGATATGCCACCTCGCCGACTCTTTCAAGGATTTCGAAAGGCCCGACAAACCTTGGTGACAACTTGCCTTTAATGCCAAAACGTCTGATCCCACGGCCTGGAGACACTTTCAAGAATACATGTTCACCCACTTGAAACTCCAGGTCTCTTCTTCTATTATCTGCATATGCCTTTTGTCTTTGTTGTGCCACTGCCATTCTTTCTTTAATAAGCTTTACCTTCTCTGTGGTTTCCCTTATCATCTCTGGTCCTAACATTTGTTTTTAGCCAACCTCATACCAGCATATTGGAGATCGGCAACTCCTGCCATAGAGTGCTTCAAATGGTGCCATTTGAATGCTAGCTCTATAGCTATTATTGTAAGCGAACTCCACAAGAGGTAAGTGTTCGTGCCAGCATCCTCCAAAATCTAGGACACATGCTCTAAAGATATCTACAATCACCTGGTTGGTTCTTTCCGTCTGACCATCTGTCTGTGGATGGAAAGCCGTGCTAAGGTTTAGTTTAGATCCCAAGGAGTAGTGCAGTCCTTTCCAAAAGTGGGATGTAAACCTAGGGTCTCTATCAGACACGATAAACACTGGTACTCCATGTAACCTGACTATTTCCTTCACATACAATGCAGCCAGAACATCTACTGACCACTTATTCTTCACTGGCAAGAAGTGAGCCGACTTAGTTAAGCGGTCGACAATAACCCAGATACCATCGAATCCACCTCTAGATTTGGGTAGTACGAAAATAAAGTCCATCCCTATACCTTCGCATTTCCATGCCGGGATTTCTAGGGGTTTGAGTTTACCTACGGGTCGCAAGTGTTCCGCCTTGACCTTTTGACATGTTAAGCATCGGGCGACATATTCTGTCACCTCTCTCTTCATCTTAGGCCACCAGAAGCTTCTTTTCAAATCTTGATACATTTTGGTAGTTCCAGGATGAATAGTATATCTGGTCTTGTGAGCCTCATCCATAATCATTTTCTTTGTCTCGGCATGGTCGGGTACACAGACTCGGTCCCGGAACAATAGCCTTCCATCTTCAGTTAATGAGAAATTCGGCCTCTGGTCTAGATTAGCCTTAATCTCTACAAGTACCGGGTCATTGTCTTGGAGTGTTGTGATGTCCTCCAATAGTGTAGGTTGTGCTATAACACTAGAAACAAAGCATCCCTTCTCTTTGATGTCAGCATCAATATTTAACTTGGCGAAGTCTTCTAATAGCTTTCATTCGTCAACCATTAAACTTGACAATGTGATCATTGGTTTTCTACTTAGAGCATCTGCCACAGCATTGGCTTTTCCTGGATGATATTGGATCGTGAAGTTGAAGTCTTTGAGATACTCCAACCACCTCCGCTGTCTCATATTCAAGTCCTGCTGAGAAAACAGATACTTCAAGCTTTTATGGTCAGAAAACACAATGAATTTCTCACCATATAGATAATGACGCCATATCTTCAAGGCGAAGACTACAGCAGCTAGCTCCAGATCATGTACAGGATAATTGTCCTCGTGCTTCTTCAATTGTCTGGACGCGTAGCATATAACTTTCCCATTTTGCATCAGCACACAGCCAAGGCCGATCCCAGATGCATCGGTGTATACGGGTGCTGAGGTAAGGTGCTCTTTCAATGCCCTGAAACTTTCTTCACATTCATCAGTCCATGCGAATGGATTCTCCTTCCTGGTAAGCCTGGTCAATGGTACAGCTATCTTTGAGAAATCATTAATGAAGCGACGATAATAACCGGCTAACCCCAGAAAGCTCCTAATCTCCGACACAGTTGTCGGCCTTTCCCAGTTCTTTACCGCCTCCACCTTAGATGGATCCACAGAGATTCCCTCCTTGGATATGATGTGACCAAGGAAAGACACTTCCTCCATCTAGAATTCACACTTACTAAGTTTAGCATAGAGTTGATTATCTCTGAGCACTTGCAGAGCAACCTTCAAGTGTTCCTCATGTTCTTCTCTAGATTTGGAGTAAATAAGGATGTCATCAATAAACACCACTATAAACTGGTCCAAGTATGGCCTATAAATATTGTTCATAAGTTGCATGAAAGCCGCTGGGGCATTTGTTAAACCAAACGGCATGACCACGAACTCATAGTGACCATATCTACTCCGGAACGCGGACTTGTGAATATCCTCCTCCTTTATTCTTAGTTGATGGTAGCCTGATCTTAGATCTATCTTGGAGAAATATTGTGCACCGGAGATCTGGTCAAATAGTTCGTCGATGCGGGGCAGTGGGTACTTATTCTTTATTGTCAACTGGTTTAACTGACGGTAATCAATGCATAGCTTCATTGTCCCATCCTTCTTTCTGACAAATAGCATTGGCGCTCCCCACGGGGATGTGCTAGGCCTGATAAAACCCTGATCTAGCAATTCTTGGATCCGTCTTTTCAACTCCTGCAATTCAACAGGGGACATGCGGTACAGAGCCTTTGAAACAGGGGCTGCCCCTGGGAGTAACTCAATAGTGAAGTTTACCTCCCACTCAGGTGGTATACCAGGTAATTCCTCTGGAAATACATCAGGATAGTCCCTGGCTATTGGAATGTCCTCTAGGGTCGGTTTCTTCTTTTCAGTTGCCAAAATGGAAACTAGGAAAGCATCACAACCCTGGTTGATCAGCTTAGAAGCCTTTAAGGAGGATATCAAGATAGGGTGTTTGTGATAACGGGTGCCAAGTAGTGATAGAGTTGGAAGGTTTGGTCTTTTAAAAGTGACCCGCCTATGGCCACAGTTTACATCGGCATCATATTCAATTAGCCAATCGACACCCAAAATGGCATCATAACCCTTCATGTCTAAATAGATAAGGTCGGCAGGGAGATTGTGTCCTCCAATTATAGTTTCACATTTCGGCAAGTAGTGAGTGAGTTCAGATTCTGAGCCTAGTGGAGAGGCTACCGTGATCTTGGATTCCAAGGGTACAGGTTTGACAGGTAGAGTTGCAGCAAATGTGGTAGAAATAAATGAATATGCAGCTCCAGTATCAATAAGCACAAATGCAGGTTGCGAGTGTATGGAAATGGTACCTTCCACCATACCCCCTTCCTCGGGTAGGTCGGCTTCTATGACAGCATTAAGGCGTCCCTGACACCGTGGTACATTCTGAGCTCTACCTGGCTGGTCCTTCAGCATAGGATAGTCCGGAATACGGTGGTCACAACCTCCTCATTTCAAGCACGCCCCGAGCTTCTTCCAGCATTCTTTCACTCGGTGCCCCAGTTTATCACAGAATTTGCAGTTTTCAGCCAACTGCCTACCTTCCACTTTGACTCTCTTGTCTCCAGCAACATCTCTTCCGGCATTCGGCCTCTTGTTATTGTTGTTGACGTTGTTGTTACGAAAAGTTGGAGCAATATTAGGTGCTCCCTTCTTGACGAAAACCGGCTTGGAGTTGTCCTTGCCCCTCATGCCCTCTACTTTGGCCATGGTGTCTTCTACCAGCTGAGCTCTTTGGACCATCTCAGTGTAAGTTTGAATGTTGTGTGGTCCCAGCCTTTCAATGAACATGGGCCTGAGCCCATCCATGAACCGATTTGCCTTAAGTCTTTCAATTCCCACCAAGTGTGGGGCATACACAGCAAGACGCGCGAACTGAGTCTCGTACTCAGCCACAGACATCCCTTTCTGTTTCAGTGCGGCAAACTCCGCTGCCTTCTTCTCCTTGACTCTCTCAGAGAAATACTTTCCCCGGAATATCTCAAGGAATCTGGCCCACTCTAGTTCAGCTACATTTGGCAGGTGGGCCGAGGTGGCCTTCCACCATGCTCGAGCATCTTTAGTAAATTGGAAAGTGGCCAGTACCACTTTTTCCCTATTAGTGCATTGCATCACTTGGAAAATCCTTTCTATCTCCTCTTGCCAATTCTCTACTTCATCTGGGTCAGGGGATCCAGAGAAATGAGGAGGGTTTAAACTCCTAAAATTCTGGTGCAGATCACCGGCTCCATTCCTTGCAGCTGCAGCCTGATTTCCAGCCTAAACTACATTTTGCAGGGCCTGAGTAAGTCCAGACACAGTGTCTTGCATAGCTTGCCACTGGTTGCAAGCCATTGCAGTTGAGTGAGAGTGTTATGAGGGTTCCTAAGAAAAGGATGGAAACCAATTAATGTCTCTAGATACATTATAAGAGTCAATGGGTAGGAATGTTTAATTCTTTCTAACATATTCCCAGTCTCTACCCATTCTCACCAGGTACTATATTTAATTTCCATGACCTAGGTTCCATAGGTATCTCCTATTCCTGAGACATATCCTATTTGATATTCCTAGGCTCTGATACTACTAAACTGTCACGTCCCGAGAATTATGCAGCGGATATTAGTTCGAATAATTCGAGTCGATATTCCGAGACGTGAACAGTCTGCAAATAAGCCTCTAGCTAGCACGCACTAAATGTGTATCAACACAACATCATAATAGGGCCCAAATGTTGAACTCAATATAAATTGTATTCAATTGTATTCAAAATGGAAACTAGTACAGGACTAAGACTCAATAAAAGGGAAAATTACACTTATTCCTCACTTCCTACTACATGGTACTAACACTCGAAGTAAACTACTATAACTAGACTCATAGTTGGAACGCTCATCACTCGGACGCATTCCCAGCGTCGACTTGCTCTTCCTCTTGATTTTCATAGTCACCTAAATTGGGTAAAAGTAGGGGTGAGCAAACTAGCCCAGTAGGATTTATATCTCAATGTGCGGGAAATGATATAAGTGATTAACATTTTAGAACTAGGTAAGCACGATGAATGTCATGATATGCATGTACGAATAAAACTCATTAAAACACGATACATGAAACAAGCTAGATAGAGAGATCATGATAGAACGAGATCTAGAAGGATGTAATGAGACAGAACTAGCAATAGATCCATTTGATACAAGTAGGCAAGATTCCACTTGATGTCAATAGTTTTCAAGAACGTAAGATATCACTAGTTGCATTAAATGCAGGATGGCCATATCACGCAAGCAAGAAAGCACGCACGAGCACGATCATGTAACACTAATCAGGCACGTAGACACTAATGTACACCAAGAAAAGATCCATCAAGAATGTACACCAGGACACGTGTATGTGGTTTTTGTATCTATCATTCAACACGCACGCACGATTTCCCAGTGCAGATGCAACGCCAGTAATCATTATACCCCATGGTTAATAGTATATCTATGACTCGCCGTCATTGGGGCTAGATTGGAGCCCTTGGACACACGTCGTGCCCTGTCAGCATCTCACGTAAACTTTTAAATGTAGATACCCACAGTCATTAATGATGGCCAATGAGAGTTTCAATAAGTAAGCATGTGTAATGTCAAGTTCACGATGATGATGAGAACTAGTAATAAGTAATTGAACATGATTTCATGATAACAATGGTCAAGAGATAAATTCGGCAGCATAACGGTACGATTTATGATTTAGTTCAATCTTTACATTAATGGCTTTAGTCTAGATGGTAATTCACACTCACGAGAACAAGAAGAGAAAGGAAGTGCACGCTATCTCCCGGGAACTTCAATGGTACAACCAACTCGTCGGCCATGTGGGAATCCATGGTCAGAGGAGATTTATGGAGGCCTTGGTGAAAAGGTCGCTAGTCTACCGATTCGGAATGACTGGTAGAGAGTTTCCAATTTCCCAAGAAAGGGCTGCCTAGACGTGTAAGTGTGTGTAGTGATGTACGCGTGTCTCAATTCACAATCCATCGGTCTCAAACTCGCGGAAAACACTTTAACATGATAGGATGCAATGAAACTATGCACTTAACTAAACATGGATTGCAAGATTTTAAGATAACAATTTATCATTTTAAGAAGCTAGAACAGTTCAAAGAGTTAATCCAAAGTCATCTGAATAGTCACGTCATTTAAGAGAGCAATTAGAATAATGTTCATGTACTTAAAGCTTTTTAAATGGGTTAAACACTTTTAAGCCATTAAGTAGAGATCATGTAATGATCAGACCCAAGACATGCAATTTACACACTAACTGTCATGTTAAACAGACCTCGGGTATAGCGGTTAGATTTGCAAGAAAATAAGTGGGGGTTTAATGTAAAATCCTGAGATCACGATGGGTACATGTAAGGAAAGCGAAAGGGCTGTCAGGCCCGGGGTCAGGTCGCGACAGACCCTAGTAAGGATCGCGACGGGTCGGGACCTAAACGCGAAAGGGTGATGTGAAGAACGCCACGGGGCGGTCAGACCAGGCAGCAAGGTAGCGACGGAGCGCTGCGTCGCGTTCAGAATATGATAGGATTTACTGTCGCAACAAGACCTCAGAACGCGGCCTATCGGGCCATCGCGTTCACAGGGTCTGCCCCTGACTCTGACAGGGAAAGGACATGTTCTTGGATTGCGGTCCAGAACTGCCTTATATTGACACAGGGTGCTTCAAAAATAGAGAACAAATTGTACAAGGTATGAAAAATAACGAAACAAGTTTTAAACTAACCTAGACATGCAAAGGTACTTCCAGTAAATCGGAATTATAAATTAATGAGGGTTTCGACAGGCTTTAATCAAGTCAAACTCAAATGTAAAAGCCAAGTGCAACCTGAAAACGTAGTTTCATGCAGCAACCCTCTTACCACGCCTATAACTCTCTAACTAATGACATTTAGATAAAACGTTCAACACAAGAAGTGACGAGGTCAACTAGTAGAAAAACTTTTATGTTGTGGGTTTGCTCTAATTCGGTCTTGCATCGCATGCAACACCTAAAAAATTGGGAAACGCCTTAACAGTGCGCGACTTTGAAAAAACGCTTATAATTCAAAATCTACTAAATGAAATTCGATGAAACCAGTGGGAAATGAAAGTTAAGGTTTGTCCGAGAAAACCTACCTTCTAGGTTGAAGAAGTCCCATTTTTCTAGAAAATCCATGTTCAGACCACTTGGAGGAAAACGCTTAATACTCCGTGTATACTGCATGGAATTTGGGCATTCCACTTGGGTTAGAATGTAGACTTGACCCTCTTTCCAGGGGTATAGGCCTTGCAAGGTTTGGTTATGGTTTGACTCACCTTTGGTCACCTTCAAGTGGACGGTTTGTGCATGTTGCAGCAGACGAGAAGGGGAAGAAGATGAGCTTCTTGTGGTCGTTCCACAGCTCCTCAGCCACCAAGAGCTCCTCCACACGACCCTAGAAAGTTCTAAAACTCGTCCCTAAGGTTTGGTGAAGAGTATTTAAGCAACCATGGTGTTTAGGAGTCCTATTATGACTAGGAAAGCCAAGTTGCGGTTTTGACAGGTTAGTTTCCTATTTTTGAGGATTTCTTCCTCCCTTAGAGTGTGTGAGGCTTTAGGAAACCTCCCACCATAGTTAGGCACGAATTTGGGTTGCCAAGAATGCATGATTGCATCCCAATTCAACTCAATTTGCCTCTTTCTAATTTCAGCCTATTTAGAGTTATGAATTTCCATGCATTTTCTAGCTTTATTTGATTTTTGGGTCATATGTGGGCCATTGGCCCAATTATGATATTGGGTCATTAATGTATAATGTTAGAAGTCTCTCGAACATTTTTATTTAATTTATGGTTGCGTCGTATTTCCGTGTTAACGGTTTTCCGACTTGTTTCCTAATTTGGATAATCAGCCACAATAACTCTTAAACCAAACCCAAATGATTTTTATTGACCCAAATTTCTTGATGGGTCATTAGAGGATATTATTTGAAGTCTGTATATGATTTTTATTTAATTTTTTGACTCATCCGAGTACGAGTGATAATAATTTTTCGACTTATTCATGAATTACGATAATAAGTCCCAAAACACTTTAAACTTGACTAATCTGATTTTTCTTGGTACAAATTTCTTTGTGAAACCTTTAGTAATAATGTTTGGGGTTGATTTATAATTTTTACGAAATTTTCCAATGTGTTTTAGCACATACAATAATGATACGTATGTTTTAAATACTATGATATTATGGAAATTATTTATTTCCATTTATTCGAATTTTTATATAGTTAAAATTTCTGGGGTGCTACATACACGTGTCCTGGTGTACATTCTTGATGGATCTTTTCTTGGTGTACATTAGTGTCTACGTGCCTGATTAGTGTTACATGATCGTGCTTGTGCGTGCTTGCTTGCTTGCGTGATATGGCCATCCTGCATTTATTGCAATTAGTGATATCTTGCGTTCTTGAAAGCTATTGACATCAAGTGAAATCCTGCGTGCTTGGAAAAAGTGATCTATTACTAGTTCTATCTCGTTATATCGTTCTAGATCTCGTTCTATCATGATCTCTCTATCTAGCCTGTTTCATGCATTATGTTTTAATGAGTTTTATTCGTACATGCATATCACGACATTCATCGTGCTTACCTAGTTCTAAACTGCTAATCACTTATATCATTGCCCGCACATTGAGATATAAATCCTACTGGGCTAGTTTGCTCATCCCCTACTTTTACCCAATCTAGGTGACTATGAAGATCAAGAGGAATAGCAAGTCGAGGATGGGAATGCGTCCGAGTGATGAGCGTCCCAACTACGAGTCTAGTTATAGTAGTTTGCTTTGAGTGATAGATTCATGTAGTAGGAAGTGAGGAATAAAATGTACTTTTCCTTTTTATTGAGTCTTAGTCTTGTATTAGTTTCTATTTGGAATACAATGAGTTGAGATTTGAATACAAGACTAGTTGAGTTCAAATTTGGGCCCTATGATGATGTATGTTGTTATACATTTAGCGCGTGCTAGCTAGAGGCTTATTTGCCGACTGTTCACGTCTCGGGATATCAACTCGAATTATATTCCGCATCATTAATATCCGCTGCGTAATTCTCAGGACGTGACACGATCACTGAGCCTTTTCCATTATCGCCATAGGTCACAGTTCCTTCTTCATCTTTGATGTATGAAAACAGTCTTCTGTTGACAGTCATGTGCCTTGAGCACCCGCTGTCCAGGTACCACTTTGATGCTCTAAGGCTTCCCTACAATTTAAATCACTAAGATTTAGGTACCCAAGTTCTTTTGGGTCCTTGCTGGTTAGTTTCCCCATTTTTTCTTTTAGGAATCCACTTTAAGTATTTAGTTGTACAAGTTATTTTAGTGTGTCCTAATTTATTACAATAACTACAACTTGATATATTATTTACTATTTTAATTGGCTTGAATTTAATATTGGACTTATAGTTAATATTTTGTTCAGCTACAAATTTTGGCATTGGATAAATTTTAGGATGAATGATTGTTTCTTCATTATCTGGTGGAATATATCATAAACCATACTTTTTCTTACCAGATCTTCTTGCTCCTTTTAATATTAGAGATGATTTTCCATTTGTGAATTTTTCGATTATGTTAGTTAGATATTCATTATCTTTTGTTAGTGTGTCAACTTCCTTTTTAAGTTTACTTAAAGTTTCTTGGTTTTCCAGATTTGTTATGTGTTCATTTTTTATTTTTAGATCTTCACATACCAGTTCATTTCTCCTTTTTAATTCATAGATTTGTTTTTCTAGTTGTTCAGTTTCAGATTTTAGATCTGAGTTTGTGATTTCCAAGAATGCATAATTTTTCTTGGTAGTTTTTAATAGTTTACATACATCTTTATATTTACTGTATAATTCATTGAATACTTCTTCTAAACTATCCGAATCTGAATCATTACAAGAAGTAAAAGATGAGTCAGAGGTTACCTTGTCTTCGATGCTTGCCATGAAATCCAGATTGGCTTTTTCTTCTTCTTCATCGCTGGAGCTTGACTCACTTTCTGAGTCACTCTCATTGTTCCATGCAACTGCCATGGCTTTCTTTTTGTATCTTTTGAATTTCTTTGAGTTGTCTTTCTTCTTGAACTCAGTCTTCTTCAGCTTTGGACACTCAGCCATAATGTGTCCAGACTTCTTGCATTCGTAGCATATGGGTTCTGACTTCTTAACATCCTTAACTTCAGGCTTCTTGAAGTCTCTCCCTTTCTTGGAGTACCATCTTCCTGACTGATATTTTTTCTTGGCTAGAATATGCTGCAGTCTTCTACAGAGAAAAGCTTCCTCATCTTCACTGCTTTCATCACTCCTATCGTTTTCAGATTCATCTTTAGAGCTGCCTTCTGTAGCTTTCAGAGCATTACTATACTTTTTCCGGCTGGAGGATTCTCCAAGCCTCTCCATGTTTATCTCATAGGACATTAATGACCCAATGCGTTTCTCAAGAGACATCCTTCTTAGATCATTAGCTTCTTCTATGGCTGTCACCTTTGGAGTCCATGAGGCTGGTAGAGATCACAATATCTTTCTCACCATATCTCTAATGTCATATGTTTTTCCAAGCCCAGCCAAACCATTTGTGATGTCTGTGAATCTGCTATACATTTGTCTGATGGACTCTCCGGATTGCATCTAAAATCTTTCATATTGGGCTACCAAGATGTCTATTCTTATTTCTTTTAGCTTGTCAGTTCCTTCGTATGTGAGTCTTAGCTTCTCCCACATTTCCATAGCAGATTTGCAGGCGAAAATCCTGTTGAACTCTTACTTACTGAGAGCACAACACAGTATACTCTTTGCTTTGTTGTTTAGAGATATTTTATTCTTGTCTTCATCTATCCATTTGTCTTTTTCATTGGTTACCAAGAGATCTCCTTCTTTGATAATAGACCAAAGTTGGAAATCGAGACCTTGAAGAAAGAACTCCATTCGAGTCTTCCAGTAATTGTAGTCTTCACCATCAAATAGAGGGGGTCTGTTGACGGACTGACCTTTTGCATGCCCTTGAGCTGCCATTTTTCTTTGCTCTTCAGATCATGAGATCTTCTTTCTTGAAGAGACTTGGCTTTGATACCACTTGTTGCCTAGATAGCAAGCCCAAAGGGGGGGTGAATGGATTGCTAAATGCTCTTTTTAAATTAAAACCTGTCAATAAAAACACGTAACAGAAAAACACTAAGATCGATAGTTAGTGTTGGTGAGAGTAAAGACAAACAAGCAAACACACAACACAGGAGATTTTTTTCCTGGTTTAGACCTCCTATCTCAAAGAGTCCTACGTCCAGTCCCCAAGCAACAACTTGGGATTTCACTAACCAAGGGTACTGTCCCCCTTAAGGACACTTACACATCCAGCAGCAGCTGGCCTTCTCTTCTAACCCCGAGGAGGTACAAATCAACACCTGATGCAATAGGTCTTCCTTCTTCAATGAAGGGAATAACAACCACCTGTCTCCTACAGGTCTTCTCTTCACAACAGAAGAGGAACACACACAGAGAATGTGAATAAAAGGCGAAATGCCACTAGACCAAGCTTATAAGAGATTGCTTGATCTGAGGCTGAATCTAAGAGACAAAGATTTGCAACACGAAAATCTCTCAAAACTACACTAGCTCTCCAAAGACTAAGCAAATGAAACATAGAGAACTGAGAGCTAAAGGTTGGTGTGAAAGGAATAAGCTCTTCTTGCTGATGCTCGCAAGTGCTTGATGGATTCTATGTGTGTTGCTCGGTGTATATCACTTGTCTCATTTTCTTCATGGAGTCATCAGTTTCCTTTTTATCTTCTGCAAATTATTTTGACCGTTAAAGTAGCCGTTCAGATGCCCGTTGTCTCACAGCTTCATGCTCGTTAGAGAGACTAGTCGTAGGCATGTGGAGATGAGCCTGCAGCTATAAGCACTTGGATTGGTCCTTGCATCCTTAGGAAAGATTTTATGAATCTTTTATCCTTTCGACAGGTTGACAAATCCATCTTTGACGTGCTTTACTACAAAAGCCCTGCATGCATTAAACACGGATACCTAGACAAACTCCTTTTTGTCTACGTTGTCAGTCAACCCTGGTAGCATGCAGTATAATGATATGCTTAAGCTAGAAAGGCTATCCTGACATCACACAAATCAAGATTCTATGCGATACATCAAGTAAGCAAGAGGATTTTGTGTGGGATGATCAAGATCTTAGTATGCGTGGGAAGACTTGAACTCCACAGAGTTTTGAAAATATGTTTGAACAGAATGGTTATTATCAGGCTTTATTTGAGAAGATAATAATGAAATTCATGATAATTCATTCAAACCATAATCGTTGTGAAGAGTGTTGTTGTATACATGAAATCAATTTCATAATTATAATCCATATATAAATGAAATTTTATGTTGATGTGAATAATGAAATCGTTGTCCAAGTAAATCAATATTTAAGTAGAAGCAAATCGTTGTTTGAGCAAATCATTCTTTGACTAAGACAAATCGTTGTTCAAGTAAGAGCAAATCGTTGTTTGAGCAAATCGTTCTTTGACTAAGGCAAATCGTTGTTCAAGTACGGGCAAATCGTTGTTTACTATCAAATCGTTGTTTCGATCAAATCGATGTTGAAGTGATAGCGAATCGTTATAGCGATCAAATCATTGTTTCACTTATCGAATCGTTACAACGATCAAATCGTTGTTTCACTTATCGAATCGTTATAGCGATCAAATCGTTGTTTCACTTATCGAATCATTACAGCGATCAAATCATTGTTTAAGTTATCGAATCGTTGTTTCTCTTATCAAATCGTTACAGCGATCAAATCGTTGTTTCACTTATCGAATCGTTACAGCGATCAAATCGTTGTTTAACTTAGTGAATCGTTACAGCGATCGAAATCGTTGTTTTACTTATCAAATCGTTGTAGCGATGGAAATCGTTGTTTTACTTATCAAATCATTGTAGCGATGGAAATCGTTGTTTTACTTATGAAATCGTTATACTATAAAGGAAATCGATGTGTACTTAGAAGAAATGCATGCTCTGAACTTTAAATGACAGTGTATGAGAATAACTTACAGATTTTACTTGAATTATTTTCTGTGAATGAACTTCAGAAAAACTTGTTAGAAAATATTTGTTAAGGTTTTGTTAATCACCAAAAATTACATATAATAAATAAAATTATATGGGGATGGACTGATCATCAAGTATTAGCGAATAGTGCAGTGGAGCCTTCTTTGTATTGGCAGATAGTGGAAGCACAGAGAACATATGAGAATCTGGTAGATATTGTAAGAATGGAAGAGGTTACACTTGATGATGACAATGTGGTCAGACTTAAAGGCCAATTATATGTCCCAGCAGAAGCTGAGGTGAGGCAGAAGGTATTAGAAGAAGCTCACAGGTCTAGGTACACTATTCATCCAGGCAGCACAAAGATGTATCAAAATCTGAAGAAGCATTTCTAGTGGCCGAATATGAAGAAAGAAATTGCAGAATTTATATCAAGATGTCTGGTATGTCAACAGGTAAAAGAGAAGCATCAGAGGTCAGGAGGATTAATGCAGCCATTGCCTATTCCACAATGGAAATGGGACGACATAGTTATAGATTTTGTAGTTGATTTTCCCAGAACAACAGCAGGTCATAATGGAATTTAGGTCTTTGTATTGACTAAAGTATGCAGGTTATTGGCAGTGAGCATGTCATGGACTGTGGACAGATTAGCCAGATTATATGTGGATAGAATAGTACCATTACATGGAATTCCAGTTACAATTATTTCAGATAGAGATCCCAGGTTTACATCAGGCTTCTAGAGGAGTTTATAGAGAGTAATTGGCATAGAGTTGAGGTACAGCTCAGCTTATCATCCGCAGACAGATGGACAAACAGATAGGACAATTCAAACCATAGAAGATATGTTAAGGGCTTGTTGTTTAGTATGGGGAGGTACTTGGGAGCATCACTTGGGTATGGTAGAATTTGTTTATAATAACAGTTATCATGCAAGTATTGGAATGGCACCTTATGAAACTTTATATGGAAGACCGTGCAGGACACCATTGAATTCGTATGAGGTGGGTGAGAGGCAAGTCATGGTACCAGGATTGATTCAGCAATGTTTAGAGATGGTTAAATTCATTAAGGAAAAGCTTCAGTTAGCCCAAAGTTGTCAAAAGAGTTATGCAAATACCAGATGCAGGCCATTGCAATTTGAAGTTGGTGATTATGTGTTTCTGAAAGTTTCTCCTACCAAAGGTGTGCTTGGTTCAGTAGGAAAGGTAAATTAAGTCCAAGATATCTTGGTCCATTCCAGATTTAGAAAGAATCAGTGAAACAGCTTACAGATTAGATATTCCAGTAGATTTCACAGATGCACATGATGTGTTCCATGTTTCTATGTTCAAAAGATATATTCGAGATCCCTCCCAAATAGTCAGTTATCAACGAGATGATCTAAAACTAGACATGACAATGCTAGAATATCCAGTACATATTACAAGACACAGAACCTAAAAGTTGAGAAATAAAGAGATTGAACTAGTAAAAATTAGATGGGAAAACAGACAGGGTGGAGAAGACACATGGGAATTGGTAGAGGAAATGATGAAAGCGTATCAATACTTGTTTGAGTAAGCTTTTAAATTCTTTTAGGTGATAGTAATGTAGTGTAGTGACTGTTCGGATTGAGGTTTAGTGGTTGTGGTGGCCAGTGTGTGGCCTGTGGTTGAGTTTAAACTATTTTTACAGGTTGTGGGGCTTCGTGGGATGAGAATTCGGGCCCAGAATGCCCACTGATTCTCTATCCGTGAATGCGACAGAGCTGGGCGTCGTGTTCTGAATGCAATGGTCCAGGGCGTCGTGTTCTCGCTACCACCATTTGGGGTTTTCGTCTACATGGCTGCTGCATGGCGCGCGCTGGGCAATCGGCTGGCGTCAACGATGAGAAGGCGACGGTCTACCCCATCGCATTCTGGTCGCGACAGCCAAGTGCATCGCGTTCTCAATTCTAATGATTTAAGAAGCTAGGTCGGCCAAACAGAGCTCAGAAGGTCTGCTCGGCCAGGATGGGGTTTTTGTGGCCTGTTCTTGGGCGATTCGAGGTTTTGGAGTGGTTTTCGGCATGCTCTTGCCGCGAGGACGTGGCACGGAGCAGGGGAAATGCCGGATTATCGTCATTCTTTGCGTATCTCACAAAGGTAGGGAGATTCCACCATGTTTCTCATTATGAATGATCTGTTAAGCATGTTTATTTTGTTATATGTGTTGTAGATGATAGATAGCATGCTAGTGTACTGGTTAGAATGCGTATATTTGCTTTTCATGGAAGTTTACATGGTTTGTATGGGAATTCCGGAGATGGAATCTCGATTTTAGAGTTCTATTTGTGAAGGCGACAGACCTGGGTGTCACGTTCAGAACGCAACAGCCCGACCCGTCGCGTTCTGCTTCAGAATGCACCGTATCGAGGCGTCGTGTTCTGAAGGCGATAGAGGACCCCGTCGCGTTCAGGCCTCCGAAGGCTAAAGGTTTGTGCATGGCTATGTGATTATCTTTTGGTGTTATTTATTATTCATAGCAATGATAAGCGGTGTATTGGTACTCATTAAGATTGAGAACAACGGTGTTCACGTGGTTTGCATGTGCGTGGCGAGTAGTACGGCGCCTACCGTGGTTACATCTCTAGTCGGGTACCTCAGGTTTTGTGTGAGCTAGGCACGTTAGTGCTCGAGGTTTGTCCCGGTACTTGTGTACCATCGAGGTGTGTGTCGTCTTTCTAGACACCCTCACTCTTGTGTAGAGTTGTAAGTCCGGTTGAGGGAAAGACGGCAGAGGGACAGCGACCTGTGTGAGTTTGTGTTTGTCACTTGTAGTGCGCTCGTGGTTGTGGGTTACGGACACCAGTAGACATACTGGGCCCCAGCTAGTCCTGTTTTCCTGTGCCTCACTTTAGCGAGCTCAGGCCGGAGTCCCTAAAGGTGCCAGGCATGGGCCTACGGTTGTGTGGTCGAAGGTGTGATGTTGGTTGGTCTCCACAGTTTCTTGGCTTGTTGTGGTGGAGCGGTAGCTGGACCTTTCTTCCGTGGCTGTGAGGCTAAGAGGTAGTCCTGTGTGGTTTGTCTGGGTTAGTTGCTGGTGTCGCGAACCAGTCTTTGTGACCCGAGTGTGGCATTTTTCTACTTCAGCTCGTACACTTGGATGAGGTTTACCGTTTATTTATTAAAGGTTGGTTTCAGTTAATATCTTGTGATAATTGTTATTTTCAGCTTTAATACCATGCGTAGTTAGTTCTATAAATTGCCTAGTATAGCTTCTTGTTACTTCACTTTGTGAGTTCGATTTTGTATGACTTTTGGGGGAGTTTCCCTACTGAGCCAGTGACTTGCGAGGCTCACCCCTAAACCTTTCAGGTGAGGGACAACAGGAGGCTTCCCGTCCTTTGTCTAGTTTGGAGCCGCACTGCAGCGGAGTTGGGTCTGCACCACCAGCAGTGTAATTTTTACTTTCTGTTCACCTCGAGGTATGCCCCAGGCTGCTGTACTCTGTACTTGACTCTAGTTGAGAACTGGCTATGTATATTTCATGTAAATATTTGTGAGATGTGGCATCTTATATATATTTGAGATGCTTCCTTTATATTTCTACGGATGTGTGATTGATATCCCTTGCGAGGCTATGGCTCGTTCGCAGGAGGCGGAGTCGGGTTAAGCTCGTTATTAGGTTAACGGGTTTGAACGGCGAGGACCGCTACAGTAATGCCCCTATGGTGATGGTTCACCCAACATGACTATATGACATATCTGGCCCCGAGGGCAACGGGGATGAAATCCGAGAGGTGGACAAGTATCACTAGCATATGGTGGGGAGGGCTTCCCTCAGTTATGCGTAGAACCAAGATGAATCACCAATTGCCTAGGTGATGAGTGATTGATTGGCCTCTAGTGGTGCTTAGGGCTATGTCTTGGCATATTTGACACTACTACATTATACTGCTACATATCCCTACTACATGATACTGCTATATGAAACTATCATTGGAATTGTCACTAAAAGAGAAATAACATATGTATATGATACTGCTATTGAATATTACATTGTTATACATGTTAATGGTTTCGATTCATAAAGATTATTAGTATTGCTTCATCATGTGTGCATGTATAGTAATCATTGAAATGGATAACATGTTATATGTTACATTAATGCTATTCTGAGCATGTTGTATATTTTGGTTTAAATGTCATACATGTTTGTTTATTTCTTGTTATTTAGGTTATTTTTGTGCATAGTATTAAGCTAAGATTCATGATTATGTGTTGGTAGAAAGAATGTTATTTAGCATGTTAAATGTCTAATGAAATGATGTGATTAGAATATATGAAAGCTAGGAGTTTTGTATAAGTATAATGAATGTGATTGTAGTATGCTATTGAGTAGATATTTTAAAAGTTAATGTATAAGTAAACTGTGGAATGATATTCTTGGTTGCTTGTTGAGTTTGTTTAAACTCATTCTTGCTTTCTTATATTTTTTTTCTTGGAGTTTCAGATTTTGATTTGAAGGTTATTCAGTAGGAGGTTCAGGCAGACATGGTGAGCGTGGAATAGTTATTGAGTTTTAGATTGCACTAGTCGAGTAGTTCTTTCCTTTGAGAAAAATATGTAATAAGATGGTGCTAGATCCATCATTTCAGTTCTTGCTTATGTATTATGGACTTGTTATATTTCTGTCTATTCAATTATGAAATGTGGACATTAATGACGTTGATGGAAATTTTTAGCTTCCGCTTATGCATTATGTATCGTGTTATGTTCCACCTTGATGTACGATATCGTTCGGGTTACACCCGTTGTAGCACCTTACTTTTAATCCGATGTGAGTTGGTATAACTATATCGGGTTATGAAGTTGGGGTGCTACATTGTAGACTTCAAAACAAGAAAGGCTAGCCAAAACCTCAGCCCTCTACTCCATCTCCTTGTTAGAAGAAGAGGTTCCTTGATCAACCATGAAAACAAGGGAAGAAGACAAACTTGAAAATGCAGAACATGGAGATAGTGACACCAACAATCCCCAAGAATTGAATGGAGACTGAAATTCACATAAAGAGGCCAAGAAAATGAAGACAAAAGTGCAACAAGTGGAGAGAATACACTCGTAGGCCCTAAAAACATAATTTATAACTACAAAAAGCTAAGGGATTTGTTCAAAATACTCCCGCCACCTTGAGAATTGGAAAGCCTACGCCACTATTAGAGAACTTTTGTGCTGTTAAAGCGCATGATGCATGCTTATTTCATCAAAAACTTCAGAAAATCCCCCCAAAATGGCAGTGTCCATATGGAAGAAGTTGCAAATGCCCCCAGGGAGAAACATGACGTATGGTGTAACGACCCTCCTTATAACGGTATGGTTACACCAACCCACATCGGTATAACGAATGCCGCTACAGTGGGACATTTACCCAACAAAATCGATAGACTGAAATGTACACAAATATCACACCTAACAGCGGAAAAGAAAGAGCCAAATGTAATTTCTTATTCCATCATCCACATTCTATTCACAGTCCATATAGAGGAAAAGAAAATTGAACTTTTAATAACTGAGAAATGAAAATACATTGTCCACATTGTCTAAACTAAATTACAATTTTTTTCTTTTATTACATACTATGAAAGAAAGAAAGTACAATGCTGAATCCAAGACAAAAGTCTCCTACTCCCGCTCCGAGTCGCTCCTAACGATTTCCTCAGAAGAAGTAGAAATATCTGCACCTGTACGCTGAAGCAAGAGTGAGTCCAAAAGAACTCAACAAGTAACTCCAACCACACTAGACATACATACATCATATGACTTTTCACATTCTCATGCCACACGGTTATCACATAAGCATGGACTTGGTAAAAGTTTCAAGAAAAACCTAAACATGATTTCTACACAGGCCACACATGATAATTGACTCATAACAATTTTTTTTTACAATGATCTCAAACCTATCACATGCTTTCGACATATTCTTCAATATGCCAAACTAAGTCTCATTTAATCACATTTATATTCTAAGACTATAACCATTTTAAACATGGAGTTTACACATTTTTCAAAAGATAGTCCTAGCATGGATTCTATGATCATTTTTACATGGATAACATATCTATATACATGAATAGCTTGCTGTTTTGATATAGATATATCGCATTCATATAAAGAATTGTCATTTTACATGCTATTCCATTGATTCATAATCTCACATGATCATTTACACAATTTACACATTCACTTTTCACATAAGCACAAGTTCACATTTTATCAAATGCCGTGACACATAGCCCAAACCACCTTTAGAAGGACACACACTAATCACATTACACACATCTATCACCTAGGCATCACAGTGATAAATCTTAGTTACTGCGCAGAACCGGGAGAAACACTCTCCACCCTAACCTGTGGTACTTGTCCGCCTCCAGGATTTAATCCCAATGCCCATGGGATATCACACACTATGAACTTTCCCGTGGGGACTTTACCACAGTACAGTTCCACAGCCCTCTAAGGTAGCAGTGTCACCCATTGGCACATTTACACATTTTTCTAAACTTTTAACACACACTTAATACACAATTTTAACGCATCCATTTCATGCTCACACATTTGCATACCTCAGTATTACCTAGCATGGTACTACTGTACTCAGTATTAAACAGATTCAAACAAGTCTAATCATGCTGAATTTAGCAGATTTATTTAACAATCATATTAACATGTATTAACTGATCAATTCTCACATAAAACCAACATATGTAGTTACTGTCATCATTTCAGTACGAAAATTTAACCACAAACTTCTTACAGTACCCATCATGTATACCAAATTTCGCATTTTTTTGAATTACATACAAATTATGAAAATTCTAACAGTGGTATTATACAAGGTAAACATAGTCAAACTAGCATGGATTTTCATTGTTCAGACCCACAACTCATTCTACACATGAATATTGATAGTCCTAAACATATGTCAATTTCTAGGAATTTCCCAAATTTCTGCAGCATGAACTGAAACCCACAAACATTGCACAAAAATTTTATGACACTTGCATTCCACACAGATTACACAAACAAAATTTTACAAGATTAAAACCTGTCAGCCAGACAATTCAGAAATTTCTAATAATTGAAACATTCTACCAAAATTCATGAAATCTCACAACATGCTCCAACATAGATATTTAAATATCATATAAAATTTACCATATATCCTTATGCGAAAATCCTGAAAATTAGATCATATAGGTCAAACATGCACACTGTTGCAGTCTGGCGAACTTAACGGCATGCAGGTGGCCGTCTATCAGGTTAACGGCAACAAAGTGCGCCACCAACTGAAGATCTTAACGGCAAGGGATCCTGCCGTTAAGTTCCTGTCTATGCAAAACACAGACTGCTCGCAAGAACTTGGTGAAATTGGGGATCCAAGACTCGAATAAAATTCTATAAAATACCTAGGACCTACTAGACGCACGTAAGAATGATGTAGAAGGGTTACTTGCCTCTTGGAAAATCCACAAGCAACGATTTAAGATGGAGAAGCCCTCCTCGGCCTGAGCCAAAGAGTCCTCAAAACTCTCTCGATCCGGGTTCTGTGTTGATCTCCTCTGCACACCAGTGTGGGGAAGTCGTTCCCGAATGTATAGACTCCTCTCCAGTCGTTGTAGCATGCCAAATGAAGCCTCCAATCGCCAGATCAAGGGGATCCAAAATCAGGTTTTCGCACAAAAAGTTAGGGTTTTTACCCAAAGAGTCAAAAGGACCTAACTTAGCCCTAATCCGCCTCTTTTATAGGGTTGGGGGTTTAGGAACGCATTTAGAAGTCTAGGTTACCGTTGGAGGATGGTTTCCTAAACTGGCTGCGAAGATTTCGGGGGCGTTTCCAGATCTGAAATCGCAACAGATCTGGAAGCTTAACATCAACATCAAGGGCCGCCAATTCTGAGTTGGCGTCCATCGATGTGGCCGCTGATTCATGGTCAATGTCAACTGATGTTGACGCCAACTAGCCGCCAGAACAGAACTTAAAACTGTAGAAATTCTATGTATTCCACATATATATATATACAATTTACAATGCATACATGAAAATAATACTTATTCATGTAATATAAATAAGTAAGTATTATGCACAATGAAATTATACATCATATATATATATATATATATATATATATATATACACATAAGCAATCACCCAAAGATGAAAAATCAAGGGCCTTACATATGGCATCCCAAATCCTAGCCCCAAGAAGCAACGCCATCAATTCTGTGAAGAGGCATGCCCTGTAGAATGCAAGGTTCGCCGTACCGCCCGGATCGGCCGTGCTGCATTCTCCATGGGAAGGTACGGTACCGTACTGTACTGTACCGCTGAGATACAGTGGGAAAATAGCTTGTTTGATTTTATTTTTTTTAGTTTTGTGACTTGATGAATATTTAAAATGAGTAAACTTCAAAAGAAAATTCTCCATCCAAACCCAAGATAGACTTTCCATCTCTTCTCATACATGCACCCTTTCTCTCTCCCCTTTCTCTCTCATATCTTCCAGAACTATCAAGGATATCACGCCTTCTACAGCCTGAAAAGGGGTTGATATGCTCACGAGGTCTTCATCAAAGTTGTTCTATTCTTTTTCAGCTTCGTCCTTGAAGTGAAATCACCTCAATTGGTGGTCTATGTCCAAAGTTATAGTAGATTATTCTTTACATTCTCTCTCATATCATGATATATATATATATATGATTATCATGCCTTCCACATCTCAAACGATGGTATATCTCTTCGAGACTTCTTCTTGAAAGTTGTTCCCCACAACTTTCTCTACAAGCTTCAACTAGAATCACATCAAATGAATGTTTGTGCTTAAAGATACAGTAGATTATTCTTGACTTTCTCTCTCATATCGTGATCCAAACTAGCAATGAGTGCGGTCTCTCTACAACCTGAACGAGGATGATCTAATCTTTGGACTCTTCATGAAAGTTGTTCATGATATGACCAATGTATTCCATTAGATCAACACCAAGAATCTGAAAACCGAAACAAAACTGTAACGTCTTAAAATGTATAATAAAATATTAATATGACACTAAAAAATTAAAAGAGATAGTAAATTATACGTAAGACATGATCACTTATATAAAACATAATTATCTTTAATTTTAGAGTATTTTTATATTATTAATATAATTTTGGTACTATCTTTGATTGTGTGCACTTCAACGGGACGACATTCGATTCTAAAAATAAAGTCAAACCTGAAGTCATCATAATTACTAGAAAAATATACTGATTTTAAAAATATAAAATATCAGGAATTATTGATGCATAGATGTTGAGATTAAGTTGACCTAATGATTTTTTAAATAATTTTTACTTGAAAAAAAATTAATTTAAAAAATTAAATGATAATTACTATAATTTGTATCATCTCTTAGTTAGTTTATGTTTGAAATTTCATATCAATTAGACATCATTTAGACCCCTTAAGTGCACAGAGGGTTTGTCGCGGTACGACGAACCCTCTATGCACTTCAACATGACGACATTTGGTTCTGAAAATAAAGTCAAATATGAAGTCATCATAATTACTAAAAAAATATACTGATTCTAAAATATAAATATGATGAGTTATTGATGTATAGATGTTGAGATTAAGTCGACCTAATGATTTTTGGAACAATTTTGACTTGACAAAAAATTAATTTAAAAAATTAAACTAAAATTACTAGAATTTTTATCATCTACTAATTAGCATATGTTTGAAATTTCATCTCAATTAGACACCATTAGATCCCTTAGATGTTGAGATTAAGTCGATCTAATGATTTTTGAGATAATTTTTACATGACAAAAAATTAATTTAAAAAATTAAACTAAAATTACTATAATTTATATCATCTCTTAATTAGCTTATGTTTAAATTTTCATCTCAATTAGACACCTTATAGACCCCTTAGATACACCAGATGTGAGAAGGAAAGTAAAAAAAAAAAGGCCTGCCACAGACCAGACTGTACCGGTCTGTGGCAAACTGTGGCGTGCCGCTACGGCGCGCCCGGGTCACACGGTGCGGTTTGGCCAACCGTGGTAAAATGAGCCATCAAGTGGCAGCTAAATTGGGAATACCAAATCCTTACATCTACCCTAAAAGGAGTATACTCACTAAGCTAGCTTCTTTGGCTCAGGAGTAGGGGCAAGTGGAGTGGGGAAATGTAAGACCCTAGTTTTTCTGTGCATTTTATCACTTGCTGTTATGTTTAAATTACTGGCCAAATTTGATCTTGACGTCAACAACTTTTGACGTTAACCGCTGGTTGATGGCATACTATGTGTCGTTTATTATCTGGCTTGAGGATCTTGATGTCAAAGCCGATTGACGTTTACTTCATGTAGACGGCAATGACATGGACGTCAACACCTCCATCTGTGTTTGGGTTTCTTTCCCTGAATCTGTCCCGATCTCTTTGTGGATAGACATGGAAACCTCATATTGGATTGGGATTCCCTTTCCTGCCATGACCACGACTCAAACCCCTACAAAACTAGATCGTTTCTGTAAAGGGAGGATTTTTACTTGGTTAGGGTTTTGGGGTTCAGAGAGAGAAAAAGGGGGGGGGGGGGTTTAGAAGTGATAGATACGGCAAACCAGAGCTTGCTCCGGCGTTCTTGGGCAAGAGGAAGGCTATACAAAACATGGGGAGGCTCTCCAAACGCGGGGAGATTATCTACTATATTGTCTAGGTGATGAGTATGTGATATGTGTATGATAGTGTCCTTCTTTATGGTGGTTCGGACTGTGTCATGGCAAAAAAATGTGTAAAGATGTGAATTAAGTGGGAATGAGCAATGTGATCATGTGAAAATGATGTGCTAAAGTGCTCCAGTGTGTAAAAATATGAAACCATGCGAATGTGTTATGTTTATGTTAAAACAACATGCAAAAGGTGATAATTTATGACATATGAGTATATTGAATGTGATAGGTATCATGCTAGTATCTCTAGTAGTTATGTGCTAGGTTTCATGATTAGAATATTTGGAATTATGCTATAGCATGAGATATGCTAGATACCATGTGCTATATGGAATCCATGTGTAATTAGCATATTAAACTTGTTCATTTAATACTTGATGATGGTTACATGAATCATGTGATAATTTGCTTAATGAATTATACTTGTGTAGAATGTATGTGGCAAGTGTTTGGATGTAACCAATAGGTTGCTTGATGAGTCTTTTGTGAAGACTCATTCTTTCTTAACTATGCAGGTGAGACAAGTATTCCAGAGATCAAGGAGGAGATAGCGAGGTGTAGCGCCCCGAAAATTTAAATGATTAAAAATTAAAAAAAGCAAATAAATAAAAATGTTGACTAAAAATAAAATAAAAGTCAAGGTTAAACTCCCAAAGTGTGAAAACCACTATTTAAAATATATTGGGTCAAGACAACTCTAAATGGGCCAAAGATCAAAACCCAATAGCAATAAACCCCAAAAATCGTACCCATAATTATGTAGAAATTAGGAAAGGGCAAATTAGGGCTAAAACTAGAGTGATTAGCCATGGATGGCAATCCAAATCGTGCCTAGCCATGATGGGAGAAATAAACGTCCAGCTTATTGTCGTTAACCAGAAGTCAACGTCAATAGATGTTGATGTTTAAATCTTCTGGCCAGGCAGTAAACGACATAAAGCTTGCCATCTACTCACCCTTAACGTCCAAGGATGTTGACGTTAAGCAGAATTTTGGCAGAAACTTAAAAATAAAATAACAGACACATTTACACAGAAAACCAGGGGCCCTACAGTAGGTACGTCGCGATTTTGTTACTTGTTACAGAACCGAGATTTGATTGTGTACGCCTTCTTGAAGTGAGACGACTATGTCCATCGCGATTTCAAGGCCAACCCGAGACTATTTTAATGAGTTGTTCAGTCTATCATATGCATGTCCTTTAGTCATATCATGTCATATAGTTATGCAATGGCCTAAAAGTGATCAACCTACATGAAATCATAAGAATTTGAATATCTATTCTAAGTATTAATGATTGATTGATATCATCTACCATGGGATCATGTGATTGATATATGCTATGTCCATCTTCTGACTTGTCCATAACTGAAATGTGATATATGTTAAAGAACAACAACCATGTGATAGATTGAATTGCATACATGTCATGCATGATCGTTATAAGCTTCCCGTCTTGTTTTAAACCGATGGATTGTGGATTGAGACACGCTCTACACGTCACATTGCACTTATAGGCAGCCCTTTCTTGGGGAATTGGAAACTCTCTGTCGGTCATTCCGTATCGACAAACTAGTGATCTTTTCTCTAAGACCTTCGTAAATCTCCGTACTCTATGGATTCCCTCATGGAGACCGAGTTGGTTGTACCAATGAAGTACTCGAAAGATAGAATGCACTTCTCTTCTTATCTTCTTCTCGTGAGAGTGACTTGATAACATTGAAAACTGTTGGATCGAAATGGCACTAAGAATGTCCTAGAGGGGGGTGAATAGGACTTCTTCCCCTTTTAAAAAAAATTGCTTCTGAAATTGCACAACACTAAATAAATTGTTAGAGCTTAGTGTGGTGTGTGTGATTCAAGTGTAGACAAGGCGGAAACAATCATACAATGAACGCACAGGGATTTATCCTGGTTCGGCCCTTCCCACATGGAAGTCCTACATCCAGTCCTCAAGCCAACCACTTGAGATTTCTACTATCTGCCAATAAATTGGCCTTCTCTCACCCTTGAGAGGAATTACAAACCCACTTGCTCCCAAGCAAGTCTTCCCTAAACAAGGGTACAACAACTACCTTTCACAAGGTCTTCCCTTCACAGGAGGGGCAGTGCAGAACCAGACTTCTGCAGAAATTACATAGGAATAGTAAAGAAACACTTGTGTGTTTGCCTCAGATATGAGCACAAACACACACAGACTTCAGAATGATTAAGAGATCAGAAATGAGACTGAATCCTATCTGAAATGCAAGGGTGGACTTGAAGAAAATAGGCAATTACAGTTGCCACCCAACACTAGACTTCTTCTAGGAGAACTTCAAAGAATGGCTTCTTAAGAGGAGCAGCTCTCAGACTTTTGCTTGCAGGAAGCTTGAGAAAACTTGAAGGATTCGGATGATGCTTTTAAGAAGAGAAAAGGCTTGTATGCGCTTGTTGTGTTGTCTGTGTGTGTCCTTTCTTCAAACTTGAGCTCCTTTTATACACTTCAGAATATAGCCGCTTGAAATATAGCCGTTGGAGCTTGTGGCCGTTTACAATATATCCATTTGAAGAGATCTCTAGGATCCTTTGGGTCTTGAAGCGTTTGTTATCCAGAAGTCTTTCAGTTTTGCTTCTTTCCAAGATCTTCAGAAGGAGGTGCAGTTTTCACAGCTAGAAGATAAGCTCTTTCTCTTCGGAATAGACTGTGAAAGGAGCATTCTAAAAACGTGCTCCAATAAATGCCTACACAAAGACGAGACAAAAGAGAAGAGTATCTCCATACCTTTGAGGTAGGTAAGTCAGAGAAGTACAAAGAAAGGTATGGAAACCTCGGATGCAGAAGCTTTCAGATAGAAGGAGTAGACAGACAGTTAGGCTAAAAAGATAAAGTATGGGTCTGTCAGTGGTAGGTGAGACATGTCAGATGCCATGCGCCTGAAAATACATAAATGCACTGTATCTATTGTATCCAGGAAAATCCGGAGCAAAGACATGAAGACCATGAAGCTAAACTAAAAAAAATCTCAGAAGTAGTCTGCAAACTGCACAGGGTTTAGATAAATATTTTAAGTATAATGTTTCTTGTCCTGTCAGAGAAATATAATAATAATAATAAAATAATGACAAGATGATGTACCAATAAGATATTGAAAGTTCATTAAAAAATGTATGAAAAGATTTGGAGATAAACTTGCATTAGGTGTTAAGCCTAAAAAGGATCAGAAGAGAGTTTAAGTACAACGTTAATCAGTGAAGTCGAATCCAAAAGAACATGTAATTTGACTGAAGAAATAGGAGTGATTCGACTTCAGTAAAGAAATAATAAGGTAATTCGATTTCTAAGAAAACAAGGTAATTCGACTCTAGCAAGAAAATAGCAATGTAATTCGACTTCTGAGAAGACAAGGCAATTCGACTCCAGCAGTCGAATTACTGAGATTAATTTCTGAAGCATTCGACTGTGGAAGTCGGAGATGACAGTCGAATCAAGAGTTGGGTTTTGTAAGACATTCGACTGTAACAGTCGGAGAGAACAGTCGAATTCAGAGTTGGATTTTGTAAGGCATTCGACTGTACCAGTCGGAGTCATCAGTCGAATTACATATAAAGATGTGGACTTAGAAAATTCTCAAGATTTTGACTTCGATTCTGAAAGAGTCAGAGTCGAATTCAGTAGGACAAAGAGAGAGCTGTGGACTTAGAAAAATTTCAGGATGTTTTTAACTTCGATTCTTAAGTTGTTCAGTTGGAGACTGAAGTCGAATACAATGTGATGTACTGAGAGTCTGTGGACTTAGAAAATTTTTGACGATGAAGTTTATCACACAGTTGTATGCATATATATATTTTGATATTCATTTATTTTGTAGATAGTCTATTTAAAGATTTTGTTATAGCAAAAAAACATGATATATACTATATCTTCAACATTTTAGATTTTCTTAAGGGTAGTTGCTCAACAATTCTCCCCCTTTTTGTTAATGACAAAAACTTTAAAATAGACAGTAAAGAAGAAAAATAAATTAAGATTTCCTCTTTCTCCCCCTTTGTGGCATTAACAGAAAGGGTAACAAACCACAAGGAAAGCATGAAATAAGTAGGGAAGAAAGATCATAGCTACATTCATACGAAAATAAATAAATACAGAGCATAGTGTTTAAGACCTAGATAAGGAGCTAGGCAAGTACAAAGATTTGGGAATTTGAGCAAAATATGGTTTGAGAAGGTCCCAGAGCTTTGACTCATTTTCACAAAAGAAATTTTCAAACAAGGAGAGGTCAATGTTGTAGGAGGGATTAGTAGTAGGCAGTTTCCTATGAGATTTGATGTGGTTTCTATGGAACCATCCTATCTTGGAGTGGAATTTATCCCTGCTCAGACGATACTTAAGGGAAACAAACTTTTTAGAGGCTGCAAGAAGAAGAAACTCATGGACAGTGATGTTCCAGTGCAGGCCTCGGTCCACAGCTGCATCTTTGGCTTGATAATACACTAAGTACCTTTGAGCCCATTTATGACCAATGTTCTTTCTCAGATCCTTAAGACTCTTTGACTGGAATTCATAAAGAGAGAGCTTCATCTTTTCACAGTCAGAGTGGTAAGAGGGATAGGCAGCTGCCCACTGATCTTCATTGAGTCTCTCAGATTCAGCAAAACATAACTGGAAATCCAACAGATGATGGGGGTTCTTGGAGATTTGGAGGAACACAAATCTTTGGAAAGACAATTTGAGCTTGTACTTAATTTTGAACCTAGTGGCAATGCGGATGAATCTGTTGAATACTACTTCAGCAAAATCCCTTCTGAATGAAACTGCTCCTATAAAGGATGGATGCAGTCCAGAGGGTAAGGCCATAGTCATGGAGGGAATGATTTCTCTTTAACCTCTTAGCAGATTGTCCCATTGGCCTTTAGAAACATCAGGCAATCCCAATTCGAATCTGTCGAAATTGAAAGTCTTCATTCTGGTGTACTTGGCCTGAGAGTCCTGGATAAAATGTCCAAACATATCATGAAACCTCAAGGATAGGTGATGTTGGACAGTTAAAAATTGGTTTATAGATTGGGTTTGCTGATATTTGGCTGCTTCTCCTGGATAGAGATCAAGGAACTCCTTAGGAGTCAAGCTATGACTTTTCTGAGAGATGAATTGAAGTTCCTCAACTGAAATATGTGAAGTTCTGAGAAGAATAGGAAGCCAATGTTCGAAGGTGAACCCTGGCATCTCATGAACTTCAAGGAAAGCACAAATAGATAGATATTCTCTGAACAGATTCATGTGATGTTCAGAGTGGTAGATGAAGGCATACCAAAAGGTTGGAAGGAGTTTAGAAGGATTGTCTCCAAGTTTGGGTCCACTAGATGAGGAAAGCTGAATACTGGGAAGTATTTCAGCTAAATGGAGAAGTGTTTTCTTGGAGTCTGTTCTTGAGGCAGTGGGAAGACAAGAAAAATACTGAGGGGGTTGAGTGGAAAGAGTGAAAGTGAGTGGTTTGGGAGGTTTGAACCGGTATTTCATTAGGTAGATTTTGAATTTGATGTTCTGGTGGAATGGATCCCCTGGAATGGATGCAAGGGGAGGAGGATTAGAAAAAGTGGATTGTGAGGGAATTTCAGTGGTGAAAGGAGTAGGTGCAGAGGGTGCAGTGGGTTGAGGCTCAGCTGGAGTTGGCTTTTTAGGCTCTGGAGGAGGCTTAACAGATGGAGCTGGAGTGGGATGAATTGGTCTAGAAGGAGGATGAGGAGGGAAGACTGGGTCACCATTTTTGACCAGTCTGCGCTTCACTTTCCTCTTAAAGGTTTACAGATTAGAGGTGGACTCCAGGGGTCTCTTAGCCATAGATTCCATCTGGGAATCCTGCCTGGGCTGGGAAGCCTCTGCTGCTGCCATTGCCACTGACTGCTTCTCTAACACAAACTGTTGTTGTTTCTCCACTTGAGGTTGAAACACTACCATAGCTAATTGAGCCTCATGCTCTAAATCTTTCTGCTGCTCAGGAGGTTGTTCCTCCACACTCTGCTGCTTATCCTGTGGCTCAGGCTCCTTGTGCTGATCAGGAACTGGTTCAACATGTTCTTGTACTTGGGATTCTGGCTCCTGGTCCTGCTGCTGCTCAGGTTGCTGCTCAACCTGTTGGGATTGGTCTTAAGTTGGCTGTTGTTCCTGAGCTGGTACTTCAGGTTCTGGTGCTTGAGATTCTTGGACTTGAATAGGTTCTTCTTGCTGCTGATGGAAAGCAGGCCCTGATGGCCGAGAAGTGCCCTGCTGGCACACTAACTGAAGTAGCAAATCTTTCATTTGCTTAACCTCATCAGACAGACTATCAAATTTGACATCAATAAACTCTATTTGCATTTGAAGGACTGACAGGTTTTCTTGTTGCCTGCCCAATAAGTCCAAAATGGTATGAAGGCTGTTGCTACTCTCCCCCTAAGACCTTGGTCGGGTCTCAAAATGAGAAGGGGAGAAGTGGTGCTCTCTTTCTTCAAAAAATGTTTCTGCAGGAATGTCATCAGATGCAATACCTTTGCCTTTAATATCTCTTAATACTTCATTAATAGTTTCCTCAGGTGCCTCAGGTTCAGGAAATGAGGAGGAAACAAGAACTTGATCTACTTGCTCTTGGGTCTGAACTGGGACTTCAGATCTAACTTGTTCTTGAGGCTCTATCTCTTGTTGAATCATTTGAGGAACAGAAGTAACAAGAAATTCATCAGGAAAAACTTCATGATCACATTCAGGCACTGAGTCTTTTAGCCAAAGATTTTGCTTCTTGTTGACTAAGGAATAATGGCTTCTTCTTAAGGTAGAGATCTCAATATTTTCTTTAATTCTAATAGATATTTCTCCTGATAGATCTACTGAGTATCTCTTAAAGATCAGGGAGAGCAAAGGTCCATAGGGAAAAGATTCTTGAAGATTCTTAGCAGCTATCATTCTATCCAAAATGATTCCAGCCAAATTCACTTTGTGCCTTTGAATAGCCCAAAACAACAAGTTCCCATCTCTAGAGGTGATAGATGAGTGGGTTGCTGCTCTAGGGGTCACAATGTTTGTAATCACTGAATGAATCAGTCTCTTTTCGGCTGACAGCTCATTTACAGATAGACCTTTCTTGCTAATAGAGGCCAAACTCCCAATAATACCCAATTTCTGCTTTTCCAAAGGTATAACTTCATTAAGCTTATGCCCGGAGTTTGGACACTCCAACATCTCAACCAGCAGTTCCTCAGAAATAGAGATCTTGGTTCCTTTGACATAACCAAACACTGTATTTCCAGATGAGATTTCCATGGTGACATAAAAAGTTCTAACAACATTCTCAACAGTGGGTTCTGAAATCTGGCACAACTTGGTCCAACCCATGGCATTGAGGGTGTCCTCTACCCACGCTAGACTTCCAGTAAGATGGGAGAAATCTACAACCTTCCCTGGGCAGATGGGAATCTTAGCAAGTCTCACGAGTTGATCAGGGGTCATCTGGGTGAATTCTGGAGTCCTAGATGAGTCCATCTAAAGAAAGAGAATGGAGATGGCTCAGGGGACCAGTAAAGGAGTGATAGAAATGCTGAAGAGAGTTCCAAGATCCTACCTTTCTTCGAGGAGGATGGAGATTTCAGGATTCTTCAGAAGTCCTTCGCCGGAGAACAGTGAGGGCGTGAAAGGGCAGAAGAAGACAAGGAAGTTGAAGATGGATTTCGAAAGGGTGTCTTCTAAAGGAGATGGGGTTTTCTTTTATAAGGAAAGAGAAGATAACTGCCCCTAGATTTCAGGATAAACGGTCGGGATTAAATGATTTGACCGTTAAGACATGAAGGGATGCGTCTTAAAAGAATGTCAGTTATATAATTTTAAATTACAAGCGCCTTTTCATGATTTCATAATAAGTCGAATTATGTATTCGACTGCATCAGTCGAATGCAAGATTTTAACATGATTCGAATGCATAAGTCGAATGGCTGGGACTTAGAATTTTTTAGGATGGTTTTCACAGACAGTTCATACAACATTATCTTAGCATACAATTCAAGTATCATTTTACTTTGGTAATTTAATCAGGATTACACATACCTATTTCTCTTCTAATAGATGTGAATCTATCCTCAGGAAGAGGTTTTGTAAAAATATCAGCAAGTTGATTTTCTATAGAAACAAATTCAAGTGAAATATTGCCATTACTTACATGATCCCTGATGAAGTGATGTCTAACCTCAATATACTTGGTTCTTGAGTGCTGGATAGGATTCTTGGTCAAATTTATTGCACTTATATTGTCACACAGCATAGAAATTTCTTGGAGCTGATGACCATAATCTTCCAATTGGTGTTTGATCCACAAGAGTTGAGTACAGCAACTCCCAGCTGCAATGTATTCAGCTTTTGTGGTTGACAAAGCTACTGAGTTCTGCTTTCTGGAAGACCAAGATATCAAGCACCCTGCAAGAATTTGACAAGTGCCACTGGTGCTTTTCCTATCTATTTTGCATCCAGTATAGTCAGCATCACTATATCCAATTAACTTGAATTCAGAACATCTGGGATACCAAAGTCTTAATTTACAGGTATTTATAAGATATCTAAAAATTCTTTTAACAACATGAATATGAGATTCTTTTGGATCAGCTTGGAATCTTGCACATAGACAAATACTGAACATTATATCCGGTCTACTAGTAGTAAGATAGAGCAGTGATCCTATCATTCCTCTATAGATCTTTTGATCTACCTTTTTACCAAGAGGATCACCATCTAACTTAATGCCTGAGCTCATGGGTGTTCCTAATGGCTTACACTTGTCAAAACCATACTTAGAAAGTAAGTCTGAAATATACTTGGTTTGACAAATGTGAGTCCCTTCCTTGGTCTGCTTGATTTGCAACCCAAGAAAATAATTTAGCTCACTCATCATGCTCATTTCAAATTCACTTTGCATCAAATTTTCAAAGAACTTGCAAAGTGATTCATTAGTAGAACCAAAGATAATGTCATCAACATAGATCTGCACAATTAAGATTCCATCTGAAAATTTCTTTATAAATAATGTGCTATCTACTTTACCTCTTATAAAATCATGTGATATAAGATAAGCACTTAATCTTTCATACCAAGCTCTTGGAGCTTGTTTCAGACCATACAGTGCTTTCTTTAAACGGAAAACATGATTAGGATAAGTAGTATCTTCAAAACCAGGTGGTTGCTCAACATATACTTCTTCTTTAATAAAATCATTCAGAAATGCACTTTTAACATCCATCTGAAATAGGTTGATATTGAGAGAACATGCATATGCTAATAAAATTTTATTGCCTCTAATCTAGCTACTGGAGCATAGGTTTCATCAAAATCTATGTCTTCCTCTTGGGAATATCCTTGAGCTACAAGTCTGGCTTTGTTCCTAGTGATCACCCCTGATTCATCCATCTTGTTTCTGAAAATCCATCTGGTTCCAATAACTTGATGATCAGTAGGTCTAGGTACAAGAGTCCAAACTTCACTGTGTTGGAATTGATTAAGTTCCTCTTGCATAACAAGGATCCAAGATTCATCACCCAGTGCATCATTGATTGTCTTAGACTCAACTTGTGAAACTAATGCAGAAAAATCACAAGGAATTTGCATACCTCTTGTTCTTACCCTATCTTGAGGATTGCCTATGATATTTTCTCTACGATGATCCCGGTGGTACCTCAATTCCCTAGGTAGATCTTCTTGTGGTTCTTCTTGTTGTTGAAGATCTTCTAATGGAGGATCTTCCATTTCTCCATCTTCTTCCTTTTGTTCAAGGGAAGTCTTTTCTAAATCCCTACAAAGATCATCAACACATTCTTCTTCTTCTTCTATCCTTTTGATAGAAGGGTTAGTTTCATTAAATAATATATGCACAGATTGTTCTATGGTTAATGTTCTTCTATTGAATACCTTATAACCTCTAGGTTTTGAAATGTATCCTAACAGGAAACCTTCATCACTCTTAGCATCTAATTTTCCTAGATTATCCTTACCATTATTTAAGATAAAGCACTTACAGCCAAAAGGTCGAAGACGACTGATGTTGGGCTTCTTTCCCTTGTAGAGTTCATATGGAGTCTTCTTTAGAATGGGTCTGATCATGCACCTGTTGATGATGTAGCAGGTTGTATTGACTGCCTCTGCCCAGAAATATTTTGGTAAACTATACTCATTCAACATTGTTCTGGTCATATCTAGCAGTGTTCTGTTCTTTCTCTCTGTTACTCCATTTTTTTGAGGTGTTCTTGGTGCTGAGAAGTTATGCTCAACCCCATTTTCTTCACAGAACTTCATGAATTCTTCATTCTTGAATTCACCTCCATGATCAGATCTAATGCTTGTAATATGAAATTTCTGATTTTTCTGAACTATTTTGCTGAACTTCAGAAAAGCTTGAAAGGCTTCAGATTTGGCTTCCAAAAAAGACACCCAAGTAAATCTTGAGTAGTCATCAACTAATACATAGCCATAGACTTTTCCTCCAAGACTGACTCTCCTCATAGGTCCAAACAAATCCATGTGAATTAATTCTAAAGGCTTGGAAGTTGTAACTATTGTCTTGGACTGAAATGAGGTCTTGGTCTGTTTTCCTTTTGCACAAGCTGAACAGATTCCAGATTTCTTGATTCTTATTTTGGGAAGACCTTCAACCAGATCATGCTTCATTAATTTCTTGATTACTGAGGTGCTTGCATGACCAAGTCTTCTGTGCCACAACTCAGACTCTTCACTTTTGGTGATTGCAAGGCACAAGTTTACTTCTCTTAATTCTGCCAACTGCAAAGTGTACAGGTTTTTTACCCTTTGAGCTTCAAAAACTATCTTGTTATCTTTCTGGATGATACACTTATCATTCTGAACATTTACTGTATGCCCTTTATCACATAGTTGACTGATACTTATCAGATTGTGCTTTAATCCTTCTACATACATGACATCTTCAATTATGTTCTTTTCTTTAGTACCAACTGTTCCACATCCTAGCACTTTTCCTTTTCCATTATCACCATATGTGACTTGACCACTTTCTTCTCCAAAACTTGTGAATAGCTTCCTATCCCCTGTCATATGCCTTGAGCATCCACTATCCAAATACCATTTGGATGCCCTCAGCCGACCCTGCAAACAAAATCAGGTTGTAACTTTTGGTACCCAAATTTTCTTGGGTCCTTGATGGTTAGTTTTAGGAATCCATCTCAAGTGTCTAGTAGTGCATGTGCTAACTGTGTGTCCTAATTGATTACAGTGACTACAACATAAATCAAAAGCATTCTTCATATATGTAAAATTGTTAGATTTCTGTTTTTGTTTGTACATATGCTGACTTACCTTCTTAGTATTTTTTATTTCTTTTTCTGCTACAAATTTAGGGGTTGGATACACTTGAGGATGAATAATGTTTTCTTCATTTTGTGGAGGAGTGTATCATAATCCATATTTCTTCTTTCCTATTCTAGAACCTTTTATGTTGACGAATAAAGAAGTTTTGCAGTTAGAGATCTTTTCTATGGTGGCTTTTAAATAATTGTTTTCCTCCAACAATTTTTCTTCATTTTTGAGTTCCTTAAGATTTGATTCAATTTCTAAAATTTTGCTATTTTTATTTTTCAAATCTTCGCATAGTAGTTCATTAGTGTTTTAGTTTCACTTAAACTTTTGTTTAACCTTTTTGTTTCATTTTTAAGAAAGGTGTTAGCCTTTTCTTGGTTCAGTAAATTTAGTTTAACTATTTTCATTTGTTTTACTACTGTCTTATATTTTTCATAAAGTTCATTGAAGGCATCTTCAAGGCTATCAGAATCGGATTCAGAACAGGAAGTGAATGAGGTTTCTGAGTTTACTTGTTCTAGTCCTGCCATGAGGGCTAGATTTGCCTTCTCTTCTTCTTCAGATTCTGAACTTGATGACTCTGAACTTGTTGCTTCTTCATTGTCCCATGTTGCTGCCATTGCCTTTTTCTTGAATTTTCTAACCATTCTTCCTGTCGGATTTCTCTGCTTGATCCTTTTTCTTGAGCTTGGGACATTCAGATTTGTAATGTCCTAGTTGATTACATTCATAGCAAGTTGGCTCCTTTTTCTTATCCTTCTTGAAAAATCTTTTAGAACCAAATTTTTTTTTCTTTGCTAGAATTCTCTGCAACTTTCTTGAGAGCATAGCCTCATCATCAGTGCCATTTGACTTTTCCTTTGAGTCTTCAGATGAAGAGGAATCTGCAATCTTCAAAGCATTTGAAATTTTCTTTTTCAAGGAATTTTCAGAAAACCTTTCCATGTTAATTTCATGAGCCATAAGGGATCCTATTAATTTATCAATAGACAATTGTGTTAAGTCATGAGCTTCCTCTATGGCGGTAACTTTAGGAGTCCAGACATTAGTTAGAGATCTTAATATTTTTCTAATTGTTTCTTCATTAGTTAGGACTTTTCCTAAAGAACTTAGTCCGACAATTATGTTTGAAAATCTGTTATACATTTGAGTTATATTTTCTTTAGGGAGCATTTTAAACTGTTCATATTGGGATACAAGTATATCTATCCTAGTTTGTTTAACCCTATCTGTACCTTCATAGGTTACTTGAAGTTTATCCCACATTTCCTTAGTTGTTTTACATGCTGAAAGTCTGTTAAATTCTCTTTTAGACAAAGCACAACAAAGATAATTTTTTGCCTTATAATTTAAAGACATATTTCTTTTATCTGCAATGGAAAGACCAGAGGAAGAAGATTCTCAAAGGATTTGATAGTCACCTTGTTCTATTACCTGCCATAAGTCAAAATCAGTACCTCTGATGAAGCATTCCATTCGCATCTTCCAGTATTGGTAATCTTCACCATCAAAAAATGGTGGCTTTGTGACAGATTGGCCTTCATAGTTGTGAGCTTCGGATGCCATTTCTTCTCAAATCTCTTGGATTCTTCTGAGAAGACCTCGCTCTGATACCACTTGTTAGATCGAAATGGCACTAAGAATGTCCTAGAGGGGGGTGAATAGGACTTCTTCCCCTTTTAAAAAAAATTTGCTTCTGAAATTGCACAACACCAAATAAATTGTTAGAGCTTAGTGTGGTGTGTGTGATTCAAGTGTAGACAAGGCGGAAACAATCACACAATGAATGCACAGAGATTTATCCTGGTTCGGCCCTTCCCACATGGAAGTCCTACATCCAGTCCTCAAGCCAACCACTTGAGATTTCCACTATCTGCCAATAAATTGGCCTTCTCTCACCCTTGAGAGGAATTACAAACCCACTTACTCCCAAGCAAGTCTTCCCTAAACAGGGGTACAACAACTACCTTTCACAAGGTCTTCCCTTCACAGAAGGGGCAGTGCAGAACCATACTTCTGTAGAAATTACATAGGAATAATAAAGAAACACTTGTGTGTTTGCCTCAGATCTGAGCACAAACACACACAGACTTCAGAAGGATTAAGAGATCAGAAATGAGACTGAATCCTATCTAAAATGCAAGGGTGGACTTGAAGAAAATAGGCAATTACAGTTGCCACCCAACACTAGACTTCTTCTAGGAGAGCTTCAAAGAATGGCTTCTTAAGAGGAGCAGCTCTCAGACTTTTGCTTGCAGGAAGCTTGAGAAAACTTGAAGGATTCGAATGATGCTTTTAAGAAGAGAAAAGGCTTGTATGTGCTTGTTGTGTTGTCTGTGTGTGTCCCTTCTTCAAACTTGAGCTCCTTTTATACACTTCAGAATATAGCCGTTCGAAATATAGCCGTTGGAGCTTGTGGCCGTTTGCAATATGTCCGTTTGAAGAGATCTCTAGGATCCTTAGGGTCTTGAAGTGTTTGTTATCCAGAAGTCTTTCAGTTTTGCTTCTTTCCAAGATCTTCAGAAGGAGGTGCAGTTTCCACAGCTAGAAGATAAGCTCTTTCTCTTCGGAATAGACTGTGAAAGGAGCATTCTAAAAATGTGCTCTAATAAATACCTGCACAAAGACAAGACAAAAGAGAAGAGTATCTCCATACCTTTGAGGTAGGTAAGTCAGAGAAGTACAAAGAAAGGTATGGAAACCTCAGATGTAGAAGCTTTCAGATAGAAGGAGTAGACAGACAGTTAGGCTAAAAAGGTAAAGTATGGGTCTGTCAGTGGTAGGTGAGACATGTCAGATGCCATGCACCTGAAAATACATAAATGCACTGTATCTATTGTATCCAGGAAAATCCGGAGCAAAGACACGAAGACCATGAAGCTAAACTAAAAAAAAATCTCAGAAGTAGTCTACAGACTGCACAGGGTTTAGATAAATATTTTAAGTATAATGTTTCTTGTCCTGTCAGAGAAATATAATAATAATAATAAAATAATGACAAGATGATGTACCAATAAGATATTGAAAGTTCATTAAAAAATGTATGAAAAGATTTGGAGATAAACTTGCATTAGGTGTTAAGCCTAAAAAGGATCAGAAGAGAGTTTAAGTACAGAGTTAATCAGTGAAGTCGAATCCAAAAGAACATGTAATTCGACTGAAGAAATAGGAGTGATTCGACTTCAGTAAAGAAATAATAAGGTAATTCGATTTCTAAGAAAACAAGGTAATTCGACTCTAGCAAGAAAATAGCAATGTAATTCGACTTCTGAGAAGACAAGGCAATTCGACTCCAGCAGCCGAATTACTGAGATTAATTTCTGAAGCATTCGACTGTGGAAGTCGGAGATGACAGTCGAATCAATAGTTGGGTTTTGTAAGACATTCGACTGTAATAGTCGGAGATAACAGTCGAATTCAGAGTTGGATTTTGTAAGGCATTCGACTGTACCAGTTGGAGTCATCAGTCGAATTACATATAAAGATGTGGACTTAGAAAATTCTCAAGGTTTTGACTTCGATTCTGAAAGAGTCAGATTTGACAGTCGAAGTTAACAGTCGAATTCAACAGGACAAAGAGAGAGCTGTGGACTTAGAAAAATTTCAGGATGTTTTTAACTTCGATTCTTAAGTTGTTCAGTTGGAGACTGAAGTCGGATACAGTGTGATGTACTGAGAGTCTATGGACTTAGAAAAAATTTGACTATGAAGTTTATCACACAGTTGTATGCATATATATATATTTTGATATTCATTTATTTTGTAGATAGTCTATTTAAAGATTTTGTTATAGCAAAAAAACATGATATATACTATATCTTCAACATTTTAGATTTTCTTAAGGGTAGTTGCTCAACAAAAACAAGCCATTAAATGTAAAGATTGAACTAATGAGAATAAGTCGTTATGCTGCCGAAATTAATTTGGATCATATCCTCTAATTGCATTGTTCTTTATCATTATTGACATGATCTTTAGTTCATCGTTGTCCATTGCTTGGAAAATCTTGTTGGCCATAAATGAATGAATGGAATTATCAGAAACTATTGGAACTTCGGTTCACAACTATGCCTGTGCAAATAGGGCCCAGTCTGGTCCTGGGAGGAGCACCCGAAATACTTATAAATCACAAGAGTATATGATCCATTGAGGTGTCTAAAAATCACCTAATTGAATGCAAGATTGATCTGGGTAATTTCCACACTGTTATTGAATGATTGATTGATTGATTGACTGTTATATGTGAAATGGCCAAATCTATTGTACATGCCATCGTTATTGAATCCTACATGTCATTGTCCATTGGAATTCTGTGGAATTCAACTTGAGAAATCTATTGTACATGCTACATGCTAATGAATCTCCTCTACATGTCAAGTGATCATACTGTCATCTATCTCATTGATAATCGTTCCGTCCCACATGGGAATCATCATCTGATCTGTTTACTGAATCGTTCTCGTACATGTTATAGCTTGAATTGTTACCATCGTTATTGTCATGAGCATTGCATGATAGCATTACCACTGTTAACATGTTAATTATGTAAAGCATGCCTACACCATGAGATGTAAATCCTACTGGGCGCTAGTGCGCTCACACCTACTTTCCTTAATCTTTCCAGGTGATGATTATGAAGTGTTAGAGAATGATGGGGCTGGGGATGAGTGATGAGCTACTCAATTGTACCTGTCCACATAGCTAGTTAGCCAAGAAGAGTAGTATTGAAGAGTCTGTAATAGTATTTTCTTTTTATTAAGTCATGTGTACTTGAAATATAATATTGGGCCCTACATTTGGCTCTGATGATGTAAGGTGTTTAAATTAGTTGAATGGAAATGAAATAAAGGTTATTTGGCTGGCAATCTAATTGTCTCACGTCTTGTGTTATATTTAGTTGTTACTCTGAACTACTTGACTGTGATACGCACACTTGTATCGCTCATGCTCTCGACGTTTATTTTTTACTGCTAAATGTCGGGGCGTGACACGAGGAGTGACTCCAAGCAAGAGGAGTAGCCTAGACTTGGAGAGCTATTCTTATAGCTTGTATTTTTCTTTTACTTAGTATGTGAGACGTTATTGTAATATGGACTATTGGACTTGATTATTTGTGGACTTGGTATATTTATTTTGCTGCTATATAGACTGTGGGATGTGTGATGATGATGGAGTAAGAGTTACTTTCATTTCCATTGTACTTTCCTTTATTATTTGTGTACATCTCTACCTACTGTGTTGTGTTGAGTACATGTCCCACTGTGACGACATGCTTTTATATCGACGTGGATTGGTATAATTGTACCGATATAAATGGGGTCATTACAGGAAATGTCAACTCTCTGGTCAAATTGTAAGGCCCAAATGCTGAACCTAACCCCTATAAAGTGAAAGCCTAGTTATTAAACTGTAGTCCACCTAACAAGAGCCTAGATGGTAAGCACGACCCAAGAATGCAATTAGGCCCCATATTTTTACCCATAAGAAAGGACCTCCTATCTTGATGAGGGCCCTTGAAGGGATATTTGAGGCAAGCAAATAGCTCCCAAGGCAATGTCCTTGGAACGTGCTAAGGTAGGAAGTAAGATCGACATATGCTCACTCCATCAGATTGGTCATCCCAGAATTCTCATTCATCTCGAGCGAGCCTTCAGCCTAACAACCTCTAGCCATAGATCTCTACAGCTTGGTAACAAAGGTGGATCGATCCTGTGGGTCATTGAGGCGACTAGATAGAGACCAAGTCAGCTAGGACACCTACCCAATGATATGGTTATTAGACCCCTTCAAGACAATAGTTACTTAATAGAAGGTGGAGAGGATCAAGATAGAGATAAGAGTCTGTGTATGATTATTCATAATCATGACTAGTAAATCTCATTACAAGTCTTAGAGTCTTGAATAGTAACTACTCTGGGGGTTATGTCCCATGATCCAATCTTACTGCCTACCGAATCTTACTGAACCGTTTGGAAAAGCCAATGCCTATATAAACCCTGGAGATCTCTCCGTCAAAGGTATAAACTCTTTGAGCACTCAAACTGGTGAATTCTCTCACCTCTTACTTTGTTCTCTTGCCCCTCACTAACTTTTGAAGGGTTTCCCCTAAGACCCCCATCCCAAGACTCTTGATCTTTTGCTCTTTCTACAGATTCCAACCTAGAGAGAGATGAATGCTTGTAGTTTCTCCAATCCCAAGATCATCCAACATTCTACAATAAGATTCGAGGTCATCCCTCTTTAGAAAAGTTGTATATCTATTCCTAACAATGTCATAGTTGTAAAGGGCCCCGCCTAAGTGGCGCCTAGGCACCGCTAGGCGGGAAGGCGGAAATTGATGGCTAGACAAAGATCCGCCTTTTAGGGACCCAGAAAGGCATCCCAAGGCGACACTTAGGCGGGCTAGGCGAGCGCCTTGGCTTGCCTGGGGTGCCTTGGGTGGCCTAGGCTTTATGATGCATGCTTTAAGTTACGGTTTAGGTGGTGTAGGTCCTATGATGCATGGTTTAATGATTTATTTCTTTGAATATCATTTAAGTAAATGCTTATAGTTTCATTTACTTAAAATATCACATGTAAATAAGGAAATACTCCCATTTGAATCTAATAAAAATATCAAAAAATTATATCTCTTATTAATAAAAAGTCAACTCTATGATCGAAAAAGAAAATCATTATTGTAGCGATTTCATCAAAATGCCAACTTTCTAATCCCTCATAATTTGATCTAACTAAAAATTTCATAATTTGAATAAACCATATAGTATACTAAAAATTTAAAGTCTGGTGAAATAAGTCAAATGTATATATGACTTATCCAATGGACTCACTCTCCTACTGATAACACTGTCTGCCTGAGACTTCTCAATATTTGGTCAAACCTAAGTTATTATCATCCAAACTCATGAGAATTATCACTTTTTAGTTTCTTTTCAATTTTTAAACATATTGTGTGATTATGTAGTGGACTCCTTTAGTTATTTACTTATTTTAAGTGTGTTAAAATATTACATTTCCTATTTTCATTTAGTGTATTTACATGTATGAGTATTTACTTGTTTGTTTTAAAAGTTGGAAATTAGTTTTATGATGATATAATGATGTTTGCACTTCTTGTTCTTATTTAATGTGATTGTTTATTTGAAGATGTCAATTTAGTTTTTTTTATGACTTTATGATATATAATGTGAGTTTGTTTACTTGTAATTTAAATTTTGCTGCTTTCATATAGTTTTGACTTTTTGTTGTGACATTTTATTTTTTTGTCATATGTAGCTATTATTTATATTTCTCATATTTATGTATTATTTTAATAATATATTTACCATATTATGATATGTCATTACAATTTTGTCTGTCATATTATGAGTTTTTTATTAAATTTTTATCATTATATATATATTTTAGAGACATAAATATCATATAAGAGGGACACTTGAAAACAACTTATATTTACTTCTGTCCTAAACGCCTAGGCACTCTTAGGCGGACACTTTAATGCTTAGACTGAGACTCTTACTAGACTTTGGTGACTTTGATGCCTTGACAACTATGAACATTGTTTTATGTCAAAAATATCTTTTATGCTTTGCCATTAATTTTTCTTTTACTCTTGGGGGATTTAGCAATGTTGGTTAGGACTTAGGTACCTAATAACACGTGTTCGAGTTTTAATGGCCTAGTGTGCCTATGTTTGTCTATATTATTTTTTTATACCATCCCTCACTTAATTCGAACACACAACTTTCCAATTATGTCGACGTGTGTGAAACCACCTATATTAATGTTCATCATAATGTCCACATAATTTTAATTATAGAGATGCATGTAGACCTCCTAACGAATGCCCATATTTGTTAAAATAAAAATACATGGTATTAATGGAAAAATACCTTTATTTTTCTCCGTGTGCCCTTTTAAAAGACGGGAGAAAGGGTTTTCGGGGAGGGGGTCGTGGCCAGCCCTGGGTAATGCGCGCCAAATGTAACCCCCCTCCCCTCGCGCAAAAATGCCCAATCAACATTCGGGTTCAGACCCGATAGGACCCCAGACCCGTACTACGGACCCCAGGAACCAATTATGCTGAAAAAGACCGGGCGCTATAAAATGGCTTTGGGTCCGCTTTCTGCGCCCTTTTCCCTCTCCTCTTCCTCCTCCTCTCTCTCTCTCTCTCTCTCTCTTCCCATTCCCCTGTCGGGGATCCCCGCCTTTGCTTCTCCAAGCTCACCCCCCCCCCCCCCCCCCCCCGCCAAAGAAACCCGATCGCCCCCCTCTAGCGAATTCTTCCACGCGGCATTGATTTCGTGTGGAATTCGCATCCTCGAACAGTAAGCCAGTTTCCGTAGCTGCTTCGATCTGGAGGTAGGAGGTTGAAGGCCGAGGTCGATCTCTCGTTTGGGATCGGCGGCCACTGTAGTGGAGGAGAGAAGCTTTTTTTCTTTCTTTGCCTTATAATAGCTTCTGGGAGTTGTTCCGGGGGGATCTCATGGTGGGACTTGCTTACTGATCCTGGCCATGGAGTACAATCCTTCGGATAGCAGCGGTGAGTGGCTTCAACTTTGTCTGCGTTTTCAAGTATGTTCTTTGTTTTTGTGGTTTTGGGGGGTTCTTTGTGTGGTTTTCGGATTAGGGCTTGGAAGGTGGAGTGGCAGTAGCTGCTTTTGTGAGCTCCGGTGTTGGATTTGTTTTGTCGAGGGGTCGAGTGTGTTAGAAAGGTGTGTGGGCGTTTATCAGGAGTAGATGTGCGGAAAGTGTACGTAAAGTTGAACAATTGTTGCTGTTCGCTCTGGAGCTTTTCTCTTGTACTCGAAGTTGCTTCTAACTTGGCTGTAATGTCACACAATTTTCTTAGGTGTGTTTGTTGAGCTGTGTGAATGCTGTTACCAACAATAAAGGAAATGGTTTGATTTTGATTTTAGAGTGGTTTGGAGGTATACAAGAAGTCCAGATAGTCGAAGCTATTCTGGAAAATGATGGAGTGAGAGATTTAAAAAACAGGTTTTCATACCATGGATTGCGATGAGTGATTAAGATGAGGACTTAAGTAGCTACACCAACTTGATAGGCTTCTGATTGCATTAAATGACCATCGACACTTTTGGCTTGTCTGTTGGTTTCTGTTTTAGGCAATCAATCATAAGCCTTGCTTATCAATCTGGCTCAACTAGGAAAGAAGATTCCAAATGCAGAGCTCATCAATCTGGCTCAACTAGGAAAGAAAATTCCAAAAGCAGTTGGCAAGAAAGATAACCAGCTGTTGACCTGATGTCACACTTAGAATTATGCCAAATAATTGCTTTTTAGTAGTTAGCAGGAACTCAGGAACGCCTAAGGTTAGGTATCGTAATTGTCATTGAATATTTGGTTGTTCACGTGGAGAACAATTCTAACAATAGAGGATATAAAGCATGGTAAAGGGACAGGGACAGGAAGCCAAGGATACACAAAATGATTATGGCATGATGTAGTGCTGCATATAACTAGGCTTAAATAAGGTATTTTGGACAAAAACGTTACAAAGATAAAGTAAAATAGTGGTGTGTACAACTTTAGGCTACTTAAAGATACTAATTTAAATTTACTGGGACTATGGTTTGCCGGATCAGAATCGGGTTTCTCTTGATTCGCCCCGATTCCCCCGAATCGGATCGATTCGCATGGGTATAATATATTATATATATAATATATCATATATATCATATTTATAATGTATAATATATATTACAAATATGATATTATATTATTATATATATGGGGCGAATCGGACCGATTGATGGAATTGAGAATCCGGTTTTCCATGATTCGCCCCGATTCGCCACGGCAAACCATGACTGGGACAACTTCTCCAATGTTCTTTTTCCATTTATTTTCAGTTGGGATTACATGTAATGTGGAAAACTGCTACTTTCAGATTGGATTTTGACTTAGCCTTCAGTTTATATTTTCTTATGCCTCCTTCTTCTCTTGGTCCTGTTTACTTGTTTGCCACTCTCTTACTGGGTGTCATCTGATCTATATTACATTTCTTGAAGCTGGAGTGGCAAACTGCCGATTTCATTGGCCATTTCATGGGCCGGTCTTGAAGCTACTTTAATATACACTGTAAATATGCTTTTATCAGCATATTGTTCTAAATGGTTTCTGTTTCAGCTAATATAGGGCTTGACATTTGGACCTTAGTTTATGTTGACACAATTTATAGAGTGGCTAATAGGAGAATTTAGTATGTTAGGAATGATATGTACTCTTGAGGGGTGGAGTGTGTAAGAAAGGTGTATGGGCATTTGTCAGGAGTACATGTGTGGAAGGTGTACATAAAATTGAATAATTGTAGCTGTTCGTTCTGGAATTTTGTCCTTGTACTCGGAAGTTGTTTCTATCTTGGCTGTAAGGTCTCATAATGTCTTTGCTGTGTTTGTTGAGCTGTGTGAATGTTGTTGCCAACAATAAAGAAAATGGTTTGATTTTTGAGTGCCTTGGAGGCATCTTAGCTGGTTGTTAGTTCACCTGTGGAGTACAATGCAAGAAGTCCAGATAGTCAAAGCTATTTTTGGTAGATGATGGAGCGGGATATTGAAAAATAGGTGCTTATGTAGCTAAACAAATATTTCATCAACCTTATAGGCTTCTGATCGCATTAAATGACCGTCAGCGCTTTTGGCTTATCTGTTGGTTTCTGCTTTTGGCAATCATTCCTAAGCCTTGGTCATCAATTTGACTCAGCTAGGAAAGAAGATTCCAAAGATAGTTGACAAGAAAGATAACCAGCTGTTGACCAGATGTCACACTTCAAATAATGCCAAATAATTGCTTTTTTAGAAGTTCGCAGGAACTCTGAAATGCCTAAAGTTAGATATCGTAATTCTCATCAAGTATTTGGTTGGTTGTTGAGTTGTTCACATGAGAACGTGGAGAACTCCTCTAACAGTAGACGATATAAATCATGTTTAAGGGACAAAATGTCACACGTATACAAAATGATTACGACACGATGTAGTGCTGCATATATCTTAAGGTAGTTTGGACAAAAAATGTTATAAAGAAAAAGTAAAATAGGGGGGTGTACAACTTTAGGCTACCTAAGGATATTAATTTAAATTTACCAGGACAACTTCTCCAATGTTCTTTTTCCATTTATTTCCAGTTGGGTTTACGTGTAACGTGGAAAACTGCTCCTTTCAGATTGAATTTTGACTTAGCCTTCAGTTTATGTTTTCTTGTGCTTCCCTCTTCTCTTGGTACTGTAACTTGTTTGCCACTCTCTTACTGGTGTCATCTGATCTATATTACATTCTCGAAGCTGCTTTAATGTACATTCTACACATGCTTTTATCAGCATATTGTTCTAAATGGTTTCTGTTTCAGCTAATGTAGTGCTTGACATTTGGACTATGTTGAAACAATTTATAGAGTAATGGATGGAAGAATTTAGTATGTTAGGAATGATATGTGCTCTTGAGAGGTGAAGTGTCTTAGAAAGGTATATGGGCATTTGTCAGGAGTAGATGTGTGGAAGGTGTACGTAAAGTTGGATAGTTGTAGCTGTTTGCTCTGGAATTTTGCCCTTGTACTTGGAAGTTGCTTCTAACTTGGCTGTAAGGTCAGATAATTTCTTAGCTGTGTTTGTTGAGCTGTGTGAATATTGTTGCCAACAATAAAGGGAATGGTTTGATTTTTTTGTGTTTTGGAGGCATCTTAGCTGGTTCTTAGTTCACCTGTGGAGTACAATACAAGAAGTCCATATAGTTGAAGCTATTTTTGATAAATGATGGAGCGGGTATCGAAAATAGGTGTTTGTGTAGCTAAACAGATATTTCATCAACCTGATAGGCTTCTGATTGCATTAAATGGCCACCGGCGCTTTTTGGCTTATCTGTTGGTTTCTGTTTTAGGCAATCATTCCTAAGCCTTGCTCATCAATTTGGCTCAGCTAGGAAAGAAGATTCCAAAGGCAGTTGACAAGAAAGATAACCAGCTGTTGACCAGATGTCACACTTCAAATAATGCCAAATAATTTCTTTTTTAGAAGTTAGCAGGAACTCTGAAATGCCTAAAGTTAGATATTGTAATTCTCATCGAGTATTTGGTTGGCTGTTGAGTTGTTCACATGGAGAACGTGGAGAACAACTCTAACAATAGAGGATATAAACCATGTTGAAGGGACAAGATGTGAAACGTATACAAAATGATTATGACACGATGTAGTGCTGCATATAACTAGACTTAAATAAAGTAGTTTGGACAAAAAACATTATAAAGAAAAAGTAAAATAGAGGTGTGTACAACTTTAGGCTACCTAAAGATATTAATTTAAATTTACTGGGACAACTTCTCCATTGTTCTTCTTCCATTTATTTCCAGTTGGGGTCACATGTAACGTGGAAAACTGCTACTTTCAGATTGGATTTTGACTTAGCTTTCAGCTTATGTTTTCTTATGCTTCCCTCTTCTCTTGGTACTGTTAACTTGTTTGCCCCTCTCTTACTGGGTGTCATCTGATCTATATTACATTTCTTGAAGCTACTTTAATTTACACTCTAAACATGCTTTTATCAGTATATTGTTCTAAATTGTTTCTGTTTCAGCTAATATAGTGCTTGACATTTGGACCGTAGTTTATGTTGACACAATTTATAGAGTGGCGGATAGAAGAATTTAGTATGTTAGGAACGATATGTACTCTTGGAATTGCTCTCCACGGGAGAATAGGTAGATGAATATGTGGGCCATTATTACACACAACAAGCCCCAGGCTCTAGGCCATCTCATGGAGTCGTTTACCCATGGTTCATTCTTTTCCAAGGCTGTTCATTCAGGTCTTGAACCAAACCAGGCTGTATATGGCTTTGCTTATTCTATTTGAAAGCAGTGACATTTGCTGGATCCAGTGTTGATCCTGGAAAATTAAGGCAGAACTAGTTTATTCCATGAACTTTTCAGCTAACTCATCTTGTTCAGTTAATCAACTATCTTCCTTCTGATGATTGAGGCTAAATCTATGGTGTATGTCTTACTGGAATACTATGCTTAGAAGGAACTGAAGCTATCATTAATTCACTGATGAAAGTTAAGGTATCTGTTTTGACATGAAGAGAGGAAATTATGTTCTTCTACGATGTTATGATATGTGTGCTTGCTGTGGAGCTATGGTGATAATCTTGGGTGAGAACCGAGTTTCTCCTTTTAGATATGCTTGTAGCAGGTCTAAGTGAAAGGTGGAAAACATTCAATTTCTCAGTGTACCAATAAGGCATGCCAAATATTCCAACCAGCTGGATCAAACTAACAGGATATCCATTTGAAGACATAAGCAAACAAAGACGAGTTTGACTACGTATTTTTCACTTTTGAAAATTGATTTTTCATTTTTATATTTAAGGAAAGACCTCTCACTGTCAGAGAAGAAAATGCTAAATATCTTTCAGTTTCTAGTCTGCTAACAGAGCCATGCTTAGACAATTAAACAAGGTGGATAGAGTAATTGGTTATCTTTCAAAGCATCAACATATTATTTAAGAACGGAATCATTCTTGTGGAGTTGGCTGAATGGAGAACCAGAGATTAAAAAATCGGCCACCTAGGCGACTAGGCGGGCCAATTAGTTGGCTTGGGGCCCTAGCCACCTAGGCGAATACTGACTCGGACTATTTTTGCAATACTTAATTTAGCATGTTTTATTTCTGTAGATGACTTTATGCCCCTAGTTAACTTACATGTTTGATTATATTCTAGTTATGCTTTTTGTCTTTTCCTTCCTCCAATTGTCAACTACATGTGATCATCCTTCCACGAATGGGACTCTTGGTCCAATTCCAATGCGGGGGCTTTAGATGAAGTCCTTTAATTCGATCAGGTTGTTTCTCATGATGCCTATGTTCTTATGTATGCGATGTATATACTCTCAACATTATCAATTAGCAGGAGGCATGTATAAGAATAATAATAAAAAAAAAACTCAGAAAACAACCAACTCGGACTTGAGGCGCTCGACGTAAGATGGTTGTCTGACTTGGACCACTGAGTCCTTTTACAACATTGTGGAGAACGACATGCACTGTGTGGTTCAGTAGCTCACACAGTCTGCAACTTGCATAAAATTCGTGACGTGTTCCATTCTTCCACTTTCCACTTCATTAAGCTTGCATTCTATAGCTTCAAAAGGAAAGAGATTTCTTTTCTTTTCAGCATTAAGGATGGCTACATTTGTGTACATTTCAATTTTACATATACAAAACACTTCATGTTATGCTGCTGTTACTGTTTAAGATAGTCTACATTTCCTCATTTCCTACTTAACACAAGAACAGCAGTCAGACTGAAGATATTGGAAAGCATCTAAGATGGTAGTCTATGGAGAGAAACAAATGCTTTTAGTTTTCAGAACCAAGGATGCTACTATATTCATGTCCATGAAAAGTATGTAGTTGTTCAAATGTTGATGCTGGCTATTTAAAATCAAAAGGGCAATGAAATGAATGGCTGAAGACCACTGGAAGCTGATTGTTAAGTGGCAGGTTTCACAACCTTAATTTCCTATGAACCATCATGGGTTCTCCATGTTATATACATTTGATTATATAAATGATTTCTCTTGTTGAACTGTTCTGTTTTGCTCTCATTCTTGTGCTTCTTTGTTTCCCTTTAGTATAACAGTGCTGACAGCAACTTTCCTCAAAAAACATCATATATGCAACTGAGTATGTTGTCTAGCATAGAGCTCAGTATTCCGTTACTGGGTTATTAAGCATTCTTGGATGTTCTTATAGTGAAGTAAAGAAATTGTTGGTGTGGAAGGTAACAGTTAAACGGTCCTTACTGTTTCCACATGGTCTTTCTCTTTATTCTGAATAGACATCTATAATCATATCCAGATTTGCATGCTTTCTCTGTGTTCTAATGGACTATTTTTAATGCATACGATTATCAATACACGATCTAGCAATCAATTTTTGTTTCTCCAATTACAACAGGAACGGATGATGATCTTCCACCAACACTTCAGAATAGGGGTACAAGAGGAGCACGTGTCCCTGGGAATGGAAGAACTCCTGTCATGGGTTCTCTTCCACATGCCAGGATGCATGGTGACATGGAGACACAGATCCATCATCTTGAACAAGAGGCATATTGTTCTGTTTTGTTAGCTTTTAAAGCTCAATCTGATGCTATCACCTGGGTATCTATCCAACTGACTCTATTTTGTCCCTGTACATGCTTTTTATACTTTTCTGCTGACGTCTGCCTTGAATTGACTGCAATGTGGATTTTAACATCTACAAGGAAAAAGAGAGTCTAATTACTGAGCTTCGGAAAGAGCTGAAGGTATCTGATGAGGAACATAGAAAACTTCTTACCCGAGTTAATGCAGATGAAATTATACAGAGAATAAGGTATGTATGTGTATGAATAGTTTGATCTCTTTGGGGTGGGGGATTGTCGGTGAAGAAAGCACTTAAATGAAAAGTGTTGTTAACTAGGGAGTGGAGGCAGGCTGGTGGTCCTCAAACCAATTTTCTCAATAATGCTCAGCCTGTTCATGATGCGGCATTAAGTCCTGCAGTATCGGCATCTCGCAAGAAGCAAAAAACATCTCAGTCTATAGCTTCTCTATCACCTGCACTGCACTCGCAAACAGTTGCTGCTTCTGTGCAGCCATCTTCATCAGCTGCAAAGCGAGGAGCTGCACCAGTAACAATGAAGGGCAAGAAGCCCAAATCAGTAAGTTGATTTAAAGTGTTTTGGTGCACTGTCATTGTGCAAAGTTTAATATTCTGCTACTCTGTTCATGATATGCAACAGGGTTTGTAAAGACTTGATGCGGTCGGTCATAGCCTCACGAGGTGTAAGCCTCGAAGTGTACCGAGGCATAAGCCTCAATAAATATTAAAAATATTATAAAATTATACAAATTTAAAATAAAAATTATATATATATATAATGTCTTCACCGGCTGAGTGTATCTCAGTTGGTATTGGGGTGGGTTGGTTTAGGGGGAGCCCAATGTTCGAACCTGGGCCTTTACAATATATAATGTCTTAGCTCAATGGTAGAGAGTGTGATTGACAGATTGTCAAGTATACTGGTTCAAATCATGAAAACAATGCATGGTATGATGGTAGTATCTAAATTATTTATTTAAGATTTGAGACAAATCTAGCATGGTAACAAGAAAAGAAACTACAAGCATAAAATAACAGGAGCGGGAAAAAAAACTGAGAAACAGGAACAAGAACAGGAAGTAAAGATTCCGGACTGGCAAGAAACATGAACAGGAAAAAAACAGAGGTTCATAGGTGCATGACAACTGGCAAGAAACAGGAAAAAAAATGAAGAAGAGGTAGATGACGAGGTCGGCAAGCTTGAGGCGGTTGTGGGTGGCCTGGGTGTTGTATGCCTCATCCTAGCCTCACCGCCTCAAAGCCTCAACACACCTCACCGACAAAAAAATGTAAGCCTCACGGATTTGTCCCAAGGCATAAGCTTTGAGGCTGTTTGTGGGCGCCTCGCCTTAAGGCATGTGCCTCACAGCTTCAAGGCAGCGCCTTTTTAAAGCTTGACATGCAACCAATGGCAACTGGGGCAACACTCATTGTCTGTGTCTCCACAAGATTGAACCATGCCAAACTGTAGCCGTTTTCTAATGTACATAATGCATTCCTTTTTTTATGTCTATAGTATATGGCATTTTCTATTGCTTCAGTGTGCATTTTTCCAATAATCTCACTTTTCATTCTTTCATAGGGTCAGATGTTACCTTTGAGTTCCTCAATGAAATCTATGCAGTATCCTTCTGCAGTAGGGAGGGGTCAGGTTGCAAGTCGCCCTCCTGGTGCTCACATGCCAGTTGAGTCTGCTGAAGCTGCAAAATTTGATCCATTAATTGGACGGAAAGTTTTGACCAGGTGGCCCGAAGATAACAACTTTTACGAGGCTGTCATTACTGACTACAATCCTGCTGAGGTATGATTGGCTGTTGATGCTCCTTTTTCCTGGTCATGAGCACATCTTGTTGCCAAGCTCACTTTGTCATTTCAAAAAAAAAAAAAGCTCACTTACTTTGTAAATATCCAGGGTTTGCATGCTCTTGTTTATGATATAAATACCAAAGATGAAACCTGGGAGTGGGTCAATCTCAAGGAAGTAAGTGATACTTTTAACCACTGTAATTTATCTATCTTGTATATCTTTTTATTCATCTTAAATTTGAAATCAATATTTCTTCAAGAGACTGTCTCCTTATCTCTGAACATAATATGTATCACAAAGTAGCCTCCCTACATTCAGATGGGATATTTTTCTTCTGGTTGGACTGCAGTTTTGTATTTTCCTCAGTTCTCACCGTGGTTGAAGGAAGGGCCAGCATTAGGGGAAATGCCAATGCTCTCAGTGGAAGTAGAGGTGTGAATATTCCCTATTATTGTTGGTGATTGTAGTGGGCATGGGAACCGGGAAGCAGGGAGTGGATGGCCTCGAGTTTGCTGGAAGCAGGCGGAGGGGAACTGGGGTGAGGGAGATGAGAAATGGTGGGTGGGCCTTTTATACTGGGTGCTTACAGCAGGTTGGGTATATGATGTGTGCCATGCCTAGAATGGGATTGTAAGATGGGCCAAGCATGTGGGTTCTCTAAAGGCAGGATGAGCCGATGAGGTGCTCATGTTTGCAGCCCAGGTGATCCCGGCTACTAGGCTGAGGTGCTTGTCCTAGTGATAGCCTATGATTCACATGGTCAACTTCTAGGTGAGGCATTCATCTTTGATAACATAGACTATCACTGCTATTTTATTTTTTTGGCGGGTGACTGTCACTATTGGAGCAGGATCTTTTGGACTCTGAATCATGTGCTTGCAGTCTGCCTAGTGGACTGCTACAACTTGGGTGGAGGAAGACTATGTCCCCCCCCCTCCAGCTATGTGATTGTGAGCGAGTGTAAGCAGTAGTAGACTTGAAGCATTCTTTTCATGGGGTAGGAAAAGGTGCAGTTCATAGAGGATCTTACAATCACTTGCATAACCATAAATAGGGAGAAAAATGGGAAAAAGTACATTGCAAATGAATTGTTAGATTATTTTAAGCAATTATTTATTTGTTTAGTTGTAACTTCTTTTCTTTGAGAAGCTCAAAGTGGAACAACATAACCATTGTGCTTATTTATATTGTTTTTTAAGTAATTACTAACAAATTGAGTTGTATCTTCTTGTGGAATGACAAGCGTGCTTATCATAATTTGTTGCCCAAGTGCTTCTTTTCTAAGCAATCCAAGGGTTCTTCCAAGTGTTTTTTTTTTTTGGAAGGGTTGTTCAGTACTGTGACAAAAAGGCTAAGCGCATTCTGAAGTAATAGTCCTTGTTTTCTCTGCAACATAATCAGATCTTTTGGTTCGGATGTTGTGCATTCTCCATCAATAAGCGGATCTTATTCCTAGGTCACTGGTTAGTGTTTTTCTCTAGATATTATTGTCACGCTGTGATTGACGTGGACCTTCTTATATGAACTCTTATGCATGGGACTCATGAATCAAATCTTGAGTGGATGCCAGCAAAGCTCGCCTTTGGAACTGCTTTCCTTTCCTGATATGCTACTCTTCATTTAAAATTCAGGCATGCATGTGTTCACGTGAAATGCCTAGATCTTTGTATCATGAAGTTGGATTTTAACTAGCTGGTGGGATCATCTCCTTCCAATACCATAATAAGCCTAACAGAGCCCAAATAACAGATTTCACCTGAGGACATTCGCTGGGAAGGCGAGGACCCCGGCATCAGTCAGCGGGTGGGACGTGGTGGACCTGGCCGTGGGGCTAAGAAGTCCATTGGCCGTGGTGGTGCCGTGCCGGGTGCTGGTCGAGGGAGAGGATCAGTGAAGTATCCGTCTAAGAAGGATCTTCCGCCATCACAGAATGGAATAGGAAAGAAGGGCGCTGACATTATTGAGATACTCCACACGGAAACCCTAATTAAGGAGGTGCGTGGCAACTCTATGGCACTTTTGTGGACCAAACATCTGTGTTCTCGTTTACCTTTTTACATTTTTGTTCTTTTCTGCATGACCCTTGGCGTTTAGCAGGTAGAGAAAGTGTTTGGTTCAAGCCACCCAGACCCTCTTGAGGTTGAGAAGGCAAAGAAAGTTCTCAAAGTAAGTTTCTCTGCACGCCACTCTTTTCGATCTCCAGGTGGTTTCCAGCAGACTTACGACGATTGTTGTGCTTCACAGGAACATGAACAGTCACTAATTGATGCAATTGCAAGGATTGCAGATGCATCTGATGGTGAAAGTGGTAAATATATGTAGGCTTAACCATTTTATCTTATATTTCTCTTTGCATCTTAACCCTATGGTCCTTGAGCTGTAAAATAAACTCATTTCCGTGTTTAGTGTTATTTGGGTATCATTCGGAGGTAAATGTTCATAAGATCCATAAGCTAATGTGATGACCAGTTCATGTGGGAAAAGAGAAAAAAAAAAAAAAAAACTCATATAGTAGGGAGCATGGATCTTGCCATTCAGTTTAGAAGGTTCCAAATAATAGTGATAAGAAGCTTATAGTCGCATGTCGAACATCTTTTTTTTTTCCCCCTCTTAAATAATGAGGCTACACGGCCTTCTTTTTCGATATATATATATAATATTTAGTGTGAAACTTTTCTCGAGCTCTCCAGTTTATTAAAACTTTTGAACATATCGTACTGTTGCCACACAGAAACCGTAAGATGCTGTAAAGATGCTATATCATATAACTATGGTCTTTTACAGTATCCTACGTCCAAACTAGATGGACTCTAAATGCAGCTCTACTTGAACACGTGCCCTCCTAAGAGCCCTACGAATTCAAAGAAATACATGTTGCCATGATTCAATTTTAGTCGAAATCACATCGGGAATCGTGGCTTCAAGGTCTTTTGCCGATGGATGGGAGAACGTGAAAAGCCCCTTCAGCCATGATCAAGAGTGAAAAGAAGAAAAGCTCATGATCACTCTTATTGTCATTTTGCACAGACATAAAATACAGAGAAACGTGAGCTTTTTACTTAGTGATATTTTTTAAAATTTGTCCTTCACAGACGAGGGCGAGCATCATCAGGCCATAGATCGAGCATGAGCGTGGAGAAATGGAACGGAGCAGCTCGCGGGGACGACGCGCTGATGACGATCAGACGGCTGGTGTTTGCGTCAAGATAGAAAGTGACGGGTGGTGGTGGTGGTGATATTCCAATCGTCCGGCCGGCTGCTACGTTTATGGTCTTGAACCGCATGATGGACCCTGTAATGTAATGTACAACAAGGAGTGTTTTGCTTCCTAATTTTAACTGAGGAATAAACTTTTCTTGGCTTTTTGGCCCTAAAACGCTTGTGTAAAAATGTTTTACCGGTCAGGGTGGTTTTTGTGGCTTTATTCCGCTCCCATGCTGTGAATCCCCCCTGCTGGGAGTGAAAAGGGAAATGCCTGTGTAGAGTTACTGACCTGCAAAAGCCATGTAAATTTGATTTCAGGATGGTTGACTTTCTTTTGGGCGATGATGATGGATAATTGCTTGTATTTTTGTTCGGATTCGAAGATCCTTCAATTCACATTGTGACTTGAATGCCTTCTAAGATGAATGCAACATGGCCAATTTAAATTCCTATGATTCGCAAGATCATATTTTGGCATGCTTTTCCATCCAGAAAAAACAGAGATACGTGAAACATGTTCATGTGCAGTTACGTGTGCACATTCAGATTGGGACATTCTGTATGCACGAAGAAATTTTTTGAAGCATATATATAGGGGAACGTGTTAATGTATACGACCGAGATTTTTTTTTCCATGCAGTATTTGTTTGCAGCACACTTTGGTGCGTAGCAAGACCAATGTGATTCACTCAACCCCTATGTGATTGGTCCATACAAGGAAGAGATAAAATAAGACAATTTATAAATACAAGAGATATGCCACTTTGGTAGGAGGTTTACTCATGCATAAGCTAACCCAGGTATTGACTAACCTAAAAGTTAATCCATTTTACTTCAAAAATGAAAAATGAAACTGGATAGATAATTCCTCTTCCTCAAATCTAGTTATCTCTATTTATATAAAAAAAACTTGCACATTTCACAAGATTGACATTGGAATGTGTAAAATAAAATTTTAAAAAAAAAATGCCTACCCAAGTGTCCAGCAAGTAATACATAGAAGAATGTTGTAAGGAAGTGAAGATTGAATAAGCTTCAGAAGTACATCTAAAAGAAGAGAAATGTTTATTACCCTCCGTGTAGAGCAATGAGCATTTCTCCTAAAAGAATATGCGTCTCTTACCATCAAAGTTATGACACTTCTCGTTGCCAGTGAGTGACCATTTGCTTTTCGACATCTTCCACAAGGAAGCATAATTGCATAGCTAGGCACACTTTGAGGACCTGGTATTTTCTTCGGATAAGACATCTCCTGCATCAAAGATTTGTAGGTTGGTTTGGATTTGAAAGAGCTTCATAAAGGAAGCAAATATTTCTCGTATCCAACTATGCAACGCCACTTCAGTCAGTATCAAGAAAATTGTGATATTGTAATCGAGACATATCCACCATCCTTACATGAATACTTGCGGGTTACTATACATACCGCCAAGATGCTAAGGCTTCACCCAGTGCTACATATCAATGTGGAACATCTTATTTTAGTTAATCCCTTGGGAAGAAAAAGGAGGTAAACAAAATGCCACATTCAGGCCTTTTTATTTTGAAATGTGAGTTCCTTTTGAAATGCGACAAAAGTTCATTTAGTAACAAGAGGGTTGTAGGCCTATACATTGTTCTGGAAATTCTAGTAACATACCAGACCTGTTTGAGCTTTCAAAGACCAATCCTTTCAGAAATTTTGCCCTATATTATAATCACCTCTACCATAGTAACAAGGATCCTCAGTGAGTCTTTAAGATACCACTAGAAAATTACTGACTGTGATCTTAGTTAATGAAGATAATGACAAACTTTTCCACAGACATGTAAATAAAACTGGCCAATGCTTACTGGCCAATGCTTCATGAACATACATCACATTCAACTATGAGTTAAATGCCTTGTGTGCTGTTTCCCATTCATTCTGACAATGAGGGACTAGTAACACTTCTAACATGCTTGATTCTAAGTCTCACAATAATTTTATTTCCAAGTAATAGCCTGTCACTTTTGTTGCCAACCCATCCTCTTTCAGAAGAGACAATTCAGTCAAACAAAGCTTCACATCAATCAACATATGATGGCCCAAAAAGAGGCAACATACCAGTTTACTGCCAAGATAAGTCACTTAGGTGTAAAGACAGCAGCCTCCAGAGGCAACCTGTCATTTTCTTTGAGCAAGTGTACACTGTTTAGAAATTTTTTTGGTCATTTGCTTCAGATGTCTGATGAGACAAAGTATGAATCATTAAAAGAAAGCAGGCAGGTAAAACTGCTCTAGGTATGAGGCACATAGGCATTTAATAAGGGACAGTATGAAGCGCAAATCATGAAACTATCACACCAGAAGCTGCAACTTTGAAAGTTTAAGCCCTAAAAAGGCATATTATTTAATATGGACAATGCTTAACAAGGATAGCAACCATGGCAATGATCATGGTGTAAGTAATAAGTCCCCTTATCCTTTATGAGACTGTACTTCTGGCTTTTTTCCCAACATAGACCCAAGAACCATGGTTCTATGGTTACTCAGCAAAATTCTCCAAACATTTTCTCAACTATAGATGGACAGAACTATCTGAGAACAGTAGGCCTTCTGATTTTCAGAATGTGGGATAAAATATTCATTGAGCTGTTTTGGACTTAAGAGTTTTGACTAGATGTTCAAAAATTAGTGCACATGATTTATTTAGATTGATGGATATACATCATAATACCAACACAATGTGGACGAAGTATCGAGTATCTTGGATATATACAATTATTACTATCATTTCCAAGGATGTCACAATATTCAACCTTGGAGAACATCTAAAAGAAAAAGTGCAAGCTGTCATAACGTGTTACTAGTCCACATAATGGCAAACTGACAAGAGAAATACCATTCCTTTCCAAACATTTAGATGCTAAGTTAAAGGGCGTACCTACTACCTAGTGCATGAGGCTCCCGCTAGCATGGGGTTTGGGGAAGGGATGATGTACGCAACCTTACCACGATAAGTCGAGAGGCTGTTTTCAATTTCTAACCTGTGACCTCCAGGTCACGTAGGGGCAACCTTACCGTTGCTCCTAGGCCCGCCCTTCATTTAGATGCCAAGTATTTGAAAGAAAGAAAGCAAAAAGCATATAGAGTATGTTATATTCATATCGAGTATGTTACATTCATATAATTAACTCTGTCATGGCCAGTCCCAAGCATGGACGGACGCAGCATAGAATGAGTGGGCTCACGTGACTCCACTCAAATTGTTTTTGGTGTGAAATGACCATAAAAGTTGACATTTTGATGAGTTTTTATATAAGAGGTGACCCCACTGAATTATCTCAGTGGGGTCACCCCTTATGTATATTATATATAATATATTATTTATATAAATATTAAATAATAATTTAAGTGACCACACTCTAATAAAATTTCTGTATACGTCCCTGGTCCCAAGCCTGGATGAGAAATGAGGGTTTACCTTAGGTTGACAGCCAGTGGTAAAATAATGTCAATTTTTTACATGAATTCCGATCTAAATATTTGTGCTAATGCTAAGGCGTTCCCTGAAAGCGACACGTTAGCCGACCCCAAAAAACGGGATAAGGCTCTAATGACGATGATGATGATACATTCATATAATTGTCTCACCATCCTAGTTTTATATTTTAATCACAACAAGAACTAATGGACATCAACATCAAATTAAGTACCAAATGAGATGCCAATTTTTTGAAGGTGGATAGTACCACAAATATATCCAAGTGAGATGCCAACGCAAACAAAAAATGTAATAGAAGTAATAACATATTAACATTAACAAAAACAACAATGATCATGATGATGATAATAGTAATCATAACATAATAATTAATACATTGAATACAGTATGTTATAAAGATGAAAATATAAGAAAGTAAGTGTTAGAGATCTATTTCAGCCACTGAAAGCAAGCATAATCACCAGTGAAGTTATTAACAAGAGAACTAGAAAAAGATAGAAATGGTAACAATTTTTCAATTTTAAATACATGAATCTAGAACTTGCATCAAACAAATGTAGATTAATTGGGGGGATAATCAAAATACACGCAAACAGATGGCCATATATCAATTAGTATTCATATACCTGGTCACTTGGTCCTACAAAGCATCAATTGACCAAGCACATCTTTCTACATCATCTAACAGACCCTATTAGGCTGAAAAAAGTGCACCATTTTTGGCAATTCAGATTTCTTTGAATTGTTGTCCTCCAATATAGCGATCTATCTGGCTGGAAATTTTTAAGTAGCAAAAATGATGCAAGTAAAACCTGATGTTTTCCTTTAAGAGCTGATAACATTAACTGAACATCAATACATATTCGCAAATAACCTTCCTATATATGCCTATATGTATATATAATGTTCCCTTCACAATAGAACCCTCCCCTTCAAGTTTATACAAATTCCTAGAAATGGATTAGCTAAGTTATTCTTGATTTGCAACAGTAATGCACCATTAATCATTTTCTCTTCACACATCCTGGCCAAAGGACATAAACATACCATGTGGTCATCACCCAACTCATCTGTGCAGGAAGGTCACCCAATTATTCAACACTGTGAATATGTTCTACGCTGCTGAATCAAACTGGAATTTTTTTTCTTGCTATTAAGCACACTAAATACCTGAAGAAAATGAGTGGTAATAAGAGGGAGTGAGCCCCATCCCTCACTCACCCACCAGAAACCCCTGGCCCTGGGAATCTCCATGTTAGATGGTTATATACATTATCCATTACTCATTCCATTATAGCATTTCTCTGTTTTTGATACTCCACTTTGATCCACGTCTCCTAGCCCGATTCCAACCTCATCTTATGATCCTTAACTAGTTAGCATGGAAAAGAAGAAAATGCCCATGTCCACAATATCTCTTGCATAAGTGGCTAAAATCCTCACAATATGGATAGCAAGAACGGCTGCTAATCACTGACACGAATCCAATCAAACTGAATTGGTGGTCTTCTTCTGAAGTGGCACAATTTGAGTGGAAAGGGTGATGGACACCATTATATAATTTGGAGGATAGTGGATCCAAACATCAAGAGTTACTCGAGATCTTTGTAAGCTAAAAAGGAAAAATGCAAAACAGAAACATATCAACTATTCAAAGAAGATGTTTAGGTCACTAGATATCACAAAGCCAATACATGATTCAAGTCTTCCAGACAATGCATCCCAGGTTGTGGTGGATCCTATTTTCCAGGTTAGTCGGTTCCCAACCATCGATATGTTAGGAAAATTATTTCAAGGATTTTTAGATTTTTATGGCAATCTAGAATGTGCTGAGTGCAAGGAATTTAATTACAAAATAACTATTAGTTTTCACCTCAAAGGCTACCATGATCTTCCCATCTACCTGGTCCTATTTCTCCTTTGTAAACACTGCATTTTCCATAAAATATGTTCCCAAGAACGCCCAAACACAGGTGAAAGGTACAAGAGATGATCACATGTTTCCTACAGAATGCAGGATCCAAAAAATAGAAGTGCGAGATAAAAAAGATCACAACAGCCTTTGGCATTCTTCCCTATTTGACTGTGATATTAGCACGGCTGCAGCCAAAATCAAAAAAGAGAGGAAGTATTTTCTTGCAAACCTATACAACATTTGGAATCTGCATAAATACAGACATTCCTGAGTTACCTGACAATTACAGTCCTACTTTAGGCAGCGTTTGGGACAGAAGTCCCAAAAATGGAAATTTTCAGAAGCTGATTTTTAAAGGTTTCTGACATATCTCCAGATTGTAATGATGACTTTTTAAAAGTTGAGCCTTTCATTTGGAACAGCCGCAGTGTACAAGGAGATTTTTGAGACTTTTTTGTTAGAATGTGGAGCCCGAACTCTCTAGCAGATCTGCACAAGGAGTCAGGCCGCGATGCGATGGATCTTGATCCGCCGTTGCGCGCGCCTACGTCGCGCGCAATGCATCGCGGCCGTTGGATCTTGATCCAACGGCCACCGCTATGGTGCGGCCGGGCCGCACGGCCGCACCATAGCATTTATCTATATCTATATATATATATATATATATATATATATATATATATATGCTAATACAATAATTTCATATGTAATGCCTAAATCTGCACCTTTTAAAGGGTTGAAATATTTCCTTGAGAGCTAGGATGCCAGCTTGATGATCAAACTTCAAAGGACAAACATTGAGATCTTTTAGGGATCTGCATGAGGATAATAAAGACAAGGATGGGACAACAAGCTGTATTTCATAGCTCATATCTATCCGGTTTAACCATTTTCAAATGCTTCTCAAGAATTCTTGTGGTTTTCTCTTGGCAACCTTTAATATATGAAGCCCATTTTGCCGGATAGAAGCATCTGGAACAATCATCTAGAGACAATAATCAATCGTTTCCTCAAAACAAGGAATAGTTTGACGAGCTTTCACTTGTCTAGCCCTTTGAACGGTTCTTCATCTCGAGGTCGAGGGGCTTTTAGAAGTTTTCGTCGCTCAACAGAGCCCCGTTGATGCGGCCTCTCAGGAATGGGTTATCCATCTGCCTCCTATTTCCTACGCGGCATAATGGGTCTTCCTTTTACAACACGTATAACTGCAGTCACCTCGTCTGACGCTCCTTAAAAAAATTATTAACCAGTAAGAAGTTCCCTCGCATCAGAAAACTATGGCGAACATCTACGTGGAGTCCATTGCTTTTAGAAAACCGAACAGCAGATTACGTAAAATACTAAATCCAAACAATTAAAGATCTTTCATCCCACTTCCATCAAGCAAAGAGCCAACGAAAACAAAGAACGGATCCCACTAAACCACAGATCCATCTCCCATCCCAGACCCGAAGAAGCCTACTGTTCATCTACCTACACCCACAACCATAGAGCCACGAATTGCAAACGAACCATCAGGCGAGAAGTTACATCACCTAAAATCCACAACCATCAAGGCATCATATATACGAAGACATCGAGCAAAAAATTCAGAAAGACGAGCTGAACGGATCAACGGTGCAGACAAATCAATACCAGCAACGTCCTCAATCCAGATAACAGCCACCAAAGAAGCGCTCGCGGAGGCCGTGACGGCGGCCTTCGTTCTGGCGGGCCGTGGCTTTGCAGTCAACCTCCACCATTCCCCCAGAATCTCCCATCCACCCGATGACTTCTGAAATCCACCTGCAGAAGAGGCCGGCATGGAGCTCGATACCAGATGGATAGACGGCAGAGAGAGAGAGAGAGAGGTGCTCGGGAAAAGAAAAGGATGGAGGCGACAAAATTCGGCAGGTCGACGTCTTCGACCCCAACAAAATTATCGTTAAGGGTAGTGGTTACGATATTTGTAAGAAATATAGAGTAATGCTGGCACCGCCGTATCTCGATCCAGCGGAGCGGCAGTAAAAAAAAAAAAACTGAAGGCGTGAGTTAGGGTTCGACGGGGTCGCATCGTCGTATTTTAATATAATTTTATATATTTTATTTTATAAAATTAATTAATTAAGAATTTTATTTGTTTTTTAATTATTAATAAAACTATAATTTATTACAATAAATATGATCTCTTGTTATGTTATAATAAAAAATTTTATGTTTTACTAAAAAAACTCATAATTAATTTATTATATTTTAAAATATCATATTATCACATTTTTATCTCCTACTTATTATATTATCCGGTTCCAAATTTTGTTTTCGGAGACGTAACAACACTTGGTGGTGAGTGAATTTAAGTACACATGGGAGCCTCAAACTTAAGTTTGGTGTAGACCCGATCATTTTAATTAGTCATCTTAACATATCGAATCATTGAGACGAGAGTGACGAATGAGTTGTTTAGATAATATGGGGATGAAATAATTTTATTCTGTTGAATAAACAATGTTTGATTAGTTTGTTGGGATCCTAACTTTAGTGATTAACAAAATGATGCATTTGGCGTGTGCGTGTTATTGTTAACTAACTATGCTGTGATATTCTAACATTGTTTGAATAGTTTCCATAATGTTATGGGTTTAAGTTCCAACTTCTCATTCACAAGAAAATTTTGCGATAGCCTAATAGACTTCATGTTTTGAGTATTACTTAAAAGTGTGTAATAAAAGATGATATAGTATGTGTGGTGGTCAAATCTGGTCACCTAGGCCCATGATGGCTCGTTACGGCCCATTCACGTCCTGTCAACTAACGTGGCACCGTCATCGAAGGGCACGCCCTCTCCAGGATGGCTCGAAGACCTCCATTGTGTGACCCCCGTGATCGGAAGCTGTCAAGTTCTGCTGCAGCATACCTCCGAGCAGATCACCCGCCTTCCCTTACCGAACAACTATGAACAGCTTCCGAACAGGAATAGTAACTCCGCTGCACGAAACTACCCTGGATATTACCGAACAGCATGTTCGAGCCCCCGCGTGGGTCACCTGCTCGGAAAGCGTTCCCAAAGGGTTCCGAGCAGGTTCTCTGACTCGCAGAACGGTTGTAACCGTCCCAGGCCACATTCTCCACCATCAAGGGGCGTGAGCTGCCTGGCAACCTAACGGGCACCGGAGTCATAACTCCTCCCGTTATGCGCGTGCGTCAAGGCGCCTCTTCAGGCACGATCCGCCGAACGTTACGCACGTTGGCATCGACACCGACGCTTATAAAAGCACAGGTACAGTACCATGCAAGGGTACGTTCTCTACCCCTCGCGAATACATTCTCTCACTCTGAAACCCCCTACCTCTCAAGTTCCTCATTGACTTAGGCATCGGAGGGTTTTCCCGGTCTTCACCGGGCCCCCTGATCCTCTTCTGGTTTTACAGGTGTTCGTCCTCACCAGCGATCGTCTTCCCTCTCTGTTTAGTGGAGGCCCGTTTGGCTCAGACCCAAACAGGATCATACCACCACATTTGGCGCCGTCTGTGGGAAACGACGCTGCCATGGCTCGAGGACGATCTTCATACCAGAATATAGGAAGCAGGGCGACGAGGTCTCGCCAGTCACGAGGGAATTCCCGTCGCCGATCCCCCCTGGTGACGTCGCCGTCGCCACCGCCGGCGCAAACCACAACGCCCCGGCACCAACAACTGCCGCACCTGCAACTGCCCTCGAAGTAGCGGAGCTTCGGGGGCAAATGCAGCAGTTGACGGGCGTCTGCCTCGCCCTACAGGCCCAGTTGGCGGGGGCAACGGCCCCGGCGGTTTCCCTGCCGTGTGAGCGACAGGCGGAATCATCACATCGACGCTCCCGCGTCCCCCTGGCGCCGCAGGAACAGCAGGCGGAGTCTCCGCGCCGGTCCCTCCAGGCCCCATCGGAGGAGCGGGCACCAGAGCTCCGCGGGCGTTCGCCTCGCCGCTCTATTGTCTCCCCCCGTCCGCCTCGATCAGTCGTGGGAGGCAACTCCCACGCCTCAGGACGAGGGGGCCCCGCCAACTCCGAACAGGAGCTCGCCAGGCGCCTCAAGCGCGTGGTCGATCTGGAGCGTCGTATGGACGCGATGGTCCAGCGGGCGGAGGGGAAAGCTCCCGCGGAGGACGACTTGGACTTCCGCTCCCCTTTTACTAGGGAGATCCTGGAGGCCCAGGTCTCCTCCAAGCTCCCTCTTCCCACCATCGCTCCCTACGACGGCACGACCGACCCGGCCGATCACATCCACGGCTTCGAGTCGCATATGGTGTTCCACGGAGCATTAGACGCGGCTAAATGCAGGGCCTTCCCTGCAACGCTCAAAGAGACCTCCAGGGCTTGGTTTGAAACCCTCCCTGCGGGCTCCATCACTTTCTTCCGCCAACTGAAGAAGTCCTTCAGGGACAACTTCCTTGGCGGGAGATCGCAGCCGCGAACGGCGGCTTCTCTTCTGGCTGTGCGCCAGAAGAAAGGCGAGGCACTCTGGGACTTCGTCAAGAGGTTCCGAACAGAGGCGCTCCGCATCTCGCGCCTGGACGTCCCTCTGGCCACCAGTGCCCTCATTCAGGGCACTCGCGACGGTTTTTTGCAGAGGACCCTCGGCGTCCAGCAGCCTGCCACCCTCGCCGAACTACTCTCCATCGCACAGCGCCACGCAGCTTGCGAGGAGAGCCTGGCGGCGAGCAGGGCCGAGCAGGGGGAGCTGGCGGACAAGAAGCGGCCTTCCGACAACGGTTCCGACCGAGATCGGAAGAAAGGACGGCGCAATGGCGATTCTCCGCGCCGTCCGCGCCCCTTCACCAACTACACCCCCCTCACTGTGGCTCCCGAACAAATCCTGGCAGAGATCAGGAACGAAGCTTTTGTTCGGTGGCCCCAGAGAATGCGCTCCGACCCCCGGAAGCGCGATCAAAATAAGTACTGTCGCTTTCATCGCGACCACAGCCACGACACCTCTGAGTGCCGCCAGCTTAAGGACGAAATCGAGGACCTTATCAAGCGCGGCTACCTTGGACGGTTTGTGCGCCGGAACGAAGAACGCCCCCGACGCCGAGACCGCACTCCCGAGCAGCCGATCAACAACGAACCCAATGGGCAAGAGATCAACGTGATCGCGGGAGGTTTCGGCGCGGGCGGAGAAAGCACTCGAAGCCGACGCGATTACGCAAGGCGAGTGCATGTCGTAGACAGGCCTTCGGCTGTTCGGACGGCTCCATATCCTGCCAGCCCTGCACGTGCACAGCCCGAGGAGGCTATTACCTTCTCGGATGAAGATCTTGTAGGGGTTACGACCCCACACACTGATGCGTTGGTCGTTTTGGCCACCATCAACCACTGTAATGTGCGCCAGATTCTGGTAGATAATGGAAGCGCTCTTGATGTCTTGGCTTACGACTGTTTTGTCCTCATGGGCCTGCGAACCGATCAACTCACCCCTATAAATTCGCCACTGTTCGGATTTTCGGGAGTTTCGGTCCAGCCCATGGGAAGGGTTCGCCTTCCGATCACCTTAGGAACGGCTCCAAAGGCTGTGACCAAAATTGTTGACTTCCTGGTCGTCAACAACATGCCTGGGTACAATGCTATCCTAAGCAGAGGTCTGATCGGACGCATCAAAGCAGTACCTTCGTCGCTCCATCAGAAGATGAAGTTTCCTACTCCGAGCGGAGTGGGCGAGGTGCTCGGGTGTCAGCGCGAGTCTCGCCGTTGCTATGTCCTCTCCCTAAGAGACAAGCAACCACTCGCTGATCCGGCTCCTCCGGCTTCCGATCAGCCTTCAACCAGCCGAGGGACGCCTGCTGAAGACTTAATCCCCATTCAAGTGGATGACGACCCCGAACACATCTTGTACATTGGCGCCTTGTTGACAGGAGCCGAGCAGCAACGCTACACAGCCTTCATGCTGGCCAATTTGGACGTGTTCGCCTGGTCTGATGACGAGCTTCCAGGCATCCCCCCAGAGGTCATGGTGCATCGCCTCCGGTTGGATCCCCGGATCCCACCGGTTCAGCAAAGGAGGCGACCTGTGAATCGAGAATGGCAGACCGCGATCCAGGACCACGTGGTCAAAAGCCGAACTGTTGGAGTCCTCCGAGAAGCCCAATATCCAAAATGAATCTCCAACGTGGTCCTCGTGCGCAAGGCCAATGGCAAATGGCGTGTGTGCGTGGATTACAAAGATCTTAATAAGGCAACGCCTAAGGATAACTTCCCGTTGCCGCGCATTGATCAGCTGGTGGACGCTACTTCCGGGCACGAGCTTCTCAGCTTCTTGGACGCCTACTCTGGTTACCACCAGATCAGCATGCATCCCCCGGATCAAGACGCCACGACATTCGTCATAGACCTAGGCTTATACTGTTTTACCAGGATGCCTTTTGGTCTTAAGAATGCAGGTGCGACTTACCAACGACTGGTCAACAAGATGTTCGAGCAGCAGATCGGGCGCAACATGGAGGTTTACGTTGATGACATGTTGGTCAAGACACTTCCGAGTACTGATCACATTTTCGACCTCCAGGAAACTTTCGCAACTTTGCGAAGGTATAATATGAAGCTCAATCCTGCCAAGTGCGCGTTTGGTGTTCGGTCGGGCAAGTTCCTCGGGTTCCTCGTATCAAACAGGGGAATAGAGGCGAACCCAGAAAAAATCCAAGCAGTACTTGAAATGAGCAGTCCAAAGACAGTGTGCGACGTCCAGCGCCTGACGGGGCGTCTCGCGGCACTGAATCGGTTCATGTCCCGAGCAGCAGAAAGAAGTTTTAACTTCTTCAAGTTGCTCCGAGGCCCTAAAAGCTCCTCGAAGCAAGGGGGGCAAGTACCGTGGACTGACGAATGTGAAGCTGCCTCCACCGAGCTGAAGGCATGTTTGGCAGCCCCTTCTGTCCTCTCAAAGCCTGTGCTTGGAGAACCTCTGTTCATGTACCTTTTGGTCACCGAACACTCCATCAGTGCGGTCTTGATCAGAGAAGTAGGAGCGGCGCATCATCCTGTATATTACATCAGCAGGGTCCTCCAAGAGGCTGAAAGGAGGTACCCCAGGGCAGAAAAGCTTGCCTTTGCTCTTGTCACAGCTGCTCGGAAGCTTAGGCCCTATTTTCAGGCCCATTCTGTTACAGTTCTAACCGATCAACCGCTGAAATCCATTCTTCAGCGGCCGGAGGCTTCCGGTAGGTTGGTTAAGTGGGCGATAGAGCTTGGTGAATTCGACATCAGCTTCCGACCGAGGACGGCTATCAAGGCGCAGGCGTTGGCAGACTTCGTGGCGGAATGTACCCTTCCGGCCGAGCAGGATCCACCGTTGGCAGACGAGCCCCCATGGGAGCTTTATGTTGACGGATCCTCTTGTGTCACCGGGAGCGGGGCAGGTTTGGTCCTCACCTCCCCGGAGGGGTTAGAGTTCCAATATGCCCTCCGCTTCCGCTTTCCAGCCTCCAACAACGTCGCCGAGTACGAAGCTTTGCTGTCCGGTATCTGCATGGCTAGGCACCTTGGGGCCATTCGGCTTAGAGTCTTTAGTGACTCCCAGTTGGTTGACAGCCAGGTGAACGGACAGTTCGGAGTAAGGGAACCTCGCATGGCTCAATACCTCCAACAGGTCAAGAGCTAGACAGAGGGCCTCGTATACTTCGAGGTCATACATGTTCCACGGGAGCAGAACGCGTGAGCTGATGCACTGGCCAAATTGGCATCTTCAGGTGACATCACCCCTTCTCGCTCTGTGTTCATTGAAGAGCTCGCCTTGCCGAGCACGGAGACTGATGTAGCCGCCATAGAAACGGGCCCACCAACCCCAAGTTGGGTGGACCCTCTCGTGGCGTACCTCCTCCGAGGCGAGCTTCCGCCCGAACAGGACGAAGCTCGGAAAGTCAGGATGCGCTCGCAGCATTTCACCCTCGTAGAAGGCAAGCTTTACCGGCGGTCCCTTGCAAGACCTCTTCTGCGTTGCCTCAACCCTGAGGAGGCCCTTGCGGCCACAGAGGAAGTCCACGAGGGGCTGTGCGGAAGCCATCTGGGGGGTAGAACGCTAGTGCGCAGCATCATCCGAGCAGGGTTCTGGTGGCCTTCTCTTCAGAAGGATTGAATGACCTTCGTCAGGAAATGTCCAGAATGCCAAAAGTTCGGAGTACTCATCAAACAACCGGCCGAACAGCTTCACAGTCTGTTCGAGCCGCGCCCTTTCGCCAGATGGGGCATTGATATCTTGGGTCCCTTTCCAGAGGCCCAAGGTCGGAAGAAATTTCTGTTCGTAGCCATCGATTACTTCACCAAGTGGATCGAGGCCGAACCCGTTACCACAATCACCGAACAAGCCGCATGGAAGTTCGTATGGAAGAACCTCCTCTGCAGGTTTGGCGTCCCAAGGGTGATTACGTCTGACAACGGGAAACAGTTTGACAGCACCTTCTTCAAGCAGAAGTGCGCCGAGCTCGGAATCTACAACCACTTCACCTCCGTCGCTCATCCCCAAGCTAACGGTCTGGTCGAAAACGCCAACCGAACATTGCTGCACGGGATCAGAACCAGAGTGGAGGCTGCAGGTGGATCATGGATCGATGAGCTCCCAAACGTCTTTTGGTGTCACCGAACAACTGCTCGGGTGGCTACAGGGGAAACACCTTTCCACTTGGCCTACGGCTCAGAAGCAGTTGTACCTTTGGAAGTAGCCCTTCCAACTATCCGAACTACCCACTTCGACGAAGCCGCCAATAACCACGCTCTTCGGGAAAACTTGGACATACTAGGCGAACGACAGAGCGACGCCAGCATCCGCCTCGTTTCCTATCAGCAACGACTCGCACAATATTATAATGCGCGAGTTCGGGAAAGGCGGTTCAATGTGGGAGATTTGGTTCTGCGCCGCTGTTCGGCTTCGGACCCCCGAAGAGCAGTAGGCAAACTTGCCATCAAATGGGAAGGACCTTATAGGGTCACCCATGTCCTCGGGAAGGGCTCATATAAGCTAACTACTCCTAGTGGCAAAGCCATTCCCAGGACTTGGCATGTGTCTAACCTTAAGGCTTATCATGTATAAGAGCCTCTTTTCAGCATCCTACCTCTCTTCTCCCAACTCCTGACGCCATACGAGCATTTAGCATACATACCTGATCGGAATCCCCTTCACGGTTCCCCATGGTCTGCGTTATACATGCAATGCTTACGGCGCCTAGCGGATTTCGATCCGAACAGGAGTAATCATGAAAGGAAGAAGATAGAGAAAGCGAAGCTACAAGAACAATCCCATGAACGGAAGACTTCGTTCGCAAAAGTTTTCTTTTTATAAGCAAACCCCTTCTTTTGGCCATGGTTACAAAAAGGAGAATACAAGAAGGATCAAGGAGCCTGCTGTGAAGGACCAGCGCCGTCATCTGAAGGGGGCATCCGCCTAGACTGGAATTGTGCGAACCGCACACCATCCAGACGGGCGTCCTGGGTGCGACGCCGGCAGTCCCGAATAGCGGCCTCGAAGGCTTCCCGGGCGCGTTCAACCCAGGAAAGCTGTTCCCCCACCTCCTTCCCAGCGTTGAGGCCCACCCTGTAGCAGCAGGCCCCATACTGCTCCAAGTCCTCCTTGTACTCCGGCCCGGCCTTATAATCGGCAACGGCTCGGACCTCTGCATTCACCATTATCTTGGCCAGAGCATCCTTTTCGGCTCGTGCCAGGGTAACATCCAGCTTCGCAGCCTGGAGAGCAGCTTTGAGGTTCTTCACCTCCTCCTCCAGCGCCGCCTCGCGAGCTTTATGCCTCGCCGAAAGCTCATTGCAGAAGGCTGTCTGCGCCTCGTAGAGATATTTCTGTCTCTGGCCCCGAACAACTAAAGCCTTCAGAGTGCCCAGCGACTTGGACATTTTGTCCGCAAGCGCCTCTACATCAACGTCGCTCAGACCATCTTCTACTTGGCACTCCGGGCGGTAACCTTCCACTGACTTCTCCGGAGTCTGTTCGGAAGGAAGGTCCAGGCACCTTGCCAACCGATCAAGACAAGAGGCAAGGGTCGCCTCCAATGCTGCCATCGAAGGAGCTCCAAGAGGTCTTTTCAGAAGCGCCTCACTAAGAGGTCTTCGGTCATCTTTGGACCCTTCATCCTGGGCAGCACCCGCAGCCTCCCCCCCAGTACCTTCGACTCCCTTGGAGGTTGCTTCTATGTTAGCAACCACCTCGGAGGGGGGCAGGGGGGGCAGGATTCCCCCGGTGGAAGTGGCAACCTCTTCGGGCGCCCTCGCCGTCGCGGCCGCCTCTGCAGTGGCCCCTGCTGCAGGAACCACTTCTTGCTCCGAAGAGAGAATCGTGGTTGGCGCTGTCGCCACCACGCTGCTCGAGACCACCCCAGCAGGGGCGGAGACTCCTGTTGCACCAGTGTCCTCCTCCTGCCGAACAGGAGACGCCACAACTTCTCTGCTCCTCCTAGAGGATACCTCCGCGATGTCGCTGGGAGCACCGCGCTCGGCACCTCCAACATTGGAAGCACCGGAGGGCTCCCTATCTCTCGCGCAGGTGGAGCCCCGGCCTCTCCACCAGCAGACTCTCGGACCCTTCGCTCACAAAAATGAGCCCCAGCTCGGTCGCCATCTTCTGTGCGACCTCGGGGCGAGTCGCGGAGGCCACCCGTGGCACTCCCTCATCGGCCGATTGTACGGCCCTACTCTTTTTGCGCAGCAGCAACTGCGCCCCTTCCTCTTCCTCTTCAGTCCCCTCCTCGTCATGTGGAGGAGTAGCCTGGACCGCCTTCTGCTTCTTCCGAGCACGGAGTTGTTCTGCTTCCTCCGCACTCTCGTCAACCAGAACGGGCCTCTTCTTCGCAGAAGGCCGGCTCGCTTGGTCATCCTTCTCCCGAGGAGTCTGAGCTCCAGCCGGTACCACCTCTCTAGTGGCCTTCTTCTTCAAATGAATCCTTCCAGGCCCCTTCTCAGGAGCCTACGCCTTGTTGGGGCGCCCTTCGGCAGTTGATGGAGCAACAAGTGCCGTTGTCACCGCGGCACCAACCCTCACTGCGGAAGGAACCCGAACAACAGCGGCGACGTCGTCATCTTCATACACCCTGTGCGCTAACACAGGGATCTGTTCGGCGAACTCATCATTCGCCTCTTCATCCCTTCCTGCCTCCAGCTCTACAGCCGCTGCGCACAAAGAAGATAAGAAGAAGAAAGGTTAGTATGAGGTCACCAAACCTAAGAGTAAACAACCGAGAGACAGTATACTTACTCCATGGTTTGCTGAGCCCATACTTAACGAGCATGAACTCGGTCACATACCCTTCTCCATTCCAAACACCTGCTCGGAGAAGTGCGTCTGATGCCCTCGCCTCATCCTGGATAAGCTTCGGAAAGCTATCCTTCTGTGCCGGGCAAATGACTGTGGGGAACCCCCATTCAGCACCACACCGGTGGCGCACGAAAAACAGCCTGTCCATCCAACCCTTGTTGTTGGAATACTTGTTGGACAGGCCGATGTGCATCCGGTCTGTTCGGTGCTTGGCGTAGTAGATGTCCGCTTCTGATGCCCGCGAAGCTGACAGCTTGAAGTGTGCTCGGAAGACGTCCGCCGAACCCCGGATCTCCTTTAACTTGCAGACAACACCGAAGATACAGATGTATCTCCAGGTGTTGGGCGTCAGCTGTATTGGCGAAACGCCCCAAGTGTTAAGGAGCGCCTTCGCCACCTCCGGCAACAACAGCCGGAAGCCTGCCTCCAGATGGTCCACGGATAGGAGCAGGCAACCTGGTTTATTCACCAGGATCGTGTCGCTTTCCCTGGCGTCGACGATTTCGTACTCGTCCCCGATCCGGAAGCGCTCACGAAGGCCACTGAAGTGGCGGTATCGTGGTCCGCTCGACGCTGCGACAGTCACCCCGCTAGCTCCGGCAGCGGCTTTCCCCTTGCTCGCCATCGCCGGAAGGACTGCAGAAAGCGGCAACGGCGCGAGAGGACGAAGCAGAAGATAGGGAGAGGAGAAGGCAAGGAAGCACGAAGGTCTCAAAGATGGAGGGTTTCTGGGAGGCGTAGCTCCCGCCCTCGTCTCGTCCCCTCCTTATAAGGAAAGAGGAGGGAACGAAATTCGAGGCGGGCCCTAAAATGCCGCTCCTTCCCATTTTTGAAAACGCCCCTTCGGGTACAGCGTTGGCGACCGTCCGAACGCAGCGGCGGCACCTCAAGTATGGCGCGGCTTTGCACCCATCATGATGGGTTAGCCGTTTGACAGGACCCTAAGCGGCAGCATCCCGCAACGGGCCATCGCATTAAATGCGGAAGCGACGCCCTCGTCTCACCGAGCCACTCGAGGGCGTGGGGGGCAAGTGTGGTGGCCAAATCTGGTCACCTAGGCCCATGATGGCTTGTTACGGCCCATTCACGTCCTGTCAACTAACGTGGCACCGTCATCGAAGGGCACGCCCTCTCCAGGATGGCTTGAAGACCTCCATTGTGTGACCCCCGTGATCGGAAGTTGTCAAGTTCCGCTGCGGCATACCTCCGAGCAGATCACCCGCCTTCCCTTACCGAACAGCTATGAACGGCTTCCGAATAGGAACAGTAACTCCGCTGCACGAAACTACCCTGGATATTACCGAACAGCATGTTCGAGCCCCCGCGTGGGTCACCTACTCGGAAAGCGTTCCCAAAGGGTTCCGAGCAGGTTCTCTGACTCGCAGAACGGTTGTAACCGTCCCAGGCCACGTTCTCCACCATCAAGGGGCGTGAGCTGCCTGGCAGCCTAACGGGCACCAGAGTCATAACTCCTCCCGTTATGCGCGTGCGTCAAGGCGCCTCTTCAGGCACGATCCGCCAAACGTTACGCACGTTGGCCTCGACACCGACGCTTATAAAAGCACATGTACAGTACCATGCAAGGGTACGTTCTCTACCCCTCGCGAATACATTCTCTCACTCTGAAACCCCCTGCCTCTCAAGTTCCTCACTGACTTAGGCATCGGAGGGTTTTCCCGGTCTTCACCGGGCCCCCTGATCCTCTTCTGGTTTTACAGGTGTTCGTCCTCACTAGAGATCGTCTTCCCTCTCTATTTAGTGGAGGCCCGTTTGGCTCAGGCCCAAACAGGATCATACCACCACAGTATGCGTATAGAAAGTGTGCAATATAAGATGACTAGTTAAAAAAACACGCTACTCGTGTGCAATATATTTATAAGTGTGGTATTAAAAAAGTTATATATTAAAAATATTAAAATATATTGGTTTAATTTTTTAAATTAAAATAAAATATATTAATTTTTTCTTTAAAAATATATTTAATATATTAACAATTTGTATACATTATTATGTTCATTGATGTATTTTATTATCTCTTAGAGTCTTATAGAATCAAATATTGTTTACAATTGAACTTGATATCTTACAAACAATGATCTAAGTAAAATGACTATTAATAATATTATCATCATTTACTTGCATTTTTTTTTACTTCTAAAACTATTTTAACTTAAATTTGTTGTTAACTATTAGATACATTAGTTATACTATAGCAGTTTAGTTATATTATAAACACAATTATTTATATTATTTTAATATATAGTATATAGTTTATATAGTTACTATAAAAATACAATAAAATAAAATAGAAAACAAATATATTAAAAACATAAAATTATAAGTTATAATGTTAGTAAATAGATAAAACATAATAAAATAAAATAAATATGTATAAATTATAAATTTATAGGTTACTTTTTTATTTAGTGATATATATTACATTTATTATACATACACATAATAATTTTAAATTTATGAATATATTATAGTTAAATAGTGAATGTACATATAATTTTAAAGCATATAAAATTTAATCTTTTTTATGTAAAATATTTAAATGGTCACATTTGTTTATTATGTAAAAGTTCAAAAAGTGCATTAAAATTTAATTATCACCAAAACATCTTCGTCAACATAAATAAATATTTGATGTCAGATTTTAAATCTTACTCTGGTACGAAAAAAATTATGTGGAGAGATGAGCACTCGGTCAGATGCAGTAATGGCCAATATTTGTCCTAATTCCCCAGTTGGAAAAAGATCATGCAAAGTCATGCATGATGACATCAAGGCAATACATGATTGTGACAGGATGCATGGTTACTACTGTCGGAACGGGAAAGAGGAGGACCAGTGCGAGCCAACTCGGAAGTACGCCTCACTGTCTCCCACACTCGAGATCGAGTTGTCATTTCGCAAATCATGACTTCTGACTACAGCCCACGTTTCTCCACTCCGTTCTCTATCTCTATATGCTGCCATTGTTTAGAAAACGCTCTCTCCAAATCCCATCGTCTTTTCGTCATACAAAAATAACCAAAACCCAAATCTTTCCCACTGTGATGCTTTAGCTGCAGAGGTAGCGGCGACCAGGTTTAGGCACCGGGAGGTGGCAAAGATACGCGGCGGCAGGGGTTGCTGGGTTTGGGAAGTGCGTGGCGGAGAGAGGGGAGGCGGACGAGGAAGGCGGTGGTAGTGGAGAGGTGTGGGAGTGGAGGTTCGACAGCTGGGTCGCCAAGGAGGACAGGATGGGTGCCCGGGGCGGAGCAGGGGAAGCCGCCCCAGCAGCAGCAGCAGCAGCAGCAGCAGTCGTGTGGGGAGCAACTGAGGTCTCCCATCTACGTACCCCTGTCCGCCATCTCCCTCCATCTGCCAAGTCGAGACGCCATCCATCTCCCTCCATCTGCGTACTGGACCTCTCCTTGTCCACCGGTAGAACTCTGTCCCTTCCACCGCCGCCTCCCAAGCACTCCGAGGTGAGGTGCAGCGAGGTGAAGAAGTGCACCTCCTCCTGCCTCCTCCTTCCGCTGTAGGTACATCCTTCAGGGCATCCATCTGGTGCAGGCCGAGTACCTCCGCACCACTGGCTTCTTCCTCCCCCCTGCCAGCTCCTTCACCTCTGGACCGCCCTCCAGACAAAGATCGACCAGGTCTTCCCCGACTTCGACCCGCGCGTGGCCTGCGGCTTCCGGACGGAGTGGATCTCCACCGGCTGCATGAACATCTCATCGCTCTCCCAGTTCAGGTCCCTCGCGAACGCGTCCTCGACTTCTGTTCTCTCCGACGTCAACCAGAGCTGCAACCGCTCTCTTAGCGGCTCCATCTGCGCCTCCTGCACCTCCACCGTCGCCCGCCTCAACGCCTTCCTCACGGGGCCGGACAACGGCAACGTCTTCGACTGCGACTCCACCTCCTCCTCCACCGCTGAGGCGATTTGTTGTCCAGCCCACGCCATCTTCTACCTACCCTCATTTCTTATTTTTCCGTCATCTTTGTCCTCCTTTTCTCATTTTCTTAATGGCAGTGAAGGTGGTGTGGTATGTCCGAACTGGGCTGCCAGGTCCGACTACTGAAATGCGACGATGACCACGTGATCAGGACATTTTCGGGCTGGGAGGGCATGAGGGTGAAGAAGGGTTCGTGTTGCCGGCGAAGGACTACAAGACCAACTGATACATGAAGGCATCTCTCAATGGAGAAGGCAACCAATGTGTGCATCCGAGAGGTTAGGCCATAATGAACAGACACTACAGATGGAAAATGTCGTATATTTCTTTAAACTGTTCTCTCTTATTCCTCAGCAAATTTCATAGATATGCTATATTAATAAAAGAAGAACAAAGAATGTATTTGAAGAATTACCTTAAAACCAATGATCCTCCTGTGCTCTCCTGTGCTATGTGCTCTGTAAATTCTGTCGGATTAAAATGTAAGAGAAAAAGTTGTTGTGTTAAAATAAATGTTAGAAGATCATTTGTCACATTATAAACAACAAAAAGAGTTCGTAGAGATATGAGGATAGATTTACCTTAGAACCAATGATCTTCTTGTGCTCTCCTGTACTTTGTAAATTCTGTCGGAAGCTGTTGTGTTAAAAAAAACATTTCAAAGATCATCTTTCACATTATAAACAACTTAAAGAGTTCGTAAAGATATGAGTATGGATTACCATATTAGCTTACAACTCTCGTTGCTCTGCAGGCCAACAAATTTCCTATGCTCTGTTTTCTTTGTTGGAGGGATGAACCAAGTGAATCATAATATTTAGCACCGTAATTTTACTTTAGGTTCCTTTCGTGGTTAATATGAAAATTTCGATTCCATGTAATGAAAGCAGAGAGTTAACACTGTGTGATGAATGTAGAGACGTTGCATTTGTTACATTCGGGACGCAGACGTTTCAGTCGATTAACTCTATATTTCAAAATTTACAGATCTACTATGCAGACGTTTCACTCGTTTCCCTCCATCTTCAATTCTATGTAATGAAAGTAGTAATTTCGAATCTTAAAAGATGAGGTGAACCCGACAGGCGAACCGGGCTATTCAGAATGGAGAACCGGACGGGCTTAACATAGAGAATCAGTCTTAAGATGAACTGGACGAAAGTTCAAAGTGTCACTTCTAATATATAGTATAGATATGGTAAGAGTATTTCTATAAAATTGCCTTCTGATGGCGACAGGTCGACTCGTCGTCTTCTTGTTTTTAGTGTAGGGGTGTTTTAGGGGGGTATTTTTCTATTCCGACTCAAACTAGGTTTGATATCTATGAGTTAGAAAAAAAAATCCAAACTATTGCTATAGTGATCCAAATCAGATGAAATTACTTCTGTTAGTTAGAGGACTTCTTATACAATGTACAATAACAAGTAATCGAGAAACAATAGTCGTTTGGCAGGGTAACAAGATGTATTGTGACTGTCTACGTGAATCTGACATAGTACTCATGTACATGCTAATACTCTCTGTACAGACAACAAAAATTGGGGAAACTAGTGGAAAATGAAACTAGACTCATGGGAGAACAAGTTCTATGTTGAGTTCTCAGTATGGAAATGACCCCACAAAAAGATACAGAACTCGTAAGTCAGATCCAGGTTTAAAACAAGACAGCACAACGTTCTAACATGCAAGATTTAATTCACGAAATCCACATGATAGAAATTGAGAAAAACAGTAAGAACATGATATATACACGTGAATGTATGCATGAACGAATTTAATTAGAGTTTGGCATGAAGATAACCTACTTTTGGATTGAATAAAGATTCGTCCTCTAGAAAACCCTAGTTTCGAGCAGTTGGAGAAGAACGCCTAATTCTCACAATCTACAGGGTAGAAATTGGGCAAAATATATAGTACCATGAGAAACTAGACTCGAAGATCTTTCTAGGGGTATATAGTTTGCTAGGTTTGGTCGAGGTTTTACTAACCTTTGGTGACGATCTTAAAGAGTCTTGTTTGCAGGTCGCAGGTGGAGATGACCACGAAGTTGCTTCTTGCCCAGCCTTCCTCTTGCGTTTCCCAGCCTCCAGAGACTGCAAGCACGACCTCAGCAACCTTAGGGGTCGTCCCATGAGAGAGGGGGGGGCTTATTTAAAGGGGGATGAGTTTTTAGTTGCCTAATTAGATTAGGAAACCATTAGGTACGAATTTAGTGTTGGCCTTTTTGATTTGGCAGCAAGACTAACCTAGAGAGGGGGTGAATAGAAAATTTGAAAACTGAAACAAAAATCACCACTTGAAAATGTTTGGTTAGTATAAATAAATGTGTGCAATGGAAGTAAAGAGTGCGGAAGCAAGCACACAAGGAATACATAAATTTATCATGGTTCGGCACTTCTAAATGGAAGTCTTACGTTTAGTCCCCAAGTAAACTCTTGAGATTTCACTAACCACCAAGTATCCTTGGTCTTCCCTTAAACAAGGGGCATATAACACCCAGCACCCTAGCTGATCTTCTTCTCTTTCCCGGGCAAGAAGGCAGCCCACTGTTTCATCTCAACCAGGTGCTTCTTTTACGAGCTCAGAAGCAACTCACTAGTATACACCCCAGCGGGTCCTTCCTTCAAACAAGGGGAACACTGGTACAGACACCAGATGGTCACCACCAGGCACAATATGGTCTTCCCTTCTAATCAAGGGGAATGCTTGCACAACAAGCCTTCTCTTCTAACCGAAGAGGAACACTTCTGTACACAGAAGGTAAAACTTGAAGCACCTAGGTCAAGCCCAAGATACATAATGAAATGCTTGATATGAGACCGAGACTAAGAAAGAAAGAGTTTACAGTAAAAGACTCTTCTTAGGCTAAACCCCCAGCTCTCTCTCTCTCTCTCTCTCTCAAATACATAGAGACATACAGAGAGAGAATGAAGAAGAAGGAGGACGGCTTGAATACTTCAGCTTGAATGGACTCGAGCTCTCTTCCTTTCTACTTGAGTGTGTATAGAGTTGGATGTTCACTGGATGTACACTCCTTGAATGATCTTCAGGTTCGCACTCTGTTAATTTCTTCAGTCATTGCCCCATCTTTATATAGAGCAGATGCAAAGGATCTGTTGAAGAATAATCGTTGCTCTTGTTCTTCTCCTTCTTCTTTTTCTACTTTCTCTTGAGTCTAACGACTTCTTTCTTGTGCCTACTGGCTCCTTTGAACAAAAGATTCTTCTAGCTAGTGCGTATTTCCAGAGGCACAGATAGCAGGTCCCAATTTGTTGACTATGATCAGAAAATGGCCTACAGACATTAAATGCAAAGTAGATTATCAGACTCGTAAAGTCTTTTGTCAAGTGGCTCATACCTCTTTTTTCCTTCTGTCTATATTTCCTGCAGATAGCTAAAAATAGAAGGTTAGGTGCTTTTCTTTTGTTGCAGGAAGGAGGAATTATCTTTTGCCTTCTGTCCATATTTTCCTGCTAACAGTTTGTTGTAAGAGCTTTTTATCGGTCAGAGAAATAACAAGATAAGAGTTAGAAAGTCATTTGAATTTTCAATGGGCGCCAAAGGTATTTTGAAACCCAATCGGTGTAAGTCATAATAGCAGTCGATATGAAACAACTGTAATCAATCCATGAAGGCAATCGATGTCTAAGGGTAATCGATGTCTAAAAAGTAATCGATGTTTTAAAGACAATTGATGTTTAGTGCAATTGATGTTCTAATGCAGTCGATGTTATAAGGTAATCGATATTAACGTGATCGATGCTAAAAAGTAATCGATGTGAACACAATTGATGTTTAAGTATAATCAATGTTTATGCAATCGATGTCTAAAGTAATCGATGTTTAAGACAATCGATGTTCATGTAATCGATGTGAGTTTGTATAGCAATCGATGTGATATTAAAACAGTAATTGATGTGCCACTTCGACTGTCTAAGAGTCGGAGTTAGACTAGTTACTTTGACTTCTTGAGAGTCGAAGTAATGACTACTTTGACTTTTTAGGAGTCGGAGTAGGACATTCATACAAAGACTTCGGATATGAAAAATACAATAATTCTGTTAAAAATGATATTGAATATATTAATGATATTTATGATAATCATAAGTTTTATTATCCCCAAAATAAAAGGATAGAATATAAGAGTAGTTCAACAATCTCTCCCTTTTTGGTGATGACAAAACTCATGAATTTTCAACAAATATTCAATACAAATAATGAACAGAAAATTCATAACATAAAATACTCTCCCGCTTTTTGTCAATAACAAAAAAGGAATGATCTTACCATTTGTATTTTCCCCCTTTTTAAGGACTTCTTACCAATATGCTCTGAGTTTGAAGGAGAGGGGTTCAACAATACTTTAATGAAATATCTTCTCCTTTTTTTACTTACTCTCTCTAAATGTGAGGCTTCCCCTTAGTTGATGCTCTTCTAAATCTTCATAAATACCTTTTGTCTGTCGACCAATTTGTTATTATCTATCGACAATTGTTCCATGGTGTCGATGGACACAGTCTTGAATCTGTCCTCTGGTTTCCACTTGCTGTTCTGTTGGGGGTCTTCAAGAATATTCCCTGCATTGATCCTATAAAGAGATAGAAATTCTTACAATGATATTAGTAGCATTTTAGTTTAAAAAAAATGAATGTAATTTTAAACAAAAAATTAGGAATTAAGGATGGCTACTTCCTTTTCAGATTGGAATGAAGTGAAGAGTTGATAGTTACCAATTAGATGCTTTTGAGCATCCTCTAACCATACCCATTTGAATGCCCTGTTGTTTTGTTCATCAAGAGCAGATTGACATTCTCTTCTTCTTCTTTGGTGCTTGAGCTGTCTGAGTGGTTCTTTACTGAAGGTATCTTTTGAGGTGTTACTTGGAGCTTATATGCCTTACGCTCAACTTTTCCTTCATTAGAAACTTCTTTAACACTTACCTCTTCAGGGATATCCTCTTTGAGAAAAGTTTGAGGCTCCCTCTCAATCTAAGGTTCCTCCTTTATATCTTCTTCTTCGTGTGGAAGGATGTGTTCCTGAGGTGCTTCCTGTTGCTCCTCTAGAATGGGTGCTTCTTTATCATTTTCTTCCGTCATATTGTCATCATGAGATTTTTCCAGTATTTCTTGAATGGTGACAGTTGGAGTTGTAGCTTTCTGTCTTGTTTCTTTAGACACTTGAGCATCAGTGTCTTCTTCTAGAATTGGAATGATTTCATCTTGAGGAGTTTCTTAATTTTCCTCAACTTGAGCAGCAGGTACTTCAGCTGTAATGGATTCTTCATATTTGAGGTTCAGCTCATCCCATATATCTTTGGCTGTCTTGCACACTGTTATCCAGTTGAATTGATGTTTGGATAGTGCATAAGACATGAACTTCTTAGTCATGTATCTTCAGCTGTCCATTCTTCCTTGGACTTAGATATGAAGAGATCACCATCTTCGATGATGCTCCAAAGTAGATAGTCACAGCCTTGTAGGAAGAATTTCATCCTTATCTTCTAGTAAGGGTAGTCTTCTCCATCAAATAGAGGAGGCCGAAAAATAGATTGGCCTTCTGCAAAACCAGGAACTTCCATGGATCTTTGCTCTAAGATCATTGGATCTTCTTGATGTTCAGAGACCAAGGCTCTGATACCACTTGTCGGCCCTCTTGATTTGGCAGCAAGACTAACCTAGGGGGGGGGGGGTGTGAATAGGAAATTTAAAAATTGAAACAAAAATCACAACTTGAAAATGTTTGGTTAGTATAAATAAACGTGTGCAATGGAATTAAAGAGCGCGGAAGCAAGCACACAAGGAACACATAAATTTACCCTGGTTCGGCCCTTCCAAATGAAAGTTCTATGTCTAGTCCCTAAGCAAATTCTTGGGATTTCACTAACCACCTAGTAACCATGGTCTTCCCTTAAACAAGGGGCATACAACACCCAACACCCCAACTGATCTTCTTCTCTTTTTCGGGCAAGAAGGTAGCCCACTGTTTCACCTCATCCAGATGCTTCTTTTACAAGCTCAGAAGCAACTCACTGGTATAAACCCCAACGGGTCTTCCCTTCAAACAAGGGGAACACTGGTACAGACCCCAGATGGTCACCACCAGGCGCAAGCTGGTCTTCCTATCTAATCAAGGGGAAACCTTGCACAACAAGCCTTCTCTTCTAATCGAAGAGGAACACTTATGTACACAGAAGACTAGGACCTAAAGCCCTTTGATCAACCTAAAAATACATAATAAAATGCTTGATCTAAGACTGAGCCTAAGAAAGAAAGAGTTTACAGTAAAAGACTCTTCTTAGGCTAAACCCCCAGCTCTTTCTCTCTCAAATACATAGAGACACATATAGAGAGAATGATAAAGAAGGAAGACGGCGAATGCTTCAGCTTGAATGGACTCGAGCTCTCTTCCTTTCTACTTGAGTGTGTATGGAGTTGGATGCTCACTAGATATACACTCCTTGAATGATCTTTAGGTTCGCACTCTGTTAATTTCTTCAGTCATTGTCCCATCTTTATATAGAGTAGATGCAAAAGATCTATTGAAGAATAGTCATTGCTCTTGTTCTTCCCCTTCTTCTTTTTCTTCTTTCTCTTGAGTCTAAAAACTTCTTTCTTGTGCCTACTGGCTCCTTTGAACAAAAGATTCTTCTGGCTGGTGCGTATTTTTAGGGGTACAGATAGCAAGTCCCGATTTGTTGACTATGATCAAAAAGGGCCTGTAGACAATAAATGCAAGGCAGATGATTAGACTCGTGAAATCTTTTGTCAAGAGGCTCATACCTCTTTTTGCCTTCTGTCTGTATTTCCTATAGATAGCTAAAAATAGAAGGTTAGTGTGGATGCTCGTCCTCGCGCCGTCCCCGGCCGACTGGTGGATCTTCCGAGAGCTCGCGGACGTCGTTGGGCTCTCGTTGGCAATGATGGGTCACTGGTTGACTTTGTTGACTGAGTTGACTAGGGAGAGAGCAAAGAAAACCAGGATAGAAAGGGGGAGTTTGTGATCGCCAGGGCCTTACCTGTGCCCAAGGAGGTATCGTGATCGCGTCGGTGCGGCAGTCTTGCGCAGCGGACAGAGATGGGGCTTCAACTTCTCCTCCCTCGGACGGCCAAAGAAGAAGAGCTCCGCGGTCTTCTACAGATCGTTCCTGCCACAAAAAGAAGCTCTATTAGTCTAAGGGAAGTGTAGTGAATGCTCAGAAACAAAAAGAAACAGCCCAAAAGGAGAGTCCCGTACTGGTTGCGGACTTGAGAAGAGGGGTGGCCAAGTGCTATGACCACCCTTCTTCCCTCCGTTTTTGGTTGGGAAACCCCTTTCTAGGTGTGTAGGAAGGTGCCCTATGTGCCTAGAATGTGTGTGCAACATGCAAGAACTAAAGGAAGAGGAAGGGAAAGGAGAGGAAGAGGTGGGTGTTGATCCTCGTTGTTGGCATTGTAGACTCCTTGCAGGGCTCCTCCAGCTCTGAATGAAGCCTCCTTGTAACACCCCGCCCCCCTTGGGCCCTTGGCCCCGTCTTCTGGGTCGCGGCAGGGCGACAGTCGTGACGTGGTTCCGATCGCGTCAATGTCTGGTTCTGCTTGGGATTGCGACAGGGGGTATGTCGCCTTCTTGAAGACGACATACCCACTGTCGCCTTCTGGTTTGATGGATGGCGCCATGGGGTATGTCGCCTTCTTGAAGGCGACATGGCCAATGTCGCCTTACCATCGCGTCCCCCCAGACACAGTCTGACAGACGTGACAGGCGTCCTTTGTGTCAGTACGGCTCTGGCGGTGTCGGGTGAACGCTACAAGATGGCTGTCGCCTTCACTTTTTTGAATTTCGAGATTTGACTGCTGTCAGTGGGTTACGACAGGGGGTATGTCGCCTTCTTGAAGATGACATACCCACTGTCGCCTTCTGGTTTGGTGGATGGCGACATGGGGGTATGTCGCCTTCTCAGCACCGCGGGCTTAAAGCCCGGGCGCCCGAGCCCTTTCCCCTCTCTTGCACCTCTCCTTTCCCCCTCTCTTTCTCTCGCCCTCTCGAAGTTTCTGGTGGTTTTGGGGTTCCTCCCCCGTGTTGAGGCGGCCGTGCTGAGGAGGGTGTCGCTCTGTTCGTGCAGGGGTCGTGTTCGTGCCGTGCAGTGCGAGGAGGAGACGTTTCTACCTACGAGAAGGCCCCAACGGGTGCGTTCTTCGCGTGGAGGTAGGGACACCCGACTCCTTCGCCCTAAGCATGATCCCCTCCCCATCTAGACCGTGGTTCTCGTGTGATTGGGGTTTGGGGAGTGTGAGAACTCCATGCTCGTGTGAGTGAGGTTTTCCTCTGAGCGTAGAATCCATGTTCTTGGGGTGTTTGAGGGTGGTTTGTGTGTTTAATGAGTTTCTAGCATGATAAGCATGCTCCCCTCCCTTGGCGTGTAGTGTTTCTCCCGTTTCGGGGAGGTTCTCAGAGAGAGTGCTCCCGGAACCCCCGTCTGGCCTGAAGGCGACATAGGCCATGTCGCTACCTGACTGGTAAGGTGACACCTTGGGTGTCGCAACCAGGGTTGCGACAGGGGCTATGTCGCATTTAGGATGTGACAGGGCCTATGTCGCATTGAGAAGGCGACGGGGCCTATGTCGCCTTCTCAGTCCAGAGGCAGGTTGTGCTTCCGCCGCTTCCGTTTTCGCTTTACTGTACCTGTGGCACCTGTGCTAGTTCCCTAGTACGGTCTCATACTAGTCGTTCGCCCGGTGCGCGGCACTTGAGGGCTTGTTCCGTGCGAGAGGTTGTTACCGTTACTTGGGACCCCCGTCCTCGGGAGCCTGTTGAGGGAGTACTCTGGGCTACGAGTGTGCTCGAGTTGGCAGCCGCGTAGGCGGACTTTGGAGCTGAGGGGAAAATGGTGGTTAGGACAGTGGCGTGTGAGTCGCTTGCAGAGCTCTCGTGGTTGGTCTGGGACGTCGAGGACAGTTTGGAGTTCTACTCGGCGCAGGCCAGCCAGTCCTTCTTCTCACTGCCTCGCTCCTTACGGCCCCGGAACTGTTTGGAGAGGTCAGGCATGGGACCGTAGTCCGGCCAGACTACGGCGGTTACTGTTGTTGTACTTGTGTCCTACCTCGCTCTGACGAGACGCGAGGGCCAGGACCTAGGTCGAGGATAAGACGCCTGTGGACGCACCTGACCGTCTGACTAGTGGTGTTGTTCCCGTAGCTAGTGTTCCTTGTCCAGGCGGAGTTCCCTTCGTCTGTGTTTTACTAGCCGTGTGGTGGTCACGACGAGTAGCCGTACGGAGTTTCCGACCGAGAGTACTTTCCGTACCGTGTTAGCTTTAGCTTCGCTTCCGCACTTCCTTTTATAGGTAGAAAGATATCAACTGCCGTCTTTCCTTTATTAATAATTGTATATGTTCCTCTGCCTGTTTAGAGCCAGTAGGAGATTGGTAGTCCCTACTGAGCTTCTGTTGTGAAGCTCATCCCTCTGTTTTCTAGGTGAGTCTTCCCAGCAGCGGCAGGGCGCGCGTCGGGCGGAGGAGACGGGGCGGTAGTCTTGGTTCCTGTAGCTAGCAGTGGTTCCCCCTCTCAGTGTACGTCACCCTCGGGGTATGCCCCTAAGGGACTTGTTCTTCCCCTATCTTTACTTGTACTAGCGTGCGTGCGTTGGGACTATACTTAGAGCAGTACGCAGCGGTCTCACTTTACTTTCCTGTTTCCGCTTGTACGCTTCTAGCTTAGCAGTTGACGTTTACTTCCGCTACATATCCTGTCAGACGTGTGTCATAGCCCTTCCGGGTCCCCCTGGTCCGTGGGTGGCGACCGCGAAAATCGGGTCCTCGGCGTGGGCCGAGGGTCGGGTTTTCGGGTCGTTACAGTTGGTATCAGAGCTTGGTCTGACAGGACTTGTAGTGGATCTAAACTGCAACAGTAAGTCCCAACAATAGTACAAATACACTGCTAGCTGCCCGAGAGGTATTCGTAACCTTTGTTAGTTGTGTTGCCGTGTAGGTCATGGCTCCGCGTAGGCGCAGTCAGGGTAGGCAGCTGGTTGAGCAGCAGGATGAGTCCGAGATGCTCGCGCAGGGGCAGGTCCAGGAGGAGGTCTCGGCAGACGAGTCAGTGGCACAGCCTCAGGGTGCACAGGCAGCAACAGCCGAGGCAGCAGCAGCAGGTGGGCAGCAGCAGGAGTACCACCCTCAGCCTCAGCAGTATGCAGACTGGTTTCCCATGGCCGAGCAGTTCTTCAGAGCTATGTACCAGGGAGCGTGGCAGCCCGGGCAGGCAGCAGCAGGTGTCCAGTTTCCGATGCCCCCTCCGATGGTACCGGAGCAGCAGCAAGTAGAGCCAGAGGTGGAGCAGCCAGAGCGTCAGCAGCGGTCGGGCACTGGGAGTACCTGGGTCGGGCGGCGGAGGATGGCGGTTACGGAGGACAGGACCGCTCTCCTTGAGAGGTTCCTGCGCCTTCGGCCACCGATGTTCCACGGTGAGTATGATCCAGATAAGGCAGAGAGCTGGACCCATGAGTTGGAGCGCATCTTCGAGACTATGGAGTGCGCTGAAGAGGACCAGGTTCATTTGGCAGTATACCAGCTCAAGGGAGCAGCCCATGAGTGGTGGAGAGTTCAGAGGCAGACTCACTTCCACGGGAAGCAGTTGGACTAGATCTCTTGGCAGCAGTTTTCAGAGGTCTTCCACAACGAGTACTTCCATGACTACGCTCGACGTGAGAGACGGGACCAGTTCCACGAGTTGGTGCAGGGCGACCTCACAGTTTCTCAGTACCACCAGAGGTTTATCTGGTTGTTGAGGCATGTGCCTCATGTAGTAGGCAGTGACCAGGCTTGTGCAGAGAGGTTTATAGCAGGGCTGAGACCAGACCTGAGGTGGGGTGTGACGGCACACATGTGTACCACCTTGGGAGAGGCCGTGGCGAAGACCACCGCCTTGGATAGGGAGGCTTGGCAGCCTCAGCAGCAGCAGGGAGGAGCCTCTTCCAGGTCCTCGCCGTACCAGCGTCCAGCAGGCAGCCGCGGTAGTGCGACTTCCTCTTCCTCAGGCTCAGGTAGTTCCGGTAGCTCTGGAATTCGCTCGCAGTTCAGGAAGTTGTCTACTCGTGGGGGTGGACGGAGCCGTCAGTAGAGGCGTCAGTCCAGGTTTGCAGAGCAGTCAGTACAGCAGGGTGCTGAGCAGGGTAGTCAGGAGCCAGTGTGCTACACTTGTGGCTTGCTAGGCCACTTTAGGAGGTATTGCCCTAGGGGGCAAGCTCCGCAGCAGTAGCCGCCAGTGCAGTACGCGCAGAAGCCACCTCAGTACCAGTACCCGCCCCAGCAGCAGGCCCCGCGTCAGCAGCAGAGAGGGCAGTACCAGCAGCAGGTCGAGCAGTTCCCGCAGCCGCAGCAGTACCAGCCGTACCAGTAGCAGCAGCAGTTTCCTCAGCACTAGCAGTCGCCGCAGCAGCAGCCCCAGCAGGCGCCGCAGCGTGAACGTGGTCGTGGTCGCGTGATGGTACTCACCCGGGAGCAGGCAGAGGCATCGAACCTGGTGATAGGTACTCTACCTATCCTTGGCAGAGCTGCTCGTGTTTTGGTTGATCCCGGTGCTTCCTTGTGTTTTGCTTCCGAGGAGTTTTACAAGTCTCTTGCTTGTCACACACCCGAGAGGCAGTGTGACGTATTGGTCGATCTCCCATCCGGTGACTGCATGCATTCCTTCGGTTACCTGGAGGGTGTGACAGTCGAGGTTGAGGGTCACCAGTTGCCGGCCAGGTTGTACGCGCTGCAGCTTTGCGATTTCGACGTCATCCTGGGCATGGACTGGTTGGAGGCTCACTCAGCCGTGGTTGATTGTCAGAGGAAGACCGTTTGGTTCGAGATACCTGGAGCACCTGTTCTCTGCTTTCGAGGTATCCGGTCTACCCGTCGGCCGTTCATTTCTTTCTGTAAGGCTCGTCGTTTGATCCGTGATGGTTGCGTTGCTTACCTTGCTTCAGTTTGTTCCTTGGAGCCTAGCGGGTCTTCAGTTTTTGATGTGCCAGTTGTTTCTGAGTTTTCTGACGTGTTTCCGGAGGATCTACCTGGGTTGCCACCTGAGTGAGAGGTAGAGTTCTCCATCGAGCTTTTGCCTGGTACGATGCCTTTGTCCAAGGCACCTTACCGGATGGCCTCGGCGGAGCTGCGTGAGTTGAAGCGCCAGCTGCAAGAGTTGCTTGAGTTGGGCTTTATTCGTCCGAGCCGTTCGCCGTGGGGCGCGTCTGTTTTGTTCGTGAGGAAGAAGGATGGTAGTCTTCGTTTGTGCATCGATTATCGGCAGTTGAACCAGGTCACTGTGAAGAACAAGTGCCCGTTGCCGAGAATTGATGATTTGTTTGATCAGTTGCAATCGGCCCGAGTTTTCTCGAAGATCGACTTGAGATCCGGCTACTACCAGCTACGGATCAGAGAGTCGGATGTTGGTTTGACGGCTTTCCGTTCCAGGTACGGTCACTTTGAGTTTGTCGTGATGCCGTTTGGGCTGACGAACGCACCTGCATCATTCATGGATTTGATGCATAAGGTGTTCAGTGAGTACCTAGACTGCTTTGTTGTTGTTTTTGTTGATGATATTCTGGTCTACTCGGCTTCTGAAGAGGAGCACGAGGAGCACCTGAGGATCGTACTGGAGACCCTGCGGAGTTGCCGTCTTTACGCCAAGTTCGACAAGTGTGAATTTTGGCTGAGCGAGGTGCACTTCCTCAGGCACGTGATCTCGGGTTCTGGTGTGGCAGTGGACTCTGCCAAAGTGGAGGCCGTGTTGTCGTGGGAGCAGCCCACATCAGTTGCAGAGGTCCGTAGTTTTCTAGGTCTGGCAGGTTACTACTGGAGGTTCATTCAGGATTTCGCCAAGATTGCAGCACCGTTGACTCGGTTGATGAGGCAGGACACCAGGTTTGTTTGGTCAGAGGGCTGTGAGCAGAGTTTCTTGGAGCTGAAGACAAGGTTGACTTCGGCGCCAGTGTTGGTCTTACCGTCGGGCACCGGTGGGTTCGTGGTTTACACCGATGCGTCGAGGTCAGGTTTGGGTGCCGTGCTGATGCAGCATGGTGGGGTCGTTACCTATGCTTCTCGGCAGCTCAAGAAGCATGAGGAGAACTATCCCACCCACGACTTGGAGCTGGCAGCAGTGGTGTACGCTCTCAAGTTGTGGAGGCACTACCTATATGGCGAGGCTTTTCAGATCTTCACCGATCACCAGAGTTTGCAGTACATCTTCACCCAGAGGGATTTGAACTTGAGGCAGCGCCGTTGGATGGAGTATTTGAAGGACTATGACCTAACCCTTTCCTATCATCCAGGAAGAGCTAACGTTGTAGCCGATGCTTTGAGTAGGCGCGTGCGCTTGAGTTCGCTGATGGTCAGAGAGTGGAGGCTGTTCGAGGAGCTATCTCAGGGAGTGTTTGTTTCGTCGAGGACCAGAGATCGTGCCGTGGATTCCAGTTTGTCAGTTCGGTCGTCACTGTTCAGGCAGGTGTTGCAGGCGCAGCGAGCAGATGCAGAGTTAGCAGACATTTTACGGATGCCGGACGTTGAGCTCAGCGAGGATAGTGAGGTCAGGTTTAGAGGTCATTTGTACGTTCCAGAGGAGGTACGTCAGGCAGTGTTGTCAGAGGCTCACAGATCGAGGTATGCTATTCATCGTGGCTCCACCAAGATGTACCATTGCTTGAGGAGGTCCTTCTGGTGGCCAGGGATGAAGAGGGGCGTGGCAGAGTTTGTTGCCCGGTGCCTTACCTGTCAACAGGTGAAGGCCGAGCATCAGTGTCCTGGTGGTGAGTTGCAGCCGTTGCCCATTCCCGAGTGGAAGTGGGACGACATCACCATGGACTTTGTGGTGGGGTTGCCCCGCACCCCTCAGAGGCATGACGGTATTTGGGTGATCGTGGACCGTTTGACCAAGGCAGCGCACTTTCTTTCGATCAGGATGTCATGGTCAGTGGACAGGTTGGCCAGATTGTACGTGGACAGAGTTGTTTCGTTGCACGGGATCCCAGTTTCAGTCGTTTCTGACAGAGATCCGAGGTTCACGTCAGGGTTTTGGTGCAGTCTTCAGAGAGCACTGGGCACAGAGTTGAGGTTCAGCACAGCATACCACCCGCAGACAGATGGTCAGTCAGAGCGGACCATACGGACACTGGAGGATATGCTGAGAGCGTGCTGTTTAGACTGGAGCGGCACTTGGGAGTCTCACCTTCCGATGGTAGAGTTCGCGTATAACAACAGTTATCACTCGAGCATCGGAATGGCGCCATACGAGGCTTTGTACGGTCGCCCGTGCAGGACTCCGCTTCACTGGTTCGAGGTTGGTGAGAGGCAGCTTTTGGGGCCAGAGTTAGTGCAGCAGAGTGCAGAGACAGTCAGTTTGGTCAGGCAGAGGCTTCGGGCAGCACAGAGCAGGCAGAAGAGTTATGCGGATGTCCGTAGGAGACCGCTAGAGTTCAGCGTCGGTGACCTGGTCTTCCTACGGGTCTCGCCGACCAAAGGGGTCATGAGGTTTGGTAAGAGGGGAAAGCTCAGTCCCAGATATATTGGGCCCTTCCCCATTTCTGAGAGGGTCGGCGAGGTGGCATACAGGTTGAGTCTTCCGGCAGAGCTAGCAGGTGTGCACAACGTTTTCCATGTTTCGCAGCTTAGGAGGTATGTTGCAGACTCTTCGCACGTGTTGAACTACTCGCAGCTAGAGGTAGCGCCAGATTTGTCAGTGCCAGAGTACCCGGTTAGTGTTGTCGACCGCAGAGTTCAGCAGTTGCGCAGGAAGCAGATTCTGCTGGTTAAGGTCGTTTGGCAGAACCGTGTCGGTGGCGAGGCCACCTGGGAGCGCGAGGATGAGATGCAGGAGCAGTTTCCTTACTTGTTTGATTGATCGGTATGTGGTGATCTCCCCTTTTGTCATCTTCCGGGTTGAGACCGAGTTGTTTTCATTTCGAGGACGAAATGTCTTAAGGAGGGAGGGTTGTAACACCCCGGCCCCCTTGGGCCCTTGGCCCCGTCCTCTGGGTCGCGGCAGGGCGACTGTTGCGATGTGGTTCCGATCGCGTCAATGCCTGGTTCTGCATGGGATTGCGACAGGGGGTATGTCGCCTTCTTGAAGACGACATACCCACTGTCGCCTTCTGGTTTGATGGATGGCGCCATGGGGTATGTCGCCTTCTTGAAGGCGACATGGCCTATGTCGCCTTACCATCGCGTCGCCCCAGACGCAGTCTGACAGACGTGACAGGCATCCTTTGTGTCAGTACGGCTCTGGCGGTGTCGGGTGAACGCGACAAGATGGCTGTCGCCTTCACTTTTTCGAATTCCAAGATTTGACCGCTGTCAGTGGGTTGCGACAGGGGGTATGTCGCCTTCTTGAAGACAACATACCCACTGTCGCCTTCTGGTTTGATGGATGGAGACATGGGGGTATGTCGCCTTCTTAGCACCGCGGGCTTAAAGCCCGGGCGCCCGAGCCCTTCCCCCTCTCTCGCGCCTCTCCTTTCCCCCTCTCTTTCTCTTGCCCTCTCGGAGTTTCCGACGGTTTTGGGGTTCCTCCCCCATGTTGAGGCGGCCGTGCTGAGGAGGGTGTCGCTCTGTTCGTGCAGGGGTCGTGTTCATGCCGTGCGGTTTGAGGAGGAGACGTTTCTACCTACGAGAAGGCCCCAACATGTGCGTTCTTCGCGTGGAGGTAGGGACACCCAACTCCTTCGCCCTAAGCATGATCCCCTCCCCGTCTAGACCGTGGTTCTCGTGTGGTTGGGGTTTGGGGAGTGTGAGAACTCCATGCTTGTGTGAGTGAGGTTTTCCTCCGAGCGTAGAATCCATGTTCTTGGGGTGTTTGAGGGTGGTTTGTGTGTTTAATGAGTTTCTAGCATGATAAGCATGCTCCCCTCCCTCGCCGTGTAGTGTTTCTCCCGTTTCGGGGAGGTTCCCGGAGAGAGTGCTCCCGGAACCCCCGTCTGGCCTGAAGGCGACATAGGCCATGTCGCTACCTGACTGGTAAGGCGACACCTTGGGTGTCGCAACCAGGGTTGCGACAGGGGCTATGTCGCATTCAGGATGCGACAGGGCCTATGTCGCATTGAGAAGGCGACGGGGCCTATGTCGCCTTCTCAGTCCAGAGGCAGGTTGTGCTTCTGCCGCTTCCATTTTCGCTTTACTGTACCCGTGGCACCTGTGCTAGTTCCCTAGTACGGTCTCACACTAGTCGTTCGCCCAGTGCGCGGCACTTGAGGGCTTGTCCCGTGCGAGAGGCTGTTACCGTTACCTGGGACCCCCGTCCTCGGGAGCCTGTTGAGGGAGTACTCCGGGCTATGAGTGTGCTCGAGTTGGCAGCCGCGTAGGTAGACTCTGGAGCTGAGGGGAAAACTGTGGTTAGGACAGTGGCGTGTGTGTCGCTTGCAGAGCTCTCGTGGTTGGTCTGGGACGTCGAGGACAGTTTGGAGTTCTACCCGGCGCAGGCCAGCCAGTCCTTCTTCTCACTGCCTCGCTCCTTACGGCCCCGGAACCGTTTGGAGAGGTCAGGCGTGGGACCGTAGTCCGGCCAGACTACGACGGTTACTGTTGTTGTACTTGTGTCCTACCTCGCTCTGACGAGACGCGAGGGCCAGGACCTAGGTCGAGGATAAGACGCCTGTGGACGCACCTGACCGTCTGACTAGTGGTGTTGTTCCCGTAGCTAGTGTTCCTTGTCCAGACGGAGTTCCCTCCATCTGTGTTTTACTAGCCATGTGGTGGTCACGACGAGCAGTCGTACGGAGTTTCCGACCGAGAGTACTTTCCGTACCGTGTTAGCTTTAGCTTCGCTTCCGCACTTCCTTTTGTAGGTAGAAAGATATCAGCTGTTGTCTTTCCTTTATTAATAATTGTATATGTTCCTCTGCTTGTTTAGAGCCAGTAGGAGATTGGTAGTCCCTACTGAGCTTTTGTTGTGAAGCTCATCCCTCTGTTTTCCAGGTGAGTCTTCCCAGCAGCGGCAGGGCGCGCGTCGGGCGGAGGAGACGAGGCGGTAGTCTTGGTCCCCGTAGCTAGCAGTGGTTCCCCCTCTCAGTGTACGTCACCCTCGGGGTATGCCCCTAAGGGACTTGTTCTTCCCCTGTCTTTACTTGTACTAGCGTGCGTTGTGTACTTAGAGCTGAAGAGTTATGCGGAAATACACAATACGGTAATCTAGAAGGGGGGGGGGTTGAATAGATTACGGCAATTTTAAACTATTGATGGCTTCTTTTCGATGCTACAGCGATCTTAATGAAATTTGATTCAAATTCAATTAAGTGTGAGACCGCTTGAGTTGATCTAAAAGAAACAGGGAATCAAACGTGCGTATGAACACCGTGCCTACCAATCATCTATCGCAAAACGCGAACAAACCACAGAACACGATGATTTAAGGTGGTTCGGAGTACACAACTCGTGTATCCTACATCCACCGTCCACACACACACGCAGAAACGACTGCTTATGAGCGAGTTTAACACCACAACTCAACCACACACACGTTGTCTGATGAAGCACGATCAGAACAACCACAAATACGTGAATCAAGCACAAGGGATGCTCGAAACACAACCACACACACACACGATGGAATGGAAATTATGAAATGGAGAAGAATTAGGAATTAGGGAACAAATCCGGTTGGAATTCTTCTCGTGGATCGTCCAAACGCTCTTCAAACTTCGATTGGATGTAGATTGATCGATGTAGAAGGTTGAATTGATGACGATCCGGCTTCAGCTCCGCATAGATGGTGATTCCACGTCGATCTGGGCGGAAAGTTGAAGCAGAGCAGCAATTTGGGGCTTTTCCTCTTGGTCCCTTGGAGGCTCTTGGATGGGAGGCTGCTCTCTGCGAATTTGGCTCCAAAAGGATGCTTATATAGTGTTAGGTAAAGGTGGGGGTCGTGGAGGAAGGAAACACCCAAGTGGGGCCGGATTTGGAAACCCAAAATCTGAAGTTTCCGTCGGCTGTCGACAGGTGCACTTGCATCTGTCGACAGGCAGACTCAGGCTGAGAACTGGGTTTCAGGAAAATGAGTTTCTGAGTGTATCTGTCGACAGGCAGTTTGCATCTGTCGACAGATGCACTCAGGAATAGAAAACCTGAGCTCTGTCCTGGGTTGACTGTGTGTATCTGTCGACAGGTACATTTCATCTGTCGACAGATACACTCAGAGATGCAAACCTGAGTTCTGTCTTGGAATGACTGTGTGAATCTGTCGACAGGTACATTGCATCTGTCGACAGATACACCTCTTTGACAGATATTTGTGCTTTTTGCTCATTTCTTCAATGCCTCTTCAATGCTCCATGTTTCATGCTTGTGCACCTACATGCAAATACATTGTTAGTGATATACATTGTATGATTTAGCAATGTTTAACTCAATCACTTTCATGGTGTTTTTCATGTTAGTTAGCACATCAATTTTGCATTAAATCAATGTTCAAGGGTGTTAATGTGATCATCAAAAACATGATATATGAAAAACCCAACAATCTCCCCCTTTTTGATGATGACAAAAACATTCAATTGATGCATATATTGATGTTCTCCCCCTTTTTGACAACATGCAAAAGTCAAGTCATGCACATTAGAGACAAAAAACATGAACTGAGTTTTCATTGATTGATCATTGAAATTTCACAGTACATTTGATAATCATTACATGACTCTCAAGAAAGGGAAATAACATGAACAAGCAAAAGATGACAAGACAAGTGAGACTAATTCCCATCTAAGACTCTTAGTGACCTCTAATGACCCTGAGACCCTCTATTCATCGTCATGTCCAGCAGGAGGAGGGTGACGGGATCATCTCTCTCGGAGTAGAGGTGGTCAAGACGGTCATCTAAAGTGTTGAGGCGAGCGTCCACTTGATCAAATCTTGACGTCATGTGAGCAAATCCTGAGATCATTTCTTGATGGATTTGTGCCAAGTAATCACGAATGGATTGTTGTGGAGGCACAGGTACATCATCAAACTCTTGAGCTTGGTCAGGCATTTGCTCATCCTGAGGGTCTTCATCACTGCCTTCATTTGCTTCATCATCTTCATTGTCTTCTTCACCAGTTGACACGTCAGCTCCTTGTGGTTCCTTTCCCTTGAGAGTCCTTGTGACGACGCCGTCTACAATCTTGTAGCCCATGCGGTTGGCGGCAGTGAGGTCAAAGGCACTTCGGGATTTTAGTGAGATGAGCTCACTTGGAGGGATAGGAATGCCAAGGAAAATAAGAAGAGAAGTGATGGGGCAAGCATATGGCATTGATCTTTTGGTGTTAGAGAAACACCGACGGATGAGGCTTATCATGAGTTCAGGAAGATTGATTTCTTGACACTTGAGGAAAAATATGAATAGGGATTTATGGACCTCGGTGACTAACTCTCGACTTCCATCCTTCGGGACGATCAAGGTAGTGAAGATGTGATGGATCATCCGGATCAAGGGAGGAAAGGAGTTGGCGTTGAGACGAGCAATCTCCTTGGTAGTGTCATAAGGTTCCAACGTGAGAAGCTCATAGTACTCAGAAGCAGAGGGATTGTAGTTGAAGATTTCAACTCCTGAGTTTGGAATTTCAAGGGCTGTGGAGAGAAGATTTGCGGTGAGGCGAAAACGAGTGCCTTTCACCGAAGAGTAGATATCTCCCTGATCGGAAAGCCCTAAGTTATTGTAGAACTCGGATACGGCAGTTGGAGAGTATTGCAAGTGGGAGTATAAGAAGGATGTCCACCCTTGAGTGTCAAAATAAGGTAGGAGTGAGGGGAACATCGGTGCTAAGGACTCGAAGTCCACATACCGGGATTGGACAATCTTCTTGAAGGTGCCGTTGGGTCGGATAAGACGGAGACCTTGAGGAACGATGAGTTCCGGCAACCGATCCTCACGATGCTTGCTGCGGCGTTCGGAAGGAGCCCTGGAGCTTTCTCCGGCGTCCGTCGGAGCGCGACGACGGCGAGCGAGAAGCTTCGATTTGGGTGCCATCGCAGGAGGAAGGATGAGAATGGTGTGAAGGGAGAGTGGAGGGATCCCAGACGAGGAGCAGGATCGTCGGAGACGGAGCCCTGAAGGGGGAAAGAGAGGGGGTTTGGAGAGGAGGAGGAGGGAACAAGAGAGGAAGGGTGAGAATGGGTCGTGGGTGGCCTTAGAATGGGTTTAGAGGGTTTTAAAAGAGAGGCCCCACGAAAAGGATGTGAACCGGCGCGAGGGTTTGGTTCAAAAACGGATCTGCGCCATCGTCTGTCGACAGATGAAAGTCTATCTGTCGACAGATAGCTCCTTTTTGGTGAAAACTTGATTTTTGTCAAAATTTTTCAAAGGGACAAGTGTTCATTTGTTGTTTTAAGGCAAAATGGGTGTATGTGCAAGACAAAAATTCATATCCATTAAGATGAAGACATGACACAAATCTAAAATGATTTTGAATTAAAACCGATAAGTTCTTTAATTAGATCATGAAGAACACATTTCACAATAACCAGTGAAAATTAAATAACTCTTTTGATTAAGGCCGTTGAAGAAAAACATGCATCTTAATAGAGATGATAGTCAGATGACAATTGAATTAAATGGCCACAAGAACGTCTTACCGAAGAAACACATTGGACTTGACATAAAAGATTTTCGGAGGCTTCACTCTATTTCTGGTATGATTTTTGAATCTATAAACAACGAAGATGGAAAAGAGTGGCAATGAGGAGCACTTTCACTTTTTCATGTGAAGGTAGACATTTGTGATGCCAATACCCCCAGTTACTCAATGTGAGTGTCCGTCAAGCCATTGTATAGAGATAATGAAATAACCTTTTGACGCGAAGACTGACATTGGTGATGCCCATGTCCCCGGTTACTTAGTGATTTTCATCATTGCTCTACCTCCATCCCACAAATGAAAAACAAATTTGTTGATTGAACCGAAGAAATAGGTAGCTTTTCTCCCCTTTTTTTATTATTATTTTTGCTTTTTGTCAAGTACATGAGATTTCTTTAGGTAAGTTGTAATGTAGAACATTAAATTCAAGAGCTTTCTGATTTTTCAAATCATTTTGGATTCATGTTTAACGACAAGGGAGTTATTCAACAGAGATGTTTAAAAATCATTTGGTTTGCTCATTGTGTTCAAAATGATCTAAAAAGACCTCGATCAAGTATTGCATCAAAGAACATTTAGACTTGGTTCACGACTTTGACATGAAGTGGATATGAAAAGGTTATATTGCACACAACCAAACCAATGTTTACCTTTAAATCAAGTAAGGAACACTTTCTTGAAAATATGAAGAGGAGTTGAACAATAAAGAAGAATGGGTGTATCTGTCGACAGAAGAAGTCTGTCTGTCGACAGATGCACACAGACTGAGGAATTGAGGTTTCTGCCAGAACAAGACTGAGTGTATCTGTCGACAGATGGAATGTGTCTGTCGACAGATATGAACAGAGTGGATTTTTCTGGTTTCAGATTGATTGCTCATTGAGTTCAAGGAAGTGAGAATTCCACAAGTAGATATTGGAAGAGGTTCCTCAAGAAAAATACTCAACAATCCTTAACTTACTCCCCCATAGTGTGTGCACGTGTTGACACAACATCTAAGCAAGGATTCACACAAGCACTTGATACAAGACAAACATGTTCATGAAAGGAAGGTCATACACAAGCACATGGTCACAGAAAAAACATTGTTCATGGAGTTAACATGATAAAATGTAAGGAAACTAAAAATCCTATGTGAAGTACAGGGCCTTTATATGGAATGGGACTATTGATACTTGGCGGAGAATATTTCTCACGCATGATGATAGTTTCCAAACAAGCCGAACTTGTTCTTCCACAGTTCACCATTTGATATACCACATAGTCATTCACACATAAAGAGCATGTACTCCAATATGGATAGCCAGTTTCATTGCATTTTACACAAACCCAATTCTCTTCTTAAGGATGTGAATCTATCTTCAGACAAGGGTTTGGTGAAAATATCAGCCAATTGTTTTTCTGTGGGAATGAAAATAAGTTCCAAGGTTTTATTGGCAACTTCATCTCTCAAGAAATGATGACGGATTTCTATGTGTTTAGTCCGAGAGTGTTGGACAGGGTTTTTTGAAAGGTTGATAGCACTTGTGTTGTCACATAGGATAGGTGTGCATCCAATTTGAACATTATAGTCAGCTAACTGACTTTTGATCCACAACACTTGAGCTGCACAACTTCCTGCAGCGACATATTCTGCCTCTGCAGTGGAGAGAGCAACCGAGTGTTGTTTCTTGGATGCCCACGAAACCATGCAACCGCCAAGGAATTGGCAATATCCACTAGTGCTTTTTCTATCAATTTTACATCCAGCATAGTCAGCATCAGAATATGAAATCAAATCAAAGCTACTGCCTGCTGGGTACCAAAAACCCAAATTGCATGTGCCTGAGAGATATCGGAAAATTCTCTTGACTGCAATTAAATGGCTTTCCTTTGGACTAGATTGATATCTAGCACAAAGGCAAACACTGAATTGAATATCCGGTCTACTTGCAGTAAGATAAAGGAGTGAGCCAATCATACCTCGGAAGTGCTTTGCATCTACCGGTTTACCTTTCTCATCATTTTCCAATTTGATGCTTGTGCTCATTGGGGTGGAGGCCGGTTTAGCTTGCTCAAATTGAAATCGTTTGAGAAGCTCTTTGACATACTTTTCTTGATTTATGAAGAATCCGTCTTTATGTTGTTTCACCTGCAAACCAAGAAAGAATTGAAGCTCCCCCATTAGACTCATCTCAAATTCACTGTGCATGTGTTTAGAAAATTCTTCACACAGTGAAGGGTTAGTAGAACCAAATATTATATCGTCCACATAAACTTGAACAACAATTATGTGATTGCGAACCTTCTTAGTGAAGAGTGTTTGGTCTACTTTACCTCTTGAGTAGTTCTTGCTTACCAGAAAATTGCTTAGTCTATCATACCAAGCTCGAGGTGCCTGTTTCAAACCATAAAGAGCTTTGTGCAATTTATACACATGGTTAGGCATTTCAGAATTTTCAAAACCTGGTGGTTGAGAACATAGACTTCTTCTTTGATATAGCCATTTAAGAAAGCAGTTTTAACATCCATTTGATAGAGTTTGAACTTATGGGAGCATGCATATGCCAATAAAATTCTGACTGCTTCTAACCTGGCTACAGGAGCAAAGGACTCTTCAAAGTCTACACCAAATTCTTGACTATATCCTTTTGCTACGAGTCTTGCTTTATTTCTGATCACTTTTCCTTCTTCATTAAGTTTATTCCTAAACACCCATCTAGTTCCTATGATAGAGATTTCAGGGGTTTTAGGAACTAAACTCCATACATTGTTTCTTTGAAATTGACCAAGTTCCTCATGCATAGCATCAATCCATGAGTTGTCTTTTAAGGCTTCTTCAACATTTTTGGGTTCCACTTGAGAAACAAAAGCAAAAAGATCATGTTCAATTATTTTTCTTACTTGAGACCGTGTTTGAACAGAATCATTTAAACTACCTATCACATCATCAAGTGGGTGATCTTTGGAATACCTCACATTTGTGATTGTTGAAGGGCCGGGAGTATCTTGTCCTTGAGGAATTTGATCTTGTGAGTGTCGATCTTCAGGAGGTTCACTTTCTGGTGGATTCTCTTCAAGAGTTTCATCTGGTTTTCTGAATGCTATTTCATCATCTTCATCATAGTCCCTGTGAAGATATCCACCTTTGGTCTTGGAATCTTCTTCAGATTTGTCTTTTGCTTTGACTTGAAGATCCTTAAGTGATGTTCCTTCATCCTCTTTTTCAGTCCTGTTAATATTCAAACAGTTAGATTTGGCATAAGTCTCATCAAAGATGACATGTGGAGTTTCTTCCACAGTGCGTGTTTTATTGTTAAACACCCTATATGCCCTAGAGTGTTCTGAGTAGCCTAGAAAAACACCTTGATCACTTTTGGCTTCAAATTTATCTAAATCAGATTTATCATTGTTATGAATAAATACCTTTGAGCCAAAAACTCGGAAGTACCCAAGGTTGGGTTTCTTACCTTTCAACAACTGGTAGGGGGTTTTCTTTATCACAGGTCTTACCATGGCTCTGTTTAGAATGTAGCACGAAGTGTTCACTGCTTCTGCCCAAAATCTTTTGGAGAGTTGGCCTTCAACCAGAAGAGTGCGAGCCATTTCCACCAATGTTCTGTTTTTCCTCTCCACTACTCCATTTTGTTCTGGAGTCCTTGGGGAAGAGAACAGATGTTCAATCCCTTGGTGCCTGCAAAAATCAGAAAATGCATTGTTATCAAATTCTCCCCCGTGATCGGTGCGGATTGAGCATATTTTATTCACATTGCCATGCTCAATCTTGTTAAAGAATTCTTGGAAGATTGAAAGTGTTTCACTTTTGTGTGCCAAGAATTTGACCCATGTGAACCTAGAAAAATCATCTACAATGACAAAACCAAAACGTTTGCCATTGAGACTTAGAGTTCTAGTTGGTCCAAAAAGGTCCATGTGCAACAGTTCAAATGGTTTAGATGTGCTTACCGGTGCTTTAGATTTGAAAGACTTCCGGGTCTGTTTTCCCTGTGCACATGCATCACAAAAACTTTCATTGTTGCTAAAAGAAATGTCAGGAAGTCCACTTACCAATTTGAGCTTCATGATCTTGTGCAACACGTTGTAGCTCGCATGGCCAAGCCTACGATGCCACAAGGTCAATTCATCCTGTCTATTTGCAACAAGACACAAGTTGTCATTCTCTGGATCATCTAAGTCAACTAAGTAAATGTTATTCACTCTTTTTCCAAAAAATTTCACACTTCCTGTTTCTTTATCAACAATTTGACATGAATTTGATTCAAAAATGACGTTGTGACCTCTATCACATAATTGACTTATGCTAAGCAAATTGTGATTAAGGCCATCAACCAACAATACATTTTCAATTGAATTGGAGGTACACTTACCAACATTACCTGTGCCAATGATTTGGCCTTTGTTATTACCTCCAAAAATGACTTGTCCTCCGTCTTTCTCCACTAGGAAACAGAATTTACCTTTGTCGCCCGTCATGTGCCTCGAACAGCCGCTATCCAAGTACCATTTGTTTTGATGTTGGGCTGCTAGGCATTCCTGCAAATGTGGATCAGACAAGAGGTTTTGGTACCCAAATTACTTTGGGTCCCAAAATTTCATTCATGCAACAAAGTAGATGTTTAGGAATCCAAACTTGTTTGACTTTTTGTTTCTTTGGATTATTCCAACATTGTTTTTCATCATGACCAATCTTTTTACACACATTGCATGAAGGAATTTTCTTTTCAATTTTCTGTTGCTTGATAGACTGTTTATTCATTGAAACTGTTCTTGTCTGTCGACAGGCACCATTGTATCTGTCGACAGGTGGCTTTTTCTTTTGTTTGTTGGGAACATTTTGTTTGTGTAGTATTGGCTTGGTCTGAGACTTTCTTGAATTATGCTTTGTGGGAGCATGCTTGGTTGTGCTTGGGCTAGGATCAACAAATGAAGTTATCAATGACTCTCCTATTTTCTTTTGTTTGACAGGTTGATATCCTAATCCATGCTTGGTTACATGTATTTTGGCGCCCAAAACCGCATCTAGATTTTGCTTCCCTTTTACAAATTTCATTAAGTCCTCAGATTTTTCTTTCAATTCCTTTTCAGTTTGTTCCAACTTTTTCTTGGTTTCCAATTGTTCTTCTTGAAGGAATTCAATGGAATGGCTTAAACAGTCTTTTTCTTTTTGTATTTCTTGCAATTTCATTTTCAAGCAATCCATTTCTTCATTATGAGTCTTTTCATCAACTTTCATCATTTCTAATTCTTTTGTCAGGAATGCAATTCGTTCATCATTGTTCTTATCATGCACAAGGGAGTTGCATTTCTTTTTAATGCTCTATTCTCAGATCTATATTCACAAAATTTTCAAATAAAGTAGTGTATGCTTCCTCCCATTCACTTGCAGTGAAATCATCAAATGAGAAATTTACCTCGCTGGAGTCATCACTCCTGGCCATCAAGCATTTCACTTCTTCATCATCGGATGTTTCTTGTGCATCTTCATCTTCATCTTCATCACTCCAGGTGGCCAACATTGCTTTGGCCTTTTTGGAGGTGAATTTTTCTTTCTTCAGCTTCTTCTTGAGTTCCGGGCATTCTCCTCTCATATGCCCCTGTTTCTTGCATTCATAACAAACAATGTCAGATTTTTTGTTGGACTCATATTTCTGTGAAAAATTTTTCTTAGGAAAGGGTTTGGAGTTACCTGTGTCTCTCCTCTTGAACTTGAGAAATTTCTTGAATTGTCTAGTGAGCATTGCCATTTCATCATCATCACTCTCACTAGACGTTTCTTGCTCATCACTATCTTGTTGAATGGATTTCTTGGAACTTGTTGATGTTTTATTGGATGCTTTTAGAGCAATTGACTTCCTAGGATTTTCTTCTAATTCTTTTCTCTTGATGTTGATTTCATATGTCATTAGAGAGCCAATTAGTTCATCCAATTTCATTTTGGAAAGGTCTTTGGAATCCTCAATGACAGTGGCCTTAGTATTCCAAGATGAAGTAAGAGAACGAAGGATCTTTCTTACTAAGTCACTTTCAGAGTATTCCTTCTTAAGACCTTTTAGCCCGTTAACTATTAGCATGAATCTTGCAAACATGTCTGATACGGTTTCATCAGTTTTCATCTTGAACATTTCATATTCAGACACTAACATGCTAACTTTAGTTTCCCTTACCTCGGACGTACCTTCGTAAATGAGTTCAAGCTTGTCCCACATCTCTTTTGCTGTTGAGCATGTGGAGACTCTTGAGAACTCCTTTGGATGCACCGCACATTGCATCATGTTTAGTGCGCTCCAGTTGAGAGTTCCTTTAGCTATTTGGTCTTTCGTCCAGGTGTCTTCGTCCTCGGGCAACACGTATGGTCCCTTGCTGACTATCTTCCACAGCTCGTAATTTTGAGCTCTCAAAAATACCTGCATACGGTTTTTCCAATAAGGATAGTCAGTGCCATCAAAATAGGGTGGCCTGGTTACTGAATGTCCCTCGGCCATATACCCTTTGCTAGAATCCATAAGATCGAAAATCTCCTGATCGCTAGATCAAATGACGAACAACAGTAAATCGGAGAAACCCGCTCTGATACCAATTGAAGAGTTATGCGGAAATACACAATACGGTAATCTAGAAGGGGGGGGGGGTTGAATAGATTACGGCAATTTTAAACTATTGATGGCTTCTTTTCGATGCTACAGCGATCTTAATGAAATTTGATTCAAATTCAATTAAGTGTGAGACCGCTTGAGTTGATCTAAAAGAAACAGGGAATCAAACGTGCGTATGAACACCGTGCCTACCAATCATCTATCGCAAAACGCGAACAAACCACAGAACACGATGATTTAAGGTGGTTCGGAGTACACAACTCGTGTATCCTACATCCACCGTCCACACACACACGCAGAAACGACTGCTTATGAGCGAGTTTAACACCACAACTCAACCACACACACGTTGTCTGATGAAGCACGATCAGAACAACCACAAATACGTGAATCAAGCACAAGGGATGCTCGAAACACAACCACACACACACACGATGGAATGGAAATTATGAAATGGAGAAGAATTAGGAATTAGGGAACAAATCCGGTTGGAATTCTTCTCGTGGATCGTCCAAACGCTCTTCAAACTTCGATTGGATGTAGATTGATCGATGTAGAAGGTTGAATTGATGACGATCCGGCTTCAGCTCCGCATAGATGGTGATTCCACGTCGATCTGGGCGGAAAGTTGAAGCAGAGCAGCAATTTGGGGCTTTTCCTCTTGGTCCCTTGGAGGCTCTTGGATGGGAGGCTGCTCTCTGCGAATTTGGCTCCAAAAGGATGCTTATATAGTGTTAGGTAAAGGTGGGGGTCGTGGAGGAAGGAAACACCCAAGTGGGGCCGGATTTGGAAACCCAAAATCTGAAGTTTCCGTCGGCTGTCGACAGGTGCACTTGCATCTGTCGACAGGCAGACTCAGGCTGAGAACTGGGTTTCAGGAAAATGAGTTTCTGAGTGTATCTGTCGACAGGCAGTTTGCATCTGTCGACAGATGCACTCAGGAATAGAAAACCTGAGCTCTGTCCTGGGTTGACTGTGTGTATCTGTCGACAGGTACATTTCATCTGTCGACAGATACACTCAGAGATGCAAACCTGAGTTCTGTCTTGGAATGACTGTGTGAATCTGTCGACAGGTACATTGCATCTGTCAACAGATACACCTCTTTGACAGATATTTGTGCTTTTTGCTCATTTCTTCAATGCCTCTTCAATGCTCCATGTTTCATGCTTGTGCACCTACATGCAAATACATTGTTAGTGATATACATTGTATGATTTAGCAATGTTTAACTCAATCACTTTCATGGTGTTTTTCATGTTAGTTAGCACATCAATTTTGCATTAAATCAATGTTCAAGGGTGTTAATGTGATCATCAAAAACATGATATATGAAAAACCCAACAAGAGCAGTACGCAGCGGTCTCACTTTACTTTCCTGTTTCCGCTTGTACGCTTCTAGCTTAGCAGTTGATGTTTACTTCCGCTACATATCCTGTCAGACGTGTGTCATAGCCCTTTCGGGTCCCCCTGGTCCGTGGGCGGCGACCGCGAAAATAGGGTCCTTGGCGTGGGCCGAGGGTCGGGTTCTCGGGTCGTTACAGTTGGTATCAGAGCTTGGTCTGACAGGATTTGTAGTGAATCTAAACTGCAACAGTAAGTCCCAACAATAGTACAAGTACACTGCTAGCCACCCGAGAGGTATTCGTAACCTTTGTTAGTTGTGTTGCCGTGTAGGATTTTTACTGGGTCAAGGGGGTGCCAAGGTGGCCCATCTGCCCGTTGGGAACGGCCCCATGCGCTGCATGGGCGAGCGAATGGCGCAAGTGGGCTAGATTCTCGGGGTAGTTGCACAGACCAAGTAAACCAGGTTGACGTCAACCGATCCTGCTACCAACCTCATGTAGACGTCCAGAGATGTGGACGCCAATCTGGGTCAACGTCTAGGACCCTTGCCGTCAACATGTAGTCAGCGGCAATCGATGCTGCCGTCTACATGGCATCCGAGGTAAGTCAACAAATAGTCAAATGAGTCTTATTGGGCCAAAGAGCCACACGGGGATGGGCCAAATCTCGCGTCTACAAATGCCCCTCCGAGACATCCGGTCTCGCAAGGGAGCAGAGCGGACTAAAAGGTTGGTGTCTCGGTAAACAAACACTACAAGAAAATGCTGATTTTTCGATGGAAAGAATCCATCGATAATCCGACGAAAATCCGTCGGAACATGATCCTTCCGACAGATTTCCGTCCGAAGCTCGTCGGAAATGGTCCGTCGGAAATTGTTGGTCAGAAATTACCGACGGAAGAGAATTCCGTCGGAAATCGGTCGGAAAACTCTGACGGACAAATCCGTCGGAAATACCGTCAGACATAGAGTCAGTATTTACAGACAGACAGTCCGTCAGTAAATCAGTAAACCCGTCGGAAAAGGCCGTCAGAACTATAGATGGAATTACCGACCGATGTTTTCCGTCGGTAATTTAGAATTTCCGACGTACATTTATCCGTCAAAAAATCCGTTGGAATGTGCAGTATATATATATTTTTAAAATTGACAAATAAAAAAGATTTTTCAAACCTGCTACAATATTCATAAATTTCACAAATACTCACGATCAACATAAAATCATAAAATACAATAAATATAAAATCATACAAAATAATAAATATAAAAAATCAAGACAGATCTGTAGGATCGTCTGCTGTCACTGCCTCGTCATCGTCAGGTGTCGGAGGTGGATCCTATATTAAAAAAAATTAATATGAGAAACATTAATAATAATTAAAAGAATATATTATTTTCAAAAATTAAATTTAAAATATGTGATTATTTCACAAGTTTAAATAGATACAATTTTTAGATCCATCGTTTCTTAGGTGTTTTTAGATCCGTCATTTCAATGCCCAACCCAATCCGAAAATCCAAATTGGATTCCGTCAGTTCCTACACGTCACTTTAACCCACCCGGTCGTGTCGGAGAAAACAACACGCCGATCCGATCCCTATTTAGGATTTTGGACCCCCGGGTTGTAGGTTTTAGCCCTTTATATATACTTGACTGTTTTTTAGATCCGTCATTTCAATGCCCAACCCAATCCGGAGATCCAAATTGGATTCCGTCAGTTCCCACACGTCACTTTAACCCACCCGGTTGTGTCGGAGAAAACGACACGCCGATCCGATCCCTATTTGGGATTTTGGACCCCCGGGTTGTGTGTTTTGACCCTTTATATATACTTGGCTGTTTTTTAGATCCGTCATTTCAATGCCCAATCCAATCCGGAGATCCAAATTGGATTCCGTCAGTTCCCACACGTCACTTTAACCCACCCGGTCGTGTCGGAGAAAACGGCACACCGATCCGATCCCTATTTGGGATTTTGGACCCCCGGGTTGTAGGTTTTAGCCCTTTATATATACTTGACTGTTTTTTAGATCCGTCATTTCAATGCCCAACCCAATACGGAGATCCAAATTAGATTCCGTCAGTTCCCACACGTCACTTTAACCCACCCGGTCGTGTCGGAGAAAACGACACGCCGATCCGATCCCTATTTGGGATTTTGGACCCCCGGGTTGTGTGTTTTGACCCTTTATATATACTTGGCTATTTTTTAGATCTGTCATTTCAATGCCCAACCCAATACGGAGATCCAAATTAGATTCCGTCAGTTCCTACACGTCACTTTAACCCACCCGGTCGTGTCGGAGAAAATGGCACGCCGATCCGATCCCTATTTGGGATTTTGGACCCCCGGGTTGTGTGTTTTGACCCTTTATATATACTTGGTTATTTTTAAGATCCGTCATTTCAATGCCCAACCCAATCCGGAGATCCAAATTGGATTCCGTCAGTTCCCACACGTCACTTTAACCCACTCGGTCGTGTCGGAGAAAACGACATGCCGATCTGATCCCTATTTGGGATTTTGGACCCCCGGGTTGTGTGTTTTGACCCTTTATATATACTTGGCTGTTTTTTAGATTCGTCATTTCAATGCCCAACCCAATCCGGAGATCCAAATTGGATTCCGTTAGTTCCCACACGTCACTTTAACCCACCCGGTCGTGTCGGAGAAAACGACACGCCGATCCGATCCCTATTTGAGATTTTGGACCCCCGGGTTGTGTGTTTTGACCCTTTATATATACTTGGCTGTTTTTTAGATTCGTCATTTCAATGCCCAACCCAATCCGGAGATCCAAATTGGATTCCGTTAGTTCCCACACGTCACTTTAACAAACCCGGTCGTGTCGGAGAAAACGGCACGCCGATCTGATCCCTATTTGGGATTTTGGACCCCCGGGTTGTGTGTTTTGACCCTTTACATATACTTGGCTGTTTTTTAGATCCGTCATTTCAATGCCCAACCCAATCCGGAGATCCAAATTGGATTTCGTCAGTTCCCACACGTCACTTTAACCCCCCCGGTCATGTCGGTGAAAACGGCACGCCGATCCGATCCCTATTTGGGATTTTGGACCCCCAGGTTGTAGGTTTTAGCCCTTTATATATACTTAACTATTTTTTAGATCCGTCATTTCAATGCCCAACCAAATACGGAGATCCAAATTGGATTCCGTCAGTTCCCACACGTCACTTTAACCCACCCAGTCGTGTCGGAGAAAACGGAATGCCGATCCGATCCCTATTTGGGATTTTGGACCCCCGAGTTGTGTGTTTTGACCCTTTATATATACTTGGTTGTTTTTTAGATCCGTCATTTCAATGCCCAACCCAATCCGGAGATCCAAATTGGATTCCGTCGGTTCCCACACGTCACTTTAACCCCCCCGGTCGTGTCAGAGAAAACGGCACGCCGATCCGATCCCTATTTGGGATTTTGGACCCCTGGGTTGTGTGTTTTGACCCTTTAGACTTAAGTTTTTTTAAGATCCGTCAATTGAACGCCCTTTACACTTATGTTAGGTTAATTAATTTAGATTTCTTTTTTTTCCCTATTGACATTCTTTAGTGGTTTCATCTCATCCAAAGTATATGAAATTAATACTAATACTGACCTGAGGTGCTGGCTGTGTGGGGCGTACTCCCTGCATGGCTGAGATCAACTACTGAACCATATCGCCGAACTGCGTCTGTAGCTCTGCCTGTTGTGTCTGTAGATGTGCCCGTAGCTCTTCCCGAATGAGGTCTCTAATCTCCTCTACACCACTGACGGGGGGCGCAGTAGATGAACTTGCGTATGCCGGAGAAGCGATCGAACTCGCATATGAGGACAACACTGGATGAGTATCTAGGCTGTCCCCAAAGCCGTACACTCGACCCTTCCTCGGCCCTCCCGCTGCGTCGACCCAAGCCTCCGGATCCAAGTCTGGCTGGGGAGTGCCCTCTGCATAGCGCTCCGCCATCGTCCTGTCATAGGTCTCCTGCAGACCAAATTAAAATTAAATTATTGTCCATAAATTATTTGAATATCTTAATTGAATTCATAATTTATAGCTTGACTTACAGCGATCGTACAGGCACTCTCGCTAACATAGTCATCCGTCCCCTTCCGCTTATGAGTCCGATCAAATAATTCACGAAATGTAGGGGCACGCTCGAACTCGTGATGCTTACAATTCAAAAAAATTAGTTAGTTTCACAATAATAATCAATGTATTAAGAAATTGAACAATAATATGCTTACCAATTTTTGACTATGGGTCGCATAAGATACGAACCCACTAGTATGCATATTCTTCTCCGGATGAGTTGATCGGTTACGTATTGCCGCCTGTGACCACTGCTGCCATGATCCAGCAGCCCAACGCTCACAAAGGGACTCCCAATAGTCCCTCCTCAGCCAAATAGGGCCGTAATCTAGCCAAGCCATAGGATCCCGGTTGCCTGTGGTCTTCATTGCCTTGTCCCGGGCCTCCCACATCGACTTTCTTAAATTAGTCTGGGCAGTAGACTCCCAGACGGCGCGAGCTCGAGGGAGATCCTTGGGTCTTGTGAACGCAAACCTCCGCTGTAAAGAAATAAAATTACTCAACTCTCTGCACTAACAGAGATAGTAATTAAATAAATGATTTCAACTCATGTAAACATTAAAAATACCATGAACATGTCAAATAACAAATCCCGGACGGGCACCGGGAACTCTCTCCATGCATCCATTGGTCCTGGAATATGTGCGTGGACCAGTGTCGTAATATAACGGGAAGCAGAACCGAGATCTATCTTCCCCCTGCAATTGCACATTAATTGTGTACATGAAATGTATAACATAAATAACAAATACAGTAACTTTGAAGTGATCAACTTTACCTTGAGATCCAGCATGGCTGCCATCCCGGTAGCTGAGGCCCCTCCTCAGCTACTGGATGCTGGCTCTCCACCTCTGTTGAAAACAATTTAGTACACTATTATTGTATAAATTACAAGAAAACAAACATACTAATCTATGGAAACATACATGTACCTGGTGGTGAGGAAGAAGAGAAAGGTGGCACTGCTCGTGTGCTCGGCGTGGAGGCGGTCCCTGCAAAATTATAGACACATTAGAAAATATGAATTTAAATTGAACAACAATATATACGTATACCTATCGCATGGACGGCCGGCGTGGACGGGGAGGCAGTCCCTGCAAAATTGTATGTACATTAGATCTCTTGAATTTAATATGAACAATGATATCCATCTGGTTCTTTGTGTACATATGTATATACCTGTCGCTAGGACGACCGGCGCAGACGGGGAGGCAGACGTGGACGGGGAGGCAGACCCTGAGAAATTATATGTACGTTAGATCTTGTGAATTTAATATAAACAATAATATATAGAGTTTTGTGTTTACATATACATATACCTGTCGTGGACGGTGTCGCGGACCCTCGGCCAATGGACGTGGAAACCGTCCGACTCTGTCCTCCACGTACCATATCTCTATTGAGATAAATAAAGATATAACATGTCATCAACACTCAAATTTAAAGTAGCAATTTAATATGAACATATAATTAGCAACAATAGGAAGTTCTTACAAAATATAGGGTATATTATCTATATTCATCATCAGATGCTGAAGACATGTTTAATTCAGCATCATCTTCGTCATCATCCTCGAATTCATCCTCATCATCCCGGGAGTCTTCCTCCACATCAGACTCCACCCTCCGCTCAAGGTCTCGTGGGTCAACTTCTTCCTGTTCGTTACCCTTATGTAATAAAATTGTTTCATTTATATCATGAACACTGAACTGCGTAGAAGCTGCCAACTCTCATGTGTCACTCCGATCTGATTGGAAAAAATTGTCATTAACACCTTCGAGCTCATCATCAGCCGGGAGAAGCTCATACTCAGGGAATAGCCTTGATTTCACTCTACATGCAGCCCACCAATCTCTTAATTTGAGGGATGAATAATTTGAATAATAAACTTGTTGGGCTTGTGTCGCCAGAATGAATGGCTCATATGTACTCAACTTGGACTTATGCTTGACATCGACAATTCCATATGTTGTGTCATGACGAATAGATGTCGGATCAAACCAATGACACTTGAAGAGAAATACATTGTTGTCTTGTCCCAAAAATTGCAGTTCAATGACTTCTTCGAGAATGCCATAATAGTCTATTTCATTTTCATTGTAGGCACTTCCCTTCACACATACGCCGCTGTTCATCGTAGACTTATTCCGTCCATAATCTCTCGTGTGAAATCTGTATCCATTCACAATGTAGCCTGGATAGACACGTACAATCTTCGAGGGGCCATAACTGATCTCTTGTACTCTTGAATCGGTAATAAAACCTTGTTCAACCTATTATCAAAAAAATAGATAGACATTGACAAATTACAACAACTAAGTATGCATAAGAACATAACACTTATGTTTCAAAATATTTAGACACATACTCGAGATCTTAACCAAGTAGGAAAAGACTTCTCCCGTTCCTTTTCAACCTGCACGTCAGTTAGACGTAGATTCCGTTGCAGTATGACCGAGTCAAACTCTCTGCAATGTAAATGTCATACAACCTTTCAGTTCTGCAGCATTGCAATCAAATGATGTACATCATAAGTGTTGAGAGCTTACTCAATGTAGGGGTCTAGTTCTGCGCAATTCATGAAGATGTAGATCTCCGCAGCTACCAACTCTCTGTCTTCCAGTGCGCGAGCAGAAGAATATCCGAACGCCCGTCCGAGACACTTGAATACAGAGAGTTGGTCCGACACATTAGAATCTCCACCATCATCATTACGTGGAGGTTGAGTGCGTCGGGTTCATATTTCCGTGTCAAAGTACATCGAACATAAGTTTGATATCTCCTTAATGAGGTATGCCTGGGTAATGGAGCCCTCAACTTGTGCTTTGTTGCGAACTTTCATCTATCGTGCATGCACCTACGACAATAATTCAAATGTATATATATGAAATATAAAAGATCGTCGTAATGTGAATAAATTGAGATATAGAAATATACCTCTCAAACGGATACATCCATCGAAATTGTACTGGTCCTCCGACCCTAGCCTCATATGGCAAATGGATGATCAGGTGCTCCATTGAATCAAAGAATGCTGGAGGAAATATCTTCTCTAATTTGCAGACTGTCTGTATTATATTTTGCTCCATATTTTGCAAGTCATGAAGTCTGAGTTCTGATGCAGATACAATCCTGAAGAATTGACTCTGCTCAGTCATTGCTCCCCATATTTGCTTCGGCAACAACTCACGAAAAGCAAGTGGCATCAGTCTTTGCATGAAAACATGGCCTTTAGTTGATTATTTTTATTGTCACTTGTACTGTAGCTCCTCTAATTACATTGTGTTCCAAGTAATTAACAAAATATTAATGTTATGTTGAGAAATGATAATATGTCATAATCTAGTACTATTCTTTTATTAAGATATATTTTCTCATCAAACATTGATTTATATATGATATTTTAATTTTCTTTAATCCAAAACATTCATTGATAAATCTATAGCATCGAGAATGGAGAATGTTCCAAATCTTAGAAATCACTTAAGCATAAGAGGTTTATTCGATTACATATCACACTGAAAAGATAGAAAATTTATAAGTATACTTTGCATAGCTATGCTATTGATTATGTGACTCACAAAAATCGACTAAATATATTGTAGAGAGGAAGTAAAAAAAAAATCTTAGTCCTCAATATTAGATGCTACAAACTAATAATTGATTATATGTTTTTCACTATAGGCTTCAATAATTGATTAAGCACATAGTGTATGTGCCTATACCACTGGAAAATTTTTTCTAAGGATATAACAATACACTGAAACAATCAACTATATTGTTTTGAAAATCAATTATGTTTCAACTGAGTTTCATGAAGAAAATTCTAAGCATCAAACATTGACCTGGAGAAGTGATTTTGTTTTTGGGCTCTCAAAATTTGGCTAAAACTTGATAATAGAATAATCGATTAAGTTTCACCATTTTGCACTCTGATAAAGCAGAATGCCTTTTACCTATCAAACAAATATGTGATTGCTCTTCATGTGATGTGATACCTTATGTGATGATCCCAGCACAATTGTCTCCTTGCCTAAAAATTCTAAAGAACTACTTCTTAGAGCATCCCCCAATCACAAATTAGGGGGGAGACAGACTGGACATGATACATGCTAAGAGAGTGTTACATACACCCACACATGCACAAGTGTCTACAACCAGTGCACCAGACATGTCCGAATAAAAAAACTTGCTTAGAAGTCTTGCCATATATCCAATTGAAGAGAATAGCATGTCCAACTCTTTTCAGATCGGTTCGAAGCGAGCTGCTTGCAGCTTAATTAAAGTTTTTTTTTGTTCATATTCTACTCCTATGAGAAACTAGTCCATTATTCTGCTTATCATAGACATGCAATCACTCCTGGCCACCTAAAACAACACTGCTCAGAAGGATGCTCAGGGTTACATCCATAACTCTGCCTCCTTGAAGGTGTCCTGGATTCCTCCAGTTTCTCTGGCGAACATGTATGCTACCTACAACTTCCCACCTGCTATACCTTAAAGAGTAAAGACTAGATTAAACCCATTTCTTTTCTTATTCATCATCAGATGAACACATCAGGTTAGATCTACAACCTAGCACTCAGCTTCACATGATGCAGCAGGGAAAAAAAACACAGTTTTGCCGGTAAACAACCAATTCCTTATTCGTGCTTGCGCCATAAAAAAAATGACATTATCGCCATCGCAGACCTAGAGCGATTAGGAAAACACCGAACAGTGCAGAAGGCAAAAGAAACAAAAACCAAGCTCCTCCAGAAGAAAAGAAGACGAAAAGGAAACCTAACAACAAAGTAAATACTAGAGACAGAGAGAGAGATAGAGAGGGAGGAGGGCCGCATGCAGGTGGGGGTGGGGGTGGGAAGGGGAGGGGGGCCGCGTGTAGGTGGGGGGGTGGGAAGGGGAGGGGGGTTGGGTGGGGGGGGGAGGGGGGCATCGTGCAGGGGGGAGGGGGGCAGGGTGGGAAGGGGAGGGGGGCCAGGTGCAGGTGGGGGGTGGGAAGGGGAGGGGGGCGGGGTGGGGGGGGGGAGGGGGGCATGGTGCAGGGGGGAGGGGGGCTGGGTGGGAAGGGTGGGGGGGGGGGAGGGGGGCCGGGTGGGGGGGGGGGGTGGGAAAGGGGAGGGGGGCCGCAGGAAGGTGGCGGGGTGGGGAGAGAGGGGGAGGTGGAACTCACCGGGAGAGGGGCAGCCGGCGGCGAGCGGCGGCAAGTGGGGCAGCGGCGGTGGCGGCGAGCGGCGGCGGTGAGGGCGAGGGCGCAGCGGTGAGCGGCGTCGGCAACCGGCGGCGGCGAGGGCGCAGCGGCGAGAGAGAGAGAGAGAGAGAGAGAGAGAGAGAGAGAGAGAGAGAGAGAGAGAGAGAGAGAGAGAGAGAGAGAGAGAGAGAGAGAGAGAGAGAGAGGTTTCACGGGAGGAGGTAAAGCTGTTTTATCGACGGCATTTCCGACGGAAATATTTCCGTCGGAATATCCGTCGGTATTATTTCAGTACCGACAGATATTTCTGACGGAAATATTTCCGTCGAAACTTCCGACGGATATTTTTAGTCGGAATATCTGTCGGAATTACCGACGGAAAATAATCCGTCGGAAACATCCGTCGGTAATCCCGCAAATTCTTGTGGTGAAAGGACGCGGAGATTTGATGAAGGGCCATCTCCGAGGATATGAATTCTAGCAAGCCAAACGAATGAGTTAGGCTAGAAACAAGTGACGAATCGTCTAAGAGACAAATGTGGATAAGAGGGAGGGTGATCTACCCGTGTAACTACAACTGCAACCCAACGGTAGGGTCCCTAGCGTTGTCGTGTCGGACTTTGACTAGTTTCCGGCGTGTCTGAGTCAAAGGAGTCGTAATATGAGGGTTGAATCAAGAGAGTCTCATAACCGGAGCTCGTGGTGTCACTGGCCTAATCAGGACGTCTGTCTCGATTTAGGGGGTCGTGGAGACAAGGAGTTGGTTGATCTCTCAAAGGACTATCAAAAGATTCTAACTGGAATCAATATTTGGAAAGCATGAAGTCCGGAATTAAGCTCGCGACTAGCGAAGGTTCAAATGAACTCAACAAGACTGCTTGATTATTTATGATAAGCACGGTGGGACAAGTTATTGAAGGGGGGACAACAAACGCCCGATATCAACTTGGATATTCAAGGAGGGACCGACCCGATAGGCCACCTGAGCTAGGGGAACCATAGAGCAATCGAACGATCGAGGAAAAACACCATTTTTTTTTGAGTCAGTGAGAGAATGTTAGCAGAGAAGACCTAAATGCTGGTGTGGGTTCCCTATCTAAAATGCAAGTTAGAACCAGAGGAAAATTCTAAAGGCCAACAAATAACTGAGAGATCGCAAACCCATCATGGTTTTTGGTAAAGGGGAGCTCAGGGTTCACGGTCTCCAAGTTATTCGCCTCTGGTGGGATCCTATGTTAGACATACCTGCAACACTCAAGGTCGCATGAGTGTTCCGAATCTGAAGCGCAGCTTGTGCTTAAAATATCTGCAAAACAACTTGACGCACAAGATAAAGATAACGGCCATATGAAAAATAAGACTTTGAAAATTTCTGGACAATGAACGTCCACATCGATTGCCGCCAATACTCAGTTAACGACACCAAAGGTTGCCACTAACCTGACACTGACGTCAACCGATCTCGACGTCTACTGGCCAGCGGGTCAGGCCAAAAATATAGATGGTGGGAGTCCATAGGGACTCTTCCATCTTCTTCCTCCGTCCCTCTCTGTTCCTGCTGAGAACTAGTGTGTTTGGAGACAACTTGAAGCAGTGAAATGGCCTCCTCATCGACCGGGAAATCTACAAGCATGAACCCGGAGATCCTGAGCGAGGTTCCGGGGCATCTGAGCACTCGATTGGTCAACGGGGAGGTAAGTGATACTCATTTTTGCTTCTCCTTGGGCTGAAAATGCCCCAAACTCCTTTCTTACAACACCCTTTATGCAGGAGGTGCCTGCGTTCCCGAGCCAGGGCCAAGTACAGGCCTTCTCTTGGCTCGTGAACCTGATGAGCGCCATCACACTGGACATGCGAAGCTCTATCGGAATGTGGAATCTAAGCTTCATGGTGGTGCTGGCGAAGAACATGAAGGAGATGTGGGGATTCGATGCCCTGGGAGCGCTGGTGGAGCAGTGGCATCCACACACGCACACTTTTGTGTTCTAGGCATTCGAGGTGAGTGTGCTGCTGGAGAAAGTGGAGCTGTTCTTGGGGTGGAGACGGTGTTTAGAGTACGACGCGGAGACTCCTCTCCTCCCGTGGGAAGAGATTCTAGCAGACATCGTTCAGGATAAGAAGGAGGTGCTGAGGATGACGAACAAGCACAGGATCTTTCTAGACCGACTGGCCTGGTGGTTGATCCAGCATGCGAGGGAGATTGGGGGAGAGAGGGCGACTCGAGGACTGACACTCTGCCTGGCTGGAGTTTTCCTGTTCCCTACGAGTGGCGATTTCATCCTTTACGAGCACGTGGGAATTTTGTCTCTGCTATGGCGTGGTCAGTCACTTGCCCCTGCAGTGCTGGCACACCTGTACAGTTCGCTCACCATGATGAGCCTAGGCGGAAGCACATGCGGGAGCTTGTTTCTGCTTCAGGTTTGGATGGAGGCTCATTTGAAGTTTGACTTTGCTGATATACAACCCTCCCTCTCCAGAATCTTCCTTCGTAGTTCAGTTCATTGCAGCAGGGCATGGTATGAGCTAGAGGACGAGATCAAGTGTGTGACAGCACACCTGAAGAGCAGAGACGCTTGGAGAGATCACTTGGCCTATCTGGTAATGGACAATTTCATAGTGAGGCCGCTTTTCATGAGGACTATTGAATTCAAAGTTCGAACCAGGGAGGACAGAGACTTGTGGTTGATTGGGGCTGATCGGATGGTGGTATACCGGCCACACCGGTGCCATTGTCAGCTTGGAATTCCTCGGGGGATTCCAACTTCATCCAATTGCACTGATATGATAGTTACCGGGAGGAATGAGAAGCTGATGAAGAAAGCCATGAAGACTTGGACAAGATACACAGCGAGCAAGAAGGTGGGATTGGCTGTGCAGGAGAACCGGGAAGACACCTGGAAGTATGAAGAGTTTAATGACACTATTCGCCCCATTTCTTGTGATTTTTATATGGCCCGCAGGGCAAAGTGATGTATTTTTCTGATTGCCAATAAGTGTAACACAAAGTTTAGATGAATAAAAGGTAATTTGCATTGTGTTCAATGGCTTGAATTGAATGAATGTATTGAGCATTGAAGTATGCTGAATGGGCTTCAAATGTGTTGTGCTGTGAGGACTGAGTGCGGAAGTATTGACGTCCACATCGACGGCCGTCAAGCTATGGTAGTCGTCTATATGGTGGCCGCCAACAAGCAGAGAGAAGGATAGACATCCATATTGATGGCCGTCTAATTCAAACCTGGCATCCAGACCATGGTCGTTGACCGTACTTCGAGGTCTGACACAGACGAGACCTTGGCGACAATACCATGGACGTTGATGGTACGTCAACGACCACATGCTTGACGTTAGGGAGAGTGAGGACGGCCAGACCTTGACGTCAACTTTGAAAAATAGTTTTTTTTTTTAACCGACGCTTCATCCCGGCGCCATTTGGTCTTCCAAGCACCGGGAGAGCCTTTCTTCCTTCCTTCTAGACTTCCACAACTCTCATACTTCCTAACCCCTAAGCCCTCCACTTTCTTCTTCTCCTTCTTGCTACTTCTAAAACCTCAAACCTTCCACCCTTTGAAACCTTGAACCGCTTCCGATGAAGACGAGGGGAAAGCGAACGGTCCTCCGAACCCGACGCCAACTGGAGGAGGAGGAGGGGGCGAGGGAGGAGATGACAGTGGAGGAAGAGGAAGAGACGGCGGCGGCCGGCGCCGATGGTGACAGTGGACCGGAGGGAGAAATTGCCAGAGATGACGAAGGATGAGACGAGACGGAGACGGAGGCGGAGGTGCCCGACGGCCCAAGGTAGGTTCTACCGACCCTTAAAAACCCCGTGGATGTGTGTTTGTATTTTGTGAAAAGAGGGGGAAACAAGGGAGGTTCTGTTGGTTTTGACAGGAACTGGCGTCGAGTTCCTGTCAACGTCCACCCCCTTGTCCTCAAGGTGATATTGACGGCAAGGGTTGGACACCGACTGAGGAACTAAACGACAACAACTGGATGCAGATTCTGAGTAAACGGCAGACCCCTTGCCGTTAATTATGGGTTAACAGCAATCGATACTGACGCCTATATTTCTGTGTTTTCTGCAGGGTAAGGGCCGAATGTGGAGCAGAGTGACCTGGGACCTGTGCTGGGTGTGGTACAGGGTGCTGCCGGAGGCCCAGCAGACCCGGATCGCGAGGATGGGATTCGGGCATCTTCTGTCGGTACGTCCATTCCACATGGACATGCCGTACTTAGAGGCCCTTAGGGAGAGGTGGGAGGAGGACTGCAAGGCATTCATCATGCCTTTGGGGCACATGATACCCACGTTGGAGGACGTGGCGTATCTGACGGGACTGCCAGTTCAGGGAGAGCCAGTGGTCGGACAGGAGTAGAGTGATTACCACGATGACATTGTGGAGCTGCTGGGGCCAGAGTTTGTGGCCGGGAGGAGGAGGCCGATCTGGAGCATCTTGCTCGGATCCTTGTCAAAGGCCTGAGGGGTAGGAGGAGAGGGCCCGTGGAGACGCTGGAGGAGTTTTATACAAGAGTGTGGGGGGCACTCGACCTGGGGGATAGGAGTGAGGAGAGGTCAGTGCGGATCTTCGCCGCCTACCTCTTTGGACGCCTTCTGTTCGCGACGCAGTCATCCCAGATGAACTGCAAGTTTGTATTGCTGCTGAGGGACCTGACACAGGCGGGACGATATGCATGGGGCACCGCGATGCTGGGGCATCTCTTCTCTCTTCTCCCCAGCAGCTTGCGGTGCTCTCAGAGCACTGGGGGCTTCACCCCCTTCCTACAGGTATGCAACTTCTTTTAAATGCTCATCATTGAATTTAAAATTGATTAAACCACCTGACTGACATTTTCTTTCCTGCCTTGCAGATCTGGGGGTACACCCACTTCCCCATGGGAAGCAGGACACAGGTAGAGGGGTGCCAGACCATGGTGCCTCTCATGGCGCGGTGGGAGGTGGCCCCTGACCCCAGGGTGACAGACCGACACGTGGAGGACGTGCGCGCCGTGCTTGACCACTATCCCCACGACCAGGTACGAAACTCTCAACTAGCTCTCATGCATTCTTTCAATTTTACTTTCTGATTAATGTGACTGACCAGCATTTCTTTTCCTTTGCAGGTGGCGTGGACCCCGTATGCGGGGGAGGTGGATGCGTCGCACCCGGCGGTGGCAGCGGGTCATCCTTTGTTCGACCGCCACCTGCTACTGTTGTGCTTGGGGACCTGCGAGGTCCTTTACCTAGAGTTGGTAGTTCAGACGCTAGGCTGGCACCAGACAGCCGTCGAGGTACCTTCTCTAAATAGGGAGGGGCACTCGCGTCGCCGGTTCTTCGCTGAGGACCGGGACTGGAGCGAGGAGCACGGCACCACCGTCGCCTACTGGCGGGAGGGCGGCGAGCAGGTCCTCAGGCAGACAGACCTCGAGGACAGCACCGCGTACCTGGAGGGGTACCGAGCGCGCTACGCCGGATGACTCCAGCTTGACCGACAAGTGGTGAGCGAATTTCTAACTCTAAGCCTTTGTCATTTAAATTTCTTGATTTGATTCTAACCTTGAAGTGTGAATGACAGCTGCCGGAGTCGCAGGCGATCCGCCTCCTGGAGGGGCGGTTGGCAGAGCAGGAGGTCGAGCTCGAGAGGCTCCGCGCTAAGGTGCGGACATTGGTAAGTACATTTCTCGGCCTATCTTAAATTTGATTTGGAATTGATTTGATTTGACCAAGATATGTGAATGCAGAAGGGGGAGCTAGAGAGGGTACGAGCGAGCTGCGATGTAGGGGCGAGCTCATCCGCACTACCGGCCAGAGGGGACCTGGCGGTCCGCCTACAGGAGGCGCTGGACCGGGCACAAGTGCGGGTCCAGGAGCTCGAGACGAGGATCCGGGAGCTGGAGGCGGAGGTAAGACACTGAACTGACACCTTCTCACTCATGATTTGATTTGATTTAATTTAACGTATTTGCTCCTTTGCTCTTTTGTGCGTAGCAGCGGGGAGGAGGAGTGGCGACCCTCCAGGCGCAGATGGAGAGTCTGCGGCTGGAGCTGACGAGAGTGGAGGGTCGCCTGCTCGAGGCGTAGGAGTGGGAGAGGGAGGCGAGAGAGAGAGAGAGGGAGACGGACAGAGCCCGGATGGAGATTGCGAAGAACTACGAGATTTTGAAGGATCGGGTGCTGAAGAAGCACCGAGAGCAGCAGCGAGCG